>JAECWJ010000335.1:7500-1207500 GCA_018150375.1 Drosophila sturtevanti | reverse complement strand
ATTGAAATTAAAGTTCGTGACGACAAGAGAACATAGTATCTACAATTCCTAAATTTAAACAAATAATACGCACAAAAACACAAAAAAAAGAATACAATTACATAATATTAACTAGAAAATGTAAGTAGAGAAATTCCGGATAATGATTATAGGCTAAGTTTCATTTTTGTTTCGACTTAACTACAAAAGTTTGTGTTTTTGTGTTTTTGTGTTTGTGTCTGTGTGTGTGTGTGTGTTTGCATAACATCTTGGATGGATTGAGGGGAAAGATAAAGGATGGTGGGGATGGGGAATTAATGCCAGCCACTAGTAGCCAGAATACATGTTTCCTGATATCATTTGAATTGATCGCGATACGTCGTTATGGCCTTCATCAGTAAACGAACATTACTACATTGTGTATTCTTGGGAGAGTTCTTAATAAATTGCTGACAATTGCGATAGAGTTCCAATAGAACTTTTGGCGCATGCTCTCTGGTTATAGGATCCGACATATTTATAGCCAGAATCGCCTCATTGAGGTAGCTAAAATTTAAAAAATATATTATAAATCAATTTTATTTTGATCTCTTTTAATATTTGAACTGTTGATTACCTCTGTTTAAGCTCATTGTGATTACTCATATCGGCTGAAATCTGTTGTATCAGGGACAAGAGAACCTTCTGCTCAAGTCTACAACCTTCGGGAGTAAATGCCTGTGAATGATCCGTATGCCTCAGAGTGAACTCAACCAAATTTAAATCATTTGCCAGCAATGCCTGATGAAAGGCCTTATTTATTTGTCCGGCTAATAACAATTGTTTAATATTATCCCTCAAATCATAGGTGGGAGCTGGTGTGGCTGCTTGTGAACGCATGGCCAGATTTTGTTGTTCCATATGCTTGCGTAATTCAACACGAATTGTTTCCTGAACCTGTCGGGCCAACAATATCTCCAAACTTTTAACTTCACGCTGTGTCTCCAACATCGCATCAGTCAGTTCGGTGCGATGCTTAAGTAAATTTGTTTCCACCAATTGTTTAAGCGAACCCAATTTATTGTTAAGCTCCTCGGAATGGACATGCGGCTGTGGCATATGCTGCAGGTAGGTATTAAATTGAACCATGACTGCAAAGGAAATTTATATATATATATATATGAAATAGAATTTTGCTCATCTGAATTATGATAACTTACAATCCTTAATGCCCACACTGAAGGCATCGTGAAGCTGTTTGAACATATTCTGTGAGGATTTCTCATAGGCCGGTATCAAAGTGTTACTCATTGATTCCACAAAGGCAATCTGTAGGCTGGCCTGGACACCAAGCAATACGGATTTCCCAAATGAATCCAAAAATTGCTAAAATTGTAAAATAAAGATTAGCTAAAAATTCATATTTTGGTATTGTGTCTTTATACTATTATCTACCTTGCTCTTGCACACTTGAGCTATATTCTCCTTCACGGTTTTATCAAAAACATTTAACTTTTGAACAATTTCCACTTGCATTTGATTCTGTATTTGATCCATTTTGGCATTGACACGTGGCAAAAGTTGTTGCTGCAGTTCCATGTTCAGAACATTGCCAATTATATCGGTGAAATGATTCATCACATACTGATTTAGAACTTGTAGCACAGATTCACGTAGCTCACGATTCTGACTCTCTCTGCAAAACGGAGAAGAAAGAATTCAAAGCGATATTGGTTAATATATTTCTTGATTCAACTTACCGCGCTTGCAGAAATTCAATTAATTTCTTTTGATGTTCGTTTTCGTAACGTTTTAGATATTGTTCCATTAGTTTTGACAATTGCATTTCCAATTTATAGGCCAATTGATTTATAGTTTTCGGTTCTAATGATGCCGAGGAGTTAGCGGTGGCTTCCGTTTTAGCCGCTTGCTGTTTCTGCTGCAATTGCAGTTTTGAGATCTCGTTCTCTAGTTTATTTAACTGCTGAGATTGTGATTTGACGAGTTCTATAAAGGATTTGCAAAGTTTGGTTAATATTGTTTTTTTTTTGAATTCCATTTACTCACCTATCAATTGATTCAATTTGGCATTCGTTTCAGCATTTCCATTTGAATGCTGATCGGTGGTTTTAACTACACCGCCAACAATTGATGTTGCATTATGACTGCTGGTATTGCTGGCATTGCTTGAGTTAAGTGTGGTTACAGTATTGTTATTGCTATTGCTGCTTACACTAGTGTTGTTGTTGTTGTTGTTGTTGTTGCTGCTGCTACTGCTACTTGTATTACCACCTAATGTTGGTGGCACATTACCATTATTCTTATGTTGAACAGCCTGTGACATTATTTGTGCAGCATTTTGCAATTCAGCAGATTTTTTGGGCATCAATGGTGAATGATTGATCAGTTTCAGTTCCTCCACCTCTTCCACTTCCTCGTCATCATCATCATCGTCATCATCATCATCATCATCACCGAGATTTTCTAATTCAGCCTCGTATGTATCGCCATCGTCTTGAGTGGCCATTATTTCCTGAACCTCACGACTTGGACTTGACCCGCCACTGGCCAAAACTTCAGGATTTCTATCAATAGCAATGAATTTTTTGCGAGAATCCAGCTTCTCTTTCAATTTCTGCTGTTCTCGATCTTCGATCAGTGTATTGTTCATCAAATTAAGTAAATTGGTATTAGAATTGGCATCACCGCCGCCAGCACCCGTAACAGTTGCCAGCATTCGTAAAGTGTTCAAGACCTGTGAGTTAATCTTATCCGCACCAGAACTATTAGAATTAACATCACCAGTTCCCACTGCAGTGGCCGATGTCGAACTCGTTGCAGTGGTCACCACAACAGCAGCCGCTGTTGTTGTTGTTGTCGAAGAGCCACTGTCAAAACCACTGGCACTAAAAGCATCCGGTGTCATAAGATTAAGATGTTGCGGATAAACGCCACCACTAGTATATTGAGGCGAAGCAGATCTTGATTTTGTTTCATTATTTGTCGCATCAGCAGCAGCTGCTGCAGTTGCCACAGCCACAGCAACCACAGCGGATGAACTGCCTGTAGATGCGCGCTTTGATGATTTGGCGAACAGGGCATCAAGAGCATCGAGTTGTTTTATCTCACTTAAATTTTCTGGTGAAACCGAACACTTGGCTGTACTGCTGCCGGTAAGACTTCGTCTATCCCGCTCTGATTTCTCCTCACGCAATGGCTGATAGATAATCTGACATTCCTGCAAACTCTTGGCTTGCACAACAAACATATGAAGTACCAAAGCGTTCTGTACAGTGCTCTCATCATCATAATCATCGGGCTCCTCAAAGGGATAATAACTAGTGTCCGTTGAGCTCTTCAATTTTTTCATACTGGCATTTACAATGGAGAATGATAGAATACCCGAACTCAATTTAAATTCGGCTATACTTTGTATGCGCTTGATGACATCACTACCATTATTGGTCTCACTCTGATCATCCGTTTCCTCATCACTCTCACCGCCGCCAGTTGCAAGATCATCGCGTCCATTACTTATCTCCATGACATAAACAGCCAAACTGTCAAGACTAGAGAGTACCAAATAATTGGCACTACGATCTATTCCAGCTATAAATTTGCCGGATTGTATAGCTTGTGGTATGGAGGCGACCAAATTAATCGTTTGTAGGCATTCCCATAAAGTGCAGTTCCAAAGTTTAATCTCTGTATTAAATTCACTGGTGGTGATCACATTCTGCCAATAAGAGCTGCAAGAGGATGATAAATTGAAAAGTTTGATTAAATTGCATTATAAATCCATAATTGATTAATAAACAATACTTACTCCTCGGCGGGTTTATTAATGTTGTCCAAGAAAAACAAAGAATCAACTTTTTTACCATCATGTGGCTTCCATTCGTGCAAGCAGCGATGATTCCTAACATCAAATAAATAAATTTGATAGAAACGAACTAGTCCATCGGCACAGGCAGCTGCCACTGTGGTACCATCGGGTGACAAAGCGACACAAGTAATCGATGAATCCTCTTTGATCTTAAGATAACCAGTATCCAATGCAGCTGGTTGAATTTTTCCACGCTAAAAATAATAAACATAAAAAAAAAGAATGCAATTATAAACAATATCGTTGTACCAACAAATCAATGCAAGAATTGCAAATTATATATGTATATAATAAGTGCTCCAGAGAGCTTTTATGATCACAATCATATACAGATTTATACCACCTACCCCATGCTCATTAACAATCATTTTAACATGGAAACATTGAAATTGTGAACTGCGTGACCAAATCAACAATTGATTCTCATCCTCATCCTCGTTTGCAGATGCTGTTGATGTTGATGTTGGATTGCTGTTTATAGTGGTGGTGCTGCTGCTATTGTTGCCAACATATGGACACCAGGATACCATATCATATACTGGCACATAGTGATCAATGGAATCCTCAACTTTGAGCACAAGATTGCACAAAAGATTGCCATCGATTTGATCGATTTTATAGACAAACAATGAACTCATATCAATAACGGCCAAAATTCTTTCACGTTCCGTATAAGAGAATTGCAGATCCAGAACTTCGCCACTCATACCTTTGATGAGGGCACGCAATGTAGAGCTTATATTGCATACACGAACCATACCCTCCATGCCAGTGGCTTTATTGTTGACTAAATACAAAACAAAGGCAAGAAGTTATTTGAAATGAAGTATGAATTGCCATAGAAATTCAATCTTTACCATTAATGGCATATGCCAAATGTTTGCCATCGCGATGCACCGCAACTAAATGTCCTGGATAATAGTATTTGCGCTCCCATTTATAGTCTACAACATTCTTGAGCTTGACTTTGGATGATCCACGGGTTTGAACTCCACCAGTGGCTAGAACTTTTGTATGATTCGTCTTGATAAGATGACAATATTGTTTATCGTAGGGCTTAAAGTTTCTAAATCGAAAAATGAAAAACCAAATTGGTTAAACAAAATCATCAATGCTGAAAGAGGAGAAATATTTCTCTTACATTATTTCGACATTTTTTCCATCACCTGAATTGCCATTCACCGCTTGATCCTGTTCCTGTTGTGAGCTCATCTTCAATTTACTATTATTTGGCTTTGTTGTTGCTGATGCTGCTGTTGTTTCTTGTTTTACACTTTTGCCACACCTTGAAGACTTTGGGAATGAAGATGGTAGAGACGGCGACGACGACAATGACAAAGTTGTAGGCGTTGCACGAAAGATTGGCAATTGGGCTAGCGCAAAAAGCGCGATTAACATTAATACATAGGCTCACTTTTTAGGATATAAATAAAGGAATGTAAATTATTTTTCTTTATATTATTTAGTATTTTTTTTCTTACACAAACACACGCGCGTAGACACTCACTCAAACTCACACACAAGCACACACATACATTCCAATTGGAGCTAACTAACCTTGAGCAGTTCCTTTAGATTCAGTTCTTCGTTGCTGATCCCGATTACTTTCAGTTAACCCTGCTGATTGGCAGAGGGAAAACCGTTTAAAAACTATTATATTTATAACTTATTGCTAATGTCGTCGGTTTTCTTGTTCGTTCTCTTTTTGCAAAAAAAATTGCCCAATTGCCGATGCCGCAAACCCTTAGAGAAGAAACGTAATTGCCGATGCCGCTAATTTGTTATCGATAACTAAAACGAAAGGCAGGCTTTTAGTAAAACTAGAGTTGAGCGCGTACCCTGTGATTTGTTATGACCTAAAACACATTCAAAATCAAAATTATTTATTATTTAAATTATTTATTTTAATTTAAATAAAACATAATACATTGTAAAAAAAAAGGTATATGGTTGACTTCTTCGTCACATTTTATAAGTGAGCTTAAATTTATAAAAATGATAAAAAAATCAATTTGTTAGTGATAATTTCGCGCTAGGGCTGCACAAGAGTAAAATGTAAAATTAAGAATTTATAATAATAAGCTTCAATATTAAATTTATAAAATCAATTAATAAATCATAGACCTGTTCTATAAATAAACTCTTAAATCTGGATGGGACGCAAATAAAACAATTTTTTTATTCCCATTCACCAGCATCCAAAAATTTTACATTTTTGCTTTACGCCATTTTAAACAATGCACCACTCCTTTTTTTACATCATTATTCCATTGAAATGGTATGAACTACAGATTTTTTTTTTTTTTTTTTTTTGTTATATAATTTTATATAATTTGAAAATAACACATTGAATGTTACATCATCCCACCGTTTCGACCGCCGCTATCTAAGCGTCGCTATTTAAACGAGCATGAATATTTGGTAACACTGCTTGCAAAAAAAAAAAAGCAATCTGGTCTCATTCTTCATCAAATGAATTGATTGTCATCGTTTATTTAAATACTTTGGTTTAAATTTTATTAAAATGTTTCCGCAACCAATATGATAGTGATGTTACTGTGTGGAGTCCTCAGGGTCGGCTTCACCAGGTGGAATATGCCATGGAAGCTGTGAAACTTGGCGCCGCCACAGTTGGATTGAAGAACCGTGATTATGCAGTTTTGGTTGCTCCTATGCAAACCATTATCCGAGCTTTCGGCTTCGCAAAGAAAAATTATTCCAATTGATGATCACTTGGGCATTTCAATTGCTGGAATTACAGCCGACGCTAGGGTTTTAAGCAAGTACTTGCGATCAGAGTGTTTAAATTTCAAGCATTCTTATGGAACTGTTTATCCAATATCACGTTTGCTATATAATTTGGGTAACAAAATGCAAACTACCACTCAAAGGTATGATCGTCGTCCCTATGGCGTGGGTCTTCTTGTAGCTGGATATGATGAGAAGGGGCCACATATTTACCAAGTAGCACCATCTGCCCAATTTCATGCTTGCAAAGCAATGTCTATAGGATCACGTTCGCAAAGCGCCCGGACTTATTTAGAACGAAATCTCGATAAGTTAAAGGATTGTACCCTGGAAAATCTTATAATTCATGGCATAAATGCCATTGGTGGTACTCTTCCCAATGATGAAACAATGAGCAAAAGCGATAATTTGTCTCAACTGAACGTAAGCATTGCCGTTGTAGGAAAAGATGTATCATTTAGAATCCTTAGTGATACGGAAACTTTGAAATTCCTTGAAATGAGGGAAAATGCTGCTACATCAGATGCACCAACCGTGGATGATGGTGAACAACCCGGAACGAGTGCTGATGCATAATTTGTTGTAATCACGATAGATCGAACGTAACAAATTTGTACAAACTGATTGAATAAAAAACAAAAAAAAATAATTATTTAGTTTTAATTGATTACTTTATTTCCAAACTCGTTTACTAAAAGAGTATATTGATGAAACTCCCAGCGTTAAAAAGCAATTTAACGATTTACCATAAAATTGCATAAATTTGAAACATTTGATCCAGAAGCAAACTTTTTGGAATATTTTCAGCGTTTTTATTTTTAAAAGAAATTATGATTTCAATTCGTTTTGCTCATACAGCACACTTTATTGCATTTTATCGCATTTTAACATCAACTTAATACATTCATTTCTTTTTTGTTTTATTTATATACATATATAGATGTATATATATATATATATATATATAGATGTATATCCTTCAAAACAATTCACATTAGTTACGCTCCTAAACGTAACAAATATGTTTACATAGTGTTTTTTTCAATATCACTTTTGACTTACTTTCATTTCATTTTATTTTTTCTTCCCTTAATTCTTTCTTTGTCTCCGTTTTGTAAGTGTATTTGTGTGTTTTTTTTTACGTAGTAAATCTTTGAAAATGTTTAACAATATGGAGAGATAAAAGAATTGATTGATTGAAAGACGGTTTTGTAAAGTTAGTCTAGTAGTTTTTGTAAGTAATGCAAAGAGAATGTGTACTCAAAATGATATATGTATGTTTATGTATGCATATATATGCCGGGTATATCTGATAAATTCGAAGTTAGCTCATACAAAAAAAAGTGTAATATTATTTTCATATACGTGGTCCGGTTAAATTAAATTTGTTACCTGTTTCCATTCGGTTCTTTTGCTTAATGTACATTAATATCAATTTGTATAGAAAATAGTTTTCATATTGATTTTTCTTTTTGTTGACAAAAACTTAAGCTAAGCTTTCAAGGAAATCAAATTTTAGGGTTTTTGTTTTCATGTTTCTCTTTAGAGGTTTCCACTTCTTTTTTTTAATACTTAAATATTTAAGCCTGGCTTTCTGTTTCCTTTTGTTTTCTTTTTTTGTTAATTTAAATTTTCATTTTTTTTTTGTTTCTTAATATTTTCATTGCCGGAATGAATGAGAAGTTGTAGTAAGAAAATTTCGAGGGGGCATACATACGAAAATATAAAATTATAATTTAATAAATAGCATTTTAAGTTTATAGTTTGTTAAGAAATGCGTATGTTTAGCAAGTTTGCTAGTGGATAGCGGCGCGGGCGCAGTGGGGAAATGTGTTCACCACTTTGTGGCAGTTTTAATTCTATACTAAGGATGAGGGATGGGGGGAGGTTCTTATGTTCCGCCTTTTGTATCGTTTTGTTTTATAACAATTAGATGATGGTATACATAAATCGATCTGCATTAATATATATATATATGTATAGTATAAAGAGGCGACAATTATTGTTGCTGTTTTCGCATGATTGGTTGAAATTTGTTGTTACATTTTCTTGAGATTTAACTAACCTACTTATTTAATAAGCAAATTATAATATGTTGAATTAGCGTGCAAAAATCACAATGAATAAAAGCAGCTAACATATAATGGTTGCAGGTGATCCTAACTTCCTTTCATTTACACTGGGCTCAGCTCTGTTATACATATGTGGGAGTCGGATAAACTAATTAAATCAAGTCGTTATAACTTATAGTTTCTTGAAGAAATTCTTTAAAGTTTTATCATTTTATTTGCCAATAGCAATTTTTTATATGGAATATTTGTATATAATATTTAAAGCTAACAAATTTTCAAGAAATAACGAATCTTATAAGATCCTTCACTATTAACTGAATTCCTTTTTTTTTTTTTTTTGAAAATATTAAACTAATTTTTATCAAGTTGGAAAATAAAAACTGAAAATAGAATACAAATTAGAAATATCCTGGATAAGCAAAGTTGCTTGAAAACTTATCCTCTTTTAATATTGTAAAGATCAGTTATTTGTTTGGAAAAGTTGTTAAATATCAGATTGAATCTTTAAAAAATGGGAATAAACTATATCATTATTTCTTAATCTCAACATTTTTTCAATATTTAAACTTATTCACAATATTTTAGTAAGATTCTAAAGCCAATAAATCGACACATATAAGGCTTACGACATTTATAATTTGTTATTCTTTGAAAGCCTATAATTATATTTCATAAAAACATTGTTTTGACTGACTATGGCCACCATTTAAAATTTGAATTTCATGTTTTATCAATCTGTGTGGAAAACATCCTAAAAAAAAAATCGAATTTACAATACGAAAGAAATTTCTAGAAATCTTTTTAAAATATCTTAAAAATACTTTGAAGATGTCTTTTTGGAGCTTCTTCACTCCCACCTTTAAGCAAGCCAGTGTAAATATGTATATTCTCCCGATCGATCAAGTAACTTGTGCAGAAACAACAAAAATGATAAGAAAATAATATTAAAGAAAAAAAAACACCTTTACACAAAAATATATATGTATATGGAGCCCTTCTGATTTTAAGCATTGGTATTCGTAAAGGGTCCGCCAGCTGAGCCGGAGGAACCGCCAGTAACATTTGCAGTCACTGGAGCTGATATTGATGAGCCCGTTCGCATGGTAGCGGCCGGTCCCTCTGGATTTAAGCTGCTCTCTAGCTTTAGACGCATCTCCTCTTTGCGCGTCTGGACGCTGAGCAACTCATCACTGAGATCATTACATAGATGGAGTAGCGAATTGTTTTGTTCGCGCAGCCTTTGCAGCAGTTCTGTGGTACTTGTTTGATTCTGTTTAAAGGAAACGTGACGCAAGGAATCGGTAATGGCAGTCACACGCTTCTCAAACTGCTCGGCACTGGGCAGTTGTGAGGAGGCAACAATTGAAGCCGCTGATGGTGCTGCTGCCGTTTGTGCCGTTTGCAATGGTGCTGGCGGTGGCGGCTGTTGTGGCGGCGATTGGGAGCTTCGAGGTGTCTGGCAAGGTTTACGATAAACCTCAAATGCGGACACACGTTGCTGGGTAGCCTGATGTTGGAGTGTTATGCGCGTGGGTGGCACAACACTTGTTGGCGGTTGTGCTACATTGGCACTACTATTATTATTCGCCGCCGGTGGCAATGAATGTTGTTGCTGCTCCGCCAATGCTGATGATGGTCCACTGTCCAACTAAAATAATGACGAATTAAAATTAAATTAATTTCCATGTCAATATTTATTTAATTAATTTTTTTTTTTTAATAAATCATTTGGAATTTTGGAGGTTGTACACACTTGAAAAATGTGAATCTTTAGCCAATTGTTGTATTTAGATATATAAAATATATATATATTTATTTTTGTTTGTCAAAGTTTACACTTACAACATTCCCTTCGTCGGCAAAATGCGTGAAATCGGCAAAACCTGTTGAGGTTTGCATATCGAAGCTGGCTTGAGCGGTTATCTTAACAAAAGAAGGCGAGCAATCGAGCGGAGGTCGTGGGAATTTTATATATATATATATATATGTATTTTCAATTTGATTTGTTTTAGGCAGCACATATATTTATACGATATATGGATGTATGTATATATATACAAATGCATGTGTGTGTGTGTGTGTATATATATATGTATATATATTACCGTTTTGCAAAATAAGAAAGTTTATATTTTATAGAAAAGAAAACAAATTAATAAAGCATAAAGAATTGGATTGGGGATTTCTTATAATTCTAGGATTGTTGATCAAAGGATTGTTGTATTCCGTCGTATCAACAATCCCATTGGGATTATATAACTATTAGAAGAGAGAGAAAGTATTATGAATAGTTAAAAAAAAAAATAACAAATGGAAATGGAATAGATCTGCAGAGATATATGAAATAATAATTAGTTTAGTAATTTAATATACTATATGAAAGATCGGATCTGAAGAAAGATATCATACGAACGAACCAGACTAGAGAAAATTGATTGCTCTAATTGTAAAATTTCATTTCATGATGAAATATGCAAAGATTGATTTTCCATATTATCACATTTTCAAATATATTGAATATTCACAAAAAATCGTTCAAATATTTTTAAATAAATACAATATTTTGCTTTTATATAATCGGAGTTGAAATAAAGTCTTTTGGAATCGGAATTGTTAATTGATCATTTTTTTTTAATTTAAATTGCCTGTGAAAATTGTCATGATTAATAAGACTGAAATAAAATCGAAATCAAATTTAAACACTGATCCCCTAGTTTTTTGATTTTGATCAAGAATTTCATTTTATATATCTCTGCAGGACTAATTAAACAGAATGATAAGACATTATACACAAAGATATGCTAGGAAATGATAATAAAAATTACTTACCTCCGCCTGTTGTGGACCAGCTGCACCTATTTTAAATTTGTTTAAATCCAGACTACTGCTACGAGCATGTCGATGTGGACGCGGTGGTGGCAATGGTGGTGGTTCCTTTTTAACCATTGCTACTGCCGTTGTATAAACAGATGCGGAACATGTGGTGGGCATGGGTAATGGCTCTGAAGATTGGACTGGTGGTAGCGAATCATTTAGGCCAGTGGAACCAATGCTCGGTTCACGTTGTGGAGGCGGAGGTAAAGCACTATTCTTGGCTGGCAACTTTTTTGCTTGAGGACGTTGTATGGCGCGCAAATCGCTGCTATCTCGATGACTTGTTGCTGCTGCAGTTGTCATTATGGCCTTGGGACTCTCCTCGCGGAGTACAACAACCGCTTCCACTTCGTTAGAGACTTGTGGATTGTCTGTTGATGACGACGATGAGGAGGCTATGACTGATCCGATGGGTGTAACACGCAGCGGTACAGGATGTAATATTTGTGGATTCGAGCCCACATCCTGGGCGGTGCGTTTCATATCAAATAAAGCAGGTTTGAGACCAGGACTAGATACTACTGGAACACAGGTTGCTGTACTTGTTGTTTGGGCAACTGCCCCTGGTACTGGAGCTGCCGCTACAGCATTTGCTGTCGTTGTGGGAGATTCACTGAATTTTGTCCACTGACTGCTTGAATCGGCGGCTGGTGCTGCTACCACACCGCCTCCTCCACTCATGTCCAAATTAGGAGAGTTGGAAATACTGCGATTTTTGACAGGAGACGATGTGGTCACTTGATCACCACGCCTAGATGTATTACTGGTCTGTGATGATGTTGAAATGTTGCTCAGATTCATAATATTCTTTTCGGTGGCCACAATGGGACGAGGCTTGGATGTACTGCTTCCACTTAAATTGCCTATTATTGTATTCTCAGTATGATCATCATCGTCATCATCATTCAAATGCAGGAGATCAGCCTCAGGAGGCTCTTGAGGTAACGTTGACGATGTTGAGGAAGTTACTGCCCCGGCGCCATTATCACCGGCACCAGATTTCACAGCTCCTCCTGATTTCAGTACATTTGGATGCAGACAATGTGGTAAACTGGTGGGCAATGGTATATTATTACGACGTAAGACAACCAGATGCATTGCAGCTGTAAATTCTGAAAGACTAAGCGCACCATCTCGCGTTACATCGCACAGCTGCCATATGTGACGCAGTTCTTCAACAGGAATACGACTCTTTTCAAAGAAGATACTATATGGAAAAATAATTTTCATTTTGGATCAATTTGTATTTGTATTATGAGAAATACTGTTTTTGGAGACCTACCGCGCCGCCTGACCCGAAAGCAAGCCATGTGGATCACGTTGCACCGTTTTGAACTGTTTATTATAGTATTCCCTTTGTTCGGGTGTGATTTGATAGAGAGTGATCAATTCATTCTCATTATCATCATCATCGCTACTATGACGATCCGAGGATTCCTCTTCGGTGCCCAGCAACTGCCTGTGCTCATCTCCCAACAGACCCTGCCATAGGGCATCCTGGGCCCAGGGACGTTCCGCGACACTATTTGTTGGCGTAGGACTGTCGCTATTTGTGCTCCATGCTTCGGGTGAACCAGTTCCACGTCGTCGCTGTATACACACAAAAATATGAATCAATGTAATCAACTTATTATTACTTTTTTTGGCATATAACAAGATGACGAACCCGTAGATTCTCTCGACTGCTACTTGTGACCAATCCGCCACCACTGCTGCCTTCACCACTATGGCCTTGACCGGTTTGTTCATCCTGGGATTCATTTTGCTCAACCTCAGAATCGGTGCTAGGCACATCAGAGGCATCTTGCTGTTGATCCATTTGTTGCTGCTGTTGACTGTTGCGGCGTAGTGAATTCCTACGATCCGTGGGCGGTGGAGGAGGTAAACCATTCTCTGGCACCACAACTGGAGCTGTGGCACTATCCTTCCAACTAAAATGTGGCAAGGGTAAGGGCACAGTGGCCACTATTAACTCTTGTCGCAATGGCATAGCAGCCTGATGGGCAGCTATTAGTTTAAGACATGAATAGAATTGGGTACGGGAAATGTGCAAGGCAGTCGGGGGTATGCCAGCTAGGCCAGTGATCTAAAGAAAGAGCGAAGATGAAAATTTACACAGATACATGAAATCGGTAATGAGACCTACCTCAATCACCGCCTCATTGGCAATGTCAGCGGAACGAAAGAGTTCTGTGGCTTTTAGCATGGGTACTTTTCCGCCAGTTTTCTCAACATCGCAGATTTGAAAGAGTTCACTGTAGAAACGCGTTTCCAATTCAGTCAATGTAACGTCCATTGCCAAACTATAGCGACTGCGACTTGTTGCTGTTTAGTGGATTGCAATTCTTTTTAGTTGCCACACCCCAGTTCCCAGTGTTCCCCTATTTGATCCTAGTTTTCGTTTACTTTGGGCTGATCTTCAGATTTGTTTATTTCCACCAAAACGCTTAACAAACAAAGCTGCTACCTCCACTTTGCTGCACTCCTCTCTCTCCCCTACCAATTTTTTTCTTTCGGTCTCTTTCTTTCTCTCTGTTGTCTCAACGTTGCGGAATATGCGGAATGGATTGGAAATGAAAAAATGTAGGCAAAAATACTCCCACCTTAAATGATTGAGGGCCAATTTCTCAATTTCGTTTAGCTATTGCAGAGCCCCTGATAGCCGTTTGACTAGTTGGCCGAATTTAAAGCATGCCTTGGGCACTTGTTAACCACCAATTTGAGTTTTCCCCGTGTTTGACTGCCCCGAATTTCAATCAATAGAACTTTTATTGGTCGACTTCGTCTCTTTTTCGCAAACTGTTTTGCTGGCTTTCGATAGGCGATGTGAGAGGCAATATTCGATAATAAACGCATCGGTTGTCCAGCTGTCAATACCGCTAAGTTTCTGAAACGAAAGTTTTTAGCCCTGGTTGAACAAAGTTGCATGATGTTCTGGCAGACAAAATTTAAAACATATGTTAAATTAAATTCATGTAAATTCGTTAACATTAGAAAAAAATTCTCAGTTAAAAAAAAGCCTATAACAGTCGTACAGATAAAATTCTGTAATTCATATTATTTTCAAAGTACTAATAAATTTCAAAGCAGCTAATCTGTTATTACATTTGTATGTTTCTTTATTTCACTAGAGATTTAGAAAAGTTTCTGGTTTTTTATAACTCTACTATATGTATTTAATTCAAAATAATATTTAAAACTAAGCTGTATATGAAATTAAATAAAATAAACTACCTACCATCTAAAGAGTTTAGCCATTTTTTCTCTTTTTTTGCAGCTAAATAGCTGACATCACTGGCTAAGCAATTGGACAGTTTTCCGTTGGTTGTTATTGTTGTCCGTATAGCGGCGTCAGTTAGGTCAGCTGAAACGCAATTTAAGTAAAGGAATTTTAGTTAAAATTTTCGACTTGAAAGCCACACAACTTAGTTAACAATGTTTTCGAGAAAAAAACCAGAGCCAGCCAAGCGAAGACAACACGATTTATCACAGGTGAAAAACGAAGGCAAAAACTCTCGCTTTGTGTTTTGTCTATTTGTGATTATGAGTCATCCTTGCTTTGTTTTTTTCCTTTCCCTTGCCTCATCTCTTCCTGTTATTATGCTCTTAATTAATCGCAGTTTGGCTTAACGGATATACCAGATGACTTCGATCCCAGTGTGGGCTATGGCCAAGATAATGACGATGGAGATAGTGATCTGGAGGCTGAGCTGGCAGCAATTACGCGTGGAAGTGGAGGTGCTCCCAGGGCAAAGCCCAAACCCAAGTTAATGCCAGCCACAGATTTAGATAAAATGATAGCCGACAGTTTGCGTGATGATGTCAGCGATGATGATGACGACGAAGAATTGGAAAATGACACGGATTTGTTAGGGGAACTAAGCGGCATAGCCGGAGCGGATATAGAGCAAGAGGAGGTAGAACAAAATACACCTGCCCCTAGTGAGGAACCCGTTCAAACATTTCTACCCACTTCTACTGTGGATACCATGAGTATCATAAAACAACGTTTGGAGATGTATAAGCTGGCAGAGGCGAATGCCAAATCGTCAGGTGAAGCTGGCAAGGCACGTCGCTTTGCCAGAGGCCTTAAAACCTTACAGGATCTCCTAAAACAGGCATCAGCTGGGAAATCTATCAATGTGGATGATATACCGCCAGAGGTGAGTGTAAAACCAAGTGGAGAAACACCTACGGCACCAGCAGAGGAGCCTGCCCAACCAGAGGAGACCAAACAGCCCATACGTGTTGCACCTCCCCCACCAACGCCCACGCCAGCTACACCGCCAGCAACTACTAGTACAAGTCCCACGACTACTCCTAATCCTATGATAACACAAATGTTAAGCCGACAAAGTGAATATAAAGCCGCAGCCCTGCAATCTAAGCGTTCTGGTGACACTGCCACTGCTTTGCAGTTCCTTAAAGTGGTCAAGCAATTCGATGTGGTAATTAAAATGTGCCAGGATGGTCAGGAAGTGGATCTTAGTGATATGCCACCACCGCCTAGCGAGTTTCTTGAATTCCTAAATAAACTAAAGGAGGGAGCTGGCTCAGGTGAAGCTAATCCAGGGCCTAGTTCTGAACCGCCATCAGCACCTGTTGCCGCCCCTCCTGCTGCCGCTCCTTCTGCTGCAGCTGCTCCTGCTGCTCCCACAACTGTATTAGAAGCCCTACAGCAACGGCTGGAGAAATATCAATCAGTCGAAGCCGCTGCCAAAGCCGAGAATAATACAAGCAAAGCTCGACGATTTGGACGCATTGTGAAGCAATATGAAGATGCCATCAAACTCCATAAGGCCGGGAAACCAGTTGCTTTTGATGAATTGCCAGTCCCACCAGGATTCGGTCCGCTACCGACTAGTAATGCAGAAGCTGCAGGAGGAGGAACAGCAGCAGCAGCTGCATCTTCTCCTTCGCCAGCAAGTTCACCACCTGCCACAGCTAGCACATCGGCAGATGCATCACCCGCACCTACACCATCTGTGCCTCGCCGAGCGCCCACTTCGCCGCCATCTCAGCCCCAAGAGTTGACCACACGCACCTCTGGTAACCATCAAAAAAGTAATCTGGCCGAACAGCAAATGAAACTTCTATTGGAGCGACAAAAAGAATTCAAAGTGGCCGCCATAGATGCAAAGAAAGCGGGCGAAATTGATCAGGCCAAAGAGTATTTGAAAATCTATAAAGGATTTGATTCCCTCTTAAATGCGGCCAGCAGTGGGTTACCCGTGGATCTAAGCACAGTGAGTAAAAATATATAAAAAAAATTATTAACTTAAGTTAAATTTCTATGAAATTTCCATTACATTTTTTAGTTACCTGTGCCGCCCTCCCAGCGTGATAATTTGGAGGCCTCATTTGCCATTGTCTCGGCTGAAGAATGCGATCCCAATATGGATGATATATGTGAGATTGGTGTACGCATGGAGGAGCAACTGGCCAAGCAACTAATGATGTGTAAGAATACACGAGATCATCACAAAGCTATGGGCGATGTAGCTGGAATGAATCGTTTTGAAAATCTAGCCCTGACTGTACAAAAGGATTTGGATTTAGTTCGATATTCTAAGAGAAAGAATCAACAATTACCAAAATTCCATTATGAGAAAAGGAATTTCAATATTGTCCATTGTAATACGGATTTGACAGATAATGAATTGGAAATTGTTGTTGTCAGAGGCATTAACTATAATGTTCAAAATCCAAAAGATGTGGATACCTATGTACGCGTGGAGTTTCCCCTATTGAATGTTGGTTTGATTAAACAATTTCCAAATTGATTTGTTTTCATTAAATTGTGCACTTTTTGTGTGTTTTAGGATGAATCTTTTAAAACCAAAACCAATGTGATTAAAGACACCGATAGCCCGGATTATGATGAACGCTTCAAAGTTGATATACAACGTGGCAATCGACAATTTCAACGCATCTTCAAAAGACATGGTGTTAAATTTGAAATCTATTCCAGAGGGTAAGTGCTAATCCAAAGTTTTCATATTTGATTTCTCTTTTCTTTTCTTGTTTTGCATTACTAATTTTATTGGCTTTTCATGCATAAAATATTCGAATAACCAAAAAAAAAAAAAAACAAGTTTTCGACGGTGTGGCCTTAACCCTTATGTAGACAACATTTTAATACACAGATCGAACTATATTGCTGTCAATCTTTAAGAAACTTATGCAAACAAAAATTGCATTGAATTTAGATATTCCTTCGATAAACTATATGAAATATAAGAACATGCAAAATCAAGTAATTATTGTTTAATAAAATTGATTTTAAGAAAAAGTTGAAAAAAAAAAACATTTTAAGACCCCCTGCAAGGGTAAAATTGTAGTTTAAAAAATTTAATAATATAAAAATTAAAAACGGAATTGCCCTAACTAAATTTTAGTTAACTTTTTCCTTAATTATAGAACTTTACTCTGTGTCAAATTGTTTAATACTTCTAAAATATTTACAAAGAAAATTAAATGAATTATCAACAATAATGTGTAATGGAAATCGTGAATTAAGCTTTTAAAAGATTATAAGTTTCTAATTTAATTTAATATTCATATTCTACAACAAAGAAGAATATTTAAATCCCTATATTTTCTTTGCCTGTGAAAGTACTCTAAAGTATTGTGTATTAGCATATTTGTTGTAGTTATTCTAGAACAATTTAATTACGTTAAAGTCTTATTATATTTTAAACTAAAAAAATGAAATTAGCTGATTTGATTAACTTTAATCATTTAAAGTATTATATTTTTTTTATATATGTTGTAGATGTTAAGTAGATGATTTTTCAGTAACCATTAATTTTTTAATTAGAAATTATCACTTTTTCCTAAAAATCTTTAAGAACAGTTCCTAAAAAAATTGTTATTGTTGTGTCAGGAGATGTATTAAAGTATGTAGATTTTCCGTTTTTAATAATTTTCTACTAAATTTGTGCAATTAATAGTTTTCATTTTTCGTTAAGCATGTTTAATGATTAGCTTTTGGCACGCTTTACGCTCGCATATCGTATTCCATCCATTAATTTTCACATGGAATTGTTTTTATTAAAATGAAATATATATTTCTTAAACATTTTTACGCCTCAAAATCCCAACAAACAACCGATCAATTTCAAATTTTCATATGTAAACGCGCTCAAAAATCAAATCAAATCGCAAAATCCAAATGCTAAATTGCCATTAATAGCTGCAGTATTGATTGTTGTGGACTAAGTCGTAAATTGCCCATATGTTGTTTCAGAGGATTCCTTAGATCAGACACATTGATTGGCACGGTGAATGTGAAATTGCAACCGCTGGAGACCAAATGCGATATACATGATACCTACGATGTGAGTATAACCACCATTTCTATATATAAAAACATATATAATCAATATAATTAATTTTAAATTTAATTTCAGCTAATGGATGGTCGGAAACAAGTCGGTGGCAAATTAGAGATCAAAGTTCGTGTACGAAATCCCATTTTAACCAAGCAAATTGAGCACATCAATGAAAAGTGGCTAGTGCTAGATGCTGAGGGCTAATCTTAAATGCATATGGAGAGAAATTTTGTGGCCTTTGCTTAAAGCAAACGAGAAATAAAATTACAAGTCAACGAATCATTTTCATATCGAACTATCGCTAAATTAAAGTGCAAAACAGAAAACGATTTTGCAAAGTTATTTCAATTTTTTTTAAATACGAGTATAATTTTGCTGACCTAAATCCGAAATAAGTTTGTGAAATCGTTTGATAATTGTTTCAAAATCTGTGCTTTCTTTTGGTCATAGATCTATAAGAAATTGAGGTATAAAAAAAAAACATACACATAACGCTTACGCTGTGGACTCATCGTAAAATGAAGTAAATTCTATTTTGCTTTGGTTTTTGTTTTTTTATGTATTTTGAACACAACACAGATTATAAATATGTACTATATATATTAATTTTTATGTGTATATGAGATAATTGTGGCATATTTGTTAAGGCTAAAGGCGCTTATCCAGAAGATTTGTGCCCTTTTATTTGTTATTCTTGTGGTTTTGTGATTACTTTTGTGTAGGTATTCAAAGTCAGTTCCATTCCAAGGGTTATAGCTGGAAAAGGATAGTGGGATAATTTAAAGGGTTAGAGAAGGGGGAAGTATTAGGATCAATTTGCGCCTGGCCAAAGCCTGATTATGTTTCATCTAAATATGTTTAATATGTTATTTGTTGTTTTGTATAAATTGTTTTTCTTATAATTATAACTCCAGATATTCAACGATTTGGGAATAGGGACTGGTCTCGTTAAAGACATCCACGCCACGTACTTTATAAAAGCCTATAAAGAAAAAGAAAATTAGGTAGTAGTTACGTAAACAATTTAACCGAAAATATGAAATAACATTAAATAATTTTCTAAAATATAATTATTACTACTTTTCACGCTAACCTTAACAAACTAATTGATTAATTCTTTTGGACTTACCATTCACACTGCCATTGATCCCAGGTGCATATTGAAACGATGGATAGGGTAAATGCCAGCCCTCGGATATTAGTGACCAATCGGTTCCCGTCGCCATTATGCCATTCCTTTCCCTAAACCACACCTCGTAACTCTTTAGGCATTGCGTTGACTTTGGATGCTCATTCCAACTGATGAATACCTCGCCTTTTGTAACCTCTTCAATCGCCAATTGCTGTGGCCTCTTCAATTTGGGCCATGATGCCGAGCATACACGCAATAACATAGCCCATGGCAATGGTATACTGGCAGAGTTAACAACCAGTTCGCTATTATATTGCCAGATGGGTCCTGTTTTGAATAGCCGTGGTGTCTGGACACGGCGCATGGCTTCTCGAAGTGTGGCATTGGGATAAGCTGGGCTTCCTGATTGTTGCCATACGTAGTAGGGATCTGTAGACTGAGGCACTAGCAACTCTGTGATAAATGCAGACTCATTGGCAATGGACATGTTCAATGTGTATTTGTGATGATAGATAGTAAACTGGGGACCAGCCTCCTCAGGACTAAGGAATATGGTGGCTACATATTGGCCCTGTCCACCTATACCCCCTGAAATGCTGCGCAGGACTTGAACACTGTGTTTTGTATCCATATTGACCAATTCCATGTCACTGGCACGAGTGCCCAATTTTGACAGCATGCCCAGAGCAGCATAGACAGGTTTCTGTATGAACTGGGAATGCGGCGGTTGCGTTTCTTTCATCTGAAAATGGGCTAAAAGTGTCCTGCAAAGATTGGGTGGGAGGATTAGAGAATGATGAAAATTGTTATTTCAACGCCTTACCTCTGGGTAAATTCATTAGGATGATAACTGAGGAACGCATTGTCATGGCTAATGGACTCCAATTGAGCCAGAGGACCATTTGATAACTTAGAATGCCAATGTTGCATTACTGTTGACATGAGTGTGATACCATAACGCACATCTGCTTGAAAATCACGCGGCTTACTCCAATCAGCTATTGGATCAGCCTCACTAGAATCAGATGACGAAAGCATTAGTTGTTAAAAGGATATTCATAATTAAGGCAGTTCGTTTTAATAGTTAGTTACTCATTGGCCACGGGAAGTTCCTGCAAATTGGGAAAATCTTCATAGATTTGCGACAGCAGCGCCAAAGAACCATTTAGTATCTCTTCCGCATTGCCACTGAGTCCCTTCCGATGATAGGTGAGTATGTCAATGGGACACTGAACCAAATGCTGATTACACATCTCCAACAATTGCCAACAACGTGGATGACGATTATGGGCTTTAAATAGACCGGCAGGACCACGTAAGGCACGATACATGGGCTGCTGGTGTACCTTACGCCGGCTGCCATATCCAGCCTTGCTCAAACCACGACGCACCGCTTGCACATATTCCAAGTAATTGTTAGTTGTGAAGTTGAGTTTATTGTAGCCACGCAAATCTGGTTCATTCCACGTTTCATACCGCCAATTAGTCAGCCGGGCAGAACCATGGCGAGCTATTAAAGATGTCAGAGTGGTCTATAAATTACTCTCCAGAATGTGTGGAAAACTCACCTATTTGTTGTTTTAGAATTGACTTGACAAAATGTTCCCATAGAAATGAATTTCTTTGAGGATTTGCCGTAAACACATCACCAGGATTAGCCATAAATTCCAATACTGGCGACATATTCAGCTCATCATGCAGAAAATCAACAAAATTATCAAATTTCTCAAAATTATATTTGGGCAATCCATTGGGGTCGTATTCCAAGAACTTCACCAGCTCCAGTAGCCAATGGATACGCATGTGGGTAACTGCGCCCACGGGCAAAGCGGCAATCTGGCGCAAATTCATTCGCACAGCATCTGATTCCAGGACTGCAGAGATGCTTTTGTGGCTAATCTCACCAGCTGGACAAAAGCCGACGCCCGTCCAAAAGTGTGGCAATGTGTGATAAACAACATCGCCACTGGAATAATGGGCGTTAACCTGGTTTAGGTTAACCACATTAAGCAATTGTAACACCATTAACAGAATCAACATATTGCAAATTAATAACACAACTTCTTCACGGGATTTATTTATATTTTCCCTTTTCGCCTTTTGGTACGGCTATTTTCCACCGTGTGCCGTGCCGTGCCGTGTTGTTCCGATTGAACGATGCTGATAAGAGCCGCCCCAAACGCGGTATGTGTCTGTATCTGTTGCCCGTTGGGCTAACGACGCTGACCCAGCGGCCTTGTCCTGACGTCACAGACGAAAACCACGACAACAACGTCGCTCTGTCGGTGACTATAAAAGCAACAGCGTGCCAGTTTACCAGTCGACGTTACCTCCCCCAAAACTAAGCAAAAAAAAGCTTCAAGGAAGGGACAACATTGGTCCGATTTCACCAATGCGACACTTGTCGTACACTATTTATTAATATATTGCAGTCGATCTTTGTTATTGCACACTATTAAATATTAATTTGTTAATTTGTTATTAGCTTGATGCAAAATAATAATAGCAAAAGAACTCTTGATTTCCCGAATTCTGGAAAACTGATTAACATTTTTATTAAAAAAATTTTTGTAAGTTCAAAGCATTTATGAAAATTTATGTTTCATTTTGATATTTGCTTGATTTTTCAATTCGTCTTAACTTAAAATTAAAAGATTATATCTTTATTGATATCAAAGGTTATTTTGTAAATTTGTTTAAAATAACTTGCAAAAAAAGTTCCTAAATACTTAAAAAACGTAAATACGTTACGAATGTAACAGTAAATCCAAGTTTATTTTATATACATATCTCTTATTCTCGGCATAGTAAAGCATCACTTTGCAACACTGCAATTTACAGATGTAACGCATACTTATAGGCGTTTAAGATCCAGTACTTATATCACTTTATATAGTAAGGTAAGAATCAGATTAAGATTAGAGTAAGATTTTAGAACATACTTAACTTTTTTTTGCAAAGGGTATTAAGTATTTTACTGGGGCGCATTGAATTGCAATCCCTCATTAAGGGTGGAAAATGTGTGAGAGGCAGGTACATATACATATGTGCCTCTACAAATATCTATGTATATGGACGATGTGTTATGAGGGTATACATAGACTTGCAACTCCTCTCTGTCAATACATTTTGGGGGAGTAAAAGGTGTGACAAAGATAATATTTCACGACTTGGATGCGATAATATAGCAATTACATGGGTAACTTTCTATACAAAGAAGAGGGTTGCAAGAATTAATGATGTAAAAGAAGAGTATTTTGCTTTTGCCCTAATCTAATTGAATTCGTTCAGATATTTTTCTTAATCATCGGCAAAATCTTCGAAAATTCGAAAATATCGGGTTGACATTTCATAAGGCAAAAACTCAAATTTTTGTAAATCGATCACTTATCCAGTTTTACGCCACCAAAGGAGTTTTTTAATTCTCATGCTGAAAATGATGACGGATCTAAAATAAAAGGAAATTTATTGGATGTACACCCAATTTTTCTATATATAATGCAACTTGTAACGAGAACTTGCTAAGTTCTTATGAAAATGCAATAACAAAGGCGAATCGTTTACGATTCTAGTTTTGTCAAATAGCATCCAGAAGTTTTTATTAATTACAGTAAGTTTTTTAAGTACAGTCTTCAGCTTTAGCAATTTCTGAATAGATCAACTGATAATTGAAATATTATGCGTCACTATATTATCCAGTGAAAGTGGAATTAGGTTATTTAAAATGTCCCATGCAATATTGGCTGCAAAACCCAGCTATTGTCGTTCTTTATGATACCTAACAGTAATATTATTTTCTTGCAAATGGATTGAAATTTTTAATTCCTAATATAATCATATTGACCTACGTATATTCAATTGAAGCAAATGTTTCCAGTTTATTATTTCATGAACATTTATATTACACCTTAAGTATTTTCAAGCATTGAATAGTTTAAACTAAAAGTCGATTCCCTTCGCAAAATTCTACGAATAATAAAGATCAATCAGGTATGTTTCATTATTGTCCGCCATAGCGTCACTTGACCCGTAAAATTCAAATATTCAATTATTTCACTGATAAAAATCAAACGTTTGGCATATGAGTGAAGGGACTCTCTTTTACCAATTTAGAAGTGCTCAAAACAAGCAATCATCGTTCAGATCGGTTATAGTCTTCAACTTTGATATTTTTTAGAACTATGAAACTCTGACAAATGCCAACTCTTTATAGGTAAAAGCTAAATACAAATAAATTTACTTAAGATACATAATAGGAACCCAATCCAGGGCTACAAGCTTCATGGATTGATACAAGATACTGATAAAAATCACCTAACTCTCATTTTAATTAAAAAATATAATTTATTAAAATCCTCGATTAAAATGTATAACATTTTTCTTTAACGAAATTCTTTTCTAGATATTTATTTCTTTAATTAAATAAATAATATTACTTATTATACTATATATGTACATATGTACATATGTATATTATATACAAAACATTCGATCTGGTTAATTGCAACAATAATGCACTTACATACTCATGGACATATTATCTATGACTAAATGAAAATCAATTTCCTTTTTATTGAGATTGGTAGAAATTAATTTTTTTAATGGACACCGACCATAAATATTCATCAGGATCAGATAAGACGCTTGTTTGGTGGCTAGTGTTGGCAGTCTAGTTAGCTAGTTAACCCGGTCAGTGCCAGTTTGGCAATGTCCCCAAACACTTGGATAATTGAAATGCCGGCAGCTGCTTCAAATAAGTCACGGCCGCGTCGTGCATCGCCCTATCGTTCTCAACCGATGGTTAATGATGCATTTGCACGTAATACTACCCGTCGTGTCCAGGATCCCACAATACGATCGGAGCAGCCGACTCGTCAAAAGAACATTGTGTTTGCCGATATTCAAATGATACTGTCGGTGCTTAAAGCTAGTGGTCTTCTACCCATTTACGAGCAGATATCCGCATACGAGGTTGGACCACCGACCAAAACCAATGAGTTTTACTCTTTTTTTGTTAGAGGAGTGGTTCATGCCCTGACTGTCTTTAATATCTACAGCTTATTCACACCAAATTCGGCTCAATTATTTTATTCCTATCGCGAAACGGATAATGTTAATCAATGGATCGAATTGCTGCTCTGCATATTGACCTATACTCTAACGGTATTTGCCTGTGCGAGAAATACAAAAAACATTTTGAGGATTATGAACGAGATACTGCAATTGGACGATGAAATTCGACGCAGAATTGGTGCTACTTTATCACAGGATTGTGGTTTCTCAGTGAAATTTCTAGTTGGCATTGCCATCAGTCAGGCTTATATTATAATATTGAAAATTTATGCCGTAAATGGAGTAATTACACCCACATCGTATATCCTTTTGGCCTTCTATGGTGTGCAAAATGGTCTGACCGCCACCTATATAGTTTTCGCCTCAGCTCTGTTGCGTTTTGTTTGTATACGTTTTCAGTTTATTAATCAGTTGCTGAATAGTTATACATATGTCCAACAGAAAAAAAAGAAAGGCAGAGATCCGTTTATGGAAAAATTCTCCGAAGATGCGCTTTTCGTTTATCGTATGCATAATAGATTGCTAAGAATATACAAGGAAATTAATGAGTGTTGCAGTCTAATTTTAGTCTGCTTTTTGGGTTACTCCTTTTATACGGTAACCACAAATTGTTATAATCTATTCGTTCAGATCACCGCTAAGGGCATGATATCATCAAATATATTACAATGGTGCTTTGCTTGGTTGGGTTTGCACACCTCACTGTTGGCCCTACTGTCTACTAGTTGCGGATCAACCACAAAGGAGGTAAGAGTGAAGTAAATTAAAAAAGAATATGGAATAATCCCAAATTGTTAATTTAATTTTAGGCCAATTATACGTCCCAAATACTGGCTAGGATCTATGGCAAGACCAAAGATAATCAAAATACTGTAAAAGCTTAATATAATTAATGGGATATGCTATTAACGTACACTTATTCCATTTCCAGATTGATAAATTCTTAACAAAGAGCATTAAGCAAGAAGTACAATTTACGGCATATGGTTTTTTTGCCATTGATAATTCGACTTTGTTCAAGGTAAATGTAAAAACTATGTGTATTCACTATTTCCATTTGAATTCAAACCAATATATAAATCTTAACCGCATGTTATTTTATGCCTGTTCAAAAATTTCAAAATCTAGATATTTTCGGCTGTAACAACCTACTTGGTTATACTAATACAATTTAAACAGTTGGAGGATTCCAAGCTTGATGATATGGAAGTACATGGACAATCATCATAAATACATATTATATATATATATATATATGTATATACATACATATATATATAGAGTTTTATTATCTCTCAATTTATTCTCTATATTTATTTAGCAATATTACAAATTATTCTGAACATTTCACTAGATGCAGAGAAAAATTCAAGTTAGGAAAAAAGATCTTCAGATTTTTTTTTAGATAAAGAACATAAACGCACAATTTTTCCCTTATTAAATAAATAAATCATACAAAATTGTTTCACTTTTCCATTTTTGTTGTTGGAGATTTTTAAGAAACCGACGCCAAAAATAAATTATTTCGTATAGTAAACACAAAATACATTTGCAATTATAGTTCTGCGGAACATAAGGTATAGTTGGTTGATCTATATAAATTACTAAACGATGCTAACAATTAAGCACTTTCGATTTACGGCGAGTCTCTCCGAATAGGAATGAGCAAATACGATCCAGGACGAATGCCCCCATTATATCCAATATCAACACAGTGAGCAAAGTTTTACGAAACTACATAAATGAGAATAAAAATTAGCTGGAAAAATCTATAATGGGATTTTTTAAAGTATACAAACATCTGTGGGAAAATCGATGATCTCAAAGAATTCCGTAAGTTCTGGAGCCAAGCCAGTGGTCAAGAGTAAAACCAAAGCAACTGAAGCTCCAATTGCATACACAAGCATACGATTTGAACGTAAACTCTCCATAAAAGGATGACCCTAAAACAATTATATAAATGTATATATATAAATAAAAAATCAAAAAATTTAAAACAAACAATCTCTTACCTTATAGTTAACTGCAATTGTGGCCACCTGCAGTGATATGCAAATGATATAAACCGTACTGCTTACAATATTTGGATCATATTTGGTCTTTTCCTCAGCATCCATATCAATATATAATTTCACCTTTCCCACTCTAATGGAAAAAGTTTGAAATACAATTAGTCTTTGGTTTAAGAAAGAAACCATTCAATTTACCTGGGTGGAGCCAATTTGTTAGCTTCACTGGTCAAGTAATATAATGTGCCAAAATGCACAGCGAATTGCGTCAGTATGGTAGAAATTGTATAAAAATTGAATATATTTGGCAGTGGTGCAACCTTAGATAATGTTTTAAGTGGCTAAAATATAAAAGTAAAAATTTTCAACAGTTATATACAAATGCATATAAAAATAAGGAATTTTTTCATATCGAACCTTTGATCGTGTTATAAATAGAAAACAAGCAGCTATGAAGATGCCCTGCATAGTGGCTTGGGTATCACTGAATTTCACCCCATCAATATACAGGACAGATTGACAATAGGCCTGTATAAGAGCATTCAACGCAAGGATTTTGAACATTTGCAGTGTGGTGACCAAAGTGCAGCGTCCCTGCTTGATGATGTGATTAACTGAAATGGAAATTAAAAAATATTTAATAAGTCGAGATATGTTTTTAAGAAATTTTTTACTTGGTTTGTCAACCAAACTTCTATGTAGCCTTCTTCTATAGCCCACTTCTATAGCCTTGGTCGACTGTTTTTGCTATCAATTTGTTTTGGTAATTTACTTACCGCACATAATGGATGAAGATTTACTGGTAAATGGTGCTGCAATTGAAGCATCCCCCAGTTTAACCATTGTTTGTTCTTCCAATTCCTGCAGGGTGCTCTGGTAACGTGCCTGTGTCTGATTGATCAGCTCTTGACGACGTCTAATAGCCCGTTCGCGAGGTGTCAAGTTTTGATTGGCCTGAGCAGCCGCTACCGCTGCGGCTGCTGTGGCCGCTGCATTAATCTGTTGTAGTTCTTCATCTGTCCGTTTACGTTTAACCGGAGCGCTTGTTAGCAATGAGACGCCTACATTAGCATGTTTGAGTGCTCCCACATCATTTGTACCATCACCGCACATAAGTGTACAATATCCCAACTGTTTCAGTGTGGTTATAACAAATTCCTTTTGTTTGGGCGCAAATCGTGCACAAACTGTGATCTGGGGTAGAATTTTTAACATATATCCTGGATGATTCAATTTCAATTGCAATAGACCATCGCCAGTGATGCACAAATCATGGGTGGCCAACAAGAGAGATATGCTTTTATCACGACCCGAAACATCCAATGGATGCTTTTGATTACCATCAATAGACACCCAGGACCAAGACTGCCCCTCTGTGGATGGCGGTGTCAAAATTAACAACTTTTTGCGAGTAAAACGCAACTCTTTCGCTACATGGCAGGCGGTCAGTGGACTATCACCCGTAATCATGACCACCTTATGAGAGGATTGTATAAGTTCTTTTATCACCGATTTGGAATCTGGTTTCATGGGACACGAGATGATGACAAAGCCAGCAAATTTCAAATCACATTCCACTTCATCGCGTTTCAGCTCACGTGTTTTCTGGACACTCAAAGCTCCAAATTCCTTAATACCCAATGCCAACACACGAGCACCACGACGAGCATATTCTAGATAAACCTAAGGGAATAAAAAGAAAATATATCAATTTTGCAAAGGCAATGACCGCTATATATATATATATATTCTATAATGCCTTACCTTCTCATAATCCTGGGGAACAGTTTTCAGCATCTTTTGTATAACTTCAGGAGCTCCTTTAACTGCTCCAATATAATTAATTTCATTGGAATATGGTATCAAATAGCTTGCCAAAACCGACATACGCTTCAGAGCCGATGAGAAATGATAACGTTGAACTATTTTTAGCGGTTTCATTTGGACCCGTTTTGGAATAACACTATCCGTCTTGGTCAGATGCCAATCAACAGCAGCCAATGTGGCCTTTTCGAGCGGATCACCCACAAGACCATCATCGAGCAGGGCCAAAGAATGGCAACAGGCCAATACCTGAATGGATTGGGGTGGTGCATCCTCAATGGACTGACAAGACCCGTTTGATGTTAGGCCTGCTATGCCCTCGACCATTAGATTATCCGTGGTCAGAGTGCCAGTTTTATCGAAACAACAGATTTGAACTTTGCCAGCAAATGGAATACGAAAAGGTTCCGTACAGAACACAAATAATTTGGTCAATTGAATGAGCGAAGTGTTCACAGCCAAAGTCAATTCAATGGGCAGATCCGGAGGAATAATGGCGGTCAATATTAAAGCACATTCTAAAAACAATTTATAGCGATTACGTTCCGGATCCTCGCTGCCCTTGATCCAAACATATGAAGCGGCGGCCACGGCAAAGACCATCAGGAAAGCAATAAAGGCAAATGTTTCCACATTATTTTCGGTGGCCCGATTGGCACCAAAAAGAATCGTTCTTAAGAGTTTACCCTGAGAGGTGTTGAAACCGGTGCGCACAACATAACCAATGCAACCACCGTCGGGTGCCCGCATAGATTCCTTTGTGGGAGCTGTGTGCTGAACTACTTTGGTGCCACCAAAGAGAACAAATAGTTTTCCCTCACCCTCGACATCTAAAGTGGAATTCAATTGATCCAGGGATTCCAAAGATTCCTTCATTTGTGGAACAGATTCTCCAGTTAACATGGATTCATCGACTATGCAGGAACCTCTGAGTATAACAACATCACAGGGTACTATATTATCATTTTGAGATCGGGTGATGGATACTATATCTCCCGGGACGAGTTCATTTGATTCTATGTGACGCCATTTATTCTGCCTTAAAACATATATCAAATATGGTTTATTGCCCATTTTCCGTATTTCCGACATATTCCTTAGCTGCTGCTTCACAATGGTACACTCGAAGGCAATTAGCATCAGAAGAGTGAAGAGGGAATAATACCAATAGTCATCCATACACCAGAGTCCAACGCTAAATACTTGGAATACAAAAAACGGAGCCGTTGCACGTTCCACAAAAAGTTCATGGAACTCGGGCACAACCATTTGCATCTCATTATTGCCATACGTGACCCGGGCTTGCTTAAGGGCCTCTTCCGTTTCCAGGCCACGTGAGTTGACGTATTTGCTTAGCTCCTCATTCACTGGGAATTCAATAGCGCGAAATTGTTTCTTGTCCTCATGCCAGACATATTTGGTCTTTTGGAAGTGCATATAAAACTGTTTGAGGTTTTCCTCATATTTCATGGGCACCATTTTTGAATTGCCATTATTTGCTGTGGGCACAACCTTGGCCAGCACATCTAGGCCAGGTGCTAGGCAGCGTCGGCAGGTAAGAAATGCCAATACATGAACATTCCAATAGCAAAAGAGTAAAGTCAATATATGTAAAAAAGCAATGGCCACCACTGCTATGAAACCCACGTCATTCCAAGTGAAATCCTCAGTCACAGTTTGATTATTTTCCTGATTTCCCAAAATCAGTTCATTTGACTCTGATCCTGTTCCAGCTGCTGTTCCATACACATAGATCCATAGATAAAAGGCTATCCCATAGAGTGGCACAAACGGTAAAATCACACCGCTCAATGGTGTGGGTATACGCTTATACAGCGTTACATATTCTACTAAGTCATCCAGTTTGGTCTCCTTACTTTTAACCTTATGATTTATATTGTTGTTGTCACCGCCGGCAGCGCTTTTTACTTCAAGTACTTTGCTCTCACTCATTTGGGGAATGGTGTTTGGCTGTCCTGAAGCTCGTATTGGGCTACGTTACAACTTTATTAAAAATTGTTTAATATTTTTGGACCATAGCGGCAAATAAATAAAAAAATATATGGAAAAAACTAAGCAACGTTGTCAAATGTTTACTGCCAGAGTTGTCACAGTGGCCTATCTAGCCATTTCTTTTGGCAGGAAAAGGGCAAGCAACTGAAATCAAATATTAAATTTTAAATAAAATGAAATAAAAGCAATCCAAAATTGATCAAATTCTTATGTAGAATATAAGATTCTCTTGTTTACTATTATATTCCAGTTTAATATAGTAATTACAAGTAAAGATTTTATTATATATTTAAAATTACGAATTTAATTTTCTCGAATACAATTAATTCATAAATGGCTTCTCCAAAGCACATACATATGTATGTATTTTTATGTAATGGTACATAATAAAATGTAGTACATAATTCAATTGAAGTTCAATTTAAATTTTTTTAGCCTTTTTCCTCAAGTATATAGCTATTTAAGTGTTGAGCAATTTATTGTACGCTTTTGTGTGCGCCAACACTTTTTGCTTGTTGCATTATTTCATTAGCCGGCGACGTATTGCATTTCTTGAATTTAATTAATTTTTTATTTCGTTAATTACTGTTTATTGCATTAATAATGCCATCTACATCGAATCAATGGGAGGTGGTCACAAAGTCTCGTAAGCAAAAAAATCTGGAGAAGAAAGTTAGTGCCCATACGGAACAAAAACGAATTGCAGCTCAAGTACCTAAATTAGAGGAGTTGTGTGAGTAGTTAACTTTGTGTATGATTAGATACGCTTGATATGGAAATTAACTTCAGTCTTTCCTTTAATCAGTGCCAACGGAGCAGTATCGCAATTTATTCGGGAACAATAACTATAGCAACATAAAACCTATTTCACCGGCCAAATCAATTTCAAGGGCGTCGTCGGTAGGAAAGAAAAATGCCACGAAATCGGCGACAGCTGCTGGAGGAGGAAGTGGTAGTGGCAATGGTAACAGTTCGGAGTCAGGCAAGGGCGGAGTTAAGCAAAGTCAAAAACAACAAACAGCAAAACCCAAAACTTTGGAGCAGGCTCTCACGCATATAACAGCCGATGATTTCCTAGCTCAGTTAGAGCAGGTGAAAATAAGTTGCCCTGGATCGGAAATACGTTGGTTAGGTCATGTAAGAATGCGAAGTTGAATTAAGGCGTAAAATGTCATTGTAATGGTTACTCGTTTATAGATTACTGGGTATTTGAACGGAGCTCTGTCCTATGATTGTGATCCGACGTTTTCGGGCCGTTCACATAAATATCCCACCAATTTGGCCAGTGCTTCGTTAAAACAAGCAATGGTTGAGTTTATTCAAAGTTTGAGCGAGACGAATTTGGAGTATTTCTTTTATAGTCTCTTGGATAGCATGGCCACTGATCTTAATAGTAACCAAACTGTTGTTGGTTATAAATTTGTTCTACAACTAATCGGACAATCATATCCTAATATCTGTTCTATGAACATGGCTAAAACAGCTTTATTGCGCAACTCCTATCAAAACAGGAGTAACATTGGTTTAAGCATCCTATGGGCCATTGGTCAAGGTGGCTATGAATCGCTCAATGAAGGTGTTAAGGTTTGGCAGAATCTAATGTTGCCCAATTTGAAAATGAGGAACTACACAAAGTTTGTGGTTGATTATATGGAAAGGATATTGGATGCCGCATCGAAACGGAAAACCGAGAATACTCTCTCCCTGAATCAACAGGAATTCTTTATGACATACAATGCCCTTCATGCAAATTATCCGAGTATATTAAACGAACTGCAAAAAAGTTTGAAACGAAGCGCTGGCGAATTGTTGGTAAGATTAATATAAAAAATTCTTTGTTATATTAGTATGCCATACAAAATTGTTGCTTAATTTCAGCAAAGGTATATTGCAAGTAAGGTAAAGCATGCGAATATATTTTTAACACTTTTACGTGAGATTACCGCCCCGAATAATTCACAACAACAATTTTATGAGATCGAAGGCTGTACTAGTTGTCTCTTAAGTACTGGTGGAGATGATTGCCTGAAGATTTGGCGAATGAATTATAAGAAGCAACAATTGCCTAGTTTGTTGTTACTAAAAGCTATAGGTGAGATTTTGAAAAGAGATTTACTGTGTGCCTTTTAATTGGAATTTTTACTATACTTTTTAGATGACAAGTGGTCCAAGTCTACAAATTTATTAGCCAAATTGCCAGCCTTTCATACATTCCTGCAAGATCTTCTGAATGAAAATGTTAATTTTTCTGATTTGCAACAGGTCTTATTGGTAAGCTTGTTTCCGAATATCAATTCAAACATATATTTATTGGGGGTTAATATGTCACGCATAAACGTCGGAAGCTGGATGAGGTTTGACGCTTTACAACACTAAATACTATTTTTAGGGGATATTCATACTTATCGAAAGCTGGTCACTCTCAGTGAAAAGAGAAAAAAAGAAGGTGCAAAGAGATGAAAATTCTTTAAAGTTTATAAATAATTGCAATTAAAGTGGTTTTAAAGTATAACTCACTAGGTCATTAAACGTCTCAGAAACCCAGTTGGACGGCAAATTGAAAATTGTGCTTGTGTTAGTGAAGTCAAAGTTTTAATTAAAAAGCCGACCCTCATATATAGAGACGCCGCTGCCAACGCATCGCATTTACCGCCGGGTTTAGAAATACAACAAAAAGTGTTCTCTTTTGCATTTAAGTTTTTCTTAACTTTTTGCTTTGTGCATAAATTAAAGTCAACACACCTTAAATTTGTTGTGCACTTTTTGACCGCTGGTTGAGTGTGTGTGTGTGTGTCGTTGTCTTTTAATGTCTATGCGCGTATGTTTGGCTGTGTGTGTGTCGGCTTATTGCATTTCTGTCATCTCCTTTCCTATGGCGTTGCCATGCAAAGTCCAAGTCCAGTTTGCCGCTCAATTTCTTTTGCTTTTCTACATTTGGGTCATTTTTATTGCACTTTTGTTTGTTTTATCAGTTAATTTATAATTAACGTCTTATCATCAAATAGCAAAATTGTGGAAAGATTTTCAATTGGAATGATGTGTTCCATCCACGATTGGCTGGTTTACACTCTCTCTTCCCCCTCTTACTCTCTCACTGACCCTGCCCCTTGCCCTGATTAGATTGTGCGCAGCGTCAAAGCAGCGACGGTGGTGTCATTTTTCTTTTTTCCATTTCTGATTGTCAAATCTGAGTACCTCAAACTAAAAAAAAGATGCTGTCCACGTCAGAAACAACAAGAGAGAGAGAGAGAGAGAGGGATCCAGAAGGAGAAGAGAAAGAAGAAGCAACAAACACTTGGCCCTATTTTTGGCCTCTTCAACACGTGGCATTTGACCACATTGTGACCATTCTTTTGGCCCTGAATTTCTTTTGTATTGTATGTGCGTGTTTCTTTTTGTTTTTTTCTTACTTTGTGCGTCTTTTTGCCGGCTAAAGAAAATTTATAAAAGCTTCAACTATGACATAGTTCATTCAACTTTTAAAGCTTTTGCTTGGCTAATGTTGAAATTAACAGTTATTTTACCTAAACAGTGGTCAACATAATTAAGAAATTTATTGGAAAGCCTTAATAATAATATTGAGAAAAAAATTAAAGGCGTTGCTTCATAAAACTGGTTACAGAATAACACATGGCTGGCTAACTAAACTTTTGCCTTCCCAACAATTTCATTCATGACACAGATAGTTAAACCACTGTGCTTGCATTTTTGTTGTTATTTTATGCTTATCAATTTGGCAACAGAATTATTTTGCTTCATTCTCTTTTTTTTTAATGCGCTTTCTCTCTTCTGTTTATTTCTCTCTCAGCTGACGCGTCAACTTTTTTAATTTTGACTTGCCCTTTGTCCCAGCCCTTCGTCCCCTGGTCCCATAACGTGACATTTGTAGCTGTCACTTTTGCCCACCTTTACCCCACATAGTTCTCTCCACCACACCTTTAAGGCATTGTACAACTTTTGGTTTTTAATTATAGAAATATTTATTAGCCAAGCCACTATTAGATTCAAGCTAAGCTTAAAAGCTCAGTTTGCTGATTTAGTCATACTTTTACGCCACAAAATATTGCAATTAATTAAATTTGTTGAAGAAAATTTAATTGAATACATAATAATTGTCATCATAATATTTCCGATAATACAGATACCAACCTTGAAATACTCCTTTTATAAACAATTTAAGTGAAATTAAATAATTAAAGAAAGTAAAACAATGGCTCAGGTTAAACCGAAAAATAATAAACAAGGCGGCAAACAAACGCCCAATACGAAGAAGGTAAACTTAATACGTCATTATTATAAAATAATAATAACATTTATAAATATTAATTAATTTTGTGCGGATCAAAATTGTGTACACCTGCACAAGTTCTAAAATCTCTCAATAATTTTCATTAATTTTGAAGGTTTGTTTTATATCTAAGATCGTGTGAAAGTTCAAAAAATGCCATAGACTTAGTTTTAGAACTTTCTTCGATGATCTCTGGGATAATGAGAATACATAAAAAGTAGAATATAAATTTTTTAAATTTAAAATAATCAAATTCCTTCTTTATTTTTATCACTTCTTTTCATCTCACCAGAGCGTTCAGGAGAAGAGCAACGCACAACAAAAAAAGAACAAACAGAATGCGTCGGCACAGAAGAAGAAATGCGGCTGCTGTAAATGGACTTTCGGTAGTCTATTTATTATAGCCCTTATAGCTGGATCCTTGTGCTACGATACTCAGGTTAATGGCAAGGGTGTCTTTGAGAAATCAGCAACGGGTAAAATTCTAAAGAACGCTGGTCTTTTACCTCATGTCGAGAAGGGTTGGTATGTTACAATGAGTGCCTTGGCCAAGGGCTACAAATGGAGTGAGGAGCATGTACCACCCTATGCTAAACCAGCGATCAAGGTCACTTGCGATGTGTGGAAACTTGCAAGAAATGCGGCCTGCGCATCATATCAATCAAGCGTTAGTTACTTTAATGCCAAATGGCCAGAGGTGGCCAAATTTGTGAGTATAAAAATGATGAGATCATATCCTAAATGGTTTCAAATTTAAGCAAAAACCGGTTTAACATTGATCTATCATCTCAACCTCAATCTGTTTGTCTTTACTTAATGCATTTTCATCTTCTTTTTTAAAGGTGGATCAATATGTGCCCAATTTATCAAATAAACTGGAAGCCTTTGCAGCGGGCGCCAGAGATTTGGCTGTTAATAGTTATGACAAATCAGTTTCGTTGATTAAGGAGAAGGTTTTGGTGTAAGTTGTTTACCAGAGCATAGAAAGTCAAAATGCAATTAATTTTTCAGAGCAACGATAAACTAAACAATTTAATATTTATCCTTTAAGGTGTTTGTTTATTTTCAATAGTTGTTCTGAGTAAATCGATGACCAAAGAGTATAGAGCAGAGCTTATAAACTAAATTTGAAGAACTTTTATAAATTACATCTTGTTTAAAGTACATTTACTATAGAAATGCGTTTTCTTTTTCATTTTGCAGTGGTCGCTTGTCACCGGAGAACCTTAATCAGGCCTTTAATCAGACGCGCAACATTGCATTGGATTACTATAATCAGTTTCACAAAAAGATTGATGCTTATGCCAAGCTTAAATGATTCTAAGCGTCTGGAACGTTGAACATTCACTGAAACAACAACAACAGCAGTAACAAACACATTTACAACAACAAAAAAAAAAAAAGAAAGAAGAATCCATTTAAATGCAATTTTTCAGCAGTTAGGTAATAAAAATATAAGAAAGGAAAGTTAAAAAACAAAAAAAAAAGCAACAACAGAATGAAAAGAAAATTAGACATCTGCTAAGTAAATCTCCACTTTTCAAAAATCATTCACCCACTTCTCATTCATCTTCTTATATGGTTCGAAAGTGGAGAAAACAAAAGAACCTCAATTAACAACTAACTACTTTCTTTCAATGTGGTTAAACAATTTAGTAAATTTAAAACCTATATCGAAATTTTAGTTGTAAACAAAAAAGAAGAAGGAAGCAAGCAAACTGAAAGAAAAAACGAAAAGAGAAAGAAATGCCACTTGTAAACAATTTTCAAACATTTTTCCATCCACGGTTTTTGGAAAACATACTTTTGTATGATTTGTTTATAACATTGTCCACCAACCCGGCAGTAATATGGAATTTACGTATATATTTAAGCTTTTGCTTTTGGCTTTACAGGGTCAAAGATGATTTCAACATTTCCAATTTGCATTTGTGAAAAGCAAACAAAACAATTAATAGTCTCATTACAATTATTTTTTTTTTACACAATATATATTTAATAATGGTCTATTTCATTTAAATTGTACAATAGTTTATAGTTGATTCTCTTTGTGTGTGCATTTTCCTAAAAGACTTTTCCAATTTACGATTATATAGCGCGTTTTAGTCAGTCCTTTGCATAAGCAAAGTAATTCAGTACGATTTTAAAACACAGTTGTAAATTTGAACGAGATACGCGAGTTTTGCATTAATAAAAATAACGTTGAAGAAAATTAATTTTGTTTTTTTATATACATTTTTAGCAGGAACTTGGAAATTGTTCTATTTTATTGGAGAGATTTTATTTCAAATTGTATTGGGAGTATCAGATTCTCGTTGATTTCTTGTTAAATTATTTTGATACCTTTAACAAGAAAAACGAAACTTAAATAGTTGAATATTTAATATTCGTTGGGATCTTGTTAAACTTTCCGCCTTTTTGAAATATAAAGTTTTATAAATTTCTCAGTCATTTGTAGATGCATATGTATAGTATAAACAAAATTTAATTTTTGACTTATTTGCATTGAACACTTGAAGGGTCTATAAAAACGTCAGGTGGCGCTAGTGGGTTACATAAGGTTCGTGTCCAGAGAAAGGTTCTCGACCAGGGAATTTTTTTTACATGTTATTACTTTTTTTTAATATCTAAAAGGACTTTTATTTTTATTGCCAAAATCTGCCGCTGGATTTCAAAGCGCTATGAAAATGTCTGAATGCAGAAATTTTAGACTAAAAGAAACTAAAAATTCCTGAGAATGTTGTTAGCAGAGGACTTACTATTGGTCTTAGTACTTAGGACTTAGTACGATGAAAAATTTCCTTTTAGAACCGGGAAAAAAACGTTGCATTTAAAAATTTCCTAACGAGTTTTCTAACATTACAAAGGATATTTTATTGGTGTATCATTATTGTTTATTATTGTGTAAATTGAATTACAATTGAATAAGAACATAACTAAGCAAATAGCTTATCAGTCGCAGAAATTAATAAAATATAAGTTATATATTGAAACCGGAAAGGCGCTCAAAGGAGCATTTTAAAAGTTATAAAAATTATCACAATAATGGTATCCTACTTGGGTTACAAAAATAGAAAATATTATCTAAGTGTATTAAAATAATTTGTGCTTACTAACGCCAAGTTTTCAAAAGGTAAAATAAAATTTTTGGATTAAAATCAGAACGGTAAGTTTTATCATTTTCTGTTAATGAATGTTTACAAATTTAATTACTTTTCTTAATTATACAGTTTGTAAATTATAAATAATAGTTTAAATATGTAGAGGAAATGGATTTCTTGTTCAATGATTGAACCCCTCATTTAGATTGAAAGCGAATCTCTTTAAATATCGCTAACATTCAACCCCTGACAATAATTTTTTCAATTCGCCGCAAATTTTCTGCTTTTCGGAGTCCTTCCCCTGCTAGGATGCTTCTAAAGTTCGGCTTTTGGTTGATTCGTGTGAACGTTCGTTGTTCGTTCATTCGCTGCCAAGTTTAGCCGCAGCCAGTCTCAAACGAATTTCAATTCGGGACGCACGTGTTTTATTTTGTGGTTCTCCATTTATCGGGATATATGTTTCCGTCTCGGCATACGCGGTCAAAACAAATGCATTTTTGATTACGGCAAAGAAAGGAAACACATCCAAACGAAGCAAAATAAAAGGAAAAGTGCATTTTGATACGATATTCTGTGAATGTGAGAGATATAGTGGCAAATAAATTGTGTGTCAGTGTTCGTAGATGTGTAAATTTTTACAAACATGCTTAAACTGAAATCTTTAATAATAGCTAAAGCAATATATCTCAAGTGAGTCATACATACATACATACCAACATACATACATATATAAGTGGCGGGTATCTCATCCTGTCATTGAGACTCATTTCGTTTGCATAAATCAACAGTAAAATATTTATTTTCTCATCGGAAATGAACAGAGACAAGCGACGTGATTTAATGCTAATCGAAAATGCATTTGTTACCACCAACTTCCATGCATCCAGAAAATGAAAGAAAAACAATTTTCCTTTTCGCAACTTTGTCTCAAAAATGCGTGTCAGTTGCACGAACAACGAGAGTTCTCCCAAAACTTGCGAAAAAACATAAAGAATTCTTTTCGGTCTTACCCAAGAGAAAGTTTTTGTAACCCAGTGTGAAAGTTTCCTGGGTTTTTCTCTTCCTTTTTGGTTTTTTTTTTCTATCTGACGCCCTATCCCAAGTTATTTTTAACTTATCTGCTTTTTTTGATTTTATTTTGCATTAGAGGGATCAACGGTAGGGCGATAAGGGAAATCCTGTTGATGAGCACGTGTACAACTGGACAAACTGAAGCATCCGTATCCGTAGTCTGGTTGATGGCTGAGTGATTTGTTTTGGATTGATGGTTCTTGTTTGCTTGGCGGTTTCTATGATATACTTGTATAACAGTTTAGCGCCAAAAGACGAAAGAAAAGATGAATGACAAGATGAACAATTTAAGAAAAAAAGATTGGACAAGTGTTAGATAAGAGCGACTACTAACCAAAGCGAAAGCTTAACAGTATTGTTGTTTGTTATGGAAGCTTTATAACTGTAAACGAACTAAAAAACAATGGCTTTTGATTATTTTTTACAGCATTTAGTTAGAAGTTCCAAATTTATATAGCTGTAACGTACCACCAAAGAAGGTAATTTCAATATACCAACTTAAGAATATAATTCTCTTTTATGATTGTCCTGTTGATCCTGTTTTTAAACGCCTATAAACTAAAACGCTTATATACAATGTAATAATACTTTAAAGATTTGAATATAGGTTAGAAACGGTAAAGATAATAACTATATGAATATATTTTACAGATATATTAACAGTATTATATATATAATTAGCTTGTGAATATATATATAAATTTAGATCTCAGTTGGATCTAGATTAGTATTTTAATACTCAATAGCAACTTGTTCATATGGTTTAAAATACATTATAGTTAATGGAAAACTATTTCCCAATAACAGATCTCTACAAAAGTTGAGCCCATAATAGATTTAAAATATGATTTCGTTAAGATAATCCCAATACAAACAACATAATTTCATATTAATTTTATTTAAAAGTCTTGGAGCTTCTTATGCTGTTTGAAACTGAATACTAAGGATAATGAAACTTGTACTATAGTGCAACAAAGCAAAAAAGCAAAATTAATTTTTGTCAACTTTATCAAAAGTCCCTTAAAAGTTATTTTTATCGACTTTAAGTTGTGCTGAAACAATTTTATAAGATTAACTTTAGACAGATAAATCATAAATAAGGAATTTAAATTTAAAAATGAATATTTCAAGTATTTTTGATAATTTTTTTGTTTTGGACTTAAGGTAACTTTATGACCAATTATTTTCACGAAATTATTTTGAAAATACCTAAACTTTAGATACATTTTTCCTAAGAAATAAGTCAGATGGGCTTGATTTCTGCCAGAAAAATTCCATTGTAAAGAAATTTATCATTACTTCATTATTCGTGAAAGAAAAAATAAGAAAACTAAAGTTTGGTGAAAACTCTTAAAATATTCTCTTTTGCATCTTTTGAATTCACAATCGACTTTTATAACTTTTACCTTTTTGGTTTTTGTTTCTTTTTTTTTCTTCCTTTTGTGTTCTCCCCTCATGTAATTAAGCACCGAAAATAAAATAAAATCAAGCAGTGGGAGAAAATTCTGTTTTTCCGAAGAACTCATCGGATGAAATTTCAACATTTTCATCCTTTTTTCATGTATATCTTATTTCCATTGATTTTTCGCCAAAGATGAAATGAAAAAATAAACCTAAAAGAAAATGCAAAAAAATCATTAATTAATACGAGAATGTCAAACGGTTGACCTCAAATCGAAACAGTGAAGGAAATTGGTTGCCATAGCCACCAAATAAGAAAATGAAGTCCCTTTACAGAAATGAAAACTTAAAAAGACTAAGAATACGTAAATATGATATAAAATCGGAAATTGCCTTCACATTACTCTACCTACTCATTCTACACCCTCCTCTCCAAATGCCAAATGCCCTTTGCGCCTCAAGGCGATTCAATTTTAAAAAACAATTTTGTAAACCAAAAATTGTTAAACAGCCGCTGGCAAATGTTCACGCTCCCTTTAAGAGGGGCCATCCTTTTGGGCAGGAGTAAGGACAATGGCTGGTGAAGCCTGTGAAGCGAAATGGCTGGCAGGAAGGCAGTTTGGCAATTAATTAGATGCCGCTAAAAACAATAACAAAAGATGAGCTTGTCGCTCTCATTAATCTTATGACCTCATAAAGACAGACACACACTGATGAGACGCAAGGACACAACAGACAGACTAAAAAGGACACATGTCCAGAGCAAAGTGCTCCTTTGGCAAGGACATTGAAATCGAACTAAATGGAAGAGCCCTCTGTCACGTGCTTTGAATTAAATTTTGTGTGTGTGTGTGTGTGTGCGTGTTTTTTTTTTTTGGCTTTACCTTTATAGGATTTTTGTTTTTTTTTTTTTTATTTTTTTGTGGTTTCTTGTTGCTCTTTGGCCAGGTTGTCCAGGTGATTAATGTTCAGACGTGGCTTGTTTAATTAACTTGCATTTATGCCAAACAAAGAAGAGCAGTCTGTCTGGAGACACACGCGTGCATAGTCCAGATCAGCCAGACAGATGACAAGTAGTTAAACAGACTCTTCAGGTGATTGGACGCAAATTTATTGAAGTGACTTTTACTGGTCTATTGCTCATGGTCTAATGAATATAACGAAATAACGAAATTAAATGGAAATTTGTCACAATGGAAACATGTTGGACATCGACTTTGGTTAGCATCATTAGCAATAGCAATTTATTTATAATCTGGTGATTTGTTAGGTAGATAATTTAACAGTTCAAATATTCAATATTATAAATCAGAATTTAAACACATTTGTTGCGTTAGAATGATCAATAGTCATTCTATTTTAAAAGAAATTTAAATTTCTCTAAAAGCCATTATTATGTATGTATTTTATTTCCATTTATCCCAAGCCAAATTTATATGTTCATATATTTTTCTTTCTAAATTAACAGCATTTATATTACTTATTTATTTTCTTTTTTGGGTAAAGGCAATTTAATGACAATTCTGGTAAAAAAATATTATTTTCAAGGGTATAATACCTAAATGTTCCGGTGTCGAAGAATAATTTTTGTAACCTTTCAGTTTTTCTTGTTATTTTATAAATCTTTAATAAGTATTCTTCTTTTTTTTGTTTGTTTTTTTAATCCCCTATGACGAAAGCTTTTCCAATGAAATCACTGAAATTTTATGCATTATTTACTCATTGCCCACATATGTATATAGTAGATATACATATACATATATATTTATGTATGTATATATTGTGTGTTATTTATAAACAATGTCTTTTCATTGCTAACAACTGCATTAATATTTACCTCGCCCGTCTCATATAAAATAAATATTTAAAAGAATAAAGAAATATGCATATGTATGTGTATATGGTATATTCAATGAGTGTGAATGTGTGCGTGTATGTTTGCATTTATGTACATCAAAGGGTCAGAGATGGAGTAGAGTGTGAAGAGGCAAACCCTGATCGCTCATAAACATGATGATGATGATGATGATGATGGGGAAGAGAATGCGAATAATGCGGATGATGATGCCCCAAAATCCAATTAAAATGTTAATTTTTTGCACAAACAATTATAACAATGTAAAGTTTATGCAGGCTGATAAAGGGAAAAGAGAGAGAAAGGCAGTTTGCCTCGAAAGATAATCCAAGGTGGAAGGGGTGTAGAGGAGGGGGGAGGGGGAGGGTGGGTGGGCGTTTGCCATTTAAATGCATTTCTTTGTTATTGTGTAATGAGCTCTATTTGTGTTGTGGCCGCAATCAAACAATGAGTACAGAATTGACTTAAAATTAACATTGAAATAAAAAACAAAAAACATGCGATCCGTCTGATTGGCCATGTAATGTAATTCACCATTACGTTAACAATTGAAAATGCTCCAATAGTCACCTTTAGGCCAAACAATTTTGAATGGCATATTAATGTCTTTTGTTGTTAAAGTGTAATACGATATTAGCCATGTAATTTTGATAACATCTCGGTGGACTTTGATTTAATTTACAGCTAATAAATAGTTAAATATTAAATCAAACCTTACATTAAAAAGAAAAATAAAGACATCATTTAAAGAACAGAAAATTAATTTGTTAAAGTCTTTAACATGGGAACGTTTTAGTTTTTTCTGTACAGCCACAGAGTGGCTCTAAGAAGAGAATTCTTGCTTTAACCATTTCACAAAAGCACTAAGCCGGAAATGACCCTAAATACCACAAAGTTATTTCCGTGTCAATTGAGTTTAACCAATTGCAGTTTATAATTTAAAGTGATTAATGTTGTTAAAGTTTCTAAAATAATTCATGAGCCAATATGTATAGATTTCAGTTGAAAGCAAATTATTAAACATATTAAAATATTATATAAGTGAACTTTATGAAACAATAAACATATAAAAGAACATAAAGTTAAACGAAAAGTATATACAAGTAAATTTCTTTTAGGTTAAAATCAGTTAAGAGAGCCTAAAGGTAGCTCGGCGGTATTTTGATTCATTTCTAGCTTCATCCTGCTCCTACCGAACCAAATTAATTCTAAAATAAATCTTTAAATAACTTTTTGCATGAAAACAACTGCTAATGCCAGTAATAACTGAAAGTACAAATTAGTAGAAACACAATTAAATGGATTTGCACAGATCCAGACAATAAGTAGAGAATCAAAATTAATTTATCTTATTATTTTAAGTTAAAGTTATTTTCAAAGTAAAAGTCAAATTTGCTTCTTACTCCTTATAGACCATAACTAACAATATCACTCATTATTATTGAAAATAAATTTTTTTAATATATACCATAAATATATTTTTGAAAATATTTGTTTGTATATAAAAATAAAATTGTATTGATTTATAAATAAAGCAAGGAAGTCATCCTTACTGACTTTGAGTATACCCTTTACCAAGTAGAGACAATTTACAAATTAAATTCTCTCGAAATCGCATTCAATTTAATAAAATATCTAAATATAAATTCTCTTCACATGCCGCAACAGCAAATGCATGACCCAAACTTGGACTGCTTGGAAAAACTTATACTGCTTGCAGAACAAATCATCGAATGAATGCTATTTCGCTTACTTTTATCGTCCATTCCTGCATTTCGCATTTCAGTTCAAAATCGCCTATCTCTGATATTTATAGTCCGATTTGTAATCCGATCAACTGGTATATATTAGCTATATTATTGAGTATATCAAAAAGAAATACGATGATACCTTTAATACAACTCTAGTTATTTGTTTTTTCTATTGTGGTAAAAATTTAAAACATTCGGTAGTTCCCTGTCAACTGATACTGATCCTATGTGTGTGTATAGGGTATAAAAAGTTGCAAAATAACTATAAAGTAAGAAGCCATTCTTATAATCAGAGATTAATTAATTTAACAGTATTGAAATTATTCAGGATTATGCAAATATATATTTAAATCAATTTCAATTGCCAAAATTTGCATTTGGCCAACTACAACGATTAGTTTAGAAATTTTATTAACTAAATATTATCTTTTAAATATAATTGAAATTAATAAGACAAATTCATTGCATCTCTTTCCTTCTTACTTCTCTCTCCATCCCTTTTTGCCGGCCTGTTGCACTCGAAGGAGGTCTTGAGCTACAGACATTTGAAGAAAATCATGTGAATTTTGAAATTCTAATGCAATCAAATGTCTCTAATCAAGCACATATAACCACAATAAAGTGTAAATAGAAATATAGTGAAAAAGTCCAAAAACAATTTAAGCCCGAAGCCAAGAAGAAGAGGTTAAGATGATCATGGCCAGGCCAGTTAAATGGAAATGCATTGGCAATGGAATCATCATCAACATCATCATTAGCCTGATGCTGATTTCACCTCTTACAAATGCCACAATGATTAAGGACCAGTCCCAAGGAGTCCAAGGAGCCCAAATAGCCCAAGGAGTTGAGCAACAGGAGCAAGAACAACAACGCATCAAGTCTATATGTAAGTGCAAGCATGCTCAAATATACATATATATATACATATGTACATATAAGTATTTGATTTTCATGAGGGAAATGTTTATTTTATAGCTGGTTTATATATACACGTATACATACATATATGTGTATTTTGCGTAGGTTTAAGTAGGCAAAACAACATTTTCTTTGGAGAACATCTGTCTCTGATTTGTAATATTGCCTTATTAATCTTCTTTTACATTTTGTAATTAAATTCATCAAGATTTGCACAGGATTCATGTTTGATTAAAATTATTTACTTATTTAAAGATGGTTTACTTAGTTCTAATTAAAAAACTAAACTAAATCCCTTCGATATTTGATTTATCACTGAAAATCAACATGATTTACTTAAGGTCTAATTAAAAATTTAAATGAAATCCTTTCGATATTTGCAATTGAAAGCTTATTAACTTTTAACTGTGCTATAATTGAGAGATATCCTTTTCATAAATAATAAATCAATTTATCTACTCTATATGGAAGATGGAATATATAAACTTTAGATCTATATAAAATGTTTTAACTTGAAATAAAATGGCTATGAAATCAATTTTTGATTTAGCAAAATACGCTAATATATGTATATGTTGAAATTTTAGCTAGTTTATAGTTTATTGTTCAACAGATATATATGTACATATGAATGAAAAAAGAAATCCAATCTAACTTTTAAATCAATTTCAAGATTGCCTTCAAATTTGTTATTAATATTAAATTGATCTCTGAAATCAAAAATCGCTTTTGAAGATGAATTACCTTTTGGATCTATATATAATATGCTAGACACATTGAGTGTCATCTTCAAAAAGATATGTCATCAGCTATTTAAATGTTCATATATAAGTACATACTGCAAAAACAGTTTCATATTAAGTATAAAGGCATGTTTATCTAATATGTATGTATTAATTCAAATTTAAATAGAAAATGCATTTTGAAAACACGTTGAACATAAATTAAATTAGATGAGAAGGAGAAAATATGCTTTCCTTATCAGAAACTAAATTTAACCTTGCCACTAAATGAAAATGCAATGAAACCATTATGGTATATTAAGTTATAAACATAATAAACATCGTCCCGGAGTAAGACTAGCTCTCATTTTGTCGCTCTCTTTCTCTCTCTCTATGTTTTTCTATCACTCTCCTACTCACTCTATCTATAGTTCGTTATTGTGTCAAATATAATTCATACAGTGGTTCTACCGTTGCTTTTGCTTTTGCTGTTACATAGCTACTCCCACAGTTAATTTATGAGGAAGTTTAATGCAGTAAATGCCTAAATCAATTATGGCCAACAGGCGGAAAGCAAAAAAAAAGAGAGAAAACGGGAAGGAAATCCTTCTTTTGTTGGGAAAATGAGGCGACTAAAAGATACCCTATAACAAATCACATTTAATTCTCAAAATTCATTAATCAAAAAATGATTACAATTTATCACTCATTAAACATTTTTCATATATATTTTGAAAAATGCATTAGAACTTAGAACAAAATTATATATAAATAAAACGACTTTGACGATATTTAATACATTAAAGCATATGATTTTGAGATATGCACTTTATAATGTTATATGTCATACTATGCCAGAGATTTTCTCTTAATATAATGCAATTCATTTTGCATATATATTTCGCTACTAAAAGTGGATATCTTAGTACATATTAATTAATTAATTGAATTGCAAGAAATTGTGGGATATATCCTATAATTGCATATATGCAATTTACTGTAGCTTTTTAGATTTTTATAATTGACAGAAATATTCAAAATTGTTTTTCAAGTATTTATCGATTGATGATCTTAGAATGAGCTTATTATATTAAAATAATATTACTTTTTGTGCAATAAATAATATTTATTATGTGAATTAATTGTTGGGAATTTTGATTTTATAGATATCCTCTGATCCCAATTGATTTAGACAATAAGAATTTTAGTATATATATGTTCGAAATTCCATATTTTCTTGGCATATTTCTAATTAAGTAGTAGATTATATAGTGTTAAGGTCAGCCGTACAAATTTGCATAAATACACTTTTAAAAATAGATCCTTTAGTTGATAAAATGCCTAATACACCCTTTTACTCCATCAGTACTGGATATAAGTAGCTCAGAGGAGGAAAAAAAGCGAAACCAAATAAGCAAAGCAAAGAATAAAATCTACTTAGCACATGTAGACTTTAATTAAATCATGGCAAAGAGCTGGCAGCTGGCTAACTAAATGGCTGGTACGAGTAGAACAGAGCTGAACAGAAAAAATAGAGGAGGAGGATAGACCCAAACAGCGACGGCATTCTTCATGTTAATCAACATAACTCAGAAACCACCAAGCAGAAGTAGAATTCACGGGAGGGAGAGAGAGTGGGGGAGAGGGGGTGTGGCATCGGCTTGAGCATCAGCATTAGAAGAAAAAGTAGCGCAAAAACCTTGTGGCCTGGTCTGCGGCTTTCACACTCGAAGAACCATAGAAAAGTCTCTTACCGTTCTTTTATTATTATTATTATTGTCATTATTACATATTGTTGTTGTTCTTGTTCATCATCTTTGTGTATCAGTGTGTGGGTACGTAATGTTTGTATGTATGCTTATTGTTATCTTGTGCAATTTACAAAGATAAAAGCAAGTAAAAATATCTACAAAAAGCCCTAAACACGTTTCAGTCTGTTAAAAGAAAAATGGAATGCGTTTATTAAGAAAATGTAAATATAAAATAAAACATAAAAATTTAACATATTTTTATACTGAGAGGGTATAAAAAATTGGTCGATGTTTGTAAGATAGAAATAACGTTTCGACCCCAAAAGTATATATTTCTTGATCAGCATGAAAGCGAGTCGATAGACATGCGTCTGTCGTCGTGTCCGTCTGTCTGTTTCTTGCAAGGAATCGAACTAAATTTTGAGCTACGTGAATAAAGTCATATCATCTCATTGATATTTATTAAATTAAGTTGAGGTGGTAGGATGGACAACTATAAGTTATAGAAAAATAGGAAAGATCAGAGGTACCCGGTTAAAATTGTGTTTCAAACAGTTCTGGAGAAAACTTTGTTTTGAGATATCTAACCAAATTGGCACTAGATGACAATTCACTTACACCACCAGCAAGTTGATTCAGATCGATAATAAACACCGACAAAATCAATAAAAACAAAAACAACCCCCACAAAAAGATGTTTTGGAGAAAACTTTTTTTTAAGATATCTAACCAAATTTGGTGATCAGATGAGAATATACTTACATCATACAGTAAGTTGAATCAGACAGATAATAAACACGACATAAATCAATAAATCAAAATCAACCCAAGCATAGTATGTGCAGCATAAAAGTTAATTCTTATATATTTACAAAACACAACAGAAACATACAAAAACATACATACATATACCGTCTAAAAACAAGCGGGAAAAGAGACAGAAAACAATTTATGTGTTGTTTTAGAATCGTCAGAAAATTTAACTTCAAAGAAAACGAGGCCGTGAATTTAAAGTTGGTAGCGCAATAGGTAGAGATCGATTCTAGAAGTGACATAACAACTCAATTGCAAACTCGAATTTTTCTTACTGATTCTTTTTTGGTTCAAATTTTTTAAATTTTATATTTCCAATTTTAAAATATCTTGAACCGATATGACGGAGAAAGTAATCAATTAATCGCAAAACCCACGAGACTCCTTTGATATTTCATATTGTTTTCGTTTTTAAATTTAAGTTTCAAGTAAATATGAATTTAGAGTTAAATATAAATATAACTCGCAAAATAAAAAGTATTTATGGTGTTTCATAAATTTAACAAGAATATTGATAAGAGTTACAAACAAGAGAAATCTTTTTTATCCTATCTTAATAAAAATAAAAAATTGACCACAGCAAAAAAGCAACAATATAATACATATATTGAAGGTAAAAAGTATTAGCTAAAGGAGATTTAAAAATTATTTTTGATAAAATCTCACTTTCAATTATAAGAAAAATGCTATCAGATTTAACCTCTTAAGTAGAAAAGTGGTTCTCCTTTTTTCATTTAATTTTACATTTCATTTTCAAATAGAATACTTCAATGGAAATTGACCGATTGTAAACATGTTTTCTGTTTCAAAGAAAACCCAAAATTGAAATACAATATAATTTATCTAACTCTTCAATGTTTCTATTTCACTTGAAGTGAATTTTTTTTTTTTCTGCTCTATTTGCTCTGGCCACCTGCTTTATCAGCTTTGCTATCTAGTCTGTTCCATCTTTTTTTTCACTTGCTCTCTTTCACCGTAGAGCATATATTGACAATTTTTGTCAGTCACTTGATGATGTGGGCATTGGCTTTTGCCCAAAAATGCTCGAGGACATCTTTCGCAACAATTCCATCTCTTGCAGCTACGCAAAAGACAAACAGAAGTCAAGCGCAACTGCAGACGAAAAAGTCAACAACAATGCACACACACACACACACGCATACACACACACATGACATGGACTTATAAGTCGTCTCTTTACTCACCTACCACAACCCATGCCCATGCCATTCCAGTACAATTTCCTACCAGACAAAAGGACCACACCCACAAACAAGAGGGCAACGGGCAATGTTGCGTAAATCAACTCAAAACTTTAAGTCGATATGCTTGAGAGCGTGGCAAAAGCAAAAAGTCACTAAAGACAGGAGAAGGGGCAAGAACAAGATCGTAAAATAATTTTATTACCCACCAGCCTGGACCGCCGCACAATTAAACTTCACCATAGATATGGAGGGGGGGTTGAGGCTCATTTTTATATCATTTTAAGAGAAAGAAGGAAGGAACACAAAACCAAAAAAAAAAAAAAAAAAAAAAACAAAAAAAAGAACACAGAAAACGACGTGCTCGGCCATTTGTCGTGGCAATTAAAAAGTTTAGATTATTTTGTAAGAGTATATAATAGAACGGGGCGTGGCTCAATTCATAAATGACTACTTGAAGAGCTATAAAAAAATGAAAAAGGGGTTTAATTGGCATTTAATTTAAGTATAAGAAATACTTAATTTCAGTATTCAGTTTGTTATGAAAAGGCATCTTATAGGATTCCAAAATTTGATAACCTCCCAAAAAGCGGGCAATTTACGTTTTTTTCTTCCAAATTAATTAAATTAATGAGCTGAATGTGATGATTAAGGATTAAATTGTCATTATTATTATATTGTTGTCGGTCTCTGATGCTGTTGGCGATGACGAAGCTCTTCCAATCGGTTTGCTCCATTAAATTGTTAAACAATATTGCCGCTGCGCTGTAATGTAGGCAATAAAAATGAACAAAACTAAAGGAAGACCAATAAGCACAGTGGTTTTAATCTGAAGCACAGTGGCCATAATATTAAAGAAAACTTTCCTGGCTTAAGATATGAAAGCTCTAAAACACATTATCATTTTACAAAACTATTATGATATATATTTCTCTAACTTCAGCATTAGCCAGTTGAAGAGAATTTCTATTTTAGATTATTTAAATAATTATAGTGCAGTTTTCATCACATACGGATCAATGTTATTGGCGCGAAAAGTACAGATTTAACTTTGTCGCCAATTTTACTTATTATCCTTTTTCCACATGCCATTGGCCTCTGGTCTACAATTCGCGCAGTTTCCTTGTTGTTGGTGCTGCTCTTGTTACTTTGTTCTCTCTTTTTTTTTTTTTTTTGCTGGCCGTCGCAATTTAATAAACATAAATTTCATTTAAACAATACAAAAGCAACAACAACAGAGTCTTGGTCTGTGTGTGTATTGTGTGTGTCCCATATGCATACACACAAGAGGAGACGTAATTTTATTTCATATTTTCCACTTTTGCCTGGACCAACTTTTGTGCGGACAACAGTGGCAGCTTTCTCATACATACATATGTATGTGTGGAACAGGATTGGAGCAGGCCAACCATTAAAGAGGCCGCGCCATGAAGGATATAAGGAAATCATATAAATACAAGCTCATAAAAATCATGGCTGCATGTCCCTTTTTACCAGCTGTCTATGTGTGTTACTGTCTCTGTGTGTGTTGATTCGGTTATTGTCCTGCCTGGCTCTTTATACATATGTATATATATATTTTATAAGAGTTTCTCTTAGGTTTTTCTGCCTTTCTTTTGTTGGCTGAGAGTGTTATGAATTGTTTTACATAACATTTTTTCTTTTCTTTTTTTTAAATATGCGGCATATGCTTGACTTTTTGTTGATAGTATTTACATTTTTTTTGGGGACATTTCCCCTTGTAAGCAAAATTTAAATCAAGCGAATTGCCATTTTTGTTTGTGAATGACCACAGATTGTTGGTAAGTGAAGCGTGTTTTGGGACATGTTGAAAATGATTTTTGTTTAGAGAAAAAAGTTTTGTTTCCAAATTCGATTTTAAAATTATAGAGAGTGAAGCAAGTGAAATTATATATATATAGAAATTAGTTGGGAACTATTCTTTTAAAAAGATAATTCAATCACCACAATATTCAAATTTGTTTGTTTATATTCTCTTTCTATATTTCGCAAATTGTTAAGACCTTTAAAATGAAACCAATTATTGTTTTTTATTTAGTTTTGCAATTATAATAAAGTTGCAAAATGCAACTTTTCTACAAAATTTTCTTTTCTCATATTTTAATTTTTATTTTAAATTCAATTTTGAATTCTTTAATTAAATTAAATTTATTTATTTTACACAATTAATATATAAAACAAATAAACTAATTTTATTTATTATAAAAAAAGTTGTAGGTTGTAGGTAGTTCCTATGAGAAATATGTATTGAACTATTTAAGTAATAGGTATATATACATATTATAGGTACCACAGTGTATTTATTTTTGACTTGTATTGCTCGTGTTGATGGTCACTTTAAGAATGAATTTTATTTCTGTTAAGTCCCTGCGTTCTGTTAATGTAATAGTTCTGTTAAATACTAGTGTTAGTAAACAAGTGCAAGGGTTTCTACCTAACGATCATTATTGTTTAAACCAATCATACTGTCAAAAAAGTTACAGATATTGAAATATTTTAAAAACTGTCTAAAATAATTGTTTTCGTAAATTCATAAAAAAGTTGCAACTTTTAGTTTCACTTTTAATATTTTTCCATATTTACATATTTTGCACTTTATTATTTATTTCAGTTTATTAGATGAAGCTTAAAAATTAGCTTGCAAGCTTGCATTTTGCCTGTCGTTTATTTTTATTTGACTCATTTGTTTTGGCATTCAGTTCAACTGTCATTAGATTTGTAAATCAACTTTTACCACTTTGCGCATAATTAAGAATCCCAAATCTTAATCTCAGTTAAGCCGTAAACCGTTATTCTAAAGGCAAAATTAGAGGACTTTTAAATTACTTAAGACCTCGGCTCAGCCGCAGGCAAAGTCATGTTGTCTCATAAAATATGTCAGCTACTTAAAGTCAACATGAAAATTAACAACACTCGGCGTATACGTAATATGAAAAAGGCTCTGCAGTCACTGAAAGAGATTTATGGGATTTTTTCCTTTTGGAAACTAAGTTTCCCAACAAGATGTCAGTTGTTGTTGTTGTTGCTGTTGCTGTTATTGTAGGTTCGTTGGTATGTTTTCAAAAACAAGTTAATTTCAACTCAAGGATATAAAAATGTTAACCAATTTTTTTTTTGCTCTGTTGGCTCTGTTACCCTTTGAATAAATCAGTGAATGAAATGTTTAAGGTGTTTGTATAAGTAGCTAACAGTGAGAGTAAAAGAAATTTATACGTACATTGACTCAAGTATCAACTTGACAACTTCTGTATTGTGTATTTGTGTATGTGCGTGTCTGTATAGTGTGTTGTGTGGATGGGTATGAGTGTGCGTGTGTGCACGAAACCCTAGCATACTTTTGTGCGCGACAACACTAAATTAATTTGCGTTTTCGTCCCAGACATAACAGACCAATAAAGTAGCATGTCTACCAGAGAGCAAAGGACCTAAATCAATTGCCTTTAAGTAACTCTTGATTCAAGTTCAAGGTTTCATACAACGCAGACATACTAAAAAAAAACAAAAAACAAAAAAAAAAAAATCCACCATGAAAACAAACGCGAGTTGGGGTAATAAAGCGAAATCAAGCTTAAAATATATTGTCGTTTAGGATATTTGATCCAAAATTGGTGAAAAATTGTTTTGTTTTTATTATAGATTTTCCATATTCTTAAACTAATTTAAAGGACATTCTCTCTATCCCTGAGGAAATTCTAATCAACTTTTGAGTGTCTTTAAAAAGTTTTCTTTTACGACTTTCATCTTTTATGTCGCAATCAAAAATTGTTTATAAGAAAATCATGCATTCCCTTTTGTAAATTTATGAACCATAAAACACTTGAAACAATTAACTACCAAAAAAACAGGAAAACAAAAAAAAAATTGTATCAACGATAAATGCTTACACTTGGTGTTATATGACAGAGCACAAAGATTGGAGAAGAATCGAACTAATCGAATATGCAGAGCACGCATCTGGGATAAAATGCAATCCAATTTGAATGTTAGGGAAATGTTTTCCCCCCCTTTTTCTGTGTAGTGGAAGGTAAACAGTGCCAGGACAAAAGCATACTCCAGGATCAGGAATAAATGACTGTGGCACATGCAGCAGATGCGTAGAAGATTGCATATAGAGATATATTCCATATGCTCTTCTTTTTCTCTCTTTCACTCCCTGTCTCTGTCTCTGTCTGTCTCCCTATGTAATTTATAATTGCCTGCGTGTCTTTTGCCATAGTTTCACCAGAAAGGACGGAACAAGGGGTAAAGAATAAAAAAAAAGGCAAAACTTTTTAATTAGTTTTCCCTCTTAATAATATTACGCATATGGTCGGCCTTGCCTTTTCTCCTTTTCGCCTGTTAATTTGCTAATTGAAGTTGATTGCCATTTCATATTGTTTATAAATTATATCAATATATGATGTATTGCTATTGAAGTGGGCGTGGCAAACCACAAAACACATGATTTATGGTTTTCATAAGTGGTGGGAAAAAAATGCACTTTCAATGATGTTGGCTAAATAAAACAAAAATTTCCTATTTCTATATAAATGTATATCTGAAGTAAATCTATATATAATGATGATGCCTGTTGTTCGTTGCTTGTTTGTGGGCGTGGCATATGTGTGTATATATTTTTCCTCAACTAATAGTAAGCCATAAATTTCCCTCTGTTGGCCGGTAACTAAATTTAATTTCAGTTTCAACAGCCACAGAGCTAAGCTAAATTCTCCAAATTGTATACCATAAAGTTATTTCTTGCTCGTTTTAGTTATTTTTTCTTCTTTTTGCAAATGTTGCAAATTTTGTTTTTGTTGGCATTTTTCTCTATATGAAGGTCCAATAAATTTGTAGGGTATGTTAAGTTATTCAATTTAAGGTTTGACTTTCTGTTTATATGATAAGATAAATCAAGTTGGTGATATTAGTTACAAAAATGTGAATTGTAAGGGACTTAGTAAATTAATAAAACTTTAATTTCAGTAAAATATAATTTAAATTAAATTTATTTAATATTTATATAGGATATTCACCTCGTCGAATCCCGATATAAAATAAACAACAACATAAATGTTCTCTAGGTAAAAGAGAGAAATTATAGCTTCATCTTGGTTTGGGTGTGTATGTGTGTGTGTGTGTGTGTGGGTGTAGAATGTGTTGTGTGTGAGAGGGCATTGTACCTACAACTTTTCTATATGTGTATGTATGTATGTATGTAGGTTTATATGTTATACGAGTATGTGTGTGTTTGTTTGTATGCATGTATTTGGTTTGTTGTTTTGTGTGTTTTATGTGCGGCAAAGCATAATCTGTAACAAATCTTTTTGCCCTGCGAAAACATTAGCCTTACGACGCATAAAAGTTGACATATGTAACAAACTGCACACACATTGAACAAACTGATATGGCTCTATATAATGGCATATATATGTATGTATATACATATATATTTTTAGGTATATGTATATGCATGTTTCCAATGTGGAAATAAGCCAAAAAAACAGCAACAACAAAAACATGTCGCATATAAATTTCCGTTGAGGAGTTTGCTGGAATAAGCTACAAAAGCCTTTTTGTTAGATTTATTTCCGCTTTCGCCACTTTTGTTTGCAAAACTTTTTCTTCCTCTCAACCGGTTTTGTGTTCGTTTTTTTTTCCGAATTTTTAGCTGTTTGTAGTTTTTTGGCAGTCACTATGTGTCTGTGTCTGTGTCTGTGTCTGTCGGTTGTGTTTAATATTATGCATGCCCTCTGGGGGGCGTGGCATATCTGCATGCGGGCACAAAATGTTTGAATTGTTTGCCATCGTTCTCGTCACTTTTATAAAGTTTTCATTTTATTTTCTTTTTATTTTTCAATTTTTCAATAGTTATTCGAAAGGGTGCAAAAGGGTTCAAAGCATATATAATGATTTTTATAAATAAATTACATTTTTATTCTTGTAAAGGGTTGAAAAGAAAGAAAAATATATTGCAGATTGGTATTGTGGAAAAGTAATGCCCAAAGCAGACCAAAATGTTTGAAAAATTGATGCATTAATTCTCGAGAAAAAAAATATAAACAAAAGAATGATATAAGAAAGAAGATATACAAATCTAAGGAAGAAAATAAGATAAATAACTTGATAGAAAAATGGCATGAATTTTTTGATTGAGTGGAGTTATGTATTTAAGGTTGATCGAAAATCCACGGAAGAGAAATATCTTAAAGACTGAGCGCTTCAATTTTGTTAAGGAGAGAAACTCTTTTTAGAAGTACAATTTGTAGTGTTAACCGACAGCAAAAAGAGTTTTTAGGACTATTAAAGATGATTTTCCATTTTAATATTACCAAAAAACGAATCGACATTATAAAATGATTATAACTCCGATTCAGAAAAACGTAGTAATCAATAATTGGAAAAAAGTTAAAGGTGAAATATAATAGATTTTGTTAAAAAATCATGTGAAGAAAAACATTAACATAAGAAATATATTATTAAAAGATGAACAATCGATAGAAAAATAAAACTAGAAAGATGGACTAACTTCGGCCGTGCCGAAGTTCGTATACCCTTGCAGATTTTCTCTATATAATTCACCAGAACCATTATTGTAAATTAAACATACCAAATTTACAAATTCAAAATTTTGAGCTTGAGAAAAAAAATTTTCCATACAAAATTTTTTTTTGTACCGATTGTTCCTATAGCAGCTATATGATATAGCCAACCGATTCTGATAAAACTTGGTTAAAGTATCAAGAAGCATATTAAACTCATAAATATCAAATTTCGTGGCATTCGGTTGAAAAACAACAGTTATTGAGGATAAACCTTATTCATGACCGATCGGTCCTATGGGAGCTAAATGATATAGTCGTCCGATTCAGATCAAATTTGGTTGAAGCATCAAGAAGCATATTAAACTCATAAATATCAAATTTCGTGGCATTCGGTTGAAAAACAACAGTTATTGAGGATAAACCGTATTTATGACCGGGAGCTATATGATATAGTCGTCCGATTCTGATCAAACTTGGTTAAAGTATCGAGAAGCATATTAAACTCATAAATATCAAATTTCGTGGCATTCGGTTAAAAAACAACGGAGTTATTGAGGATAAAGCTTATTCCTGACCGATCGTTCCTATGGGAGCTATATGATATAGTCGTCCGATCGGGATGATCTTATGGTCTCGGAGGAGAAGCTGTTAATCCAGACAGACGGACAGTCGGACAGACGGACAGACGGACATGGTCATATCGACTCGGCTATTCATGCTGATCAAGAATATATATACTTTATATAGTCGGAGATGCTTCCTTCTGTGCGTTGCAAACTTCTGACCAAAATTAATATACCCTCTGCAAGGGTATAAATATGCTATACAGAAAAGAGTAGAGCAAAAAACTGTATAAAGAATAAATTAATTAATAAGATTTTACTTTCTTTATCTTTTATACTTTCTATTTCGCATTATAACTAAATTGCGTTACACATACATAAGCTCTCAATAAAAAAAAGATAGCGAAAACATATATGTTTGCTTATAAGTATATATATTTAGAGTAAATACTGTATAAAAACATCAACAAATAATATAAATGGCCCCTAGTGTGGTAATTAAAAATTCGCCTGCAAGCGAAAAGTGTCGCGACCAAAAACAAAAACAAAAAAATTCCTATAATGCCAAACAACGAGACAAGCTCTAATAAGCTCCACCCAACCACTCGCATACTATACGCAAAACTCAACAATACTTATATAAGGAGCAGACGTGGAGATGAAACTAGTAACTGAAACTGCTATATTACGTATACGCAACCTTAACAAATGATGTTGGCTTAAAACAGAATGGGAGCAAAAAGGGAGAAAAAAGAAAAAAGATATATGAACATAACCAAGCTGACAGTCAACGATAGCAAAACATACACACACACACACACAGATACAAATATAAAACTAAAATTTTCTACAGTAGACACTTGAATGGAATAATAGAAACTAATTTGAACAAAATCAATTGATAATGGGAACACAAATTAACATTTGTTAACAATATAAAGACTATTACCATTTTAGTTTTGACTCATTTTTATTTGTTTGTTCAAAACAATAATCATAAATTTAGAAATTTGAAATAGTTCCTTCATGTAGATGATCAGATATACAGATGAGAACAGGAGCCAAAATTATAAACTTCTTATGCTTGACATAAATAGAAAGCTAAAATAGTTTTTTTGAATAGTTAATAATTTATTCCAAATAATAAATTCAGTATAAATTTCAAATGCGAAAACTACTAAAATTGAAGTGATATAATAAACACAGTTTACGAAAGAACAGGATGGTGTGGAATTTATAAAAAAGTAAGAGTTAAATTTTCTCAGTTCTTCAATATAAATTGTTATAATATAAATTGTATCATTATTATAAAAATATAATTGTGTAAGGCTTTTTATGTTTTTGTCATCTTTTCCACTTTGTAATTTTCATTTAAAATGACTTCACTGTAATCACATTCACACACAAAATACACATTGTCAGTTACAGAGAAGTTGTACAAACTAAACAGTAGCCTTGTGGCACTGCCAGATCGCCCACACCCGATTGCTGCCAGCTGATAAACTAAAACTCTCTGGCAAGGGCAGCAATGAGCAACAAGAGAAGGCAACGGCAACGGCAACGGCAACAACAATTTCGCTAAATTACAAGCAATGCTTATTTGTTGTTTATCTGTATAAAGCATCGCTGTGACACTTTCAGGATGTTAGGGAAAAGTGGAGATAGGGAAGGGAGCAAGGTAATTGAGTTGATAGAACAGCTTTCGGTGTGGCATTTCGCATTGTTTGTATAATTTGTATAATGCATGCAAAGTTAATTACCTCAGGGAACTTGGTAATTAGAAATGTGATTGAACGCGCCTCGCTGACATCCCTTTGCCCCGCTTTCTTGTCTTACTATCAAGTGTTTTTGACTTTGGCATAAATCAACACCGCAAATTGCCCCTGACAAGAGGTGAACACCATCTCATATATACTTACATACATACATACATGTATGAATGTATATACACAGACACAGACACAGACCAATCACCTGTGCTCTCGGCAGTACCACTTAAATATTTTTTCTTCATTTTTCTTGACATTATGAAAAGTTGTTGCCGTCGACTTTCCAGACACTTTTCAATTAGCCAAGCCGACTCAACATTCTTATGATATTTATTTTGATTATTGTTACGCGAAGAACTCAAATCGAATTTCAATCAACCAAAAAAAAAAAAGAGAAGAATACAAAAACTTTCTAGACTGCTAAGAATTTTTTGTTATTTCTACGTGGTTAAAGGTAAATATTTTGGGCTGCCAAAAAGTTGATTAAAATCAACATACTTGTTGAGTTCTGTAAAAATTGCAGGTGTAAAAACACAGCGTTTTTTGGTTTGATTAAAAATATTTATGCGTTTGTTATTTTTTTTGTGTTTTTTGTGATCTTCCCGATGAACTTAGAAACTAATGTTTTTGTTAACTAACGAAGGAAAATTCTGTTATTTAAGGGTTTAAAGTAAAATTTTTATTCGACTTGCAGCAAACAAGTTTGATTAGTGATCAAGATGCTTACCAACACTAACGCGAATAATATTTACATAAAATAGACGAATACGGTATTTACAAACACTGGCATTATCATTACGGCAGCTAAAAGAAACACCAACATCTGTTTATGTTCTGTACAGACTATACACTTCATGTTTTAAGCAAATAAATAAACTAAAATACGGAAAGAGCGTTAAAACCACATGTTGCCATTTTATATATAGATATGCTTAACACAGTTTTTGTATAGACATATATGTATGTATATTAAATAATCAAACATTGTTATTTTATTTTCTTTAGCAAAGGCTAATCTATTTCAAACTTTTTATTCATTTAAAATATTAGTGTTCGTAAATGGTAGTTTTACTCGAAATGCAATATATTTATTTAAAAACTTTTACAAATATAAAATTTGTATATTGATTATTATCTCTAGATCTCATAGGTAAATGTTTTACTTCATTTTATTTGGCAATAAAATGCTATCAAGTAAAAGTTTATCTTTCAACAAAAACTATTACTAAAATAATATTTCTAATATTATGATACACTATCCCTTGGAGAATTATTTGTAACTTTTTTTTGGGGTAGAACACAAGTCATGCGTTTCTCTTTTTCTGGCTTTCTCTGTATATATTTTTTTGCTTCCTCTTCTCTATCCTTCTGAATTTTAGAAACTTTTTGATTTTCATGATAATATCGTAAGAGGCAATAACTTTCCAATTGCAAAACGATTTAGCAAAACGACAAAAAAAGAAGGGAAAAAATAGAAAAAAAGTAAAGAAAAATAGGCAAGAGAAAAACTCGTAACTGAATCTGAAACTGAAACTTTTCTATGCGTGTTGCCACCGATAGCTCGGCTTAAGAGCCAACAACAACAACTGCAACAACAACAATAGTAAAAACATTCAAGGCAAGAACAAAAAATATTACTGCAAAATAAATAAACTGAAAAACTGTTGAAAAGTGCAAATGGCCAAACAAATTTTACGTTCTACTTTTTCTTTTTATTCCTTGTTCTTGCCACCAGATACGATAGACTTATCGAGGAGGCAACAGAAAATCCATTTAAATGTGGCCTAAATTTTTTCATTTTACCCGAAAGTTCCACATAAATTTAACAAGTGGAGGAAAATTTTCTGTTTTCTGTATAAAATTAAAGTGAAATCTGAATTGATTTTGGATTTGATAGTAGATAAATTTGCGAAATAAATTAATGTTTAAAACAGACCGAATTCAACAATTAATCCAGATGTGAAGCTCTTAGAAGGAAACCCAATTTCCTTGCGTTAATAAAGGAAGTATAATAAAACTGTTAAAGAGTTTAGTTGCAATTCACGAAAATGGTTTGAAAATAAAAAAAATATATAATAATTTACATTTATTTATACAATAAATAAATAGCACAGTTTGTCATCTTAAAAAAATGAATTTAGTTTTATTATTTTCCTCTTAGTTTTCATTTTATTGCACTGTGTTTTCTATAGTCTAAACTTTTGCGGATGGCCATTGTTTTATTGCCTTATTGCATAGTTTGTGGCGCAATGGCCGAGGTTTTTCTTTTTGTCTGTCTCTATGGCTGTCAGTCTGTCTGTGGGTCATAGATTATGCAGCTGATTATGGCCAAGGCGACCATTGGAGCAGAGTGGAGCAAGAGCAGGCAAAAGTTTTCCGATAGTCGGCAACGATGACTTGCCGGCAAGTTCTTTCTTCTTCTGCATGTGTGTGTGCGAGTGGCCACAAAAACTTTTCTAGGACCATCATAAATTTACCAAAAAATTTCCACATTTTATTTTTTCTTTTTGTTTAAGTTGTCTTAGTTTTTATCGTTGATATTTCATGCTGTTGTTCAGATAATTGTTGAAGGTAAATGTGGTAAAAAAAAAAACACAAAAACTGCTGCAGCACTTCAATTATGAAAATAAAAAATTAAATTTCTATTATACGGCAAACTGCCTGCGGTATTTGCTGTAGTTTTGCATTGCGTTACATATCCATTAATCATAGAATATACGGGTATATTGAGCTTATCAACAACTGGTTGAACAAGTAGAAAATAGGTAGCATATATAATATATAAAAAGATTTGAGAGTTAATATTTGTATGGGTAATTTATTCATTATTTTTGAATTGAATACCAATTGTTGTACTTAGAAAGATGAAATTACAAAAGATTTGTGTTAAAAATTCACAGAGTGAATTACACATAATACAGGGTAATATAAAGTCGAGATTTTTTGGTTAACCAAATAGTAGCTCTGGTTTGTGTTTTTTTTGTTCATGTGATCTTTTTTTCGACTGTCGTTTCTGCCAGTTTAAATTGGTTGAGTTTTCTTTGCTTTTTCACTTTCCGTTTTCTCTTTGCTTTTGATTGCCATTTGAAGGCTTTGGCAATTTGGTGCAAGGACTTGCTTGTGTTCGCGTTTTTCCTTCTGTTTTTTTTTTTTTTGTTTTTTGAGCAATCAATTAATTGTTAGTTTTTGAGTTTACCAACAGCAAGAAGTTTTCGGATCTGTGATGGAAAACTAAACTTATTTGGAATGCCATGATTAATTTTTAACAATTCTCAATGATTTTTATTTTTCAATAGTTTAACTTGAATAATAATATTTCAATACTCTAAAAATTTGGAATTTTTCACCTAGATTTAAGGACCTAAGAATCATATTTCGATTGAAACCTAAAAACTTCTATAATATAACGATATATATCTGAAATTTAATAAAAAAATTTATAAGCAAATAGTTTTTCAGTATTTAATATAAATTAACTATTGAATAATGAAATTTTTAAAAGTTCGGCAAACAAACTGATATATTGAAAGCACTAAATTTATAGTTTTAAAATTTTTAAGCTCCTTCCTAACTTGAGAATGAATTGTTTTCAACGCATATTTAAACTTATTTTTCAAGCACTTTATATTTTCCATAAAGTTTTTATTATTCTTAACTGGCTTTCCTTCTACATTATTTTCCCTCAACAAAACAACAACCAAAAGAAAAACGGTGTTTTAACTTATTTAAAAGGCTCTTCACCAAGACTTAAGTTTTAGTTGTAGTAAACTTAACAATGCCATTTGTAAGCTACCTTTTAGTATAGAAACCTTCTTTTTCTCACCTTTTTAGGTAAGCTCGTGAAAAGTTTTTCACTCAGACCATTTATGTAGACTTTTTGTTGTATTGCATCTTGATGTTCTATTGTATGGAAATTTATCAGGCAGTCTGCCAGATTGTAATTGTTTGGCCAAAAAAATAGTTTTGCCACAAAAGCATTATATCATAATTATAATAATAAGCCATAAGAGCAGTAGCAAGGACAACCAAAACATAGATGATGAAAATGATGATAATGATGATGTTGATTATGATGATGTTGTTCATAATGATTTCTTTTTCTTTTCTCTCTAAGCACTCAATGTAATTGAGCAGCACTTAAAGAATATGCGCCTCATTAGTTGCTTTCGAAAGCAAACACGAACATCTACACATACAAATCAACCACACACACACACCGCACATATTCCACACACCGCACTAATACAAAGCAAAGAGTAAGAGAGATGTGCGAGTGGGTGGAAAAGTTTCCACTTGAATGATTTCTTTGGCGTGAAACAAAATTGGCAAACGAAAGTCTTCATCAAATGCTCGTATGTGAGAAAGCAACATGTTTTTGCCTCTTGTTGTGTGTAACATCTCGTCTCACTTAGATAACCATCTATATGCCTCATATATGTGTGTGTGTGTCTACGTGCCTTTCTTACCATTTCTGTTAAGTTCTCTTACGTGCCTTGCTTAATTTTGAGTTTTGTGCTCATCGCGTTTCGATTACGGGGCGTATACGTAATATATCCACAGAACTTATGTATTGTACATATGTATGTATGTAGAAATGTTTGTAGTGTAAACGAAAGTTTGCCCTTTACCGGCTTCTGCAATTTATTAGCTGCAACAAGTTGAAAGATAACTTCAACATCACTTTCTATGCTTGGTTACCCATACGCAACGTGGCTTCTGTTTCCGATTTGCCAGTTTACCAGTGTCCAGTTTCATATTTTCAGTAAATAGTTTACTAGTACTTTACTGTCCATTCTCGTTTTGTCCGAAATTGCACAAGTTTCAATTGTTTAGAAAGATTTTTGCCACTGACAGGGTTATCGAGAAGTGTCCAATAATTTGATTTTGTTATGTCATATATGAGTACATATTCCTTAAAGATATATACATCTTTTCATTAATTGATTTAGGTTGCTAAGAAGAAAAGCTATTTATGTAAATGTATATGGATAAACAAGTATCAAAAAAGATGTGAAAACGTTGTAGGAAATGTTCGATAAAAGAAAACAATGAAGAAGCAAAAAAAAAATTTAAATTAAGTCAGACATAAAAACAAAGGAAAAATTACAGATTACAATAAAAAAATCCAAGATGTGGGGTACTAAAGAAGAAAACGTAGACGAAAAAACATCAATAAAGAAGCTATGAATCAAACTTTAAAAGAATAAGATTTAAGACACAGAAATAAAAGAAAAAAGCAATAATTTAAGATTTTATTCTGCTCAAATTAAACTTCTATAAATCAAACGATTTCCTTGAAATGCTTTAAAAAAACGTTAATATAAATAAAATTCAATAAGACTCAGCCATTAGACCGATTCTATTGAACCTCAACAGAGATGATTGTATATATACAAATTCTATAAAGAAATTGAAATTTATTTGAAGTGCTAGTTAAAACGAAAATAATTTTTCTAATTATATCACACCCCGTACAAATGTCTTTTATGTCAGTGGAAATGTTGAACTGAATTTGTTACATCTTATAATCATTTGCAATTTATTTAAATTATTATTAAATTAACAATTTTGAGTAATTTTTCTTCTCATTTTCGACACGCTTTTCTTTCCACTCTAACGCCTTCTATGCTCATTATTTTTCATTTTTTTTTTCGTCACTTCAATTTGGAGTCGTTTTTCTCTTTTTCTTTCGCTTACACGCTCTCTTTCCCTATATATCTTACTATCTCTTTCTCAGAGCATAAAACGCGCATTAGCAAACTATTAGTCAAATCCCCAAGGTGCCATTTGCTATGCTTCTCATCCTACTTAAAATAAGCAAAAGTTTAGACTCCACCAGCAGCTGTCTGCCATTTGCAATGTAATTTGTGATGCCTAATAAAATTCCCACCCAAAAAAAAAAAAAAAGAAAAAGACAAAAATAAGCAAACGCCCAACAAAAATATATAAATAAATAAGGAAAAAAATTGTGCATAAATTATATGTGTACAGACATCTTGAAAAGCATGAAATATTACGCATACGCCCTGTATGGTCGTCGACCACAAAAATACGCGACGACAGCGACAGAGAATAATTTCATTTGCTTTTAATTTTTCACTTAGAAAAAGTTTGCGCCACAGCGCCTAGAAATATGCCATACAAACATTTTTTCTCTCCCTTTAGCTGGGAATTTGCTGATTTTTTTTATATTTTATTGCACTTTTGCTGCTTGTCATAACTTTGCCATATTTTTTCCCCAACTGCTTTTGTAATTTTTTGTTGTTGTTATTGTTGTTATTATGAATTTGCTGGTTGTTTTTGTTTATTTAGCCGCTTGTACTTTGAGCTTGTTTGTTGATTTTATCGTAATAATTTGTTGTTTTCATTGTTTTTCATATTTTGCTTGTGCGACTTTTGTTTCCTGATTGAAATTGAGTGCATTTACAAGTGGCAAATGTCAACAAATGCTGAATATAAATAGTTCAAGTGGCTTTAACTTGAATCAAATAAAAAGGCACAAAATTGATTTATGTACAATATAATGTATTGTATTGTAATGTATATATGTATGTATATGTGTTTATTGAGTGCTATATTTTGATAGCATTAATGTTTTTTTTTTGTGTTATTAAATAATGTTTTAATTGAAAAAATTACCTTTGCTTGATTTTTTTGATGATATTAAATGCAATTTTTTTCTCTCGCTAAAACCTTATCTTCTCTATTAACGATTTTGGGTATCTCTGATATATTTTTTCATAATTAATTTTTTGAACAAAACTTAAACACATGACATTTAATTATATTGAAATTGTATAAGTAGCGCTTATACCCTTACAGAGGGTATATGAAATATTAACTTTAGTCTAAAGTTCGCAATGCATAGAAAAAAAAAACATCCGACTATATATTTTCTTGATCAGCACGCGGAGCTGAGTTGTTATAGCCATGCCCACCAGATCGACATAAGTTTTTTCGAGACTCTTAAAGTTACAAAGTGGAAATTTTTCTAATATTCTTCTTTTTTCTGCAGACATTGTGTATCTCGAAATCATACCTATCGGTTGACTATATCATATAGCTCCCATAGGAACAATAGGTAGTGAATAGGCATAAGATAATTCTAATATTTTTTAAGCAAATGCCACGAAATTTAATATTTGTGAGTCCTTTTTAATTCATTCAACAAGATTAATCAAAAGCGATTGGTTATATCCTATACTTTCTATGAGAACGATTAGGAACCCATAAGAATATTAGAAAATGTTGTTATATAAAACTAACTTAGTTTTCATTATATACTATAAACATTATGTCTATTTTATATACTCTTTAGCAATTCTCTTAAGTTTTATTGGTTGTCTATATTTTTAATAGTTAGGATATTTTTATTGATATAAAGTTAATGATAAAGTTTTAGATCAATAATTTCTTTCTTTTAAAATTGATAGTCACGAAATATAGAATTTGTATACATACAATTATCTCTGTCGAGTTTTCAAAGAAACAGTCGACTATAAGCTATAGCTGCAATAGGAACAATCGGATCAACATATATTTTTAGTATGAACAAGTTTTTCCTGCAACCCAAGGATATTAAATTTAGATTAAACTTGTGTTATATACTTCTTTTTGGCTTTGGAAATTATATTTAGTTGTTAAAAAGACAATGTGAAGGGTATAAGAGCTTCGGCATGACCGAAGTTAGCCCAACCTTTTTATTTTATTATAACCTTTCATATCAAAATGTAGATTATACAATACATTAACACATTTATTCAGTTTTATTCTTAAAATACACAACAGCAACACATCGGATAATAAAAAAAAAACAATTAAAATATAGACGGGATTAACAATTGGGTTATCGTAGTTTTATCAACTTGTTCAGTATTTACACTTTTTTGCTCTTTTCACAATTAAAACGCGACATTTGCTGCGACTTAAACAATTTTGTGCATTTGTTTTTTTCATTTCGTGGCAATTTTAAATCAACTGACTTTGACAGGACGTAAAATATTAATTAAAGAGTTTAAAAATTTCAAAAAAATATATAAATTGTTCTATCTGAATATATCTATTTAGTAGAATCAAGATTTTTAAAATCGGAACAGTTTTTATACCCTTGCAGAGGGTATATTAATTTTGGTCAGAAGTTTGCAACGCACAGAAGGAAGCATCTCCGACTATATAAAGTATATATATTCTTGATCAGCATGAATAGCCGAGTCGATATGACCATGTCCGTCTGTCCGTCTGTCTGGATCAACAGCTTCTCCTCCGAGACCATAAGAGCTACAGAGCTGAGATTTTCAGCATAGGCTCCTTTTTGCTGCAGGCATTGTATATCTCGGAATCATCCCGATCGGACGACTATATCATATAGCTCCCATAGGAACGATCGGTCAGGAATAAGCTTTATCCTCAATAACTCTGTTGTTTTTTAACCGAATGCCACGAAATTTGATATTTATGAGTTTAATATGCTTCTTGATACTTTAACCAAGTTTGATCTGAATCGGACGACTATATCATATAGCTCCCATAGGAACGATCGGTCATAAATAAGGATTATCCTCAATAACTGTTGTTTTTCAACCGAATGCCACGAAATTTGATATTTATGAGTTTAATATGCTTCTTGATACTTCAACCAAGTTTGATCTGAATCGGACGACTATATCATATAGCTCCCATAGGACCGATCGGTCATGAATAAGGCTTATCCTCAATAACTCTGTTGTTTTTCAACCGAATGCCACGAAATTTGATATTTATGAGTTTAATATGCTTTTTGATACTTCAACCAAGTCTGATCAGAATCGGTTGGCTATATCATATAGCTGCTATAGGAACAATCGGTACAAAAAAAATTTTGTATGAAAAATTTTTTTCCTCAAGCTCAAAATATTGAATTTGTAAATTTGGTATGGTTAATTTACAATAATGCTTCTGGTGAATTATATAGAGAAAATCTGCAAGGGTATACGAACTTCGGCACGGCCGAAGTTAGTCCATCTTTCTAGTTAAAATTAAAGTAAAAGAAAATTGCAGTAAAGCTTGCATAGACGAGTTGTCATTTTTGAATTTAGAATTATATTTCTTTGTTATATAAAATAAATTTTGCTTTTTGGCAGAACATTCGAATATTATTGAGAAATATTTTATTTTGATATTGTAGGGTTATTTTATAAGACACTTTTGATTACATGTACATTTTTATAAATTTACTAAGTTTGTACAATTCTTTTTAAATTCAAGTGATCATTTTTTTTATATGTATGCGAAGATTGGTCATATTAAATTGAATATTATCAGTCTTAATTTGAATATTAATTGAATAATTGAATATTATCAGTCTTAATAGCACAATTTTAGTTGTAGCTAATAGGTAAATTTTTCGCATTACCTTTTTATTATTGCATTTCCTACATCACCAGTGATAGTCCTGTGTAGGCAAAGTTACTGATTTTGTGGATATATGTATAACACAAAATGCCATCAGTCTGCAATCTATTGAAAATGACAATCAGACTAATCATTGTGGGTAAAATGTCTGCAATGAACTGCATAAAACCAATCCAAAACGAACGTAACCATAATTAAATGCAAATTAACATAGCCGGTTATTGATGTGGAGGGAATAAAGTAGGCAATATCGATGATTATTTACCATGTTGATGCAGTGTATATTAATTAGACGAGCAAATTTTTGGCGGATAGCACGAAATAGAAATGCCATACTCAATGGCAAAACCAAACAATGTTAAATGGTTGAAATCAAACTGTGATAAGATGGAAATGAAAAAATTTGTTTCACTATTATTGTTATGCAGAGAAGCTGGAGGGTATTTAAACCTCTATTTAGTATTGGCATCATGTAGTTTTTTGATGGAAATGTGGTAAACATTTCGACCATGTTTATGCACGAGAGTCAGAAAACAATATATGGTAGAGCCGCAGGCCAATGAAACTGCTAAATCTATTTAACCAGATAGATGGAATAGAATAATTAAAACTTATTATAACGCACTGAATTATAACGAACAAAATTTTTTAAATTTCTAATCTCTAAAGTCTAACATAATCTAATATTTTAAATTGATAGTTTCAAAAAAAGGGAATGGAAGGTCAAAGACTTTTTAAAACTAAAACTTACACTTAAACAATGGATCAAAGGCTGGTGGTAGATTGATGAGATTATTATCTCAGATAAATAGACTTTAAAGGATGTTCAAGGTCATTAGAATTTAGCATTATGTTTAAATTTTTAAAGTAATAGCTAGGCATAATAGTCATCAATCAATTATAAATTTTTCTTTGAATTTTGGAAAAAAATGAATAGGAATTAACTTCCAAAAATAATAGACAGAGTTCACGATAGATAGAAATGCCATATACAATTTTTTTTATTAGCTTCATCTCCAAGTTTTAACATCTGTTAATACATTTTCCACATATTTCATTTCAATTTAAGTAAAATAAAACTTTGTTCAAATCTCTGAACAATTTACATTTTGCTAAATCACTGCAAGTATGGTCAAAAAAGAATAAGTATCTTCTACCAAACGCACGAAGAATATATATATATATATATACATATAAAAGAATCTGACCAAAATTGCATCTTCAATAAATTCTTGAAAAGCTAGGAAATTCCTCATGCCTGTACTTAACTGTGAACAGCTGTGGACAGGTCCCGCATTGCTGCCCGGATGACGCGTGACCAGAAAGATAAGCATCAAGAGGAAAAGCAAAAGCACTTGCAGTTCATGACAGCTAATACCGTTTCAGTTTCTGAAGAATTTTTGTAGAGTTTGCAGGCCGTAACGTTACTCTCATGCACTTGCTTGTCCTCACGAATGTGTAGCTGGAAGAGATCAAAGTGCAGATGCATATAGATGGCAAGGAGTATAACCAGCATGATGGGGTCATGATTGAACATGGTAAGGGTGGCAAAGAGAACAACAGCAAAAAGAAGGCAAAGCAGATGTTGCATAAGTGCTGGTTGAGGATATACCTGAGCATTTCGGATGCACATATCATAATGTTGCTACTCGATTTCCAATCAAAGTAGGCCACAAAGGTAAAGGAAAAAAATTTCATTTTCTGAGCTTTGGAAGACTTAAAAGAAGGAGCAGCATTTGTTTTTTGTAATGAAAAGATAAAGTTACACTTGATTTTGGTTAGAAATGAATAATTCTCCTCTTTTTTTTTTTTTTTTTGAATTTTTTTTTGGCTATAAAATGCATTTTATCTATAGTATTTGCTGAGATAAATATGTACCTTGTTTTAAATAAAAATGTAATATAAATTTCTTTGTTGGTCATTTTAATATGTTAATTTCCAGACAAATAACTTATTATCACACTTACCTATTTAAATATTTAAGTTTTTGTTGAAAATTGATGGCTTATCCTTGTGCTAAGGTAACGTCATGCAGAATATTCTCGACTGAAAATGAGAAATGCATGCTTGCCGGTATTGCACTTTAATCAATCAATCAATCAATCAATAAGCAATCCCCCACAAACATTCACCAATTCACTGAGGAGTGCTTTGAACACAGAAACCCATCTTTGAAGTGACTCAGGAATTGGATAACCAATGGATATGACGTGGTCAGTAGCATCAAACTGAAATGCAATCTACAAGTATATGTATATGTACATATATGTATAAAAAACCGAGAAAAAAGAAAAAAAAGTACAAGGTCGAGTAAATTGTAAAAATAACCGCAGTGAGGGTGTCAACCCTGCACTTTCATTCCCGCCTGTGTGACATGCAACACGGATAGCGACAAGACCCCAAAGGCCAACGCGTTTGTGTAAATTGCAATACTCGATGGCTAAAGCCATAACCAAAACTGCCAAAGAACAAAACCCCTCAAATATGAGCCTCGGAATCCTGTCGTGGTCGTGGTTACACATAGAAATAAAATGCCTTAACAAAATGTCATGGTTATTACCAGAATGCCTATTGCGGGAAAATAGAGCAATTGACAGAAAAGAGGTCACATATAGCAACATAAACACGGTGATCCGCCGACATATAGACATGAGGCTAAGCACATAAGCACCACGGTATTTCTAAAGTATGAAAAGTGGCATCATAACAAAGCTTAAATAATCGCATTTCGAGTGTAATAGAATGGGTTCAAATGGGAGTAGACATAAAGGAATTACTTGATGCTGATAATATGACCAAATGCCAACGGAATGTATTACCACAAAAAAATATTATAGTCGTTCTTTTGTTGGTATTTAATCTGAAGGCACACACTTCAAAGGCAACAAGATTAATTGACTGATGAGCAAAAATAATGAAAGGACACGAATTCGATTTATAGCCGTTGGATACGTTTAACTCAAATAGATGGTTTAAATATAACTGACAGGCTAATCAATTATTAAAGTCCACAACTTATGGTTTAGTTAACATTCGTGTGTTTGTCCAGCTGTTTTGACTTTACATATTGATTACCTACTTATGTTTGCTTTAAATAGGAAAAACATACAGATATGTATATGTATATAAGTAGTACACGAATACATTAAAATAATCAAATCCGAATATATTTTGCATAGCAAAAATTTGATTTCAAGCAAACAAATGTAAATATCAAAAATAAATAAGTCTTTTCATTTGCTTTGATAAAAAAAAAACGAAATGAATTGGATGAAAGGGAATGAATGTGAACAAACAAATAAAATGTCTCAAGTATCAGTTTATTATATGTATATGTCAGTAATAGGTAAAATTAGCTTTAATATTTTCCATTGCTAAAACATACATATAAACTAATAAATTAAATTAAATTATTAGAAATTTTCTCAAGATTTTCCAGTACCCTGTGGTTTTTGAATTTTTTTATTGATTTTACATTTGCATAAACGATTGTTTTCTACTTTAAAGTGTACATAAAAACTTGATACTCACTCATTTTTATTGTAAATGAATAACTCAATGTTTTGTTTACTTTGTGAGATATCTAATTTTAAGCCACAATCTCTAAAAAATATCTTAGATAAAAAATAGAATGGAAATAAAATTAATCTTTCGAATTGCTATAGAACATAAACCATAATTGAATATTGAATTCAGTAGCATTTAGTGCACAATTTCCAGATATTTTAAAATTCATTCAACAATCTAAAATTATCGAAATCTTTTGCAGGATTTCAATCAGAAAATTTATACCTATTTATTGGAAATTTTTATTCCTCTTTTTTGGAAAAACTTCTTTAAAAGCCATTTAAAAATGTTCTTTACATTTTCAAGATATTTTTATTTATATAAACTAATAATAACGCTTTATATATCTATATTATTGAATTTTTTTCTACAGTTCAATAATTTATATATATTTGAAGAAATGATTCTGTGTAAGTAGATGATATTGTTTTAAGTATTTGGCATGGATATTTTCTTTCACATGCCAAGATACTTCTTTGAAAAAAGCTTGAAATCTGTATACATGGGTTGCGGGAGTGTAAGAAGTGTCTATTTTGTTTTGCAATTTAATATTAACCTTAATGTTCCACTTCTATATATACAAACCATGATCATCCATTTGTACAGTGGAATTTGTAGCTTTTACTTTTAGGTACGAAATGCAAAAATGTCGAGATTTAGGTTTTAAAACGATTTGAAAATGAAACCATTATAAAATGATTTGTATTAATATTTATCCTTAAGATAGCTAAATAAATATTAACATTAATGTAGATAATATATATATCGGCAATTTGGTTAGATTTTCAGCCTGTTTAGGCTGGTCTTGACTATTTTTCTCCTTTACACCAACGAAATTTTACATGGAGTCTCAGCATGTTGTCAGACTCTCGCTCCAAAACAAAGTGGACGCTTTCACAAAAGCTCATCGTCTACCAACACTATAACCGAAGTCAAAATAACCTGACCTCACGCGCTTTTAGTGCTGTATTACGGTGTTCTCATATTACATAGAGCAACACTGGTCGAAACACTATGATAGCTGGAGTGTAATTACAAATTACTCTATATTCTGTAATGTAACTCCGACATACTTATATATTTTCAATAAATAACCTGAAAAGCCGTAATATATTCAACTATCAAGTTATAAGCTTGTGACGAATATTTTGTTATCCCAGACTAAACTGATTAAAAACGCGCTTGGGTATTAAACCATTTGGCTATTAATAACTGAAAGATTTTGTATTTATGTCTTTAAATTTTTTTGCAAATTAAATGACAATAACAGTTGGTGCTGCTTTTTGTTTTATCTCAGTAACAACTGAAATACCCTTAACCATATATCAAGATTTTACGTGCTCAATTTCCAATAGCTTTCCATTTGTCAACGAGTTAACAATGTAAGCTGTGCCTGTGCCTGTGCCTAGCTCCAGAAACGTTATAACAAATAGAATTCGCGTATTTTATTTTTTTTTTTGTTGTTTTTGGCCAACTGGCACCGATTGCCACCATTAATATCAACACTAGAAGCAATTGGCCTATAAAAAGCTTAAGGCCTCGTCTTTACCTCACATCCAGTTGATAGCTGCCACAGCTGGTCGTTGTCATTGTAATGCCACATAGCCGGTCAATTCCAATGGCGGTCATCGAATCGCTAGAGGCGCGTATGCGTGGCATTGTATCGGATGAACAGCCGTTTAATAGTCGTCGTTATATTGGAGAATGTGAATTGATACTCAACTGGCTGCATTCGGATAAACTATCAATGGCAGAGCAATTGAAGCGCAAGGAATGGGGCCTGTATCGCCTAATAATGCTGGAGAAACTCGATGAGGATTTTTACATAAAGAAATACATTAAGTTGCGTACACATCGTTCATTAGAGGATTTTTAGAAATTTGTTATAGTTTAAAACGAATTAGAAAATTAAAAGCGAAATTGAAAAAAAAACAAACATCGCTTCTGGTTACGCGATTTAGTCATCTTATTTAAATTTGTATAAAACGACAGTCAAATGATAGGTTTCGCTTCAATTGGTTTTTGTTGATTGCCATGAATCGTTCGTCGGTTATTTTTCTTGAATATATTGAAAATTTACTAGCTGGAGACGATATATATACAGATAATGGCGAATCAGAATGGCAACAATCCAATGATTTGAGTTCCATACGCATTTGGTTATGCCATGTCAGCGGTTTAACATTAAATCAACGTCAATTTAAGTCAGTCAAAGGCATCAAGAACAGAAGCAGGTTTAGGATCAGAAAAAAGAAAGTATCTTCATATTTTGTCGGTTGCTGGTACTATATAAAAAATATGGCAAAACTTTTGGAGAAAACATTTAAGCGGCTATTTCGCCAGGGGAAGAAAAAGTAATTAACTTATTAAGTAATTAACTATGTGATTTCTACATTTAATCTTATTAAGTCTACAATTTAAAGTTAAACATGCTAATACAAATAAATTTTGTGTAGTCTTAAGTTTGGAATTTTTGCTAATTTTAATATAACAAAGAAAAATTTTAGAATTTTTAATTTGTAGAATTAGTTTCTAACTATTTACTCATGCTAATTTTTCAAAAGTTTTCTTTTGATAACTTAATCTGAACCATTAATAAAATACCATTAGCTTAAGTAAAATTCTTTAAATTATTAAAGTAAAATTATTTCAAAAAAGCTAATATCTATATTTGTTTTCAATGATTTGTAAATTTATGACTTTTATTCATATTAATATTTGTAGTTTTTAAAATAAATCAGATAATTATTACAATTGCTGGGAAACTTATATCCATAATAATTTTTATAATGTAATTTCTTAAATTTCAAAGCTTAATTTGATTTTTACTTAGAGAATGAGTTACTCGTAATTATTTCCTCGTTTTTTGATTTATTTCAAAACCGTTTATTATGTAAAAGAAAAAATTTATTATATTTATCATTTATTAAATCTATTTCTTAGAAAATTCCTTGTAAGTCATTCCAAACTTGTGACATCGCCATTTGTGATAACTTAAAAGATCATATATTATTTATTCTCAAAAAGGCAAAGAATGTATATACACAATCTTTGGGAGTTTATGTACCTATGTATGTATATTCCTTGAACCGAGATTCAATCATTATTATCTCTGTAAGAAGTCGAAAACCATTACCCCTACTCCGATTGAAATCTAAGATTTGGTATAAACACAGTCTTCCCTTTTTTTTTACCATCTGCTATACATTTTAAGCTAATGAAGCGAAATTTCATTTTCTTTTGCTGGTAAAAAAATAAAACAAAAAGCAGAAAACGAAAAAAAATAAATAAAATAGACTGCCTTAATGTATCCAATGGCAATTTTCATAAACATTGCATTTGGCCTGCCATTTGCCAATTAAATAAATGAAAATAATTTGCGCTGACTCAGCCAGAGTAAACTCAGAACGGGCCTAATGAAAACATATTGCCCAAGGGACATGAAAAAGCAGAGCCTGGGACGAAATTTAAATGTAACGAAGTTTCAACACTCTTGGAAAGTCATTGATATACGTTTAGCATAAAGGATTGGAAAAACTTGATTGGAATATTGGTATTAGTGTGCGAAGGATGATATACTATTTCTTTTGGAACGATCATATTATTTTATGTGTAAGAATATTATATGCATTTTTTGACATTGCTTAAATTACTTTTACTTCTAAGTAATGAAATTTAGTTAAAGAAAACTATAAAACAATTCTAAATATAGGGAAAGATAGCTATAATATCTAATAAATTCGTTCTTTAGATAATGATTAATTGTTTATATATTTGATCAACATTCTTTAGTGCATTGCAAATTAAATGATATAATGCATATACTCTTTGCTTAGAATACGCATTTCTATTCAGAAATGAAATGAAGAGGAGAACAGAACATAGGCTATAACTTCATTAGGGTTGCTCAAGCGACAAGCTATAAGTATATACTTATGTCCATATATCAGACAACTCAAGTACTTAAAATGAGAAATAACTTTAAAATACCAAATGCTTTGCCGTATTATTTTTCATTATTGTCTTTGGCCCCGTCACCGTTTCTTTCTTCCCCAACGAAATAATCAATAAAAAAGAAGCGTTAAACACAAACATAAATAAAAGGGATATGGGAATATAGTTACATACAAGTCGAAAGGAATTTATTAGCCATCAGTGTTGGAAAAAAAAAACCGACGACCAGGGAGTCAGTCAAGAAAGGAAAAAAAATGATAAAAAATAAATAAGAGTCTGTTAAGTTCGGTCAAGCGTGGGAAGCGTAAACAGTTCAAGGACTTTTACCCACAAAACAAAAAAAAAAAAATGAAGGAAAGAAACGAAACCATCATGATTTATTTACTTTCGAATGTCTTGGCTTGTGGTTCAGTTGGAGGCCCACATTTTATTGGCTACGTGCAACTGCGCAAACAAATTTACATGACATTGAACTGAAAGGTGCTTACCTTGCCCTGGCATCGCACTCCTTCCTCTTCTCTTATGTACCGGCGGAGCAACTTGCATGCATGCTTAACTGACTGACTGACTGACTACCCCAAACATTATTGAAAGATTGATGAAAGTTCTATGGTTCAAGCGTTTTTTTTCTCGTTCTCTAACTATCGAGTAAGACCCCCAACAAACAAAAATTCCTGTCAAGATAAATGACTTGGGCTTCTTTTATTCTTGTTTTGTACCCTGTACCAGAAGGATGTGGCTTAAGGTATAAGGTATAACTTAAAAGCTTCTCAATTTCCCTTAAAGTTTATTATAAAAAATATTTTAAGTGGGTTTTTGGGAAACAATCCTTCTTTTCATCAGTTTTGATCGTTCCAGGTAAAAATTAGTTTTTCAATGTGTAGTAGAAAATATATCAATCGTATTAAAAATATAAAGAGTTGCTGTCTTGAACATAATTTGAATAAAACGATCAGTTAACATGTAAATTAACATGCACATTAACAGAACTCTGGAATAATATGTAGTAATCGTTCACATAACTGTAAAGAGTTATGTTAAAGTAAAGCAAAATTCAAACTATGTAGATAGGAAAATAAAATCAATTGCGAAAGTATATGTATTAACCTAATTTTATTTAAGCTTTGAAATATTAAGACTGTCGCACTTTTCATTCTTAAGTCATTTGAAAAGAACTCAAATTCCATTCCATAAAGTATACATATTTATTATCAATTTATTAATTGTAAGTATTTAACAATATTTTTCTGTTTTTAGGATATTAGTTAGTCGATCTCTGCTGTTTGCTATTTCATCCATTTTTATACAATTTTCTGCGTTTCGTTTCAAAAATTATTGCGGTCAATGTTGTATGAGGGGCGGAGGGGTGGAATGCTTATAATGAATAATGAAAGATTTGCTGCCTTTTTTCTGGCGTTTTATTGTGGACCAAACAATAAAATGCTTAGCCCATTGAGTAAATTTGTTTTGGGGTGTGGTCATTTTTGGTGGTGTTGGCCCATTTGAGGTCATGGTTCTCAGCCGATAGAATCATGTGAGAAAAACGTTGAGCAGCCTTCACACTTTGATTTGGTTTATTTGGTTTGGGATTGGGTCAGCTTGGGTAGGACCCATACATACATACATACACACATACATATATACTTATACATATATATATATATATATATATATATATATATATATATATATATATATGTATGCCTTCTATTAATAGCTTTTACAACGCTTCCTGTATGTGTTTCATATATCTTCTTTAGCCTAAAGATAGGCATTCTTGCAATAGATAGAAAATATGGGCGTTGCTATGACCAATTTAACTGTCAGCAACTTCTTCTTTTGGTTTTCGGTTTTCGGTTTTCATTTCGGTCGCCTAAGTTAGCTCCTGGGGCACTTTTGATTGAACGCCCCTCATAATTGCTCGAGCTATTTGGTTCATTTCACTGGTTCTCTTTGATATGTGGCCCAGATTTGGATTTACTGTGTGCTCCTCATATCTGTGTCTTGATAAATGCCTTTCATTGATTGCTGTGGCTATTTATTTGTTGGCTTGTCTTGTTGTGGCTTAAATGAGAGATGGCAATAATTTCTGACTGACATAGGGCCAACCATTGGTTTTAAAGTATACGAAATCAGTAAAAAGCGAATCAAACTAACAACTCAATAAATTCAGAGAATATTGTGAAGTTGAATGATTCTGATGAAATTTGTTCCAAGGGGAATTTATTTTTGCATTTGTGGCACGATAATTGGCTTAAGCTATAACGAACATTAGAGAGTTAACTTACACTGAACTTAACAGAATTAAGATCTAAGCAGAACATATGAGTTAACATATGTATGTAGATATTTGACAGAACATTAAGAAGCATTTAAAAAACGACTATCAAGGTGAACAGATATACATACTTAAAGACGAGTGTAAAAATTAATAAGTGTATACTATTTATAAATAATACTTACCAAAGAAGAGACTAGATACTACACATATATAATTTTTATGGATATACATATATACATATACATATATACATATACATACATATATACATATATACATATACATATCTACGTATAATATATACATATACATATACTTATATATGTATATCAAATATAATATATCAAATTACATAAATAAATCAAATTTTTAAATAAATTTCATAGTTTGTTTTTAGCACTTAAGCTGTTTTGCTTAATTTTAAAACGAGTTTCCCAAAATATGTTGAAAATGGTATTAAATACAAAAACTGAACAAAATTTAATATTTGTAAAAGTTAACAATCAGAAAGAACAAAGAATATTTCATGAAGGTTTTAAAACATTTTTTTTTTTAACTTTTAAAAATTCATGCAATCATAATAATTAAGGGCACCCAACTTTAAGAGCTGCTACTTGAGCATTAATATATATATTTTTTAAATATTTGACATTCATTCGCATTTCAAGAATGCATTAATAAAATAAGGACGATTATTTATATGATAACTGTTATTATTTCTTTTATAAGAAATATTTTAGTTACATTTAAGTACATAAGTATGTACATATTTTGAGCTATTCTGACCGAAATGATTAAAATTAAATGTAATAAAGTATCTGATATTTAAAAGTTTAATGCCCATTAAAGCTCAGAAGTAAAATACCTAAAATTTTTTTTAATAATTTTAAAGTCAGTTACATTCACTAATTTAAATCATAATATCAAAATCAAAGCAAATTTTGTGAGTTAAGTTCTACAATCTAAAGATTTAATGGTCGTACCCTCGTATCTTAGCTTTCTTGCATCATTTTATATTTTATTAAAATTATATAACATATATATATATATGATTAAATGAAGAAGAATTTGTTTATTCCTTAAGCTTTATTACTACATTTGTAATTAAGTCTTAGACTATTTCAAACATTTTCAATTGTCTGAAAAGTCTTTAATAAATTGTTGGCTCAATATCCTCACAATGGCTTTATGTGACTTTAGAGCTATCGCAAAAATTCTAAATATTTTCCAAGCTTTGAAAGTGTCATCAGATTCAGACAGTTTAAGGACTGTTAAGGACTGTTGACCACATGTCGAAAACAGCTACACATAATTGAATGATCTTTTACAGACACTTCACCTCTCTTTGCCATCAGATGGACATGTGCAATATATTTGGAATTTTTATTTGTTGACCATTGGATTGAATTGGTGGGGGGAACGGGGTCGATTGTCAACACGACAGGTGTTCTTTGTCTCAAATTGTGTATTTTGGTAGCTGGTTGTGCCACCTGGAGACTTTTTCATTTGCCATTTTTAATTAAATGCCAGCTCTGTTTTGGTGTTTTAATAAATTAAGCCATTTTATTTCATTTTCTTTGAATGTGTTTACTTCTGCTGCTTCTATTCCTCTTCTTATTTTTTTTTTATACTTCCCGTTGGACCGCAACTCATTAGGTTAAAGAGCGTAAGGGAAGTGGTGGAGGGGGGGGGGAAAGCAGTCATAGTACGTGAGTAAGTGAGTTTGAGACTTTGTGGCCAGGGGGCACGTGTTGCTTTTGTCCCATTGTTTACGCTTTTTTCCATTTTGTGGGGTGGCGCTGGGCGCGTGCAAAAAGAAAAGCTTACCTACCCACTTTTCTTTTTGCCTTCTTTTATGACTGGAGCGTTTTTCCTGGTTGGCTGCTTAAGAACATTTTGTTGTTGGTTTACCTGTTATTGTTATGTCTGCGTAAAAAGCAAATGTTTATACCCTGCATATATATTCTAAAGAAGTACATTGAACTGTTCAGAAGAGACGCAACAGGCAATTCACGATAGATGGGGTTGTTTATTTCTGTTAAGAAATAATCCAAAAACCATAGATAATTCAATTCATAACGGATTAACGGCTTTTGATTCTATTTTCTTCCTATCTAATAAATCTATATAAATACACTATATATAACCTCAATATTTTATTACACATTTTTAACCATGCCCTTTAATTTTATATAAATATATTATACATATTTGCCTAAAATTTTTGTTTTTCTCAAATTTATGTAGGAAAATATATTCGCATACATAAGTAACTGATAAAAATAATTATGTGGAAATCATTTTTGTATCAACATTTCTCTTTTTCAATGAGGGATTTCTAAAAAGAGATCCTGGGAAATCTAAGTAAATTTAGCTTGATATAATAAAACCTGTCATAGGGTATATCAAGTGCGATATCCTTTCATAACTCCTAAAATGTTTCTTTCTTTTATTTGCGATCATACATATAATTTGTTGGGAATGTTTTTGTTGAAAAGTAATGTCGAGAAAAAAGAAAACATTAACAAAGAAGCCAAGTTGAATTAAAGTGAACAATTTGAGGGGAAAAGAATAACCTTGATAATACTCCTAAAACTTCGTTAATTCATTATCATAAAGAATTCAATATACTGGAAATTCGTTTTCAGCTCATTTAACCAGTTACAAATTCTCAATTTGATATATGTATATTTTTTATATTGGAATGTTGCAGAAATACGTTAGTTTTCTTTTTTTGTGTTAAGTCTATGGAAATTTTATGTTTTCATCAATTTATTTTATTCTCTCGAGTTGCAAACTCGCCCCGGAAATCTACATTTTTATGAGTGCTGCTAAAGGCGAAACAAAACAAAATAATATATACCTCTTTATAAAAAAATTGGAACATTTCCACCCAACTTGTTGTCGTCATCACTCAATGCGACTTCCGTTTCCGGTTTTTGGACACAACATGAGAAAACTTTTAGCCCTTACTTTGTTTTTGCATTACCATATACATATGTATGCATATATAACTTTATTTGAACAAACATATATACTATATAGGCATATATTTATTTCGTTTGTTCTATTTTTGTGCTCTCAATGGGACTGGCTTCCATTCGAATGTAACAATTTCAAAAGTAAGCAATTGTTTATTTGTTTGTTCGCCATTCTTTACTTTAGTGTTGTCGTAAAGAAATTAGAAAATTTGTGTAAGTGAAGTAATTGAGGTTGCAATTAGAATAAAATCTAGAAAAATAGAGAAATTTAAAAAACATTTGACACAAACCTACTGTTTTCTTACCGTTTTTGCCTATCAAACTTTTGGACCTTATGCAATTAAACTTTTAATAATTAAAAACTAAAATTACGTGAGCTAGGTTAATAGACCACTGTGTTAAAATTTTTATATACTTTTAACAGTTAGTTCTGTGCAAATTTTATTTTAGAGCTGTTTTTGGGGCACTAAGCAACAATAAAAAGTAACTGGCAGAAATAAATAGGACTCTAGCTTATAAGGTATCAATTAACCAACCATATCACATATTTTCTGTTGTCTTTAACATAGTTTTATATCACTGTTAAGCTAGTGTTAGTTAACATCTCAATTACTCGTGTATATTTCATATGCATAACGTATGCACAGGTTAAAGGCCAATGAACTCTGAGCCCTCGACTCCTTAAAAGTTTGATTGTAGTTCCACAAGATTTATATGTTATATAAATTTAAAATTTTGAAATGTTATATATAGCTCAACTGATTTCAGATAACATTTAAAACCAAATAACTAGTTTGAAATTGAAAATGGTCTTACTGTCTATAGTAAATACTACTCTGTATGCAATATACATATGTATGTATGTACATACCCTTTCCATGTGGTGAAAGCAACAATGGAAACTTAAGCAGCTCCAAGAATTACTAGTTTGACATTTGAACAGAGACACAGAAATGAAAGAAGGGTTAAAAACAGTTTGCCTTGTTTTGTTTGTGATTGTTACATGGCCACACTACAATTATATGATCACATACATACATACATGCATACATAGAAACATACAGGGGCACATTCACTTTACCATGCCCAACCCGAATGCTATTTCCCATTTACCGTTTCCTCTTGTTCATTCGTGTTTCGTGCTGAAATGGAGCCATGCGAAAGGCTTCTTTCTGCCATAATAAGCATACATACAACAACCAACAAACAACAACTAACAACAACAGTTGGCAAAAACACACAAAAGAACACACACTTTGGTATCGTGTCCTGTTTGTTTGCATGCTGGGTAATTGCGGTGACGCCTTTTTGTCGCACAATTGTGACATTTTGCAAAAAAGGAAAATAGGGGAACAACTAAGAAGGCCGGAGATTTTCCAAGTGTTACGATAGATAATACTCTACTCACGTCTAAACCATAATAACAGATTAACTATAATATCTGAATAAAATTGGTTAATGTTTATTCTTTTTAGTTAATAGATTAGTTGGCATTATACATATAATTGTGTATATGTATATAGAGGATGTTTATGTTAATAAAATACGATTTAGATTACTCATTGTTATTTTGGAATATACATTTGAGAATGTTTTTTATTGCCAAGTTTAAATTACTTAATGCTATTCTACGATATTTTCTGTTTTCAAATACATATTACATTAATGTATTTTTATATTTAATATCATGGTCATTTGACAAATTTTTTTCTGTATTTTTCAAGTCTTCCTTGTATATTTACAATTTTATCTCTATGCTTTTGAAGAACTTTTTCATTTGAAATTTCTTTCCTAATGAAGTTCAGATTGCTTAATATTTCTTTGTATTAAGCCATTTAATAGCTAACATGCTTTATGGTAGTTCCACCTACGATTTCATCTTTTTCTGGGCAGACCAGGTTTGCTCTTTTGGTGTCCCTGGCAGATTTAACTGCTGTTTTGCCAGTTGCTGCTTTTTCTTATCGTCCTGTTAGTTAAAGGATGTTCACTTTAGGTTTGGTCCCTTTTTTTTGTCGTCTGCCGTTTTCTGTATTTGTTGTCGGTTGCTTTGTTCTTCTCATTTAGCTGTTCAACATGTCTTTGCTCTTACGTTCGGCTTACGTTTTTGCTTTACGTTTTTATTTCGCGGTCTTAATTTAATTGTTAATTGTCTGAGCGTGTTTGCCACTCATTTGTATGTTAAATTTAAAGTAATAAAATAATTAAATATTAATTTATGGTTGATGGACATGTGAGGAATTCGTGTGTACTCTTATTTTTTGTTTATTTTGCTTTTAATTTTAATGATTTGTGGGAAAAAGACACGCAGCATTTAGTTTGACCTTTGACCTGACTTTCTAAAACTTTCTGTGTGTCCTTTATATTTTGGTTTTATGACTCGCATCGGAAAATAAATTCGTGACTTTGCCACTAAATTTGGTACATATATAAGATGAGCCCAAAGAAAAAGGCAAACAACCAAAAAAAAAAAAAAATGCAATAAAATATTTTATAGTGCCATAGATTTTGGCAAAATATGTTTTTCCACTCTATCTCTCTTTCTCTTTCTCTTTCACTCTTTGCAAATAGTGAAAAGTCTTTTCAGTTTGAAAACTTAAGCCACAAAATTGCAAGTGAAAGTAAATGTTCTGGCTAAAAATACATTTAAAAATACATACAGATATAAAAACTTAAAATTTGTACACTTTCATATTTGCGGTATTCTCTTAATCCTTAAAGTAGGCAACATAAAATTTAAAAAAACAAATTCATAGAGTGAATGAGTGAGTATACTCACTTATACTCATACAGAATATGAATACTACTTTCATTATCCTACAAAACAAGTTGATTTATTTGCATAAATAATATTTTGTGTAAGCCTTAAAGTATGCAATGAGAAAGAAAGCTCTTGCCATTAGGCCAATTTTGGCTTAAAGACGCTTTAAGAATTTTAAATATGTATTACGCGTACGCCATGGTGTTGTTGTTGTCGTTAATAAATTAGCTCGCTTCATATTATAGACGACAACAAAAATGTAAAGCCCAACTGGCGACAGCTGAGCAATGAAACCGAGAGCGTCGACGGATGCCTGAATTTGACTGAGTGGCAGTGGTAATGGCAGTCTAGGCACAGTGTACGGAGATCATAGTGACCATAAAAATAATTGCTATAGTTATGAAAGTTGCAATTTTTCAATTAAGTATTTTTTATGGAAAAATTATTCATACTATAATATCTATAACACTTAGAAAATTTGTTATTTTTTCCCTACGAAGTCTGCAAAATTTTCCAGATTTTATTTGAGTGAAATTCCAAAATTGATAAGTAAAAGTTAAGTCCTGGTATTTGGTATCGTTTTACCAAATAAATATTAATTTTTTTCGAAAATTAAGGCTTAAAGTTCCAAACTGGCAATTTGTGACCACTGTGCAACGACTGCTAGCGACGGCATCTTAATAAATTTTCAGTCGCAACACTTTGACGTTATTAATACGTTGAGGCCTCACTTGGCACGCACCTAAAAACCGCTAAAACCAAGCAACGGGCCGCGTCGACATCAACGACAGCAGCAGCAGTAGCAGCGGCAGCGGCAGCAGCAACATCAGCGAGAAAGTGGCAGCTATGGGAATGTTGCTTAATTACTCGGTAGCCATGTGTGCAACGGTTGGTGCGGTAAGGTGGATAGGCCGGCGGAGGTCCTGATGGAGCGTATAAGGATGAAAATTTCTACGTAAAATTAATTTGACTGCCACATATAGAGCAAATGCGTTGAATTTAAGTTTGACATCTTGACTTGGGCAGATATTTTAAAGAGAACCCACACATTCCATGTTCCTGCCTGTTGGATGCCACATTATTTTCCATTCGTTTGTTGAAATTCGATTCGATTACGCAATTAATTTGCCTAACATGTCAACATGATTTCCTTCACCAACTAACTGAAACGGGGCCAAAAGCATGCTTAATTAAACAAATTCCTTTTGCCAGAAGTTCATTTTGAATGCGTAAAGCATAAGCCATGTTTAACTAAATGTTAATGAAGTAAGGTAAAGAGTAAGAGTGAGAAACAGCTGGAGACAAGAGGAGTAGACGGAACCAGCAGGTGGAATAGCAGTAGAAAGATGAGATAAAGGAGTTGGAAGTAAAGTAAAGCCACCTTAACCGCATTCCTATTTCCTTTGAGTTGTTGGCCAATTTCCTAGAAATACCATAGATGCGACGAAGACAGGTTCTGGTGCCTTTCCTGTCAGTTAGTCAGTTCAATAAGATGGCAATAAAAACGCACAAGCACTGAAGACACTTTTCGTTTAATGATGCCTATGCTCAAGTCGTGTATAATCCACTAGGTAATAGGCACATACACTGAAAGAAATCAATACATATCATCAAGAGTTATAACTTTTATCATCTAGTTAAGCTATTTGCTAGCATATAGTAGATATAATAGTTTACTTAACTTAATATTTTATTTTAAAATAATTCATTTTATATAGTAATTAGACAAAAAAAAAAAAAAATGTAGTAATTTATATTAAAGGTATAAATAAAATATTGAATATTTTAGTTTCTTCTATCTTCCAATTGTCTACTTGCTCTTTATTCTCTTGCCTTATATTTCCTTTTACTTTTTATCTGGCTATCACTGCCAGATCTGAATAAATGATAAATTGTAAAAGTTCGACCAAGAGGAAAAAGAAAAGAAAAGCCTTTCAATATTTAATTATCGAAAACAAACGTAAAAAGAATGCTTAAAGAGATGAAATGCAAAAAAAATTATTTGCCTTCTTTTGTAGTGTTGGCTTAAATTATATAATTATAATTTAATTGCCAATGCCAATTAACGCACTTATTTCTCACAGAATAAATTTCACCCTTTGTTATTAAAAAATATTAAGCAAAATGAATTAAATTGAATTATTGAATGAATAAATATCACGTTTTTAACTTTTTATTTACTTGTTTTTTACTTAGAGTAAAATGCACGTTTTTAGAATAATTTCTTGAAGAGCAAAAAAATGATTATTAAACATTTAAATTCACATTAGTAGTAAAGTAGTAACATAAAAAAAACAAAATATAATTTTAAAATGAAAAATTGAGTGTGTTACACAACCTATAAAATTCGCTAAAGAATTGATTCAATTTTTTTATATTATATTTATTTTTATTTATTTTTCCATATATATATTTTTTTTAATTTATCAATGAATCTCTTGTTTTAATATTTTGGTAAAGTATCTACAGTTGGAAAAGGTAATGAATAGACTTATTAATCGACAGGAAAATCAAACACAAAATCTAAGCAATATCAAGTGATTTTTTTCCAGTGTTGTATAACCATCTAATCTGCTGCTACACCCTTGTTCTTTATTCCAATCGTATAGGCATTGCTGATGCTGCTCATCAATGTTAGGCAAAAGGATCTTATGCTTTCTGTCTCTTACTTCCTTTGGCTACTGTCCTTAGCTGCTGTTTCCTTTTTTTTTTTTTTGGCATATTGTCGCTGTCAATGGAATAATCTAACCAGTCAGGCTGACATGTTAAGTCACTTTGTTGACAACACGTATGCGCCAGGACACTATGCCACGCCCCAAGCTTCCATGTTTCCATATATGGGCCACCCCAGTGATTTCTCCTGCCCTATTTGTTATTTGCTTGGCAAATTATATGGCTTGTATTTAAATGTTTTGCTTATTGCCTTTACCACCTCCGCCACCTTGGGAAGGAAAAGAGAGTTTGTGCCTGTTTGTGTCTTGTGGCATTAGTTTAAATTAATATCTAGACAAGGAGCAGAAACCCAAAAAGCCAGAAACCCGTATTTACATTTCCTTTGACTTGTCTTTTGGCATTTACCTTTTGCCTTCTGCGACTGCGACAGAGGGCAAAGCGAATGAGTTTGGCATGACCTAAATTAGACTGCTACCTTCAGATAAGCATTAATTGCCAAATATATACTCAGATATTGTGTGCATCTGCCGCAGAAACTTTGGCTTCAATTGTATGCGTGTTCTTATTTTTTAAAATGCTCTTTAATGAAATCGTTTTTAAAATCGTTTATTTAATTCTTATAACTCTTCACAGAAACTGGCCTCCTCTTCGAAACATTGCTCCATTGCTTCGTTATATCGCTGATTATCTGAAAGATAATGATCATGGTCATAGCCCTTGATTTCGCATATAACCTTGAATATGAGTTTTTCTTTTTTCATATAATAATCCGATGATGCCATATCCAAGGAATCGATTTCCGTTTTATAATATAACAATTTTTGCCGCAAAAGAATTGTCTCCCTATGACTAACATCATCATCATCGTTGTCTGCATCGTCATTATCATCCAACTTGGGATCCAAAGTTAACAGCGTTAAAATTTGGTTTAAATAGGACTGAAAAGGGTTAGGCATTAGTTAAAATGTAAAGGATATATTCGACACGAATTTACACACCATAGGAGTATCCGTTCGCAGTATATTCTCATCGTGCGCAAATTCTACAGCGTAATCCATTAGAATGCTTCTTTTAGTGTTGACAGATTGAGGCAAACTGTCGCTGCTCATGCTTCAGGCCCGTCAATTTTATTGCCTTTCGTATGTTTATATTATGCGTGCCCGCTTCCTATACCGATCCGCACCATCCACTGTATATACTACTACTACTTCTACTACTACTACAACTACAACTACAACTACAACTACAACTAGTACAAATTGTGCATGAGTTGCAGTTTATTTGTTTATTTCTCCATTTCCATTTGGCGACAAACTTTATCGAGTGTAGATTTTGGACATGTAATCAATATTGAAATGCTTGCTCAGCTGGCATGTGAATTCGATAAAATAGCCTGCAGATTGCAATTAGTTTTCAAGCAAAAACTCAAATGGAAAATGCACAAAAGACTCCAATATTATTTATGCTTTTATCATATACCCTTACAACTGTTTTCAATATCTTAATTTTCTAATATGTATTTATAGGACATATAAAAACAAAGATGTTTTTCATTGAACATTTTTTCTTGATATAAATTGTTTAATAATATTAATATATTCTTAATAGTATAAAGTATATACATTTCGGCGAAATTCTGAGAAACAAAACTAAATAAAATTTCATTTACATGTGAATAATTTGTACCTTTTCATACATTGTATATAAATTGGAAATTAGTCATCCGAAATGGGATTTTTTTTTTTAAATGTATTCAGTTAGCATTAGATAGGAGTAGAAGTGTCTTTCCTAGTTTCTTAAATTTAGCATTTAAATACACTTTTTAGCTCAACAAATTGATAATTTTATATTTATATTATTATTTTCTGAAAACTTAATTATGCGTTGGCTTAGCCGATTAATTTAATTTATTAGTTTTAAGCAACATTTTTGAAAAAAAATTAAAATTTCAACGATTTATCTTTATTGAGTTTTTAAAAGATAAAAATTAAAAGATAAACATCCTTTTTAATACTAGGTAGAATGTTATATAAATTAATATCATATGCAATGATCAGTGCTGATATATAGTAAATGTTTTTAATATAGAAACACATTGACATCATTTTTGGAGTATATACCAGATTAATAAAACTCTTTAAAATAACAGAACTTTACATTGTTTTGGGTTGAAAGATTCGTTGGTCCTTAAATTTCTAATATAAACAAAAACTAAATTTGTTAGTTAAATCGTGCCACAATTTGTCTATATATATATTAAATTTCGAAATGGTATTTTAGGAATCGAATGAATCCGATTGAAAGTGACCCTGTCTATGGCAAGATGAGACCTTGATGCCAGAATGAGAAAAAAAAAACCAACATAAAAGCCAAGCTCATACTGTAAAAAGTAAATAAAATTGACACCCGCAATACAGCCAGAAGATATATAAACCCGCAGATATCCCCTATACCGCTTACCACCGGAATCTAAAAAAAAAGTACGAGAAAACAAAAACGCTAAAAAGTGCAAACAGAGAATGAGTGAAATACAGGGCAAAATAAAAAAAGAAAAAAGCAAAAATAAAATGAAAACAGAGCTTAGGCAAATAAACATTGCAAGCGAATTGTGACCACAGACAGAAGAAGAGTAAATGTGGCTTAGAGGGAGAAAAGCGATATAGCGAGAGAGACGGAGAGAGAGTGAGAGAGAGAGGGGGAAAAGGAGTCGTAGAAAACTACGCTTCACACTCACATCTTTTTTTATGAATTTTACATTTTGTTTATATGTATTTTTATGGAGATTATGTTGAGAATAGCTGGAAATAGAATGATGTGATGGAGTAGGAGGTAAAAGGGCACGCAGAAAAGAGAACGGCAAGAGGTCGTAGAGGAAACACTAAACGCTAAAAAACGCCCGCCAAAGGCAAATGTTTGTGGTATGCTTGTGTGAGAGATGCTGAAATGGGGAGAGATAGGAGTGGGATTGAGTGGGTGCTGTGGGAACTACTACTACAACTACCACTACTACACATTGCCATGGAGCACGTGCCTGCCCTCGAGCAGGTTGCATAAAATGCTTGCTTATTCGAGCTCCAGCTTTAGCTCTCGCTCTCGCTGTGGCTTGCATACTTTTAGGCACACGCCAAATATGCAATGTAATAAAATTTAAGTGTCGGATATTGAAAAAGCATACCAGAAGTAGTACACCATCTACCAGCACCAGCACCAACACCAACTCACACCATCACTATGTATATCCCAAATGGCATCCAGGATTTTGTGCCATGCTATTTTTTTGAAGAAAGATGCAAATTTGTCCATGGGAAATGCCTGGGATATAGATGTTCAAAACAATTTCCTAATGTTTGCGGTTTATTTAAACGTTTAAATTGATCAATATAAAGAAAATTTTTAGTAAAATTAATCAACTTTGAAATCCATCATATAAATTTAAACGAATTTTTTTGTGACATTCAGATTTAATAAACAAAATAATCAATCACTTAACCTGTCAGTTTAACACAGGCAGAAAGGTCCTTTTTTAGTCTATGAATAAAAAGCTGTAAGCATTTTGTTTCGGATAAAAATAGATTTAGCTAACAGCAAATAAATGAATGTGAAATGTGGAAAAAGATTAAGTTTAAATTATATAAGTAATGTTGCCAAAAGCGAAAACAAATTCAAATTAATTTTCCTTTGAACTTAAGTGAAAGACGAATATATATATATATATATTCGACCTTTGCAAGACAGTCTAATATTTAATTCTGTTCAGTAATATATATTACAGTTTATTTTTATCACTTGAGGGAGTTATAGGGAAAATATCGTAAATTGTTTAATATATGACAAAGTAATTTAAGTAAATTTAATGATAATCCTATAAGCAAATAATTTAAAAACCTTACAGGTCCAAGCCCCAAGGAACAATAAAGTATTTGACGTCAACTTTTCACAGCATTAAGACTTAAAAATTTGTGATATGAAGATGTGTCAATGAAAGCATTTTATAATTTTGTTATGCATTAATACTTAGCTTTAAGTGTAACAAGTCAAAGGTCATGGCCATAGCTTATGTAGCAAATATATTAAACAGCAACAAAAAGCAAATTTCTGTGAGTTGTTGATAATTATAAGGTCACAAGAACAAGTTCATGTCCTTGAAAATTTATGGGAAGAAACTTTTTAAAAAAAACATTTCCTTGTATTTTTGGTTGCACATAATCTTTAGATCAACTTAAATAAGAAGAAATTAATAAAATCAGAAAACTTGTGACATTCTAAGCATTCTAATACAAATGCAAATACATAAAGTATATATAGGCAGAATTGTTAAACCGATTTTAAAAATGAGTGTTTTGCCATCTTAAGAACCTTACAATATAAGTGGAGCTTTGGTATTACATAAATTTCCAAATTTTTAAATAGTAGCATATTTAGAGTCTAAAATTTTCTTTTATATATAACATCCTCTTAGATTTTAAGATTTGGATACAATTTCAATAATTCTACTTTTGCAGGCTTTTACTTAAAACAACAAAAAAAAAAAAAAAGATGTAAAGTTTCCCACCCATCGAAACTTAAATGTTTTAAATATTAATGAACAGATTCTAGCAATATAAAACAATAAAAGTTTTCATTAATTATTTGTTATTCCCAATTTGGTGTTTAATATAAATAAATGCCAAACCCTTTTGTATATTTTAAATTAAATGCAAGTGAATATATATTTAATTAAGCAATCAATGCCTTAATTAATACAGTAAGTTAGTAGGCAAAAAGGCGAAATGCCAGGGCCATGAGTAATGAAATTTGGCGCTGTCATGTAAATAAGCGGAGCAGACGACGACAACGGCAAGGACCATGATGACGAGGGCGATGATGATGATGATGATGATGATGATGACGATGATGACGATGACGCCAGTGTCAAGCGTTTTACAAGGGTGACAACAACAATAACAACAGCGGCATGCAACAACAACAACAAGCAGAACAAGAACAATGTCGACATGGCATTTGCCGTGTCGTTGTGCCACATACACACATACACACACACACACACTAACACACGTGCTACTAGCATACTTATACAAACGAGTATATCGAAAATGAGTGGGGAAATGAAATAAATCAAGACTCATTAAACCGCAGAAGAGGACGAACGGAACACACGCGTTGACTGTCGTCGGCATGTCGCTAAAGCAGTGTCTTTATATGTGTTGGTATGTGCGTGTGTGTGTGTGTGTATGTGCATGTGTATGTGGGTGCGTTTAGGTTATGTCAGCATACCGAAGCAAAGTTGACAGTTCTTGTCAACTTAATCATCATCAAGGCAATGCATACTCAGCTACCTATACACGCATATACATATAGTGACATAGCGACTTTCAACTTAATTTCTGGCGATAACACGACATATTGCCAGCTCATTATGCGTCCATATCTTTATAGATGTGTATGGGCGTATCTGTCTAGGTTGCCAGGGTATTAATAAACATATATATATATATATATACATATGTAAGTATGTAAGCATCTCATTTACTTATTTTTGTACCAGTTTTATTCTTTTGTTCCCATTGGTGTGTTGCTGCCGTTGCCGCTGACGTTGCTGGTGCTTAATAATAGCAAATTACACAAGTAATTAGTCACGCATTTAATTATTATTTATGGTCTTCATATTCATACATTTATATAGATGTATATATGTATATATATGTAAGTATATATATACATAGAATAGAAATGATATGTATTCATATATAGTAATTTTATGTCTGGCCTTTTGGCGACAGTTGTCTATTGTCTGAAGTCAAAGCAATTATTACTTGTAATTATCCACTTGAATGTCGAGTAGGAATCAACTCGTTAAATACCTACACATAATACACATAAATATGTACATATGTATGTATGTGAGTTAAGTCACTTTTTCGGTCTATAATGTTTGATTAATACGGGAGCGGATTAGGGAGAATTAATCATTGGATTGATATTAGCCAATAAGTAAATGAGGTGGAAATATGTTCATAGTTCATATAAGTAGTAGGATAGATAATCTTATTAAAACTATAAGTATGATTATAATAAAGCATCTATTGCTAACATTCGAATTTAGTTAATAGAAATTTATGATACTCTTTTCGGATTTTAAGTTAAGTTCCTTGGTTAGCAATAATGAATTTCTTATTCTTCTAATACCTTATATTATTGATAATTAACTAAATAATAAGATAAAATGCCACAAAGGGATCAATCGTAAATAAAAGATGCAGTACACAAGTTGAAACTATGATTGCGAACAGTTTTATATATTGAATTTCAAGAATGCTAACCCTTCAACCCTTAGTTCATCCTATAGTCCGGTCCTGGATTGAAGCAATTATTTTTCTTACCAATGAAAGTTTTATGTCGGAGTTGGGCCAATGAATGTTAGCCATTTTGTACAATTTTATTTGCTTTAACTATTTGTTTAATGTTAAACCAAAGTCATGACTCATGGGCCATAGCATTAGTGGTAACTCACTCCGTTTGTTTTTTTCTTTTTCTTTCAGTATCTCACCCTAGAAATTATGTGGTCCTTCAATTAATTTGATCCATGACAAATTGTTTGTATGCGACCCCACACAGCTGTTGTCAATTAGGGGTTAAAGTTCGTCAAAGATTTTTGGTTTCTCACGTATTTTCTTTGTACTTGTACTTCAAGATGTTGGTTATTTATTTGTGTGTGTGTGTGTGTGTGTGATGTTTTGGTGTGTGTTTTTGTGGCAGTTCAGTTGGAAAAACTTTCATCGATTAAAAACTTTTTGTGGTGCTCCGGGGACACGGTAGGCCAAAATATGATCAGCTTGCTTCCGACAGCTGCCTTCAAGATTATTAGATTAGATTTCCTCGTTGGTTGCATGAAAAATAATTGAAGGGCAGAGATTGAAATCGGCCAGAAATTCGAATCAGGCATATTGTATGGTCTATTTTGCTGCCTGTCTGTCAGATGTTCACTGAGGCGTGATATAATTAGCATAAAAACAAAATAACGCCAAAAATTAGACGCAATTTGCTTAATGCTAAAACTTTTAATCACTCATACGCTCAGTGGCGCCATAGCCTAAAAACAACAAGGAAGAATTTCTTATCCAAGAAAAAAAAGAGCAAAAAACCGAAGAGAGGAAAAGTTTTTCCCTTGGTTTTCATCTTTCTTCTTTTTTTTTTTTTACTATAGTAAACAAAGCGTTAGGCAAAATGAAATAAGTGTAAATACGAAAAAATTCACTTGCCAATGGAGAAAGAAAGTAGTGGGATGAAAAGTGAAAGCGAGTGAGGGAAATGCTCACTCAAATATGTACATCTATATGCGCATCTGATTAAATAAAAGATGTTATGTATGTGCATGTTTGTATGAGTGTGTGTGTGTGTGTGTCTGTGTACTTGTGTGTGAATGTGACTTTAATCCCCTCAAGCAGAAGTAGGCAGGCGGCAAAGCAAACGAATCCCCTTTGGCTTGCCGAAACCAAGAAAATGTTCCATCTCTTTGCCGCCTTAAGCTTGAATTTAATTTCTACTTTGACTTTTGCATTGCATATGTACTTATACTTATACTAAACTTTTTTTGTTATGCATAAGTGGAATACAGTGAAAACTCCCAGCAAAAGAACAGTTCAAATTTAGAAGCTACAAAAGCAGTTTCTTTGTTTCTCCTGCCTTGAATAAGAAGAAATTTTCAATATTAATTAATCAGCAAGGTCTCCTTAGTTAATCTAGGCAGCTACTTTTTCATTTAAAATCAGCTATTTAAAACGTTTATACCAATTAAACAGTAACCTCTTTATGTATATTCATGAAGTTGTAATGATAATGATCCTGATATTAAATAACACTACTGTAAACTAAAGATGTTTACTAACACTACCATTAACATACGGCGAAGCTTATGTTAAAGTTAACATAGAAGAAAATAAAAATGTACGATTTAGGAATACTATTTTTAAACTTGATCTGAATATGCAATATATATAAGAATATATAGGAATAATATATTTAAATTTGATTAGAATATGTCTATATTTTATTTCTTTCCAATTATATAACAGTTGTCAGTAAGAAATTAATCCTTAAATTAAAAGTATATTGCTTTAAACCAAGTTTAAATATACGTATTTGATTAGTAGTATATATATCAATGATGTTAGAATATTTATAGGATTCGCATTTTAGATCTCTTGTTTTATATTAATCTTTCATTTTATCTCACATTCGGCTACCTTACGGCAGCTTTTACTGTATTTTCCTTTGTCTTTGTTCTGGTTTTTTTTTTTGCTTTTGCTGGAATTTTCAGCTCTTTAGATTACAATGTAAGCTTGGGCGCGTTAACGTACGAGAAAGCGTGTATTTCTGCGTGTGTGTGTGTGAGTGTGTGTGTTAGTGTGTGGCGACCTATTTGCTTAAACACACTCTTACTGACACACTCACCAAGTTACTCAGCCAACCGCTCTTGCCTTCATCTCCTTACGCTTCTTCGCCTTTTTCCTACCAATTTTAGTTAGCTCTCGGTTCTTGGTTTGGTTCGCTGCGTCTTTCTTCTGCCTCTCATAACACATTAGCGAAAGTGAAAGCCGCCATAATGACTGCTCCCAGTTGATTTTCATTTGCTGTTCGTGTCTGTGTCACACTGTGCGCTCTTAGGGCCATAAATTTATATTAGCCAGTAAGAGAGAGAGAGAGAGAGAGAGACAGAGATAAAGCCAGACAGACACAATGAAAGGACTAAGACAATGAGTGTGGGTGAAAGGGATGCAAATGCTGATGAGAATGAGCTGCGTTTTGCAACCAAGTCTTATTATTTGCCTATGCATGTTTATATAAGATTGTTTGAATATTTGAGGCGTGCTTGAGCCCGGGAATTGTTTAAATTGTTTGCTCGGCCATCTGAAACGGGGAAAGTACAAATTAAAAACGAAAAAAAAAACACGAGAAAATTACTAGATATGTAAATGAAAAGGATTGTACGGTTTACCAGCAAATGATCATATGTAAAATGACTAGAAAAAAAAGTAAATAAGCACAAGTAAATAAAGTCCTTTAAAGTGTACTCTTATTAGCCAAAGATAACAAATTTGTTGTATTTTACTTTAAGAAATGTTTAAATTGTTTTCAAGTTACATCATTTAATGTTAGTTTAATAAAGCTTCAAGGTTTATCTACTTTTACTCTTTTCATTGGTTCAATTTAAGATGCAGGTAAGAAATAGAGAAATAAATGAGCACTTAAATTTAGTTATAGCTTATAATACAAGCTAATACAAGCTGTATAGTGTACTATATAAGCTTCGAAAAATAGTTAAAGCAAAGATAAACTGGGATGTAAACATTTTTTTTTTCATGTAAACTAATAATAGAACATACTAAGTTTTTAAAAACTATTTTTGGAAAATTCGACAGCACCATCATTTGTCTTAATGTACATAAAAGTACAATATAAAATAATATTAGTGTTCAAATTCAACTAAAACTTTATCACATATTCTCACTCTATTTTTTTCATCATCTTTCTGGTATTTTATTTCTTTGTCTTGCTTTTGGGAGAAACTTTACGAAATCTTGTAAAAACACAATTTTCAAATGCCACTCAAAAGTCATGAGAAATTCATAGACAAGTTTGCCAGCAAAACTCCAATCGACCACCACCCCCCACCCTCCTTAGTTGCCCATGTCACTTCTCTATATAAATCTCATATGCCATTGCCTGTCAATAATGTAGAAACTTTTGCCTTGACAACAAAATCAGAGAGTGTGGAAAGAGAAAGAGAGAGAGAGAGAGAGAGAGAGAGGAGAGAGAGAGAGGGGAAAGAAGAAAATAAAAGAAGGAACTTTTATTAAGTTTCCGGCACAGTGTTAAACATATTAAAAAAAAACACACACACTTTTTCGCCACCGCAGCCAAACATTAAGGGATATATAGGAGTACTGATAATCACTGGAACAGATACACATACACAAATAGACACACACACACACACAGAGAGTGAAGCGAAAGAATAACAGCGGCTAGGAGGTGAAGTAAGGGTCATGAGTAGGTGGTAAGAGGAGAACGATGAAGAGAATAGCAACTACTTCAAAAAGGCATAAAAAAAATCAATGACTGGGGCATGTGCGCAATAAATGTCAGCGGCAAACGAAACGAAAACTTCCGTTTTGTGTATGTCAATTTGTATAGTATACTTATAAGCGTTGCCACAGTGAAGTAGCCTACTTTTTGGGGCGAGCAAGCAATGCGCAAAAATTGAAAATCCGCCATAAATTGAGGAGGGAACTGAAAAGAAATAAAGCAAAGTCTCCAGCCTGATGACAATTTATTGTTCACACTTGTAACTGATGATGGTGCTTAGGGGAATAAACACACACACACGCACACATACGCACACACACACACGTTATGCACATAGGCATACACACATACATAGACGCACGTGTAGCAACATATATTTCATTGTGTGCTGTTGATGTTATTTTTTTTGTGGGGTGGCCTTAAAAGTAGGATCTACAAATTGCCAGCCATTATTTGGCACCAAAGTCAATATACAATATATTCTAAGATATGTTTTTTTATGTTTTTATATATATTGCGTACATATATATTTGTGAATTTATTTTTGTTTATTTTTGCTTTTCCTTCTTTATGCCTCGCAGGTGTGTATTGCGTGCGTGAGAGTGTGTGTGTGTGTGTGTATGTGGCTGGGTGGGTGCGTGGGCAATTTTCAATTGTGCATCTTGTGGTCCTGGCAGGCCATGATTTAAAAGCCTCGAGCAACTTTTCTCTGTTCTCCTCTTTCTCTGTCTCTCTATCTCACTACTGGCATCTCTCAACTATGTCCAACTTCTCTCCAGTTCTAAGTGGTTTCATAACTCTTCTGTGTGAACTATTCTATGAAAAACTTTCACAATAGCATGCGTGCCTCGACAACAGAAAGTTTTCAACCAAAGATGTTGCCACAGCCCCCTCCCCCCTCTCAACTCTCGGTCAGTTGTCTAACCCCATAGCCAAAACCCCATTGGACCGCCAAAGTCACGCTTTAAATGATGCGGCAAATGATTTAAGGTGAGAGGATATATATTTTTCAAGTCAAAAGTCTCGTGCCTGGCATAGCAATTTGCTCTCTCCCTCTGTTGCTCTATCTCTATCTCTTTTCATTTCTCCTCTCTCTCTCTCTCTTTCTCTTTCTGCTCAATACTTATAACTGGACAGCAATGGAGCCTCTGACTCGTTTATCACATTTAAATTCATAACAACACGAAATAAATCCACTTTTGTTGTTCTTGTTGTGTATACTTAATGTATGTTTGCTTGTCTGTGTGTGTGTGTGTATGTGTGTGTATGTACTGGTCGCTGGTTTGCCGGAATTTATGAGTTCCAGTTCGGTCTCCTATTTGCTCTTCACCCCCACATAGTCGCTATGGGGGGACCGTTACTAAGCCTTGGCTAATAGCGGCTTTAAAATTTATAGAGTTTTTCGCTGCCGGCTTAGAGAAGTGATTGCCATTGCGCGAGTGCCAAACGACGGTCGCCGTGGCGTATACTTAATGTTTAGACAGTTAAGAAATCATTGACTTAGTGAGGGTATAATGACTTTTTGATGAATGTTTCAATTCTAAATAAAAATATTATCAAAAAATACAAAAAAATGTTAAAAAATGATAAAAAGAGCTAAACTTTTGAATAATTTTTATAACATTATATTATGAGGATTGTTTAGTAAAAAGGGAATTATGAAACAAGTTTAAAGAATAAAAAAAAATCTTTTGAAACCTCCATCAATCAGTATTTGTTGACTTTACAAAATGTGTATAAAAGTCTCCAATAAAGGTTAAATCCAAACTGAAACTATGGATCAAAAGCAACCCTTGTAAAATTCCTTAATGTATTTTCTTGAAAATAATTGAACATTCTTAAAAGATGTAATAGAGAAAAACCAATTTGAATACCCTTTGAAATTTGTTTACAAATGACAGTTGGAGATCCTGCAAGCAAATCAGAATTAACTTTGACTTAACTTTATTCATTGAAAAACATTAAATTTGATCTGTGAAAAAATGAATAAAATGTTTTTTATGAACATTTTATAAAATAAAAGAAAACAAAATAATGTAAGAAACATTTATTTGCTTAATTATTTTATTTAACTTTTGGAACACATGAGTTTCACCTATAAGCCTTATTTATTAGTTTATTTCTTCAGTTCAGTTCGAAGGAAAGTGTATACATTTTTCATGGTATGTGATTTTTTCCATTGTTAATATTTAAAGTCTGAAGGTTCCTTTGGCTGCCTTTTGACATATTATGCTATAATTCCTGCGGCAAAACGTTTAGTTGAGCTACATAAATAATAAATATCCCCTACACATACACCCACACACACACACACACACATATACTCACATCCATATGGTATTCCCTTTATTGGATGGGAGTTTTTTCTCCTCCCTCCTCCCTAATGATGGCAAAACTTTTCTTGTTCCTTTTTCTTTTGGGTCATGATTTACAAGGTTCCAAATTCTCCATGCTCGAATTATTTCTCATGCAAGTAATTTGCATTTTGTTTGCAAACTCAATTCGTGCAGCAAAATTGTTTTCCACATAGATTTAGAATAAAATATTTAGTCAAAAAAAAAAAAGAAAAAACAAAACACAAAAAAAGAAGAAAACAAGAAATATATGTAGTATATACATATAAACTTGAAAACATTCGAAAGTGCTTTCTGATACCCTGTATAATCCAGTCATTCGGTTAATTATATAAGAAATTACTGCAGTATTGAATGTATATACATATATGTATATAGTTATATATAAATATATATTAAAATAGCTAAATGTTCTTCAACTATTTTCAAAGGCAGAAGCGGCTAGTTTTGAAAAAAAATAAGCTTTGTGGTTTGGAATCCTTGGAAAATTCTATTCATCTTTAAAACCATAAAGATTTTTAGATTTTTAAAAAAATTTGTCTTCTTACTTTTAGATAAAATATGCTTATTTTACAATAACTTTTTGTCATAAACAATGCTTGGAAGATATTTCACGTGCCTCTTTTGTGACAATTTTTGATATTCAATTCAAAAAAATTGAAAATTTTTAAAAATCAAAGAAAAGAATTCAAAATTCAATTCCGAGCGAGTGAAAAATTAAAATAACATTATAAAATTAACTTAACTATATTTTTTATAGCTGTTAAACGAAAACATTTTGTTGCCAGTTATCGATATCTAGTTTTAGGGAGTTGCCAGACTGTTAGATTTTTCTTGATAAATTGGAGTTATTCTTATTTTTGTACTCATTTATGTATATAAACTTAAGATATCATCCAATCTATTGCTGGGTAATTTGATGTCGTCTCCATGACTTCATTATAGAATTTGTCTGTCTATCTTTTAAGTAAAATTTATTTTAATTGTATCTTATTTTGACGCCGAGTGATTTTACTTGCCTTTTCATCGATATGCAAATTGCGTAAATTCTGTGATGAAGTGAAATCGAAAAAGTTTAATAGTCGTAAATATTTATGTGTGGCAATTGTTAAGCTTACAAATGAAATGTCCAAAGAGCTCAGACTAGAGCTTAGTTTAATCAATTGCCTCAAATGATTGCCCAGTACAAAGTTGGGCAAATCTCTACCCATCTAAGCTTGTATTTCTTTTTAATGTGTCTATGTCAATGGGAGTGTGAGTGTAGGGGTTTCAGTGTGTATGCGTGTGTGTGTGTCTGTACATGAGGGTTCTTTGCTGAGATTTCTATCAAATTTCCATTTCAGCTAGAGGCAAGTACAAAAAAATATATCAGGCCATGCATTACTAATGAAATTAAATGGAAACTTTTGGTAAATCAAAATTTTCAGCAAACTTCTTCATAAAAGAAAAACGGGAAATCGGTATGGCAAGACTTTGCTAAGAAAGTTATAAGAGGCTTAATTATAATTGATAATAAAAGGGAAAGGATAATTGAGAGGAACGGAACTGTTACAATGGGTTGGATTCAAAATTAAGTTTTTTGTCCAACGAAAATTCTAGTTTTTTACTTAAACTCATCAAAAATATATTTAGGAAAATGAGTCAGAACATTTTTATGCTTGTTCTCTTTGCATCCCCATTTGCCCCCAAAAGATCCTTCAACACTCGAGCAGAGGCCATTAATCTTTCTGCCACATGGAATTCAAGCAGAAGGAGCAGAAGGAGCAGCAACAGCAGCACCAGTAACGAGAGACATTTGCCAAATAGCCTTAGGTTATGCTGCACTTTTTGACTTCAGCACATTGCAAGTTGGTTGGCCGCTGCTGTGAGTTGGTAGTCCTATCCTAGGCCACATTTGATAAGTATACACAGTGTGTACTATATATTCCAAGCATGTCAGCCTAATCTCAGGCCATATCTTTTTACCACCATTCTAAGCTTTACTTCTCTATGTATATGTGTATATGTATGTATGCCTTATGTCCTGGAGGCCATTTTACTTGGGTCGAAAACAACTTCAAATGAACCTAAGCCTCAAATACTTGTTATACGTGTGTGTAAGTAAACTCAAGTCCGTGTCTTGGCCAGTGGCTAAAATAAAAAAGAAAAAAAAAAAAAAACACCCTGCTGTGGCTATGGACTATGATCTATTTTGTAGGAACAAATATACCCAATGAAAAAACAAACAAAAAAAAAAAATAAATAAAAAATGTAAAGAAAGCTAAGATAAAAAAAAAAGAATAAAATCCCCGAGGCATAAGAATATTCAAACAACTACAACAACAAAATCCACACAGACGCCTTTTGATATGCAAAAATAAAATTGTGCACAACGATTTTAATAAATATTCCCCACACACATTCAGCCGGGCCCCCTTCTTCTCCCCCTTTGCCGCCCCTAGTCATCATCTAGTAGACGGTGACGACGACAAGGATGTGTCGACAGTGCCAGATAGACAAGCCAAGAAACCATATCCAACTTTTTGAGCGAACACGTTGCTTATTGAATTTTTTAAAAGGTTTTTTCACTCCACCAAACCCCTCCTATCCGCTTTCACGATTACCACACAAACTCCTGCTGCCGGTTAGTAGTCTAAAAAACTAACTCGATCCTTGTATTGTAGATTGTTTAATGCTTTAAACCAAACGCTTTAAAAGTCCTTTTTATTATTGCCATGACGAGAATTGAAATCAGGTTTTTATTATTTAAGTTTAGTGTCTGCTGCATCAGTTATTCTGCTCATGTTGTCTATAGCAACTTGGGGGTACTTGAATTTAAACATTTATTTAAAATATGAAAAATTTAAATTCACTCTTCAGTTGTGTTCAAGCATCGATTTAAGTAGATTATAACTTTTATTGAATTCCTTGTTGAGATTATTATTTATTAAATATTGCTAATTATTGCTGATAAAATAAAAAACGTTCTGCTTATTCCCAATTGTTAAGCCCAAGATCAACTTATTATCCTATATCATATTTAAGGGTTCAATGCAATTTCAATTCGATTGTTAATCAGCTTAAAGTCAGTCTAAGCAGCTTAATATTCACACCTAAACCACAAAACAAATATGTATGGTATATGCCAGCTAAGCCTAAAAGTAGGCAACATGCCACAAAACCATTTCATAAAAGTTGTCAAAGTTTAACCAAACCTAATAAGCCTCTATATGGGTTTAGATACTCACAAACACACATCTTTTTTTATTCCCACCGGAACTGTCGAATCAATTTCAAGGTCAATCAATTTTAATACTTATTTTATATAATCCGTACGTAGGTTCATCTAAATAAAAGAAAGGCATATGTTGACATTTTTTTTTTTTGCTGTTTTTGAAAAGTAATTTTTATTTTTGGCTGCCTTTAACTGCTGCATTTAAATTGCAAATAAATAAGCCCATATGCAAGGCAGCATAAAGTTTATGCGTACAAATTGCTGGCAAAAGCCAAAAACCCATTCCTGACATAGAATGAACCACGAGGTAGAAGGTGGGGATTTGGAGGCAAAACGATGACGGCCATCAACCGCAGCAATCGGGGCAACCAACCAACCAAAGCAGTCATTAAGCTTCACACAACAAAAACCGGGAAAAGTGGAGGGCAAAAAAAAAAATAATGAAAAAAAAAACACATACAAAATCTCCACTGCCGATCGTTAAATCAAAAAGGCGCATTCGAGTGCCTGCAACATCATTAGTTGCAGTTCATACACACTCAAGCGCAAGTTATGCTGCCAGATAGTTGCCCATGCCCCATGAAACATTCCCCTTGCCCCAAAACAATCCGTGTTAGTCCGTCTCCCTCTTTGGCACTTTGGAATGCGCGATATTTTTTCTCATTTTTTTTTTTTTTTGCGAGGTGTCCAAATTAAATTTGCATCAGTTGCTGTACGAGTATCTAAATGATGCCAAAAACTGAAAGTGTATGAGTGTCAGTATATGTGTGTGTGCGTGTGTGTATGAGTGAGTGTATATACGTCTGTCTGTGTGGCATAAAGAAGCGAAACAACAACAGCAACAACAACAAGTGGTGCCACTCACTTTGGCATTTTGCATCTCGTTTCATTTTAGGTTTTTTTTCCCCCATGTTTAGTTTAGTTTTTCATATGAGCGGCAAAGTCTTTGGTTTGGCAAATACAGTAAAAATTGACTAAATAATTTGCTAATAAAGAATTTCGATATCCCTCTATATTTTAACAGCATTTTTCAGTTCTTTGAAACTCAAAATAAAAAGTGTTTATTTAAATGTTGTTTAAAGAATATATACACAGATTATTATCAGCAATGATTAAAAAAGAGGTGTGGTCAAATATAATGAAAACATTTACTTGATTATTGGGAGTAATATATGATTAAAAGAACCAAAAAAAAAAAACTTAGACAAAGTTTGAAAATATTATAACAAATATTTGTTTCACTAAAGTATTTCTTTAGTATCTAGATTATATATGACTTACAGCATTTTCATTAACAATTTTCATTATTTAAATTACTTTGATTCAACTATGCGAATGAATACTGTACATATTTGCTGGCATTCAGCCCACACTTTTCATCATTCAGCATACATATGTGTGTGGTGCAGTGTGGGGTACAAGGGAGGTGAAGAGGCACTTAAATAATTTAGATTTTTGTGTCTAACATGCACAAGTGCCACCCCTCAAAAAAAAAAAAAAAAAAAAAAACACGGCCTAAAAGATTCAAGTGCAGCTGCAAAAGTGACCCAGTTAGACAGGATATGCGAGGAAGGTAAGTGGAAATGAGAAAGGCGGCGGCGGGGGGATAGAATGCTTGCCAAGCAAAATTATGAGTGTTGTCGTCATCGTCTCTACCTGGCCATTATCAGCAATGTCGCGTCCTGACCCCCCCACCACCCTTCTACACTGTTCTCCTACCATTTGGAGCCACCTCGTCTGATGGCACTAGCAACTGCCATTATGCGCTCATTAAAATGTCAAATAAATTCAAATGCAGAAAACAGGATTTTCATAAAGCGAAACGTGAGGATGAAGCATGTCTATGCATTGCATTTCAGGCAAAGGATAATGCCTACACAGACAAACGTAGATATAGTAGTAGTTATATATTAAGAGCTATATATGGTAGATAGTTGAGTTATTTATAATTTATACACGCGCGAACTTTGAACTTTGTTGAACTGAACAGGAATGATAATGTAATAAAAAAATACAAAGAAAAAAATATTGCACTACACGGCTTATACCCTGTGTAAGGAAAAAATTTTAAAATTTTTAATAAATTCTGTATCAATGTAAGTTAAACAGTTACATAATACTTAAACAACACCATATTGTCAGTTTGTGTATGGATAATATATTAAAATGTTAACAGGAACTGGCGCCAATTAATTAACCATTTTTTTATTATTTGGGTTATTGATCCGATTTTTTTGTAATAATTAGTACTACTGAAATGGCACCGATAATTAAATGAATCTATACCAAATATATTATCTGTAATTACACCCTGAACACATACGGTGTAAATTATTAAAATCGCCAAGGCAGACAAAAGGAAGCATTTTCAACCCCACAAAGTATGCTATATTCTTGAATAGCATGAACAGGTACAAGTATTATAAGAGGTAGAGTAGGAGAAATTTGGTATGAATATCCGTCAAGTGTCTACGCAGATCCAGTTAGATTCAAATTTTTCACTCGCCTGCAAGTAAATAATCCGACATTAAATATCGGAGATATATGAATAAATGTTTTGTACTGAAATGCCATAAATAGATTCATTCTGTAAGAAGTATAAGTTTTAGCAAGCAGTATAAATTTCAGAAAGCAGTATAAATTTCATGCATTAGCTGTTGGGGCATTTTAAAAGAATTTCAATTCAAATTTTTTTTGACGATTTTGAGGGAATTTGACTTTTCAACTATTTGGTAAAGGGTATATTCAAAGTCGACAAGGGCTACTTGCTTCCTTCATTTAACTATAGTAGTAATCAAATTTCAGGGAATGATATTTAATTAAAGTAGCAATTGAATTGATATAATGAAAATTTGGGGATTAATTATATTAAAGGCTGAAATGCCAAGCTGAAAGACTGAATGGTGAAAGGACAACAAAGACCATTGATTGACCAATAAAATGTACCAGTTGTAATACCACTTAATGACCAAGTAAAGTTTGTTAAAGGTCAGTTGGCTACATATGTAATTATAATGTGAGTTTCAGACGTTGTTATAGTATCCAAATTCTGCCTGACAAACATCAAATAGTCGAAATTCAAATAGAATTTCAATTCAAAGAGCTACAATCGCCGAAACCACAATCAGTTGAAATAATTCCAATGATTTTTGACTTTAAAGGACTGAGAAACTAATTTTTGTAGGCATTTAAAATGGTTAAACAAATATGAGCTCGAATTTTTGATATCATTCTTTTATTTATTTTTTTTGTTTGTCTTTCGCGTAACTCTGAATTGAATTTTTCGAAGCCTACATTCAAAGACTGACATTAATTCATACAAATATTTGTTTTTGAGCCTCTTTATTAAGAAAAAAAGACATATTTTCGTTTGTCAATAAAAAAGGAATACTTCATTTTCATTAAAAATAATTTGCTAAAGTCAGAGAACGAATAAATATAGCTTCCACACTTCAGTTCCAAACACTTCAAATGCTCCATTTGCGTCATTTCTGTAAGAAAGAAAAAATTAATGCTCATTCTATGGTTTATTTGGCACTTCCGGACCACATGGGCTATTAAAAATAGCTCATTTATTTTAATTAAAAACAATTTCCGCTGTTTAGCAGCAGCTGAGAGAATCCTAGAGTGCAAGGAAATCATTCGATTCATTATTATGAGCATTTTCCGCAATTTTAACTGCATGGCTTTTGTATATTTTTTTTTTGTGGGTGCGGTACGGGAAAGTTGGTGGTTTGTCTTTTGTCTTAACGATCCCTTAAATGTGCCGTATCATTGAGCATTTTTGAAATATTTTCAAGTACAGATATATGCTCTTTCAAGTTGCCTTAGCCTAGCACTTTTATTATTTCTGGTTGAATTTTTGCGGTATTGCAGTTGAGTGGCATTTAATTAATTTGCACTCAATGCAATCAGTCAGTATGCACTCTTTGCTGCTGTCTAACAAAAACAACAACTAATTGAAGTGGTTATGGCCCTTATACAGAATGACACCAAAGGATAAGCTGTAAACGAAATTGCCGCATGGTGTAAAAATATCTTGTTGTGTTTGCTGTTGTTTGCTTTTGACGATGATGATGATGATGATGATGCTGCTGCTGATGGTAATGTTGATGCGGCTCTGCCTTTAATCAAAGGCAAAACTAGAGTAAACCAGAGATAAAGTTCCAGCAACTCAATCAGCAAATGGCATTTTTGTATGTTTGTTGGGAGGAAATCTTGCAGAAAAAGCCATAGCAAGTTGCTAATAAAGTTTATATTTAGATTGAATTGACTCTTGACATCTTGAATTTATTGAACTCGGAGCATTTATATTTTTGTAGTTATTTCAAGGAACTGAAACCGAATGTTTCATAAAACATTCCCTTTTTATTATCATCTACATAATACAGTCGAACAGGGTTGAACAACTCAAAAAGAAACTTTAAATTCAGATGTATTTTTCGTTGAAAAAATAAATTCAGTTTTGTTTGAAACTTGTGATTTTGTTTCTCTATTTTGTGTATTTTTGTAATAGACATTTTCAAGAGAGATTGAATATATATTTTCAGTGTTGGACAGTTTTGTTTAGTTTAATTATCAAACTATGGAAATTGCTTCTAGCATGCCATCATTCAGTGTTGAAAAGTTTATTATTGTTTCGTAAAAATATATTAATTGGACTTAAGAATGATTTCCTACGAAAATATAAAAAGTATTACTTAAATTAAGAATTTTAAATACCATTTACTTATACTTCATTTTGGATTTATTTTCAATATTGAAATTAATTTAATTACCATAAAGTGCAAAAAGTGTATTTTTAAAGTATACATAAAACTTTTCTCATTTTATAAGTTTTTCCTTTGGTTTTCTATGATTTTACTTAGAGATTTCATCTCTTTCCATTTTCTCATTTTCGCTTTGCAGCCCAAACCATTGACAACATCATCAATGACAATGTCCGCAACGACTTGTTGCCATCAGTGGGTGGAGGTGTCAGCCACCAGTCCGCTTTGGTGGCCATTGACGATGATGATGTCTACATTGCCTCACTGGTCCATGGCAACAACAATCATCACAATCTAAAGTTCAACAATGGTCTCGATGATGACCAACGGCAACAAGACTTGGATGATGACCAAGTGGATGAGACAACCTATCCACCACCAGTCTTTGACTTTGGCATGCCAAGAAATATAACGGCCAGAACCGGTCACACGGCTGCCATCAATTGCCGGGTGGACAATTTGGGCGATAAATCGGTAAGTCACAAGACAAGTTATCTATAGAAAGCTTTCTGGCCAACTCTGGATTATTTTTTATGCACAAATTTCGTTTTTACATTTTTGTTTAAAGTAGAAAATATTTGAACGAAAAAGAAAACCGTTAGTCAAGCTGAAAATGAAGTTAGCGCCAAGTTTGTGCTTTGTTGCAGCTACTCGTATCGTTTTTCCTGTTTCCGCTTTCATCACCATTTCTCAGCTTTTCTATTTTTTCTCTGGTTTTTTATTTCCTTTTTTTTTTGTTTTTGCTGCTTTTTTTCGGTTCAATGACAAAGTTTCATCGTCATCATCATCCGCATCATCCCTCCGGGAGTCACTCTCGTTTTGTCCATTGCAAGTTTCCTTTGTGTGTTTACTTTTTTTTTGCTTTATTTTTAATTTTCTTTTAGGTACATATATATATATATGTATCTACTGCTTCATTTTGCCGCTTCATCAAACTTTAAAGTTGAATATTTTCCAGGAAGAGATCCCTTGACCTAAAAACACAGAGCAAAAGGTTCCGCTGCCGTATAATGCGTTTAAGTTAAAGAAAAATCAAAAAATAAACAAAATAAAATTTGTGAATATTTTTTGTTGCTTCATGCTAAAGATCTCGTTTTCCCGTTTATCCCATTTGTAGGGATAACAAACTTTTATCTAGCGTCATCTGCTTTTCTTTTTCATTAGCCTGGATGCAAATCCATTTACAGTCGGCAACACCAACTCATCAGCGGAACAGAGTATCACCTTTACGCCATTGCCAATGCCATCATCATCATCATCATCAGCAGCAGCAGCAGCAGCATCATTTCCATCACCATTCATCTCCTCCACCCGAGAGGCAGACTCAAAACCAGATTTATACTATCTCCCAACGTTTTCAATTTTTCTTTCTTTCTTTTTGTCTGAGGCGTCGTTTCCTTTTGCCACTTTGACACTTTTAGTTTCGGCTTTTTTTTCGCATTTTTTGGTTTTTCTCTTTATTTTTTATCCAGTTGAAGGGGGATTGAGGGGAAGGCGCAAAAGTTTTGTTAGCCTGCGGCAGGCTGGGAGATTACTTTTTGCCTGCTGCAGTAGGATTTTATTCGCTTTTCTTCCTTTCTTTTATTTTGTTCTTTTTCGAGGCTTTTTTTGGCAACTTTAAGCCGCTGACATTTTGGGCACGCACTTGTCTGCCTTTTCTTGCGTCCTTTACATCCTTTCGTTTCAGTTTTTCTCTTTGTTTGTTTTTTTTTTTTTTTTGAGTATGTCCTTGTTCTGGCTCGCAAATCGCTTTGTCTGCTGTCCCGCGGCTTCTGCTCCTGCTGCTTATAGACAATGAGCAGGACCAAAAGGTGTGTGTTTGAGTTACAGTGAATGGTGACAGCAAGCGAACGACTTATGAGTACTCAAGAATTGTGATATTGGAAGAGTTTTTACTGTACTAACTTGGCTAAAAAGTTTTTGTAAAGTTTACCGTTTTTCCTCTTTTTTTTTGTTTTTGTTTTGTGTTGGTCACTTAGACTTCATTTTGGGCATTTGGTTTATTAAATTTTCCTACCTTAACATCCCGAAGCCGAAAGCAATTTTTAAAATTGACTTAAGCACTAGCACTAACAGCATTTGGTGTCCTTTTGTCTCTTATGAGTCCAATCTCTATCTGCATTTCTCTCACTCTTATTGCCATTGTCTCACTGTCTGTCTCTTTTTACTGACAATCTCTATTTCTTCATTGTGTCTCCGGCAGGTATCCTGGATAAGAAAACGCGATTTGCACATTCTGACTGCAGGCATTTTGACTTACACATCTGATGAGCGTTTCAAGGTACGATGGGCGGTAAATTTACCTTTTCTTTATAACCCACCGAACCCCACCCGAACACTCCTTTTGCTTATTAAATGTTGCCTCTGGGCCATTTGTAAGCCAAGTCAGCTTAATTGCGTATGCAATTCGGGCCAAGCAACTTGTATGCATTGATTAAATTTGCCCAAGGATGTTCGAGAGAGAGGGGCTCGGGTTAAAGGGAACTCTGCCTCCATACGATTTATCTTTGCATTCTCTCGCATTCTATCTCTCTCTCTCTCTCTCTCTCTATTATTCCCTCTCTATCTCCATCTTCATTTCATTGTCTGCTCGCTTCGCTTTTCAGGTTGTACGCACCGCCGATTCCAAGGATTGGACATTGCATGTGAAATATGCTCAGCCACGTGACAGCGGCATCTACGAGTGCCAAGTGAATACGGAGCCAAAGATTTCGATGGCATTCCGACTGAATGTCATAGGTGAGTAAGCCAAGCCATGCCAAGACCAGACCCACCATCTTATTCTCATCCAAAAATGTCCTTGCACTCCAACTTTTCCACACTCTCTCTCTCTCTCTGCCACTTTCTCCTCGCTGTTTCTCTTACGCATTGTCAGCGAGTTGTCGTTGTCGTTGTCGTTGTCATTCGCACGGTTTGCAACCGTAACTTTTTATTCACTCTCAATGGCCCAGATGTACGGGAATGGGCATGGTAAATTGGCCATAAAGTTTCTCAAACTAAAGAATGAAGGAATCTTTTTTATACACATCATGGGGAATCAACTTTAGTCAACACTTGATATATGATCTACTGCTTTTTATATGCACTCACAAATACTTTAAAGTTTCAGCTTTTAATTCAGAAATAAAACAAAGATGTGTAATAAAAATAAAAGTGAATCAGATAGCTTTTTCCCACTAAAGTCAAAAACTAATTTTAAAAAAATTGAAATGCTAGATTTGAGGCCTCTTTAATTTAAAATTAATTTGTAAGAGCGTAAGTTAATTAAAGTATTAGTATATAATTATTTAATCCCTTCCATTTAATATGGTTATATTTTCCTCTTTATTATATTAATTTACTAAATATTTGGTTACTTTTTAAAATTTAACTGTGAAGTCAGCCAAAAAGATTTATTTATCTACATAAGGGTATTCTTATTTTTTAAAGTATGCAATAACAAAAAGAAACTCGCAAAAACAGTTAAGTTAACTCATGATAATACAAGTTGGAATTGGAATCTGATCTTAAAAGTAACATGTCTATATATAAAAAAGTAAACGTATATGTATATAATGCATAATACATACATACATATGGAAGCATATAAAGGATATCTACATTCAAATGTATGTTTGCTTATGCTCATTCATGAGCAGGGGTGCATACTCATAGCCCTCGTCGGAATTCACAATCGTTAAATCACACATACGAAAGTCGATCTGTTGCAGCGTAGAAATTAAATCAGTTTAGAGGAAATTATGGTTAGGCCGCTGTGCTGTCTGCACATGACCAAATTATATTTAATTCTAAGTTTTCTATACATCTTAGATCCGACTGTAGAAAAATCACAATTCAATTACGGTAAAATTTATTCACTTTCAATTTCGTGCAGTGTAAGGAGATTCTCTCACCCACATACATTCACTTTTTTTGGCTATCTTTGTGCGCAGCACTGTTCACCTGAATAAAATACCTTCCAAGGAAGAAGTTGAGTAAATAATGCGATATCAACAATAAATATGGCTTGATTTATTACACATTTAGTTAAATAAGTATTTTAACTATTTCAAATTTATGTACGTATACGCGATTATAAACAGCAAAACTACTGTTATAGTGTTCGAATCCCGAATCTAACATATACATACATACATACATATATACATGTACATATGTGCATCTGTATTTACATATATACACTTACCAGAAGAACTATGCGTACAAGGTGAATGCAAAACTTTGAAGCAAAAAAATTAATACTTGTAATTATGATATTTTGAAAATTATTTTTTTAATGATAAGCACATTAATTATCAATCATTTTTCTTAGGATTTTCTTTATTATTAATTATAGTTATTTTTATACATTTAAAAAACTAAAAAATTACGAATTGCATATCAGAAAAATATAGATCAGATAGTTCTTATATCAGGTCAGATATTTTTAAACATTCGCCAAACTTTCACGTCACTTAAACGTAGTTCAAAAAGATGTAAGAAATATTATAAGAGGATTATAAGTGCATTAAACTCAGAGAAATCTCTATGCATATTTAAATACATACTATATGTATGTATGTATACATATGTATATGCAGTAACACCATAACATACATATTATCTTTTTATCGGCTTGGACTCCTTCAAGATTTATCGAATTTCTTACGTACATGGAAACTTGAGTTCACATATTCGAATAGTTTATGATTTAACTTTAAGCCAGTTACCTTAACTAAAGTTTATGTGGGTCAAACCTCAGACAGGTTGTATCAACTGCTTAATACCTTCCAATATATGCTATGTTGCAGCACTTCTCCCTAACTAAAGATATTGTTTTACCTTCATATATACTTGCATATATACATACGTACATATCCATACGTACATATGTATACTATTTATGTAAGTACGTATGTATGTATATACTATAATTCTCACCAAGTCGACACTTGGCTTGTCTATTTTTCTACACGTTTTTGCATGCAAACGCAATTTGCATTTAAATTCAATACTAAATTCATATGCTGACTGTAATATACACCAGTCTGAGTGGGGTTAAAGGGGTGATGCCTGTTAGGGGAAAAAGTGGGTAGGATTGCCGAAGGACATGCTTTGAGGTGTGCGTGTTGGTTCTGCTGCTACTCCACACCCCTTTGTCTGTCCTCCTACAATTTCTTCGTCTGTGCGAGGCATTGTTTTGCTATTTTACAAGTTTTCTACAATGGATTTCCGTTTTGCGACTTGACTTCAGCTCAGAATATAGCTTGTGTGTCTGTGAGTTTGTATGTTTGTTTGTTTGTATGTGTCTGGGCGCGTTGTAATAAATTGTTTCACAAAGCATGCACGTTCATGTTTCATTCATGTACGTAAAATTGATTTGAAACTTTTTCCTAGGCAGCCAAGCGAACAGGAAATAAGTTTGCCATTTCTTTTTCGACCAGCGTGAAAGTTAATTGAAATTATCGAAGAGTTTTCCCTGTTTTCCAGTCTCTGCCCACAAATCGCCATCATGCTTTTATTTTGGTTGTTGTTTTGTGATTGCTTTAGTTTTCCTCTGATTTCGTTTCGATAAATTTTCTTATTTTACTCGTCGTCCCCATGACGTCCATCTATGGGACTCATTCAGCTGGCGTTTCAATTAGATTTTTCTCAAAATGTTTATGGTTAAATTTTTCCAACTTACAAATTGGCGTTCACCCGCTGTGACGCAAGCGATGACGATGACGTAATGGAGGAGTTTGAAGTTTATAAATAAACTCGAGTCAAAAATGGGCGCAAATCTCATCAACAGCCATAAAGTCATATCAAAAGGTTTAGCTTCCTGCAGTCACTGTGCAACCTTGCAAAATATATGTATAACCAGAAGAAATCCTGTCTACATGGGAATGCACTGCGGAAGTAATAATCCCCCATCCTGGTTTCTCCACTCTGCTGGCGAACAGTTCACCGGCGACAGGATGTCGACAAGCGAACAGTAACTGAGGGTACAACACGGGAGTCAAATAAAAATGTGAAAAGAGAAGACCCAAGCTAAGTCAAGCCACGTCAAGAAATTTATGCTAATGATTTGAAAAAGAGTGGGAGAAAAAGAAGAAAAAAAGAAAGAAAAAACAAGATTTTTCATCTGGTGATGAAAGCGTGATACAAATATTTATGCAGCCACTCGGAAAAGGTAAAAGGTGAATTCCGTATACAGATTTTTTCTAGATTGTGTAAATTATGCGTAAAGCACGGGAAAACGGTAGTATACTGGCAAAATTCTTCGACTTTAGTTGATCATCCATCAAATTGTTTTACTGTAAAAAAAAGTTTAAGTTAATTGGTTCGATGATGTAAGTTTCTATTCATTACAATGAATTATACAAAACGATTTTGAAGACGATTCATTTTTTCATTAATAATGAAATAATTCCTATTATAGAAGTGATTCAATGGCATGATAAAGGGATCAAATTATATCGGGAGATGTTTCTTAGTTGCTAAACAATTAAGCTGGTAAAAGCTTATGAGCTATAGAACTCTTTATAAATAAGAATACAGCATTTGAATTACAATTAAATAGACCACTAAAACAATTTTTAGATTAAAGATCGTGCTCATTTACCGGATATAAAAGAAACTTTTTAAAAAAAACATATTTGTACTTCAGATGTTAAGCTGAGTTGCCAAATCCAGTCGCAAATTGAATTTTTTGGATGCACACAATCAAGGAGTTATCCGTTAACAACAAATTAACCAGTTTTAAAAGTGGAATTTCGGGAACCAAATCTTTATAGAAATCTTTTTTGGAAGATTTCAGACATCGACATTATGTGACCTTTTTAATTAGTGTGAAGAAAGCAGTTGTAATCATATTCTTTTTTTAATGAAATTTAGCCAAACTTTTCCGTATTTATACTTAATTTTGTAGTATGTAGTCTCTATATGTATTTATATATTTGAGAAATACGTATAAATACATATTTAGGTATCACAGTATTCGATTTTAAAACTTGAATATCATTTTGTGCTGATAGAATGAATAAATCTTGTTTCACTGGTTTTCGAGTTTTGTTAAATCCTTTCGTTCTGTTAGCAGCTTAGTGCTGTTAAATGCTAGTGTTGGTAAATAAGTACATGGATTTCTTCCTAATGATCGTTACTCTTTGAACCAATCATCGTGACACAGTATTTGGAAGAAGCAACAAATTGTAGTTTCATCATTAGCAAGTAGTAGTTACTTAGTTAATAGAGTGAAAAATGTGATATTCTACCTATTTCAACGATTAACTTATTCACCATACTTAAATTTAAATTATAGCACTTTCTTAGGTTGACTTGAACTTTAATGTGGAAAATCTGTTGGGACTATTAAGTGCCTGTTTAGTTTTGTTTTCCTGTTTTATCTTCCTGCCTTCCATTTGACTTTAGGCTACCTGTGCATAATTAGCATATGGTAGTTGGGTCTGAAAATATAGACACATGTATTCGTATATATGTATGTATATATATTTACAATGTACATGTCCTGGCATATACTAAAATCCATTTACAGTTTAGTGGAAATCAACGGCAATGTCAATGAGCCACGCTAATGCCAAGTTAACTAACTGAACTAAACTGAACTGTACTCGTCCTATAATGTGGTGAAAGTCTACCGCCACCGTCGCCGCCCATTCAGCAAACTCTGTTGTGTTTGTGTTTGTTGTGGGAGCGTTGAAAATCCGCTTTTATGCCCCAAATCGAGTCCTAGACGACCAGTCCTGTTAGCCTGCCCCGCACATCATTAACAACGTCAACATTTGACTCTGTTGACTGCCTGCTGCGTGGAAAAAAAAAACATTAAACCAATTTTCAGTGCCTATAACTGGATACTAGGACTGGCAAGGGTCTTCCACATTTGTCTCTGTCTACGGCAGCTGCTCCATGGTATGCTTATCTCAACCAACACAAAAAAAAAAAAAGGAAAAGAGGGGGGAGAGGAGAAAAATAAAACCGAGAACAAAAATCATGCCCAATATTAGAAAGCCACGCACAAACAGCTAAAATAGCAAATGGAGCAACGGGAACATAATGGCCACGTCCCATGGTTAACTTCACATGTTAGCGACTACAAGTTCAATTCTGTACTCCCCTTTTTCCACACACACACACACACACATAATAACAACTGGCCAACAACACTTAAAATGTGTGTAAACTGGGTAGAAGGCAAACAGCTTCATCTGCCATAGGTCATTGATATATATGTCAGACAGTCAAGAAGTGAGATCGCTCCAAACCACAAAATCCTTCCCCATGTAAGCCCTTCCTTTTATTCCCAATGCCCCCATTTTTTCGAATTGTGGTTACAAATTTTTATGTGTTAGTTTAGTCATTTCATTTGTGTTTGCTTCTGGTTTTGTATTATTTTTATTTGCTGTTATGGGCAGTTTTCTGATAACACAAAAGACACTTCCCAGACAAGAACAATTCTGCGTGAAATTGACTCTCTCTCTCTGTTGGTTTGGTCTGGGCCAAGCTTAAGGTGACAGAGGCAATGGCAGGGGCAACGGCAAAGGCTCAGGCACAAGTCCAGGCACAGGCATAGTAACATGGAAGGGGCAAGGGTTGACCACATAAATGCTTTGAAAGGCAGAGTCTCTAACTCTGTTTATTGCGGCTAAAAGCTGTTAAAACAAAAAAAAAAAAACAAACAACAAAACTCACCCATTCACCATTATTGTTAGAGCTAAAAGGGAATGCGAGCAACGGTCATTTTTAAAAGGGTTTATTGTGCGAGAGTTCAACGCCAAATGGTCAATAAAGGGTTCAAAATTTAAACAAAATTGATGAAAAAATTTAACGAACTTTTCATTAATTCGTGATTATAGATCAGATGGTTGAATTAAATTATTAGCAGAAATTACTAAATTGTTAGACAATTGTTTTTTTTAAATAATTATCATAAAATTATTATTATGATATATTTAACATTTTATAAAATATATATGTTTTGCTTGTAATAATAATTTTGGGCGTCATACCCGACTATAAAGGGGGCAGTTTTATCTTTGCACTAAGACTCGATTCTGAATTCTGAATAAAGGGTCAAGCATAAAGTCTTAACTTTTAAAATAATTTCAATGCCTTTATTAATAAATTTTCCATGTTCGACGAACTTCATCTGTGGTAACATGTTGAAAGTATTTTTATAATTAGAGCAGCAGACGCCATGCCCCTGTAGGCGAAATCTAATACTGGAAATAATTGACATATATATAAATCACATACATATGTATGTATTTATAAGCATTTACTGAAAAACTTACGTTGTTGCCATAACGCAAATTGTCTCTGTATAATTTACCAGAACCATTATTGCAAATTATGATTGTTCCTATGGCAACTATATCATATATTCAACATGATAAAACTTAGTTGAGGTAATAAGAAGTATATTAAACTCACAAATATTCCATTTCGTGGCATTCGGTTAAAAAAGAACAGAGTTATTTAGGATGAGCCCTATTCATGACCGATCGTTACTATGGGATCTTATATGATATAGTCATTCGATCGGTACGATTACGAGATAATCAATGCCTGCAGCAAAAAGAAGCCTATTTTGAAAAGCTGGAAGCTTTTCCTGCTAGGAGGAAAAGCTATTAATCCAGACAGACGGGCTTACGAAGAGACGGACAGGGTTAGATCGATTCGTCTTTACATGCTGATCAAGAATATATATACTTTATATAGTCGGAGATGCTTCCATCTGTGCGTGGCAACTTCTGACCAAAATTAATATACCCTCTGCAAGGGTATACTAGAACACTTATCATTTCGGAAATAAGTTGAAGCAGCAACACCGAATTTGAATCACACTAAAACTAAAGCTTGTTTATTTTTATTCAACGATAACGAAGAATCGAGACAGATGTTTAATGTGTCCTTTATGGTATAGATTACAACATTCTTTCATTTCTTTATTTATTTGGGATTTCACAAAAGGAGAGAGTACATTATTATTCAGACCTAAGCCGTGTTAAACAGAATTTATCTATGTACAATAAATATTGTACATATTTATTATACAAACATTTGTTGGACATTTTCCGATTGCTTATAGCCAATATATTATAGTTTTCTGTTATATGCTTCGATTAAAATAATGATTATTAAATAACATTAACGATGTCTTTATATTTCGAAGCGGACACATCAATGCTCCGGTTCTACCTCTCATCTTGCTGCAAAACCTACATTCTGACATAAGGATAATTGCAGAAAAAAGCCCGACTAGAATCATTATTATTATTAAGGAACTCAATTTAGCGGCGATATCTAAAGTAAATTAATTAAAGGCTTAAACTCTGTCTTCCACATCAGTGTCCTAATTAGTTAGTCTTATTGACATGGCATCAATTTAAGAGCGGTGCCTGTCATTACAGTTGGTCATTATCAACTTGGAAAATCTATGTCTTTTGTCAGCTTGATGAATACGGGTAAGGGGCAAATAGAATGTCTTGCTTTTCTCAATAGGAACTATTGAAATCTGCTTTGGCCAATCATGTGGTTATATGCAACATTCCTTTGTTTCCCTCTATATCTCCTTACCATCTTCAACACCACAAACCACACACACACACCATTACCTATTAGTGAGGATTAGGCACCTAGAAATGCTATTAATCAATTTTGTGCACGTTTCAAATTTTCCACCGCCCCGTGTTCCACCTCTTTCTCTCTCTCTCTCTCGCTCTCTCTCTCATACTCCATCTTTATCAATGTATTGCAGTTACGCCACCAGATGCCAAAGCGATTATTGCCGGTCCGTCGGACTTGTACGTCAAAGTGGGCAGCGTCATAACGCTCACATGCCTGGTAAAGCAACCGGCGACATCGGCTCAGGATATTGGACCAATTTACTGGTATCGCGGACCATACATTCTAACACCGTTCGTTGCCCATCCGAACGATGCCGCCATTGATTTACAACGCATCTCCATGGAATCAACGTTGGCCGAGAAATTGCAAAGCAGGTAAGGATAATAAGTACATGCCGAATACACTGCAAGAAAATTGAAACTTACAGTAACAAAGTGTTAGAGTATCAGTCGACAATTAGGTAACAAGATTTAGTGGTAGGTTAAGCTATACCTAATTTTATTCAAGTGTAGATGTTTCCATGAGTTCTCACTTCCGTAATCAGGAGCATTCACTATCTTAACTATAGAGCCACTATGATGGGCTTGAGGAGATACTCAAGTGGGGCAGATACCGTATCTATACAAGTTAGCAGGTGTGAGTGTGCTTCCAGTTGGTTCGTTATCCGGCATTTTGAACTTTGATCAATGAAGTTGAATTCATGTGGCAAGCGAATCTATTGATGCACACTCTAATGTAGGGTCATAGAATTTCTCACTTTGGGTAAAAAGGTTAAATCTTTAAAGTTGTTGTAAATGTGAAGGATTAAGACTTAATGCACTTTTTACTTCAGATTACGCATTGCCAATGCCCAGCTATTGGATACAGGGAACTATACGTGCATGCCGACCACAGCGGAGGCGGCCAGTGTTGTGGTCAATGTCATTAATGGTAAGTGGAATCAATAAACCAGTTGTTTCAGTAAACCTACAATTCATTTTCCCCTTCATTCTCTCTCTCTCTCCCTCTCTTTCTCTCTTCCTCTCACTGTCTCTCTGCGTGTGGGTGTATTTGTGTGCTTTTCTTTCATTCTTTTTAATAGACGAAAGCCCCGCAGCCATGCAAAAGAGTGCATCTGGAATGGCAATCATCGCCAGTCATCAGAGTCTACATTGTCGTTTGCTCCTTTTGACTCTCGTTGCCAGCTGTGTGGTACGATGGCTTGCTTTTGGCCAATTCAGCGATTGTTACTCCTCGAACTTATCCAGTAAGCATATCAATTATTGCATTATGCAATCAACTTTAAATTACAGAAGAACTCAACAGCAACTAGGTCAGCAACAACAACAACAACAACAACAACAACAACAACGACAACAACAAAAAATTCCAATTCATTCAAAATCTGTGTTAATATCATGATAATTAAATAACTCGACAGATTTGTACCCTGTGTATATATAATTTTTTTATTTATAGATATGTAAAATTTAGTCTGTAAAATCATTCATTAAAATGAAACAAACAGAAATTACAAGTGGAAATCATTTTAGTTAATTGCTAAATACTTAAATTTCAAAACATCTGAAATCTATATAAAAACAATTTATGATATGAGTTGAAACCTGATATCTGAGCTAATTTTTATCTGTTTTCCATTTTGGTTGTATTATTTATTGTGTAAATTTTTTTAATTTTTTTTGTTAAAAAAAAATTTTTGGGAGAAGATCTCTCGCTCCATATTATCCACGTTGTTGGAACTTGAAACCCATGTTGCCTTTTACCCTCCGATTGCAAATTTAAAATTTTGTTATAGGGAATATTAATCAAATTGTATTCTTTTGAGTTTATATTGAATATTGTTAAATTACGAACTTGTAATATATTATTTGATGACACATATGCAAATTTTAGTCCAATGCAGATTGTGGGTTAACATCTGTTATTAATCTTTAAAATATTCAACAGTTTTGATTCTTTAAGTTTACCCTAATTATTATTTATAAAATTAAATATTCTTTTCACGAGAAAAATACTTGAATATGTATCGACTTAACGTCCAAATAAATATGATTTTCAAAATAAAGTAAGTCAACTCTAATCAACTCTAAGCATTAAGCAACTCTGAACCTGTTATCGATTACAAATTTACATATTAGCTTTGCTTATCACTCCATGTTTCCTTCTTTCTTTCTCCGTGCTTATTAAATTTATTTATTTATGGGTTGTTCTATGTTATGGAAACGTTTGTACTTAAATTGTATTGAACTTTCGAGAACTTTCATATTTTCAGGGTTAGCTTTCTTAAATTTCAAAATTGATAAATTCATTGTTTTCAAATAATTATGAAATGGTTTTTCAACTAAAATGATTCCACTTGACTAATGTAAGTAATAGTGTTAGTATAAACAAAAAGCTAGTTTCAATTTTCCTTCCCCATTAACAAAAAAAAATCAGTTTGTCATTTAATTTGTTTAAAGCAAAACATTTAAATGATAACTGTCAGCAGTAAGTGTTAATTTTATGCATAGCGTAAAGTCAACAAAACCTAATAATTATGTAACAATAACTATTAAAATAAACGATAAAACCAAGAATAACAACAACAACAAATTCTGATGTAGGGAGGAAGAAAAAATTTAATTCGTAAAACCAAAAGCACAAATTATCAAATATAATTTGCAAATGTGCAAATTTACTGAAATATAAATAAAATTAATGATAATAAATAAATAAATTGCATTATTAATTTCAGCAGGCAAATATTATCATTTTTTCAAGTGTTTTTTAGTTTACGCACAACAATTAACTAATTATAATTCTCATTTCAATTAATTGAAATAAAACTCTATCACTTTAAATGTCAGCAAATAAGAAACACAAAACGACAAAAAAACAAAAACAAATTATAAATGTAATATAAGCTAAAGTAAATGGGATTTCAACCAATAATTAAAAGAAATAATATAAAAATACATCACATTTAAATTTTCAGTTAAAGTGTTTTTTTTTTTGGTTATGAAAAAAATAAAAAATAAAAACTCATGTAAATGTATTTAAATTAAGCAAAAATTTCAGAAAGCTAACAATAAATGAGTTTGACTATAAACAACAGCAAAAAAAAAAATACAAAAATGTTTATTTCTTTAAATATTTTAATTAAATTTTACTGGTTGTAATTATCGCAGCTGAGGATTAATACCCTTTGTTATTGGGCCAAGCCATTACATCATTAAATTGTTAATAATAATGGGTGAGAACCTAATTTAATTTCTGTTAAAGCCCTGATACGATATTCGTTAAGTAAACGAAATGTGAAATTACCATTGAGTATTACTAATAAGCTGGATTTTAAATGCTCTTCATTTTACCGACAGATTGGAACTCTAAACCATATACTAAGATTAACTTCTATTGCTAAAATTCTGATTATAATGAAGGAACTGTAGAACTGTGACTATTTCACTGAATTGGTGAATTGGCTTAAACTAGTTAGGAAACTATGAAACTAGAACCAATGAAAAATTATATAAAACGGTCAAAGCTAATTTCTCAATTTTATATAAAGGACTCTTATGTATATAGAAATGCATTCTCAAATATTCATGGCTAAATTAATGCAACTGTTGATGCTGATCAAGAACATACGTATATATACATATACAAATTATAAAGCAAGTGAGACGTTTTCTTTTACGCATTGTGAACAAGCGAATAATTGAATAATGCTCTTTGGAAGGGTATAATTAAGCGCATCAGAGATAAACCAAGCGTTGAAACGAGTCATGGCGCATGCATAATAGCATGGACTTTGACCCATGTTTGGAACGTGAACGTTAGTATATATATATATGTACATATATATGCTCATACATATCTACATGCATATGTATGTACATATGTATATATAAGCTGTGTGTGTGTGTGTATGTTTGGTTAGGTCAGTCAACAGTTAAAGTGGCGAAGAGGAAAGTATTCGCTGTTTAGCTGGGCCCTTTTCTAATTTGTCGGCACATGGGGCGTATGAGCGATTATCAGCCATGTGATATGAATGCGTGCGGGTGTGTGTAAGTGTGTATGTGTTTGCCGGTGTGTGTGTGTGTGCTGGCATAATTACGCTCAGTTGAGTTGTTCAAATGAAATCATAAATTATATGCCAAACACTGCCGCGGCTTATTCACTTACTTAATTGTTAGTCAAATATTTTCCAAACGAACGCAATTGGACTTTCCTGCTGATTGATAAGGAATTATTAACAACGAAATTAAATGTAATCATTTTTTTGTCGTACACTAAAGTTATATGCAAAAATATTCTCAATTTATTTACCATCATTTGATTTATAGCAGATAAATTCCTCCTTTTTTTTTTTTTTTTTGGTCTGGCCATATGCTTCGGTTCCTATTAAAATGTAAATTAAATGCGAGCAATTTTAATGTGAACAAAAAGGAAACAGAAGAAATCTATATTTATCATATTTAAAAATATACTTACAAAAATACATAGTTACATGCATAATAAAATGTTTTTATTTTAAGTGAATATTAAATGCCAAACAAATTGACCAAAATGGCCAACAAATTTTCAGTGCTTTGCATAAACATATTTCAATTTTAACAAACCCTTAAATATATGGTAGGTATATGCATATGTATGTATAAATGTATGTATTCGTAGTTGTATGGGGTATAGTGGGTGAGTCCCTTATAAAAAATTTATTTGCCAAGTTGTGGCAGGCTTTTCAGGGGCGTAGCTTAACAATAGACATTTAGTTCTACAAAATTGTTGTAAATAAATGAAGAGTTTATCGAAGAGTTGAAATATATACTTATATTTATATTCATTTATAAGAATATAGTGACAGATTTCAAAATAACCTAGTAACTGTAGTGTAATAAGAATTGCTTAGGTTCTACTATTAATTAATCTAATAATAAGCCACCATATATGTACATATGTACTCTACCATTCATACATGACAAAGGAAATAACTTTTTAACAAATTACAAAGTTTTTTTTTATTAATGGAAGACCTTTCTATCACTAACTCTTATCAAGTGACCATCAGCTTGTTAGAAACTATTGAGGCTTTCCATATAAGAGAGGATGCTTATGTATATTAATATGAAATTAATTTTGAATCTTATTATCATCTAGGACTCATCAAGAAAACAGTAGGTACTTAATAATTATTTTATTAAATTAATATAGCTTAAATGGCATTAAATAGATATTAATGTTTGATTCCTCTTTTAGATAAAATAGTTTTATCAGTTTGAGTTGTGGGATGCGAAAAGTTTGCTTAGAGTCAATGATAATTTATTATTCATTCAAATTGACATGTATAATTTACTAGTTAGAATAGAACCTTTCTATTGTTTTCTTTCACCGGGATTCCTAAAATCAAGATAAGATCCTATGACTACGCCCATGTGGGCCACGAAAAGATGGGCAAATAGAGACAAGCTATGAGGCCGAAAGCAAACAAAATGAGACTATACTTATATATATATGGATATGCAAACATTTATATCAAACGTGCCTTGGCCCATCATAGGCAAATATCTAACCCAAAACAAGGAAGGAGAGCGGTTGAGAAGGCAGTCTCATAATCAACATGAAAGGGACCCATTGCAGGACATAGTGCTGAGCGATTTTCTGATATGGTAAATCGAAAACTAAGAAAGTTGAGATAATTCCTACTCACGCAACCATCTCTAATGTATGTGTGTGTTCGTCTGTTGATTTTGCTGACGTGTCCTGAACCCTTTTTAGCCTGGTTTGCTCTTTTTCTGGTCTGGTCAAACGTGTAAATTTATAATTAAACGCCAACACTTTTTTGTATAGCCTCCTCCACCCCTCCCCCTCCCAACAAATTCCCCTACGCAACCACCACTACCATCATCACCAAAAGAAAACTTTGTCTATGTAGCCTATAGGTACTATATGAGATACCCCTAATATCCCTTTCCTTGACTTGCGATGCCTTGTCTTTCCATGTATTCCTTGTTGCTTGTTTCCGCCTTTATTTTCAATTTACGTTTACATTGTGTTTTGGCCATTTTGTGTTATGTTGTGTTACGTTGTCTTCTGTGTGTGTGTGTGTGTATGTTGTGGTGTATGTTGTCCCTTTTATGCTTTGAAATCTTTCGTGTAAGCACTTAATTAGTGGTAAAAGTTAAATAGCAAACCCACACGAAGTACAAAACCAACAACAATTGTGTGTGTGTGTGTATATGTATGTGTATTGTCTCATTCTCATTTCTGTTCTAGGGGAATGGCATTAATTTATTTCATTTGACGCAGATTAGATTAAATCGCTGCTCTTTGCTAAAGGTTTCTTTTGCATTTTTCGCCTCGTTGCACAAAAATGGGGCAAGCTAGATTTTCCTCATATCCTCCTGTGGCTTTTTCTTTGAATTATGTGGTAAGAAAATTTCTATTGATATTGCTGGGACAACAGGCACAACTATGCACATTCGTTTCATTGCTTGTAATTTGTTAATTTGTATCATGTTAATAATACTTTATAATATACTAAATTGCCTTGATATGCAAATTTTTAATGGCATACTTTTGCATAAATACTTTCGTAATGGGGTAGTAGTAGTACATGATCTTTATGGCCATAATGCATGCTTAGTTAGGGTAAATACTTGATGAAAGCCATAGATATTACCACATACGGGTCCTCAAGTAAATTTTACCATTCATTTTTGCATTATCATAAGCGTCATTTGGATTTTATCTTTTTCCAAAAGATACAATTTATTATATTTCAAACTTTTATGTTATGAATCATGAAATAAAATTGCAAAGCCGAATATCAACTTATTAACTGTGGCACACAGTTTTTTGTTTTTCCTGTATTTGTACAAACACAATTATTAACTTGAATCCTCTGCGGCCCAGAAACAACACAAAATATGATTTGTATCTTCAGCCATTTGCACGCATGCAACAAAAATATCAGCAACAACAATAACAACAAAATAATAAAGCAGAATATTCCCTTAACACGCTTCGTTGCACAAGCAAAAACAATAAGATTCCGAAAACAAACATTAAGTCACTGAATATAAGATACCCTAACACCTCTGTGGACTTACTTCAACTCTTAGTCACGCCATTAACTTATAGAAAATTAACAGTGATTTGGTTTATTTATTAAATATTATTTATATAAAAAAAAGGAAGATATTTAAAAAAGCTAATGCTTTTTTATTAATAGTGATGGTTAATTTGAATTGGAACAAGTTGGGATCTTAACTAACACCGGCATAACAGGTCGCTCAAGCGGAGTTCGAATGGACGTAGATATTTAATAACACTGGCACTAACTATTATTGTGTTGCAATGTTGGTGTTAACATAACGGGAGATACGAATTCTTAAAATATCACAATAAACTAAATTATCTGCTGTATTTAATGTAATTAGTTGTGCTTTTATGTACTATATAAAAGTCCAATATTGCAAACAATTTGAACTAAATTGATATTGATATTTTTCCTAATATATTTACCATAAGGCTTGTGCGCAAAGATTTTTCCATGCTTTTTGAAAAATGTACAGATGTACATACATAACTAACTTTTAAATGTAGATGGGCATGTTCCCAGGTTCAATATTATCTTTAGTTGGATATCCATATATGTATGTATAGAGAATTCCCAATTTGATGACTTATAGTACCTTTAGTAAGGGTATAATGAAGAAAAATTCAAATGAAAAAGAGGCAGACTCAAGATTTATTTATGAAAACTGACTTACCACGCTTTACACACCCGCCTCACCCATATCCTTACCCATTCGCTTGCGGTGTTTAATTAACTTTTGCGCTGAAATTGCTTGGAACTTTAAAACGATAAAACTTTTTATGAGCTGCCGTTTTGACTTTGCCAGTCATTTGTTTTTCCGTTTTTTTTTTCCTTTAATTTTTTTTTTTTTTGTTAAAATTTTTCCTTGTCTGCTGCTTTCATTTGACTTTTTACAATATGAAAATTTAGTTTTGGTCTCCAACGAAAACAATTAAAGTTGAAAAGAGTCAAAATGCCCGCACATAAAACAATGCCACGCCCACATTGCTGACATTTTCAATTGTAGAATAAAAGAAGTAGTAAAGAAGCAACAGAGCAAAGTTCTTAGATGACTCTCGAAGAAGGGAAAACGGAAGAAGAAGTTTGTCTTGATACCAGGTGACGAATTGCAAATTTTTTTCGCTTTATTGTGTGAGCCCTGCGGAGATTTTGTCATGACTGCTCACCAGCAGCATAAAGCAATAACAATAACAAAAAAATAAAAATCAACAAGCATTTTGCAGTTGCCAGTGGAAAATAAAGTTTATGTTTTCTGCCATGCTAATGGCCCAATTTATCTACCCCGTCTGAGTTAGCCGTTGACAGTTTTACAAAATATGACAATCTCAACAACAAGCGCAAAAACCGGAGCGGGGGGAGGAAAAAATCCAAACATAAAATTAAATTCGAAACTATTTACAAATTTTAATTGCCTTGGCTCACGATGACATAATTAACTGCAAACTTTATTTACTTTACCCAACAAATAGTTTTACCCGAAAAATGCAGTTGTCCAAAGTCTAGCGGGCAGGTAATTTAAATTGTTGCCTACGTTTTGTGGAAAATGTTTTATTTTTAGAAAAAGTTTATTTAATGAGAAATTCTTAACGTTGGTTACAACGTCATATTAAGCACTGAAGCCTTGCAAAAACCTACATATATTAACTTTGGTCAGCTGATTGTATCAAGTATTTATCGTACATATATTCTTGATAAGCATGATGAGCTTAGCCGCAGTGCCCATGTCCATCCGTCTGTTTGAGATTATTAAAACTAAAAAAATCAGATTTTGCACATCTTCTATTGGTTAAAATTTCAAAAAGCATATTAAACTCATAAATATCAAATTTTGTGCATTCGGTGTTTATTGCAGGTTTTAAAATTTTTTTTTTAAGGTTTATTTTTTATGGAGATTTAATAAATATTAGTTGGAAGGGGGGGATTATAAAAAATACAAAGAATAAAGGAAAAGAGGGTTAGATTAAAAATTTTAGTTTTTTGTTTTTTTTTTTTGGGGGGGGGGGGGGTTATTAGACAGAAAGAAAGAAAGGGGGAAAGAGAGAGGTTTTTATATTGGGGTTTTTTTTTTTTTTAAAAAAATATATATTTTTTATATTTTGGGAGAGTTGTTTTTTTTTGGTGTGTAAAAATTCTGACCAAAATTAATATACCCTCTGCATATTTTAAAAAGATTCTAATCCAACTTTTATATCAAACCACTCATAGAGAATCGAAAAGTTTAAAGTTTAGTTTTATTTCAAATATTTATGCCTTTTTTAGAGAGCGACAATAAACTTGATATCAATTTTACTTTTCAAACAGTATTAGAACGTCTTTAAATAACAACTTTGTTTTCATTGTAATTCATTATCAAATTAACGATTATGTATAATAAACAATAACCTGAGATCCTTTAATTCTATGGTACAGCATTCATTTTAAAAAATATAAAAAAAACTTCCATTGAAAGGTTATATGTTTAAGTTTTAAATTTTATGCAATTTTCAAATCAAACTTACGTAATGAAGTTAGAGTTTTTTGTTGAAAATTTTTGATATGGAAACTTATTGATTTCGGGAGAGACATTTATATTTCTAATATTCCGTTAATTTCTAATATATAATCTTTATATGCAATTATTATTAAAATGGCATCTTTCCCACTCTTTCCACGTTTTGAACCACTACAACCCGATTCCGCATCGCATTTGACTTTAGCTAATTACACTCCAAAGTCTTGAAAAGTTTTAGCGCTTAATGTTTTGCGTTCAGTGCCTGCCACTGCCACTGCCAGTGCCACTGCCACAACCATTGATATTGCCACAAGCACTGCTACTGCTTCTGCCACTGCTACTGCTCCTGTTGCTACCGCCAGGGGGCGACACAGCAATTATGACTCTGGAGCTCGTTAAGAAGTTTTACGCGTAATTATTTTCAATCACAAGGACAACAATGTTTTCACTTTCTGCAAAAATTTAACCCCCAACCCAAAAAAAGGCCACAACTAAATAATTAAGGATAAAAATTATTCCCGAACAATAAACAATGCGCTCAATTTAATATTGTTATGGATAAAGGGTTCGGGCATTTGTCATACACCGAATCAATTAAAAATATAAAATATGCATATGCTCATTACAAAATCCAACTAAAATTAAATTATAAAACGTTTTCCCTTTCCTTTAAAACCAACAATTGAACTGAATTGTTAAACATGAAAATTTTAAAAGGGAAAAGCCTCAAATCTCTTTCACATTTTCTGATCTATATATATACATATGTATGCATGTGTGTCCATTAATAATTTAATGCTTTCCTGATTCTGTCATTCATTTGATGCATTTCACTTGCCAGTCAACTTTATGTGTTGTCAATGAGTGAGAAGTGAAAAATCATCATTACTGATGCCACTGGCACTGCTGATGTTGCTACTGCCACTGCTACTGATGCTGATTTCGCCGATGCCGCCAGTTGCCAGTTGCTGTTGCAACTTGCCGAGTAGCTGCAGCAAAGTATGACAAGTAAAGAGATTTCACATGATAAATGACGCATAAACTGACACAAAAGGCGTAAGAGAAACAAATGTACGATAAGTCGACAAAGAGATCCCATGATGGCAATGGGTGGGAAACGTGTGCGTGTGTATGTGTGTGTGTGTGTGTGTATGTGTGCATCATGACGCACATTGTCGCGTTCCTTCCCCATTTATGATGAAGCGAATGAAGATTTATGAGTAGTCGACATTAGACATATGACCGAATGAATGAGATTCTTTCCTTGTGTGCATGTATGTATGTATGTAAAATGTGTGCGATAGTTTTACTCATTAGAAGACTTTTGACTTACTACAGGCAAATGAAGTCACTTTGTTTAGACTGTCATAAATTGCTACGAAATTTTCTCAACTGGTGGCATTATTAACAATGAAGAAGCATTTCTATGAAACTGCAGCAACATCTTTCATACATTATAATGACAAGCGAAGTATTTGAACTCCATGCCAAACAGTTACTAAATTTTAAAGGACAATGACCTCTGTTTTATAATATATGTTTGTAAACTGTTTAAAACTGGAAAATATCTTTTTGTTTTGAATATTGGCTCCATCAGTATTTATCTGCTTTCAGTATGTTAATTCCAAATGATCAACTCAGCTCTCCTGAGTTTGTCTGTTTCAAATTAGTTTCTTGCACAATTATATACAATTTCAATGACAGATTTCAAGATATATTCAACCAGTTTGATTTGTTGATTCTAACAATTTTTTTTCTTCGTTTTTCGTATTTGTTTCTATTGTTTTCCGCTGAACTAAGCAATAATCTTTTAATTAATTCCACATGATACACCAATTGAAACAATATTTTATCAAGTATTTAAAACAATTTATCAGGTTTATTCAAAAGTAGATGTAATTGTTTTTTTTTTTATCTTTTAAAAAATTTTTTTTTATTTTAAAATTATTTTTATTTCAAATTTTTTTTAATTTTATTTTTTTTTTTATTTTTTTTTTAAAAATAAACAAAAAAATAAATTTTTTTTTTTTTTTTTTTTTCTTAAAAAAAAAAAAGAATCTTTTTTTTTTTTAATAAAAAAAAAATTTTTTTTTTTTTTCCCTTTTACATTTTTTTTTTTTTTTTCTTTTTTTTTTAAAAAAAATTTATTTTTTTTTTTTTTTTTTTTTTTTTTTTTTTTTTTTGTTTAATTTTTTGGTTTTGTTTTTTTTTTTTATTATATTATTTAAAATAAAAAAATTTATTTTTTTTTTTTTTATTTTTTTTTTTTTTTTTTTTTTGGGGGGGGGGGGGGGGGGGGGGAAAATAAAAAATTTAAATTTTTTTTTGTTTAGAGAAGAGGGGTGTTGTTTTTTAATTTTTTTTTTTTGTTTTTTTTTTTTTATATTTTTTTTTTTTTATTAAAAAGGGGGGGGGAGGGGAAAGGGGGAGAAGAAAAAAAAAAGAAAAGAGAAGAGGTTGGTGTTTTTATTTCGTTGGTTTTTGTTTTTAAAAAAAATATATTTTTTTTTGGGGGGGAAAGTTTTTTTTTCTTTTTTTTTTTTATTTTTTTTTGTTTTTTTTATTTTCTATTCCCTTGGGGGTGAGGGGTTAAAAATGTCAATTCGCACTCCATTAACTGAAGAAGAGCGAGGAAAAATTGTCACATTATGTGAAATGTGTATTTCGATTCGAAATATTACCAATAATCCTTCCCGAAATAAATCTACGATTTGAAATTTCCTAGAAGACCGTCAAAATTTTTTATTTTTGAAATAAAATTAATATTTAAATTTGCCTGTTTAACTTATTTCGCACTGAAGAATAATGGCACATTTTTATGTTAATTATTATATTTTTGTTTTATGTCCTATCATCAAAATTAGTTTTGATATATCGAAATAATTATTAAAAGTAATAGAGAAAATTATTTGGTGTACATTCTCACAGTTTATTTTTGCTGTACTTATTTCGGGCACCTTAGATAAAAAGATTACACACAAATTATATATGTATGTTATCATCTGTCTTTTCAGCGCTTATACGCATATATAGTTCTGTATGTACAAACGATCTATGGTATACATAGATAAAGGCCATTTTGCTATTATCCTTGCTCTATGTATATATATTCATAAATTAACAAACGATTGCATTGACACCCCTTAAACTTCCCACTAAGCCACTGGCCATGTTAAAAATTGTTTTTTTTTTGTAATTTTTAAATTAAAATCAAACATTAAAGGGTCGACGACAAATTCTTTAAAATATGTTTAATTGAAATTTTGTGTTGAGGTTTTGGGTTAAAAACCACATCAAAAATTTTCTAGCATCCCTTAGCAGCAGGTGGGTATGTTTATTTATTTTGTTTTTCTGCTGATTTTTTTTTTTTTTTTTTTGTTCATTTTTCTTTTGTGGTGTTTTTATCTTTAATGGAGTCATGTTTTTTACCTCATGGCAGTCATTATCTAACATTTTTGTTACCCTTGTGAAAATATCATTAGCCTTTAAAAGGTTAAGCTCATTGTCCTGCTATTTGATTTTATGCATTAACTAATTAATAAAATGCTGCGCGAATGCCATTGCCAGACGCAAAGCCAATAACGTAATATAAAAGAGAAAAGAAAAGTGCGAGTCAAGTACAACAGCAACACGTCCAACTTTAGTGCTCGACAATGCTGAAAATTGCTTCATTATAAGGCTTAACAAGTTTTTAAATTTGCTTAAATACTTAAGTGTACTCTAGCTCCCTAATCCACCCACCACCTACTACTAACCACTTCTATTCACATTGCCATTTTCACGGATACCATTTCCTATGGCCTCTGTTCCGAGCGGTAGCTTTTGGCTAGGAAGATGAAAAAATGCAAAAAAAAAAAGAGGCAACAAAAAAAACTAAAGTGTTTCAACATTTCCAGCTTGAACTTAACTGTACTCCCGTTGGTATGCCTTTGTACAATATAAAACAAAAAAGGAGGAAAAAAAGTTACCTTAATCCTTAGTTTAATCCCAAATGAATTTCATGCTGAGATTTGATGACGACGAGAAGCTCTACATGAAGAGCGTGAAAATTTTTCAGCTAGTCAACATGATGGAAAGGTATTTTGAGTGTCTTTCACTAATACAAACAAATATTTGAAGATATATTTTTGAGGATGAAAACTTATAATAGATATATATTTGTTTAGTAACAACATTAAACTAAATATCGAAAGAGATTACCTTTTAAGATCTGTAACTTTTATTATTGATCTTCCTTTTAGTTTACGTAACTGAGTTTGTAATTAAAAATATTTAACATCGGAGTTTTTGGTTTCCAAATCCTCAAAATAAAACATGTTTTCCAAATATGTATTAAATTAAGGTCATTTAACAATATTTTTTTGGAATACTAAAATTTTAAAACTTTTCCTCTCCTAATAAAGACAGACACAATAAATATATATATTATTATATTCAAAAATTTCGACAATAAATATCATTTCAGGGCAAAAATCAATATGTGAAAGGTTTGATTAATTCCGATCATTATAAATCTAATTTTGTTTTAAATAATAATGATCTAATTTTAAGCAATATATGGTTTTTTAATTCCATTTTTTAGATTGATTCACCTTCTTCTAGTATTTTTTTTTTTTTGCCTGAGGCTTTATATGTATTCTCTTTAGGTGCCAGATTAAATATCTACATCCGTATAAACGAACTTTCAGTATTTTCTTTGAAAAATTCAGAAAGTGTTCCCTTCTTGTCAGTTTTTGTGTCTTCTCATTCATCGAGTTTGCAATTGGCAGTTATAACTTCGACATGCAATTTCCAGTTGCATTTCATGGTGACAATTTATTTATGTATATTGCCCAGTCAAATTTTTAACCAACATCAACGGAAAAAAACCATGAAAAATGGCCACGTAAATTTGACAGGGGCAAACAAGGCCTTTAACATACATATACAACTGTATATATGCTCGTATATGTATATGTATATGGAAATAAAAGAAATCAAAAATGTTAACCCGCCCCCCTAGGCCACGTTATTAAATAATATAACGGTGCAATTTACGCTCGATTGCATACATCATTTGAGTAGTGTTGAGTTCGGTTCAGTGAGGTGAATTTGCGATGGTGGTAGGAGTGGGGGCACTTTCATTTGGTTGAATGCAATTTCAGGCTCGGCAAAAGGCGATAATGAAAGTACTGAACAAAGAAGAAAAAATAGCTAACAAGCAATTGATGTGATGTGGGGGAAGAGAAACGCCACAAAAAGAGAAAGAAAGAAGAAACCAACATCACATAAAAAATGGCGTAGCGAGAAAATAAGAGGGAGAGAGTGATGGAGACAGATACTAGGAAAAACCAATTTGCAATGGATGGCAAAAGGCAAAAAGTGAAATCAGTGAATCGAATATTGTTGCAAGATGACTTATGGCAAATGAAAAAATAAGTAGAAAAAACAAATTTGATAAATATAATATGATGAAATATGGCAATTACACAATAAACAAAAAAAAAAAAAAATGATTATATAAAACTTTTCGAACTATTTCCACAAGCCCAACGATTTCTGTAAAACTGTGGGTATTTTGATAAAAAAAACGAATTTGAATGTTTTAATATATGCATTTATAATCTGTAAGTTATATATACAGTAGAAGTATATACTATATACTTCTTCAAGGTATATATGTATTTAATTCAGACTGTCATGCTTAATTGTCGTTATGTTCAACAATTGTAGCGTCCTTTTCAACCTTAAAATTTTTAAGATAAAAGATTAATCATTGTCTGTAAACTTATTTGGAGAGTTACCATGTTCTTACCTCAGCAGATTCACTAATCTCGATAACTAAAAGTCACGTACCTTTTTTCAAAGTTGAAGGCGTCTCCACCTTCCGTGAAATCCAAGTCTCATCCAGAGGTAGGAGTTCTCCTAATAAATGTAAATTAGTTATAATAATTACTATGTTTAATGCTTTCTTATTTAATAATTTAATTTTCATCAAAATCTAATATGAATCATAGCTCATAATTTATGCTGACAATTTCAATAATTCTGTTCACATTTAATTATTAGCTAATCAAATATTTATCGCACGAAAAAACACTAATTTAAATTTGTAATGTACGACTGAATGCATAATAAATTGTTGTGTAATTTGATAAACAATTAAAAGCAAACTGTAAATGACTTTTATGGTTAATCCATTACAGAAATGAGTCTCATGGGCGCCATTAAATCCAAGAAATTTGTTACAAACTAAATCACATAAAATGCAAAAACAAAAATAAACAGAATTTACCTAATTTCTGCATAACAATAACAGCTGCCAACGCCCCAGTTAAGTGCCAGTAGGTACCGAGATCAACGATGGATGGCATCTGGGGAGAGAGGCATTCGGCTCCGACATTCGATTGCAGTTTCCATTAAGTAGCCATACACATTTTAGTTGACTGGACTGTTTTGCCATGGAACGTTCTATTGGGCTTGTTATTCTTCTTTTGCCAATTGCCTGGATGCAAAGCCATAGCAGTAGACCAACAACAATAACGACAAAAGCAGCATCGATGACAACAACACCAGCAACATGGATACAACAAATACAGTTCGAGTTTCTAAGCCAGCAAGACAAATTGGCCTATTGTCGTAGCCTTCAGAAACGACAGCACCTACAGCAACAATCTCATTCGAGATCTCTTTTAAACACAAGCTGTGCTAAATTATTAAAGAATGAACTCTCGGTGTCAGGTGAACTACTTTTGGTCACTCAACAACGTTGCTGGTTTGGTCAGAAACTTTTTGGAGGACGTTGTCGCCAACGTGTCTAAAAATCACATAGAAAAAAAAAAGATTTGTTTTTTTTTTTGTGTTGTTTCTTAAGCTTCTTATTTTGGCTAGTTACACTGTGCTATACTACAAGTTTTTCAATAAACCAAAGGAAATTTATAAATAATATTGTACAATATAGTTAAGAACTCTTAGTCCAAACGAGTTCTAAGTTTTTCTGAATTTTAGAACTCTAGATTTATTGATTCATATTTTTTTACCTATTTTGAAATAAAAAGTAATTCCTTTAATATATATAAAGTAATAGCTTTGACATTTTTATGTTTATTTGATTTGATGATGTTTCTTTAAAGGGGATCGTCTAGTGTGACAGCCGTACTATAATTCATATAATTCATATAATTTGAACTTGAGGTTCTAACTATAAAGACCTCAGATTTTAAATCTACCTGACATAAAGATTGACTTCCAACGACTTTATATAAATAACCTGCTGATAGGCAGCAACGCACCGAGTCTAATTGAATCCCCCTTTCTTTGTTTCCCAAGAGAGAGAATGTCAAGTCCGACAGCAAACATTTATTTGCCATTTGCATCTTTAACTAGTCAACACATTGTTACTGCACTCTACACTGGCACACAATGGGGAATTCTTTTAATTGAAATAGTTCTCTCAAAATTTTAGTCTGTCAATTTGGTGCACTATTAATGGACATTGATTTCTTATCTATAGTCACATCCATATATGCATAGATAGTCTATATGGCTTCTACCTTATTTTGTTGCATAGTGTTGGCTTGGCAATGCCAATGACAAACTTGAAAACTGTAAAACGTATCAATATCTTTTATCATTGTACTATGTACGACGAGAGAGAGATAGAAAAATGATTCTCTAAGGCAACTTAAATCGGTGCAAATGCTGAAGAATTGCTTCACTGAGCCCCAACAAAGGACGTAAAGCCGTAACACATGTTGGAGACTTTGGAAAATGTAAAAGAAATCGGTGGAAATGAGCCATCAGTCTACTCTTTTGTTACTTTTGTACACATGTACGTAAACATGTACATACATAATTATGCCGACAGTTAACCCTAATCAAGGGGGCAAGTCTTCGTCTTCGTCTTCTCAAATGTCTTGTTAGTCATGCAGATTTTTCTTAAGTAAAAAAAGAAGAAAAAAAAACTGAAAAGCGTGTCGGCCATTTTTGTTTATCAAACTTCCGTATGCGTTGAAATTTTGCCAACAAAAAGTCAATCAACATCCGTTTTTTCGTTGGTCCTTCCCTGTATGTATGTATGTATGTATGTTCGTTCTTTTGTGGTTGCTTGTATGTTAGTTGGTTGTTGGTGTTCATGTTGCGGTTGTTTGTTTGCTCCATCATTGTTTCCTTTCATGTTTGCATGCTTCATTTGGTTGCCATTGCCACCAAAAATGGTAAACATGATGCTTTCAATCAAAAGATTGTGGGTAGCAGTTTAGCTGGAGCGTTTGCCATCAACTTTGGCTATGATTTTTTATATCGACGCGTCAACACATAAAAATAAGCCGATTTCGGTTTCAAAATAGAAAAAATTTTCTAGGAACGTCGCTTTGAAACACTGAAAATTCGAATCTTTGATCTATATATACTTCTTTTTTTTTATTAATATAATCAAGTATATTATTTTTCATCTTTTTCATAATTTACAACCAAGCAATCTCTATCTTTTGCATTTAATGTAAATTAATATAAAATCTTGCATAATCTAATAAAAAACTTTTAATTAAATTAAAATCCCGATGCTAAAATTATGTATGTATATATTTAATCGGAATTCTTGTATTAATTTACAAATCTTCGTCAGTTGGTTGGAAATCATTTGGAATATTAAAAATGGCTCGCATTTCTTGTGAAGTTTTGTTGGTCATCATATTAGCTACAGTCTTAGAAGCAGCAAGTAATAATTGTTTAATATCTAAATAATCTGCAGCCATAATGATATCAAAAAGTGTTCGCTGATCCACTTGAAAAAATTCTTTATCCCATGCACATATAATAAATTTATCCTCTGCGTCCTCCTTGGTCATCATTGCTGGGTCATCATCCTTATGGTATTTGGCCCAAAGAAGAATTTCAGCCAAAATCTTTGAGCTCACTTTGGGCAATGGCACAATGCTAGTGGAACTATTGTGATCGTCCACAGTTTCACAATTTTCCAGCAACGAAATAATAAGTGATGAACATTTTACGATTTCTAAGTTCGTATCAAAAATTTTTCCATCTGAAGACTTTAATTTTATTACATTCATAATGAAAAAAAACTAGAAAATATACATAGATTGGAAATATAATCACAAAACGGTTAAAAAGATAAATTTACTTACAGAATTGGGTCACTATGCAAGGCTGAAGTTTTTTCAATAGGAAAACAAATGAAATGTAGCCATGTCAATTTTCATTACATTTGAGATGACAAACTCTCCAAATGACTATCGATTTATCGAGCTTAAAACTTTTATGAGCATCTACATAAATAATTAGGAATTAGAGGCGACACTTTCGCTATCCTTTTATGTATGTATGTATGTATGCATGTATGTATGTTGTATGCTTTATCATAAATACATATGTATGTATACGTACATATGTATGTTTTAATGTACATTCATACAGTTTGCTGTTTTTTAAAATAGTTATTCCATCTTTTTCTAAAATTTGTTTTAATTTTAAGTTTTCACTATTATAGTATAACAGTATTTTCGCTCAAACGATATGGGAAAGGAAGATTATTAAATGAATCACAGAATTTCGGAGTGGCACATCCCACCAGCAGCAGCTGATTCTGATCAATAAACAATTGAATTTCAATTTGTCAAGCGTCATAAATATGTACATCCATACGTACATATGTATGTATGTATGTACATATATAAAAACAATTATTGTTAAATGCCATTATTGTGGCACAATTTTAACCGCGGCGGAAATCATTAATTTAAACCAATGATGGTTTAAGTTTTCAAAAATCTTAATTTGAGTTGCATTACTTATTCTCACGGGGTATGCTTTAGTCCCGTTTTTTTACCTTTGATTCTTTTATGGTAGGAAAAACAGGTAAAGTAGATACGCAGCGTTTTTATTGACGATTGCACAAACAAAGTACAAGTTGTAGTTTGCAAAAAAAAAAAAAAAAAAACGTGGGAGGGGCTGACGCACGTGTGAGGCCAAAACATTTGATGCAACATTATCTCTGGTGCAGTGACATCCGTTTTTCGGTTCCTTCTTCTCGACGAAAGTTTATTTTTGCGACTAACTGTGAGTCCCGCTAACGAAGCAGAACTCAAACTCTGTTTCGGTCTCTGACTAACTGCTGCATTGTTACGCGCCACGTGGCCGCACAAAGTTGCTGCGTCACCCTCCTGCAGGTTTCCCTTGTTTCATTTACCCCCTACCATCTATGAAATTTCTTCTGTTTTCTAGTCACCGCACTACTGATGAAAGTTTTATTGGCCAAAGTCACAGTGGCAGTTGCAGTTTCAGTGCACAAAACTTGACCTACATTTGTAAGTTGTCTATTCCAAATGAAAAGAAACTTGGCCAATAAGCATGTGCAGCAACTGTATTGGATTTTCACGACTTGAGAAAACTCATCAATGTATAAGCTTGTTTGCGACTGTTATCGCAATTCCAATAGATTAATACTATTTGGTAGAAATGATATAAGGTGAAGTGGCACTTAAACCAAATTATTTTTTGTATTCCATAGAATTGAAAAGATACTCGTACTACTGATATTGAGATCACAATCTTGACTAAATAAAACTATGTACATTTTGTCACTTAAATGATTCAAAAGAATTGAATTTTTGAAAACTAAAATCGATTTTATATAATATGTAAGTTCTTAAGTTCCTAAGTTCTTAAGTTTTGATTTGAACTCGTGAAGGAAACTTAAGTTATTAATTATTGGCTCCCAAAACTATTTAGAAACTTAGTTAAGCTGACAGCATAAATAACGCACTATTTTTTATTTAACTAATTCCAATAGTTTTTAAGTCTGTATGCGAACTAGTATTTGCTTTGGAATCAAGCTAAGTAAAGCTGCAACTAATAGGAAAAAGAAAACGCATGAAAAACTTTGCTTTAACTTGAAAGTTTAGTGAGTTTTATTAGAAAGTGCAAACTAACTAAGAGGCAGGTAAACCAAAAAGTTAAATGAACTTTTAAAATTAAAACCATCATTTGATACTCTAAAATATTGTATGATTCAAATTATGTCGGTTTTCATTTAAAACGTCATGGGAAAAATACAAGTAAATTTTTTATTTTGTGGCATCATTTTTCAATTTTCTATAAAAATTAGGAAAATATGGTTATCGAATACGTGTTACCCTATGACAAATAAGTTTTCAATTGAAAGGAAGTTTCTTAATGACAATTTTATATGATTATTAATTTTTTATTTTCTTTAATTATATTTTGTCTTACAAATTTTTTGGTTCTTCATTTTGGCCTATAACCCATATTCAACAAAAGATCAATCGGTCTTTGCCATTTTCGAATTAAACCAAAAATAGGTTAAATGCTAAAGATAATGCAAAATTTTTTTTTTCTGTGTTATAGGTTATATCTCTTTAACATCAATCTTTATTTTAAAAGTTTTATGTTCATAATATCAACAAGTTGTCTGTATTGGAAACCATCTTCAAAACACGATCTTAAAGTTTAGATGGTTGACTATAACTTTTGCCAACTCAGTACCTTAATAATATGTAAAGTATATATACATATACATCTCATCTTTAAGTGATAAAATACAGGGTATAAGAAGATGTGGGTCATATGTAGAGGCTGTAGAGAGAGTTTTGAAAGCACTTTTGTATTTGTACATATTTGTTTTTGCTGAAGTGAACTTGAAGTGTGTGTGCATACATATAAAATATATATATATCCATATGTATGTTCGTTTATGTATATGTGTTTATATATATAAATAAATATATATATATATATATATATATATGTATATTTATATATACATATTTGTATGTCTCTTTGTCTAGAGTGGTTCAAGGAGAAAAATGCTAATAAAATATTTAAAATTCGTTGCGCGCAAAATAAGCAAAAGGAGAGAAATTTTATGCTTTTCAATTTATTTGTTTTTGCTGCCGCAGCATTTATGATGCGCATATGTACATACTACATACATACGTAAGTACATATACATATGTATGTATGTAAGAGTATTTGCTTTTCTTCCATACCCTCATACTCACTCACAGTCCGTGCCTGTCTGTCTCATTCTACTCTCATTTTTCTTTACTGCTGCACCATTTCAATTTTGTGCAGTGCTCATGGCGTATGATTAATATAGAATTTTGTAAGATATTGTGTCAGATATATACTCTTGGCATATCTACCATATTGTGGGCGTGACATGGTAATTAGCCAGACAATTGTTTCTTATTTGCTCTTTCATTTCATTTGGTTAGAATGAGAAGTCAATGTATGTTATATATTCATGTCAAAGCAGTCAGGCCCTGATAAATCAGTTCACATTGTGTGTTAGTTTAGTACACTTTCAAAAATGGCGTAAGCAATATATATTTTTATTTATTTCTCAATTTGCAATTATTTATAATCTTTTATGTTTTTTTTAGTACTGAATATAGACCGGGCGATTTGCCTTATCCTGAACAGGATGAGCGCAAATTGTTTTGCAAATTTCATTATAAGGGTGTTCTAATATTCCTGGTACCTATGTTATTGGCTCCAATCTTATTGGGTCCTCAGATCTTTGGTAAGTGTTTTTTTTTCTTTTTTAGTTGTGGATTTTTTTCTTTTCATATTCTCTTGTCTTTTTATATATGCAGGCATATCGTTATATATATCTAACAATGTGTATATATTTGTACTATATATTGAATGTCATGCCACCGGGTGCGGTTGCTTTTCTCTATATAGTTTTTCTGCCCATTGCCGGTATTGCTGGATCAAAGGGCGTCAGTATGGCCCATTATACAGATTTGATTTTCTTATCATTTGGCAGTGTATTTCTTGGAGTTCTATTGGACTTATCAAAAATCAGTGAACGTTTGGCAATTTGTATTATTAAAATTTGTGGCGCGAATCTGCTAATGTAAGATACATGAAATTTGATTAAGAATCATAATTTATTAACTGCCTTTATTTTATATAGACTGCAAGTGTTTTTTCCTGATTGTAGTTTCATTATCATCATTCCTCTTCAATTCAACATTTGTTGCCGCATTTTGGATGAAAGCAGCTCAGGCAATTATGACAGAATATAACGAAGTAAGTATATACATATGTATAATACATATATTTGGCATAAGTATTTTTGATTAATTTTGTTTTATTGGCAGGTTGGCGTAGTCCCCAAGAATTCTGATGAAGAGACCTATGAACGTGGAGCGTAAGTTGTTTGCTTTGATATTTATCCGTATTGTTGTTGCTTTTTTTACATTTTCTTATAAAAATACGTAGACCACTGTATCCTTCGAAACCAGCTGTAGGAATTTACTTGACGATTGCCTATGCATCTAATTTAGGTGCAATGATATCACCATTTCAAGATCCTAATGGCCAATCCGTTGACTTATTCAATTTGTGAGTTTTTTTTTCTTTTGGCAACCTAATTGTAACATTTTTTTCGTCCTTATGTTAGTTATTTGGGTAAGGGAACTGCTTCCAATGGTAGTCTCCCAATCGTGCTGATTGGGCCCTTTTTCTTGGGTATGCTGGCTGTTTTTCTATGGATGAACTTGATGTATTTGGGCCTAATCCGAGGAAAAGTCAAAACTGATCTTGAGGAACGAGCTGTCAATAAAGAAAGACTCGGCGAGTTCTTGACTGAGAGAAAGGAAGCCCTTGGCCCCTGGACAATATATCCCAAATTGACATTAGTATTCTTGATAATTGCAATTGTGGCACTATTTACAAGAAGACCACGCGTTGTAATGGGATGGGATGATATTATAAAGAAGACAACATCTGGAGCTTCTGTCGTGATAATTGGAATCTGCGTTCTATTTTTCGCGCTGCCATTAAACTGTCTCTTTTGTAATTACTTCTTATGCCGTCGTCCAGAAAAAGAAGGCAGAATTCCATCATTTTTAAATTGGAAGGCGGCCAATGCGAACGTTCCCTGGGGCCACATGTTCATGTTGGCAGCTGCATTTTGCTGTTCTTACGGTGGTGTACAATCACGTTTCTACGAGTTAGCAAGGGATACATTAGTCCGCAAAAATTTGAATAGTTCGAGTGGTTTATTCTATGGCTCAGCGTTTGGCACTCTTCTAACTGTACTAACTCCAGCAACTGCATTGTGTCAAAGAGCCCTACCGTATATGATGCAAGTGGTATGAACGAATATATAATCATACACTCATTTGGTGAATTCCAATTGAAATTCTCTAATCCATTTATCGTGTTTTCAGGGTTTCAAGGGAACCAAAGGTCCTGGTATTGTTGGTGTACCATTTATGACAATTTTGCATAATCAATTTCTACTCCCTGTTAGTACACCCCCTAATACCATTGTTGCCGGTTGGGGAAACTTGAGACCATATCAATTCGTAAGTCATAATAGTAATTAATATAAATACGAAAGTTTATCTAACTTAATGTTTCTTCATTTTTATAGCTTGTAGGTGGATTAGTTCCAACAATTGTGCTGTTCGTGTTCATTCCTGCATTCACCAAATTCTTGGGCGGCGCTGCATTTTCCGGTTATACTGATCCAAACTTTAACACCACCTTCACATTCACCACATTTAAGCCAGAATAATTCAAGTCAAAAATATATTTAAGCATGCATATATATGTCAAATGTTATCTTATTGCCTTCTGCATTGCAGAGCTTCTTACTAAAACTTGTTGACACTTTTAGCCAAAATATTCCAAGTTGTTCGTTGTAAGACATTTTTATTTTTCAAATTTTACACACATGCCGCAGCATCTGCCACAATCAGACATCAATCTCAGACGATTGGTAGAGAAAATAAATGAAAATGCAGACATTTAGTTGGCAAAACAAGCCATAAAACATTTAAGATTGCTGACCCAACTGACAGACTAACGAAAGAGTTAGCAAATGTTTAGGAAAACATAGAATTATCTCGATAGCTGCTTCAACGAAAGGATTGAAAAATAGCGTAGTCTTATTCTAGTTAAAGAAATCGGAGTATTCAAACTTGTAGAATAGTCTCGGACCATAATATAGTTTTGGACGATAATGAGGCATGATGATTGGTTTAATTTTCGACGTCCATTTCCTTGTTTACTAACACTAGACCGTAACAGAATTAATTTATTAACAGAATGTAGCGAGTTAACATAGATAAATAACAGAATTAAGCCTTACTCTAAAAGCGAACATCAAGGAGAAGAGATATACACATAAACGAGCGGAACTAGTACGTCTTTACTTAAGGAGACAAAAGGCTTTCCATTCGGAGTTATAACATTTATGACATTAAAAAATATATGTAATTTTTGACAGCAGCAGCAGAAAGTTCCCAATCCATAGCACAGCTGGATATTTCGTATGCTCTCCAATCCCTTATCAATTTATTTATAGACTTTACAGTTGTTCCCACCGAAACTTTAAATTAGTTTTCTTCTATTGATATATATGTATATATAATTTATATTATTATTATGTAATTTATTACCCAGATTGTGATTTTTGTAAGGTAAGCTAAAAATAGTAATTCCACATTTGATTATTGCAATCTGAGAATAAGGCTTAGACCTAAGAGTTAAGTGTATAAATTAATGTACTTTAAGGGTTATTCAAAAAGAAATAAAGAGTCCCCATTTAAAAAAAAAAGTTTTTTTTTTCTATGAATTTTACTGCTTATGTGGACAGGAGTTTAAGGCGCCAAACATGACTTATGTAGGTGTAGATGGAATTCTATATGCTTAACATTCAACGCTTTTAAACAAATTACACTGTTTCGTATTTAAGGTAATCCCCGCCTGGTCATTCGCACCTAATTCGCATTGTTCTAATCCCAAACGTTGCCCACCAAAAGTGTGCACACTAAATAATTCATTTGTTAATTTAGACATGCCCATTCACCCACAGTATATCTCTCACTCTGACTCTCCCTCTCTCTCTCGCTCTCATCTTGTACATTGCTGTCTGTAACATCCTCGCCGACTCTTGTTCTCTCCGTTGTTTGTATACTCTTTGCCGTTTTTTTTTTTTTTTTGGCCAACTAGACAATGGAAAACAAAACCAAAAATGTTGTTGCTGCCTCCTCTAGAGTTGAGTGTGTGTGTTTTTTTGGAAAATGGTGCTGATGGTGGTAGACGCATTTATATTCAAACTATTTAATTATTAAATTCATCGCGCACACATTTCATGAATATTCATGGTACTCACGACATTTCAAAATTGGGCTTTTAATTGTTTTTGGTTAAGGCTAACGACCAACAGAAATGGCCAGCAAAATCAAATATTATATACTTAATATATACGCAAAGTATGTACATATGTATGTATGTTCACACATATATAAAAAGCCAGTTGCATAAGGATCTTAATCTTATTAAAAAAACAAATACAAAGTGGCTAATACGGAAGTTAAGTATCAAATTGGTAGAATCACAACTAACATAAGTTTTGAATTTCAAGGTAGATGCTTTCTATCACAGAACCCTGATTTATTTAAATTTATTGCTCCTCCTCTAGATCATTATCTTTTGGAGTTAATTATAATTTAGTTTGATTTCTGCATAACTGCGTTTCAAATAAAAAACATTTGGAAAATATAAAAAAATATATATTTCATTCAAAAATTTGAACTCAGGCATATTTTTCTATAGACAAAAAGACATTTTATATGGTATATCTATTTAATTTATCATAATTTTACTTACCAAATAGCAAAAAAATATTTTTACTTCGACTTAAAAAATGATAAAATACAATAATTAAAAAAAACTATTTTAAAACCGAAAATTAAAAAAGGAGAATTATTAAGAATATTTCATTAATTCTTAGAGCAGTTTATGGTTGTGTTGATTAAAAGTATTTATTAACAGTCTTCAGATCATCTAAATCAATGACTATAGTTTAAGTTATATTAAAAATGATGCCTATAGCATCATACGTAGTAAACACATTTTTTTATCTGTGTATCAAACCCGTATCATAAATCTATTTCTTCCAAATTTTTGTTTATCTAACTGATTATAAACGTTATTGAAACTGATTAGCACAATTTCTTATTTCATATCAGAAAACAAAAAAACTAAAGTGCATGGGTGCTTAGATAAAATATTTAAATCGTGAGTTCATAATTAGAGATTTTTCTAATGTAGCATTCGAGGTGTTGGCCAAGATTCTATCAGGTTCCGAATGCCCAAAGATTGATGTTCCAGTAGTCGAAAAGTAAAGCAATTCAAATGGAAAATACATGCGAATTAATTTTAAATAAATAATTGCACACTTTGTAATTGCTTTGGAAGAATGGAGCTATGGCCTATATAATCCAGAACTATCTGTTACCTAAAATACTTAGATCAGACATGGCTATTCTATATCCAACACACAAGAGTCAAGAAAACTTAAGTTACGTTTTTTTTTATTTACTTGAAGAAAAGTTAATTTACTTAACCTCAAGAAAATAATTCGAGTAATTTTGATTCCCAAAATCCTTTTATCCTAATTTCACTGATACCTGAAAGAAGAAAACAAAAGAACAATGAATCCGAGAGGATTTTATTTTTTCTGATCCACCAAACAAATTGTCAATTTTCTACCTCCCTTTTCTAGTCATTGGTTTGCCCTAACAAAAAAAAAAAAAGGGAAGCAAAAAAAAAGGAAAGAAAGTTAAAATTATTATGTATATATATTCAAATGGCATGCACGCCTTAAGCTGATTTTCCACGCTGGCAAATGCTTAGCTCCACCTTATACCTCCACCTAACCAAGCTCATTATCCTTTTTGTCATCTGCACAGAATTTCGCGTTAAAATAATGGAGAGAAAGAAACCGCAAAATTCAAGCAGCAAAGAGGGTAAATGCCTACAGGTGCGTTCCCCTCTCAGATTGCGGAAACAAAATTTTGCTCTTTCCTTGCTTAGTCATCATTTGTGTTGGTAGCTCGTTGGCTTTAACATTTGTGAAATTATTTTGCAAACAATTAATTTTGCCTTTTATACAACGAAACGCACTTGCCAGCAAGAGCATGAAACATTGCCCCACATACGCATAAAGGACTCCCAACATGTCCTGTCTATTAGATATACTAATGACTAACAGGCTTTATATACCTAAAACTCCACCCACCCACCTTCATACTCTTGTTCATAAAGGCTGTTCAAAAAAAGGAGCAAACTCTGGTTAAATGAAAGGAGTTGAAGTTTTAGCAGGTGCAGCGGTGACTGATGGATGGGAAGGATCATTAAGTTAAATTAATTGCATGGGTCCTTTTTTTAATAGATACCACAGACCTAAGCAAGTATTTAGACATCTCTCCATACTTTTATTTGAATAAATTTTTATTGAGTTTATGGAAAATATCTTTGATAAATTTAACTGCTCCATAAAGATTATAACAATTTATCTTACAAATATAAAAACAAAAAATTTGGTATTTGTGAAACTGAAAAACTATATAAGACCCGACAAACATACAAAAAAACTTTGCATTTCTTTGTCAAGTTTAAGTAAAGTTGACATATAGATTATGATTACACTTCCAACAACTGAATTTTGCAAAAAAGAACGCGATAATCGATGAAGAAATCAAGCTATATACCAAAATCTTCATCAACTAATTTCAATTTATATAATAATTACTATTTTAAGCTTCTTGTCAGGATGTAACTAAACTATTTGAATTTTTTATAAGGTACGAAACTATTTTATAATATTTTTAACCTATCTTTTAACCCTTTGATAATGTATTTTTTTCCCTTTTTTTTTTTTGGTCGTGATGGAATTTATTAAAATTTTCTTTTTACTTGATGTCTTAAATGTTTGTATAGGCCTTCCAGTTGAATACAGGTCATATACATAATGCGTATTACGTATACGCCTCATTTTCCAATGTAAATCAACAATTTCAATGTGAATTTAAATGAAATTCTTTATTTTTCTCATATTAAACGAACTCACACTGAGTTGAACTACAGTGACACGGGTATTAATTGCACAATTTGCGCTTAATGCCAGTTAATTGAATTGTTATTTTTTTTCCAGTTGTAAGGATTTTTAACCCGCTGTGAATCACATATACAGACAGAGACATTTGATTGATTACAAAATGCTGACAGATTGAGGAAACCAACTAACTGAAATGGGAGCAGGATATGGGCAAGAACAGAAGAAGAATATAGAAGGAAAATTGAAATTCAGACTAGACTAGACAAGACTGACAATTGCACATGCAATTTTTGTTTGAAAATGTCAGCACAGTGTCCGCAATAAGTAAACACGCTGTCAAATTATTCACACAGACGGACAAAATAAAACTATGCTAAAGAGATGCTTTGTTTTCAAATGGATCTATTCAAATATGTACAGGTTGGCCATCTCCCCACTCGCTTATTTAGTCTCTCTCTTTCTCTCTCACTCTCTCTCCCTCATTCCCTGCCACTCTCTGTCTCTGTCATAAGAATGACAAATTTCTTGCCACGTCTTTCCTGTATTCTTCTTTTTTTCCACGTTGTTACACATTGTTTGGCTTATGAACTGGCCCCCGAAGGCTTTAAGATAACAAAAATGTCTTGGACAGGGCACAGGCAAACAGGATGCCTTAAACTGCGGCATCCTATATGCGAGAAGGTGGTACAACAACAGAAACGATGGCACAAAGGACCTGACCCAAAAAACAACAACAACAACAACAAAAAAAAAGCCGGCATAGTTCTTATTATATCTATTTACTTATGCTGTCAATAACCTTAGGCATTTTTATATATACATATATATACATCCATCCACACATATATTTCTCTCGTTCAAACGAGTGGACAAAAGTATTTAACTAAAATTCTTTCATCATTTTTTTTTTAGGCAAAAAAAAAAATACGACCTTTCTTTAAATTGTTTAAGCGAAATATACAATCATTGCACAATCACATTGAATATGTACAATTTTAATTGAATTCATAAATATAAATATAACATATTGACAGGCATAATGATAATGTCGCTTGTACGACATTTGTCGCCATTTAACCAAAGTCAAACAAACAAACAAAAAATGCAAAAAAAAAAAAACAAAAAAATATGCAAATTCGTGACAAAATTCAATAAGCTTTAACATATCCTGACACCTTCTGACAACGGATATCCGCAAGCATAACAAAATGACAATAAATATTAAAATGACAATAAAATCACATCTAATAACAATTTAAAAACATTTCATAAGAAAGAATTGTTATTAATTGTTGCTAATTTCCGCATGTGCTAACAAAATATAATTATACAAAGATTTTAGTGATTATAACAGACGTAGAAGTTTAAGTACTCTTTCTCCTAGGTAGTTCTATAACTCGTTCCCAAATACCAATCGGATTTTTGGATTTTCCATTAAGCTAACGCCAAATATATATAAAGCTCTGTCTCTACAATCTGTTCAAGTTTTTCAAATTTCACTATTTCTATGTATTTTATATATGTATATTTAAATAATTAAATTTAAAATTCGATTTCAACTGGTCAACCGCATTGGAATAAAATTGCTTAAATTTCCTAATTGCAATAGGAAGTAAAAAATATCCTGAGAACTTTACAAATACTTTTAATAATGTCCATTTATCTGTTTATTACAAATTAAAAATTTTCCAAATATTTCATTCGATTGTTGAACAATTTTTGAATTATCTTAAAGATCAAGGAAACATTAATAAATAAAGTAGGTACTGTTTGAACAATTAGAAGTTTATGTCCAAATGAGATTCCGTAATTTTTCAATCACTTATAAAATGTTCCTCCTGCCATACTCTCTGCAAAGGCTTAAAGATATTATTAATTTATGAAAATTCATTTTGAATACCAAAGTTATTCAATTTAAAATTATACCCAATAAAAAAATCTCTTTCACTTTACCATGAAACAAAAATCAAAAATAAGGGAAAATTATTTTGTTAACGAGGGAGAAGGAGCTGGTCTAATTTTTATTTTTGCTTTTGTTTTTTTTTTTTTTTTGATTCTCTCCTATTTTCGGTTTGGTTAGCCGGAAATCGGGCAGCCATGACGCCATCTTTCAAAATGGCTGTCCGTTTTTATTTGCTTGCTCTCTGTCTTTGTCTACATCTCCATGATTTACGCTCTCTCGCTCTTTCACATTGTATATTTAGATATCTGTCTCTTTCTGGTGATTAGCTGTCACGAGCTGTGGCGAAAAACAAAAATGAATTATTATCGCTTTGCGTTCAAAATGTTGACATAGATTTAAATTATTTGTAACAAAATCAACGAACTGTGGCGACAATTCCCGGCCACACCCCTGCCAATATCTCCTTACACCTAATTCTTGCCATTTCAACCAGTTCTCACGCCCACGCTCAAGGATGAATTGCTGCTGCTGATTTGATTAGCTAGTAGAGGAATGGTAAAGAATAAAAAAAAAAAAACAAAATTAACAAAGAGTTTAAAATACTCTAACTATGCAGGCATAAGTTCTACTTAAAGATAAAATTTATATTTTCTTGCTCTACATGGTATTCATCTCTTTATTTTTAGATAGAGTATAAACTAGTCGATGTTAGTTAAGAAAACAAAACATATTCAGACTCCATTTAAATTGCTTTGGAAAAATTTTCATCACGTCCTATTTGTCATAACAAGACGAGAACCAAGTAATACGCACAATTAATAAACTTTATCCTGTTGGACTTGGTAAAAAGAGATACATAAGAGACAGGGAAATGGGAGAATATGAAGTGAAATAAGAATGATTGGTGGAAGTAGAAGGGAAGGCAATTACTTTTCTCTCAGTTTCCTTCATTTGTTTTCAAGGCCAGCAGTAATATATATAGTCACACCCTCTCCCCCGTCACCTTTATTTAAAAACGACAAAAAGAAACCTTAACCTAACCCAAGTCGATAGTCATTATTTTCATTGTCGCCTCAGTTCAAAGGAAATAATTAAGGTCCGACCTTTAGTTTTTCTAGTCCAAATACTATATATATATATATATATACTTTATTTATTTTTCAAATGTTTCTCTCTACCTCATGCCTTTTTCCTCTTTTGGACTCGTTATCGATGAAAATGGTTGATTATGAGAATTTTATTCATTTTTCTTCTTTATTTTTTTTTTTTGTTTTCTGTTTCTTGTTTCTATGGGAATGTTTATCACAAATTTCTATATTTTGATGTCTTTTTTCAAGGACTGTGCATAATTTTTTGTTAAATAACTTTTGCTTGTTAAGAAGAAAAAATGAAATGAAGGCTCAAGTATCAGCCCCTCAAAAAGAAAAGGTCTCACTTTCTCTTCAGACATCCTTCACCATGACCCCCCACCCTTTACTTTATTCATACTACCTTAAGCTTTTCTTTACATACATATATATATATAGATATATATTTCTTTCTTTCTTTTATTTTTTCTTTTTTTTTTTTATTCTGTTGCATGCTTCCATATTCTTATTCTCCACTTGTGGCATTAATTTCTGCTGTGTAAGCAGATAAATTGCAAAAATGTCAAAAGATGTTGACAGTCATTGGCATTAAAATGGATACAAAGTCACTTTTCTTTCATCGTACCCGACTTTTGTCGCCACAAAAGTTGAAAAATGAATGGTAAGGTTGAGGTGTCCATCAACTGGCAGATGAGGAAAAGTAAATTTAAACAGTTTATAAAAATTCTAAAGGATTTTATCACCATTTAACGAGTTAAAATTGCCATTTGAATCGTTTTAGACTTATTTTTCCTCTTGCTAAGAAGTTAATATACTAACTATTCAATTATCGGATAGATTTAGAAAACATATAAATAAATGAAAATCAGTTGTAAAGCATTTATAAGCTAATAATACGAATATATGTGTATATATATATATATATATATATATATTAATAATAAATGTATGTCGTTTGCAAGAGGATTTTTTAGAAATGATATGAATATGGAAAACATTGTTAATAACATATTTTAAAGAGTAGTTATATGTATTTTATTGAGAAATATTTATATTTACACGCCAAGTCATTTTTTTTTTGTTTTTCCATTTAACATTGTAATAAACTTAACGTTGACCAGTTGTTTAGTTAAAACGTATTCGATTTATTTTTTCTTTTGTCCAGTTTGTGATGCTTTTTCATGTTTACCGATTTCTCCAATTATAAATCGTATATCGGGTTCATCCGGATCTGTGACATCATTTGAATTCCTCGACTGGTCACGAACATGGTTATCTGTCGTACCCTGTAAAAATTCTTCCAAATTTCCCATAGATGTTTGAACATTAAATATTTGATAGACACTTTTGTTATAATGCATATTGTAAATGACTTTCGAAAATATATAGGAGACGTCAACAAAACGAAATTTGGGATTATTAAGCAAATCAGGTGATTGTGGAATGGTATTAGAACATATAATAAGTTCATAAGGCGAGTCGCTGAGTTTTTGAATGGAATCGCCAGAGAAAACGCCATGAGTAGCGATGGCATAGATTGTCGAAGATCCAGCATCTTTAAGGCGTTCGGCGGCAAAGCATAAAGTATTACTCGTATCAATAATATCATCGACTACAATGGTAACCTTATCATGAACATCGCCAACCAAGATCATCTCATAAACAGAATTCACTTTTCGCCTCTGTTTATGCAATAGAGCCATTGGTAAATTTAGTTTATCTCTTAGCATAGTGGCGACCTTAACAGCCCCATTATCTGGTGCAACGATGACACTATTCTGCCAATCGGGAACATAACGTTGGATCCATGGTATCAGGCCTACGGTAGATACCAAATTATCGCAGGGTATATCGAAGAAGCCCTGTAATTGAGCTGCATGCAAATCCATGGTTACAACATGATTAGCCCCAGCCATGGATAACATATTAGCCACCAATTTGGCGGTTATCGGCTGCTGCCATGAACTCATTTTATCCTGACGGCAATAGGGAAAGAATGGTATAACAACCGTGATCTTACTAGCAGACGCATAGCGACATGTTTGAATCATAATCAATAGTTCCATTAGCATATCGTTGATTGGTTCGCAGCTAGTTTGAATCACATAGACATCTGATCCACATACAGATTCCAGCAACTCAAAACGGATCTCACCATTTGCAAATTTGCCCCGCAAAACATGATGTAAACTGACACCTAAATGCTCGACCACCAAATCAGCAAAATTTGGATGCGATGAGCCCGATATTATTGATAAAGTGCGGTTCATGAAGAAGAACAAAATTTTGATATATAGAAGCCAAAACAATAATTGAAATGCCTGCTTATCGGTTTACATTTCAGAGGCAATTAACTAATGCGACATCTGAGTATTGGGCCTAAAGCAATTGCTACAATTAGACATAATTAGCTAAAGATGGGATTATTTATGTGGTAATGTGCCCTCTAGCCCAAAGCCGCAACAGTAATGCATATTACAAAACGGCCCCAAAGCTGATTAAATGAACAAACCGAAATGGAAATATAAAAAATTTGACAATGAGAATATATGAATTAATGAACAATTCAATTGTTAATCCAAATCTAGCAAGAAGGATATTTATATTTTAAAGCTAAAAAGTAGTACAATGAAGGACAATAGCTAAGGCTTGGAACTTTTGTCATCTGTAAAATCAATTAATATTAAAAACTAAAAATGCTTCTGACAGAAAATTTTTGTTCAAAATGTAACGATCGTTGGTGACAGCCCACGTACGCGTTTACTAACACTAGCATTTAACAGAACATTATTTAGCAGACTATTTGAATTTAACATAACATCAGCAACAGAGAAACATAGTTAATTAACAAGCAACTAGTTGGATTATGCCTCTATATAATCTGTATACTAAACATATTTGATAGAATTCAATTATTTGTACTATACAAGTACCTTAAGTACTTCAGATTAATTACCTAACAATGTTGATTCCATGCAAAAACGTGGATGGCCAAATTAACCCAATATTTTAAGCAATATTGTATTAAATTAATCTGTAAAATTTCACATATTTACTATGTTCAGCAGTTATTAAAATTTTCCTTGATTTTTTTGTAACTTTTCAATAATTTCGTTGGCAGTAAATAATTTTTGAAGTGAAAACTTCTTTAGAATCGTTGGGAGTGATTTGAGACTCGATGAAACGAAAAAGCGACACTAAAAAGAGACATACATATAGATCTTATAGCCTGCGAGAGAATGAGATAGAACAGAGTTATATAGCGTTCCTTATTTGTGTTTGCTCAATTCTTTTCGGTAGCCGAAGTGTTTCGGCGACGATATTGGATAGTTCGGGCACCGTCGGCTGGTCTTTGCTTGTCGACGCCGGCAGAATTTAATTTAAACGCATGCGTACACACATATGTACATACGTATGTACATTTTCGGCCGGCAAGTGTGCATGCATATACATATGTATACATAAGTACGCTTTTGTATACATATATATATATATATATTTCATGGCCGAAGAGGAACAGTATCTACAATTGAGTTGCAAGCTGAATTTCAAAGGCTACATCTCAATCGACTTGAAACAATTGGAACGTTATTAAGTGATTTTATAACAGCTAGGGAAGGGTTATCATTATTTACATTTAATTGCCAAAGTTTGCGCGCTCATGTACACGATCTGCAGTTAGACAAAGTAGCAACATCGTCAAATTTTCTAATTCTTTCCGAGACTTGGTTGGATAATGAAACCATTTTTGACATTCCCAATTTTGATATTGTAGTTCAATTTAAAAGACCACAAACGAGAGCAGGCGGTGTTGCAATATGTATACCACAATCAAAATGACGGTGCTCGTATTGTAACTCCACAGATAGATATGAATGCAAAGCAACTAGAATCACTGTCTGTTCAGCTCTCTAAAGTGGGAGAAATATGTGCATGCGAAACCAGATTGAGCAATGGAAAAACAGTTTTAATTGTGGCAATTTATATTTCACCGAATCAATCAATAAATAGCATCACGGAATTCATTCATGAAAATTTAATAAAGTATACACCAGAAGTATCGCGTATACTTAGAAAAGATCACGATAAAGTTCCAATGATTTTAAGTGGCGATTTTAACGTAAATTTTGCATTGGACACAGCGGTTCCTTTAATTGACTTTCTCAATACAACATTCAGTTTAAAAATGTGTAACAATCGCACTGAATCAGCAACACGATCAAAAACAACAATTGACGCGGTATTTCAAAGATATGTTGACAACATCGAAACCAAAGCATTTGTATCATATTTTAGCTATCATAAGCCACTCGTATCATTTGTTGAAATTGAAAACATTGAGGATGAATAATAATAAAATGAAGAAAATAAAATATGACCTTTATAGCAATATTATAATGAACCTATAATTATCCCGCTCCTAATGCTGCTTTCGTCTCATTCTCTCTGTTTGTTTTACGGAAGGTTTCACTTCTATCGTGTCTAACCGTTAGACGCACTTTTTTTTTATCATTTTACGTGCCTTGTATCCATTTTTAACTATCTTTGTTAACTCTGGCATCATGCTAGCCAGACAAATTTTGGCAATTAAAGCCATTCATCAGACATGTAAGCCGTGGGTGTTTTTGTTAATGCCATATTTTATATTATTAAACTTTTTGGAGGAGGTACTTCATGCCGTTTTCAATTTAAATATGGAGAGTGTTAGCAAGGCTGTCCTTTTAAATGCTCCCGATTATGTTGGTTTCATATACACCATATTGAATGCTTTAGTTATTCTAATAGCCTGCATATTGGTTGCCAGCAAACAAAATGATGAAGTTGGTATCCTAATGCTTATTACAGTAAAAATTGTCCAGCGTCTGCTCTTCGCTAATAAGAAATATATTCTTCGACTATTTATAATCGATTGTATGGAAAATGGCTGCCTTCTGATGCTCTTGGCCGTAAGTCGTATGCAAAGTAATCAAAATAATTGCTTAAAAGGGTCAGACAATCGAATTTCAATTTTATTATTTATGGGTCGTACATGTTTAGCAGGATCCTTTATTATATGGCTATATGGAGATATAGAGGTAAGTTGTAGATGTAAATTTTACAATTTTAGTCCGTAATACCACAAAAGTCTAAGTTGTCATTCCGATAATCTTAATTTCAACTAATTTAAACGTTTTTGACTTATTTTTTTCAGTTTATCTGGTCTCTTTTGGTATGGATAGTTTTAATATCATTCCTTTTGGGTTATCGCTGTAAATTGTTAGCCTGGCTAACAGCTTGGTTTATGCTATGCACAGACATTCTCCATTTGTGTCTGAGGCAATACGATGGCAATGATATCGTTTCTGGCATACATTTTCTGTGTATTATTTTATGCAAACTTGGTGGATTTCTATTGCTATCCCAAATGGGTGCTGGTAAATGGTCATTGGATGCATATCGATAAAAACGAGGGAAACATAGCACAGAGAAACATCAAACAGTCGATGATTAAGATGTAAAAGTCCATTAAGTGTTACGAGTATTCCCAAAAATCAAGTAAAAAAAAAAAAATAAGAGGTTAGAGGAGGAGGGAAATACATATTTTCGCCTTGAGCTAATGTTTATTTTTATTTCTATCTCTATTTGTGCACCTGGCCTTTGATTCGCGCCTCCACTTTCCCCATTTTACCTTTGCTCTTTCTTTTTGTGAATTATTGAAAAGCCTGGAGTAGAGAGCTTAAGCTGCTTTTCCCTCGCCCAACCACTTTTTTTTCTTCTTTTGCCGTTTTTTTTTCCTCTTAAAAAGGAAATTGAAACTAAAAAAAATTTCATCTTAAATACAGAAAAAATAGAGACACTTAAAAAGCAACAACACTGCCGTTAATGAGTTTTTCTAGAGGTTGAAGGTAGGAAAAAAAAAAACAGAAAAACCGCAGAGGACGCAGTGACCTTCGCTCTTGACTTAAAACCCATTTGCATAAGCGCAAACTGGGGAATGGCGAATGGCAAATGTCTCCAAGCAAATGGCAACGACATGTGAGTGTTCCCCTTGACTGACCAACCAAGCGAGAAGACCCCCCTCCCACTCAGTTTCCACTCCTTGTTTATCCAACTGTCATCGCAGTAAGTTTTTTCTTCTCGTTTTCCTTGGTTGTTTTTTTGTCAGCCTGTGCAATGCGTTTGCCTTAATTAAAAAGAACAGCAACTATCCGTATATATTGACGGAAACGTTAAAAGCCGCTGGCAGTGTGATAAACAAATGAATGGGAAGAAGTTAACTGTATTTTTTATATATAACGACATGACACTGATTTTTGGACACCCTACAGAAAGTAGGAAAAAAATTAATCATTGATGAATCCAAAAAATTGCTACCATATATCCTATTTTAACTATTTAAATCTCCCTCAATATAAATATTTAACATGATATCCTAAATTCCTTAAAACCTATTTCATTTAAAAATTCAATAAAACAGTAACAAGACTTTATATTAAATGTAATAATAAACTTATACTTTGCTTTAGTTAAATTTTCAATTAAGGTTTACGAATCATAATTTGGATTGTTTTCTTTAGTTTATTTTTGTAAAAAAAGAAAAACTTAGCGATGTAATTTTGTAAATGAAACACAGGCGACCTGCCAAAAAAATAACAACACAAAAAAGTAAAAAGAAAATATAAACAAAACTAAGCAGAAACGCAATTTTCACAAGTTGTATTAAAGAAATGAAACTCGAGGTAAAGGACAAGAGAGACAACAACAAATAAACTGCTCACAAGCAAGAAAATATGCAAATGTAAGTAAGTAAAAATGAGGGGTGGAGACCATGTGGCGTATGAGCAACAACAACAACAGCAGCAACAATAATAACAACAATAAGAAAAACAACCACACGTTGCATATATGGAAATGTGTTTAATTAAAATGGTGCAACAAAATGCACGCGCATGTGGTTAACAGTAAGAAGGAATGCACATGGCATTTGCATAAGTAAAGTAAATAAATATACGAGTATGCGTGCGTATATGTCTGTGTATTCATATGTATTTGTAAGGACAATGCAAGTATTCATCTATCCAGCCAACCAACAATTCGACTTTCCATCCAACCTCGTTCCCACACAGGCAATACAAAAACTTCAATTATTTAAATCAATTTACCTGACAACGAACGATAAGAAAGAGGCATCAAATGAATCTTTTGCTCAGGTAAACATTTACAAGTGTAAAGTTAATACGTATACGTATATACATATATAATTAATTTTACAATTGAAGTTACCGGTTTCATTCAAGCTATTTAAGAAATTTTGAAAAACTTGAAAAAAGGGAACATTTATGTTTTTTATAAGTATACAGTCATAGACAACGAATCTTAAGAATTATATTTGGTCATCTACAATAAAATAGATATAAACAGACCTCAGGTCTATACTATTTGTCAATTTATTTATTATAGATCTAATTTATAAAAGCAATATTATAGTTTGTTATTATAAAACAATTGTAGCAGTAATATTTTGAAGTATAGTTCGAGAGAAGACGTTGAATAGTAAATAACTATAATCCAAAAATATTTTCTTTTTAAAAATATTAAGTTGTTCTTTTCAAATTTTTTAAGTTATTGTGCTTACTTTCAAGTTTCCTTGATTTTGTATCAAGTCACTTGAAAATTCACCTAATATGTACATATAAGATTCAAAAGTTTAGTTTAAATTTAAATAGTTTTTGTTTCCTTAAAAATATATTTACTTTTTAAAAGTGTTTTCAAACATTCACTTATTTTACAGAATCCATACGATTTCTTTCAAAATCGTTTAGTTCTTTTTGCTACCTGCTGTTTATTTTAATGATTAAGTTTTTAACTAAAATTAGATATTTGCATGTAAAGTTATCGATATCACTCACATAACAAAAGTTAAGGTCACACTTTGTCAACGACTATACATACTCTAATAAGAATAAAGTCGGACTGAAATAAGGCTCTAGCACACCCAAACATGATACTACGGTTACATTAATTTAATATTCCAAATTGTTAAACAGAAAATCTTAGTCTGCCTTTAGCATAAACTATTGAATGGATAGGTTTATCGAAACTTTAAATAGTTGCTTCAGTGTCACAAAAAGTACTTGCTAAAATAATTTAATTTTTAGCTATTCTTATGAAAATGCATAAAATGAACGTAGACATAAGCCAAGAACTAAACGCAAAGTGGTTTGCCTATGAAATCGTGTGGAATCAGTTTCCACGCAACTCTGGCTGCTCATTTATGAGTTCTACTAACTTCGTTTCACCTAATCCCAATGATTTTATTTCCAAGTGGTTTTAACTTTAACTTTGACTGTTTTTTTTTTGAGGTGGAAAGAATGAAAATGTGTGGTTGAATCGTTGGGTGGTTGAGTGATTTTCTTGGATTGGTGGGGGGGCTATGGGGTGGCTTGGTCCATGTAAATTTCATTTCAAGGCTAACGCACACGTACAAAATGAAATGAAATTCATTTGGGAGCATCATCATCATCATCTCAGTCTCAGAGACATCGTCGTCGCATTACGTAAAAGCGCTTTTACGACTACATTTGTACATATATACGCAAAAGCCCACACATATTCAACACACGGCATGGCACACAAGTCCCCAAAAAGTAGGCTACAATTTGGTTGTAGCTAACAGGTTGAAGGCAACCAGAGATTTGAAAGCGTGCGAATGGCTAAGAAGGAGAGAAAAAGAGACAATAAAGCTTAGCTTTGCCACTCATTCCTTAAAATGCATCTGTATGTATGTGTGCGTCTCTATGTTTGTTTTTTTCTTCTCGATATTCCTTACGAATTTTCCAATAAACTCAACTGCCAGCTTATTTTTTTATTCCTCTTTTTTTTTGGCGGCTCAACATTAAATGGCTTTTCAGCTTCATAGATTTCTTTTCCTTTCGATTTTCACTGAAGGAAAATCGCATTACAAAGTCATTTATGGCATTCGCCATTCAATAATAATGTCAGTTTACTGGGTTATTAAAATTTCATATAAACATTTCATGCTGACTTTGACTTCTGTAGAGCTGAATTTTTCATATTTATTTTGTTCTTGTATTTTTTCACGCTTTTTCTTTTTTCCTACACATATACGTATACATTTTTTTTTTTTTTTTTTTTTTGTTCTGCTTTTTTGTTATTCGTTTTGTAGGCGCCAAAATGTCAGCGACACGTTCGCCTACAGCAGCAATTTATCATAAATATGCGTAGACATATATACATACACATATACATATGCGATATATACCACATACATATGTGCTGGCATATAAATCCTGGCCTTGTTTTGTCCTGTCGACCTTATTGCAAACGCGTTTTGGGTATCCCTCGGTAGCCTGTTGTTCCCTGTTGCCTTTTGTTTATGCCGCTGTCAGCGTTCGTTTAATTCAACATTAGCGCCTTGCGGTATGGTCCGAGAGGTGAGAGTCCTGTTTTACCACTGTTGCCTCCATCATCATCGCCATCGTCGTCACCCTGGATCCCTTTGTATGTTGCCCCTCAGCCATTTTCACACGCTTTTCCTCGCGTTTGTTCGTTTCTGTTGTTGCGTACTTTTTTCTTCGACTGTTTTGGCGTTTTTTTTTTTTTTTTTTAAATTGTCAAACTGTCAAATAAATTACATAGGAAAACATACAAAAGATCTGACGCAGTTGGGCTTCTTTTGAACTTAACTTTTCTGTTGTATTGCATATGCATACATATACATACATATATATAATATATATAGTCCAATCTTTGAAGCCTGTTTTGATTGTTCGATCTTTGGTGCACACAATTTTGACGTTTACATTAAATTTTTGTTTTCAAAAGCAAATAAAAAACTTTTCGTTACTACGGCAATCGATATACCCTAAACGATCGAAACTTTAAATTCAAAACGCATTTAATTGGTGACAATTTGTTAGTTGATGTATTCAAATTCAATGTATTCAATGATAATTTACAAAACAAAAAGTAGTGCTTCATTTGTTCTCCCAATACGAATAAATGTAGTATAAAGAAGTCTTTGAAATCTAAACTAATAAAAAACCAAAAATTCCAAAAAAAAAGAAAATTCTCAATTGAAACTGGTATTCTCCTACTAAATTGAAACTCAGGCATAATTGTTTATTTCATTTAGAAACAATATTTGTACCCCTTTTTTATTGAACTTATATTTTAAAAAAAAAATTTGATAATTAATGCTAGGTTATTAATTGATTATAATATCTAAATTTATATTATAGCATTAGGTCGTAGTTCTTCAATACATTTATAACTTTTTTCCATCATAGAATAAGCTCTTCTTAAGTGCATATATCTATCAAATACATAGTTAAATAAAAAGTTTAGTAACGCTTAAAAAACTTTCGCAGACAAATGGCATAAAAACTGATTCATATTTTATGCGCTTCTTAGTCAAATTTAGAGTTTTCATACACACACACACACACACACATTAAGAATGCACACACAACCAAAGGCGGAGGGCCTTTGCCAAAAGTCAAGCGGATTTTGGTATGGCAAAGTTTGTCTAGGCCAAAGCCGCTTAGACTAGTTAAATAAAAGTGCTACAAGAGCTGAAAGCACACATACACATCCACACACAAACACACATGGATACATATTGTCGCATACACTCACATACATACACACATGACCAGTAAACCCCTTCTGATGCCCAAACTTAAACTCAAGCTAAAACTTAAACTGTAACTGAATCTCATCACAAATTTTGACGTCAACCGCACACTTTAATTGCATTTCCTTGGCTTTGGCCAACTTTAAATTATGCATTTAAAATATCAAATTGAAAATCTTCAATTTACGCACCATTTAAAATTAAACTTTCCATTTGTCTATGGAAAAGTGTCTTTAACTTTAAGTTACATTTCCTTTTTCCGTTTGGGTCGACCTTCCACCAAAGGGAAAAAAAGACAAAGCAACGAAAAGTAAAAAAAAAAAAAAAAAGAAAAGGGCACACCACGTGTTTATTTATGGCAGCTGTGTCTTACTATACATTTTCCGTTTCCTTTTCGCGTTTGCCATTTAAATATTTAAAAAGCCTCAAAAACCTATGCGGCGACGTAAGCCCATAAATATGCAATGAACTTTGCGAGTTTTAACATCTTCTGGCAGGCATTTTTCAATCAAAAAAAAAATTAAAAAAAAAAAAACAAAACAAGAAAAAGGAACATTCAAGGACTAACTTTTACTGTGCGGTAGTTTCAATACCCTAACGCGGATTATGGCATAAAATTTTTGGTTTCATCAATGGAAAATTTTATGCTATATTTGATTGTAATAACTTTGGACACTTGAAGCCCCGCGATGTGGTATCTGATGAAATTCTGCTAACACTAAAAGGTATTTATTCTATTTCATATTGTGTCTATTTCTTTTAATGCTTTACAATTTTCATTATACTTCCAAAAAATGTCAAAAATTACTTAAATAACAAATAGAGGTCTTTTACATAGATGTACATATGGCATTATAGATACAATAAAGCAATACTTTATAAAAACAAAATAATAAGAGAAAACTGCACTAATTTTAGAAAGTTTAAAACTCTTACTAATATTGTTGCTCTGCCAAAAATTAATTTACCTTTTTGCAAGGGTATAACAACAAAAAAACAAGAAAATTATTATGGTTTTTTAACTAAATGCAAAAAGCGAGGAGAAAAAAAAGGGAAACCGGAAAAATGAGGAAGTTAATTAGCTGCAGATGTTGCCTTTCAATTTTGTTAAAGATCCTCTTTGAGTCCTTGACTGCAACGTCTTAGAAAAACGGAAAGAAAGCAAAAAAAAAAATCCAAGATTTTTGCTCATCTATAAAAGTCGTAAAAAGTTTAACGTAATCTTAAAGTAGATAGCATTTTCTCGATAAAAGTTTCAAATTGTTACACGGCAAATGACACGCGTTCGCCCCATGGCTCCTTCAAGTTATATTTTTGTGGTCTGCGTGTTAATCTGTTGAAATTTGCGTTTTAATAGAAATCACAAGGTGTGTGTGTGTGTGTGTGTCTTTGTATGTGTTTGTGTTTGGGGCAGATTTTTTGTTAAAAATTTTTTTATTTTATTTTCTCGTTTTTTTGTTCAACTTTTGTCAACAGGCGGAACGCGTGTTGTATAAAAATGCTTATTGCTTTTAAGTACGTGATTTTGCTTTTGAAAATTTCTTTTGACACATTTTTTTGAGAGTCCTTCGGTTTTTTTTTTTTTTTTGGGTATGGCATATACATTAAACGTATTGGTTTTTACGATTGACAGGACGTTGATAGTTGGTAGTGGCATGAATATAATTTAATTAATGTAATGGACAAGTATGAGACCCCAGAGGGTAGCAAACACTAAGAGAAAATACGTGTTTTGTGAACTACTTTTTTTTTTTTTTTTTTGAAACCCTCCTAAAAAAGGGAAACAAGGACAACAATGTAAAGAGCCTTTAAATACCTCTACGTTCTTATGAAAAAGTTGTTTAGGTGTTGTGTATAAAATTTGTTATTTCAATATAAAATAACTCATTTAACCAAGAGTTTCTATGATAATTTGTAAATAAAGTTACCCAACAAGGATATAAACATGAAGAATTATGGAAAATGAGTTTATTACATTGAGGAAAAACAGAAAATTTTCCATGGTTTAGATAATTTTTACTTATTTATTAATTATAAAAAAAAAAATTATTTTTTTTTTTTTTTCCCCCTCTTTTTTTTTTTTTTTTTTTTTTTCTTCTTCCCCTTCTCCACAAAACGATAAGAGGAAAATTGTTTTTTTTTTTTTTTTTTTTTTTTTTTTTGTTTTTTTTTTATATTTTTATTATATTATTTTATTTTTATAATTTAAATAAAATAATAGGTTTGTTTTTTTTTTTTTTTTTTTTTTTTTTTTTTTTTTTTTTAATAAAAATTTTTTTTTTTTTTTTTTTTTTTTTTTTTTTTTTTTTTTTTTTTTTTTATTTTTTTTTTTTTGTTTGTTTTTATTTTATTTTATTTAAAAATTTTGGTTTTTTTTTTTTTTTTTTTATTTTTTTTTTTTTTTTTTTTTAAAAAAAAAAAAATTTTTTTTTTTTTTTTTTTTTTTTTAATATTTTTTTTTTTTTTTTGGGTTTTTTTTAGAGAGAAAAAAAATAAAAAAATTTTTTTTTTTATTTTTTTTTTTTTAAAATAAAAATTTTTTTTTTTTTTTTTTTTTTTTTTTTTTTATTTAAAAAAAAAAAAAAGGAACTGGGGGGGGCGGAGTTCCATTTTTCCCTTTTTAGTTAAAATTAGGCTTAGTAACATCTTTTAATATCACTTAAACTACCAAAAATAATTCACAAGGCTAACAAATATAACCAATTAACTTTTGAAAGAACACTTACTAACTATTATAGGCCATTTTTTTTTTGACCTATGATCAGACTTTTGTAATATTATTAATAATATTATTTGAGTTCTTAATATGCTATATAATTTAATTAGTCCACGCGTTGTCGATTTGTGTGTTATTCGGCTACGCCCCTCAATTAACTGGCCAGAAAGTGGGTTGTCCACCACCTGAACAAGGTAACTTACTTCCTTTAGGCATTATTTTGCTTCCTCTTTAACGCATTATTGATGAAGTTTTTAAAAAAAAACCAGCAAAACAAGAACTGAAGTAAATATTTTATAGTCTCTAATGGACCATTCATTCATAAATATGTATACAATAAGTACTTATTTTCGATTTGCAAAAATGAAAGAATTTGCATAAACTTTCTTTAACTCCTTCTATATTTTTCGTAACTTTATCCTTCTAATGAACAGTGGAAATATTATTTACGGATTAAAAATTAAATAAAAACTCATTTCGAAGGGCAAGTGAAGCGCAACTTAAAATGATTAATTGTCTAATTATATTCAACTTTAGACTTTCTAATTAGATTTAACTTTTGGACTGAAAGTATGTTTTAGCCTGATATTGCTAATCTGAACTGTTAGACTGTTAGCTGTATGAAATCTATCCGATCTAAAGTAAAATCCTGGAAATTTAACAATCAATATTAATTATATATAAATTAATCTGTTGGAATGAAGAAACTTCTATTTCTTCAATCATCCATGACAAATGAAATAAATGAAATAAAATCCATTTGTCCCCAGACTGTAGCCAACTACACAAAGAAAAAAAAAGGATATGGAAAAAATACAATATTCGTCTGGATTTTGATTGCTGTTGTGAAATCGAGTAGAATCCAAATTGGCAACAGGCAAATGAACACTAGAGTGAATAGAGATGTAGATGAAGAGATGGTTTTTAAAAATTTGCATTTGCTTTGCAACCCATTCAAATGTACAAATGGAAATTTTCAGATTTTGTGATAAATACCTAGTAACAAACAACCAAACAAAATCAACAAAAAATGAAACATTTAGAATAGTTATCTTGACAGAATGTCCATAAAAATCTTTCAAAACATGTCCACTGAAGTGAGTCTAAACCGAATAACAGAAAAATTAAAATGAGAAAAAGTTAAGATTTGCCATAAAATGAATAAAAGTTACATCATGGCAGAGAGTAAGCAAAAAAAAAAAAAACTCACACACACACAGACACACACAAAAAGAAAACGTTTTAAATTTCATTTACTGATAATGTGACTTACCCAACAACCCCACCCACACATGTCCTCCAACCGCCTCTTGCCAGATTTAGACTCCACTCAAAATTCATTTGACAACTTCGTCAACAAGAGCCCTTAGATAACTTTGGCAAACGTTTCACCCTCCCATTTGAAGCATACCTTATGGCTTCACAGGATTTCAAGCTTGCAAAAGCTGATTTGCAGCCACTCTTTAGATGTAAAAGAATAAGAGTGAGAGGTAGAGGTAGAGATAGAGCGAGAGGGAATATAAAAAAAAAAGAAAGAAAGAAAGATATCAAGGAGCACGCTCTGGCACATAACTCATCATCAAGCGCAATTTGTGTTTAACAATCGTTGGTAATCTTTATTGGATGTCAAGCTTCCAGCTGTGCTTGTGTGTGTGTGTGTGTGTGCTTGTATGTGTATAAGTGTGTGAGTGTATCTCTACTTAAGACACACACATAGCACTTGCTCTCTAAAGTTGTCTACGTCAAGTGTGAAAGAGGCATATACCGATTCACAATCCGACACAAACACACAAACAGAAAAATACACACATGCATATGCATTGCTCTCTGTCTCTTTTACTCTTTCTGAAGATGTTTTAGTGACAACGAAAGTGTAATTGAGTGCCACACAACAGACAATTCTAATGTCTAGGCAAGTGGACGTTGCCAGCCCTCAAACAAGCGTAAAAACAAGGCACATGTAAAGCACAAAAAAATACTAAAATCAACGAGATCTATCAACTGTAGAATACCCTTTACCTAGTACATATATACATATAAACTACATATGTATGTATCTACTCGTTAAAATTCAACATAATATTACATACATACATATATAAGCAGAGAAACATTCTTAACAATTTCCCTTGAAGAGAATAAACGATTGAACATTATACCAATTATCTTTCAATCAGAGAATCGATTATAAAACTAAATATAAATCTTTATGTAAAGATTTCTGGTAAATTTAATACTTATATAGAATATTTTAATAACAACCGCAGTACGAAATTAATGCATACATACATACTTATACATACATACATATGTATAAATTAGAGCTTTGGTGTTTTTCTTTTCTTCGTATGTACACACTTCTCTGTTAAGTGAAGATTTTTCCTTGTATGTTAACAGTAACATTTAAGCGGACCTGTTACTGCTACTGTTGTCTAGTTTTGTCGTATTAGCGTTAATAGTTTTTAAATCGGTTATTTTTAAAATATGTACTAAGTCTGCTATATGCTTAAGCAAACGCCTAACTGTTATAAAATAGTTTGAATAATATAAAAAAATAGCTCAAATAAATTAAAAAGCCAAGATAAATTATAATAGTCAATTAATTTCTTACTTATCGACTCAAAATATATCGAATTTAATATAACTTGAATTATATTCTAAGCTAAACTTTTAACAAATTTATAAAGGAAACATATAAAAGTGGATACATGTACATACATATATTCACAAAGTTTATACCATACTCACCACATTGTGTTGCATATAGCTTAAGTATTCCATTATACTCTTCTACGGGTTGGGTAAAAGGTATAAAATAGTACAAGAAAATTGCCATTGCTTGGAAAAACGAAATATTTCCGTCAGGGCTGCACACTTTTTTAATTCTCATATAAATTGGAAATGGACAAAGTATTTGTAGTACTAACAAAGATACTTTTTTTGCGAAAACGAAAAATCTCTAAAAATCAACAAGCAACTAAATGACGAATATTATTTAAAGTATTTTATTTACATACAGATTATATGAACTTACATCCCTGGTTGTAAAGGTTTCCTTTTTCCTTTTTTTAAATAACCAGCCCCTGTGCCATTATGAGTTGTTCTATTTGATTTTTCATTTCCGCAGCAACATGTGCATTGTGTTGGATTTGTTGCCCTTAGGCTGTAGAACGATGAAGATGTGAATGTAGATGGAGCAGAAGGGCGAACGTGAACGATGACTACAACGGCATAGTTGGGACAGGTTGCACATGACAAGCGTAAAAGTTTTCAAGTGCTGCATGCCAAGCATAGGGCGGAGTTAGAAACGCAGATGGAGGCAGTCGAAAGCAAAGTGGGCGTGGTACTTGGGTAATCAAGCACGACAGCAGCTGCCATTAAGTTGAGTTAAAGCCTTGGATGAAGTAACAGTGTAACCTTATGTACGTTTTTTTTTACTGAAACTTCGGTTGAAGCTGAAGGAAATAAAAAAAAAGAGTTTTAATTAAAATTCTTGGCATACTTTTAGGCGCTTTTTTTGTAAGTTGTGTGTGTATGTGAAATAAACAAGTGCGTTATGTTTGTAGGCAGGAAATATGATTAAAACAAAGCTCAAAAAAGCAGAAATCGATTTAAAATACAGCTTAACTTAAGCGAAATCCAAATATAATCAAATTAAAGCTCACGAGAGAGAGGAAAAGCATAAAGTGATCCAATGAAGTTTCGTTGTCATTACAATATTAATATAAACGTGTAAAGGATCTTTGGTGCTGAAATTTATTGATTTGCCTAATTAAAGTTGTTTTTTAGATTTACCTAATTAAATGTAAACAAAACCCATAAACACGCACCAAATTTAACTAATCAGTGCACGGCGATTTTATGACAAGCTTTTTTCAGAAAAATAGAAAATAGTTTTATATATCATAATAATCTATGAAATGCCGAAACAATTACTTTCTCTCCAGTTAACAACTTATTTGACAGGTTTATTAAACACACCCGAATGAACACAAAAATATCAATTTACACATACATGTAAAAACTAAATACATATACACGTATATCCAAATATACTCAGACAAATAGACAAGCTAATACACTAATTGATTTCTGGCATTTGTGGCCAGACGCATAACATATTTGTTATAAACTATCAAAAATGCTACTTTATTTATATGATGATGTAAAACAGAATCCATTGTCCTTGTGTGAGTGTATGGGTGTGTATTTTATATGGGTGTGCTTTTAATAATTAATATTTGAGGGCACTTTATTCTCCATAATGCCGTAAACCAATTCTAAATGCAATTTGTTGCAAACTAAGCAAAAATTTTCAATGTTAAACCACACACGCAATACGGAAGGACGCAGGCGGGAAAGTGGGTGGTAGTAAACATACGAGTACAACTACAACAATAACTCAGTTTGGCTAAAAGCTAGTGCAAAACGCTAATTGAGTTTACTGTACATGGCGATGGGTCATTCCAGTTTTGAAATTGATGTACCAAAAGCCACCTTAACCCACCCACTTTCAAAAAAAATCTTTTTCATACGGTTTATGTTGAGAGCGATGTATAAAATGCAAAAATGCTGACTACAAAATTTGTCACGCGCAATCAGCGACGGACGCCCGGTGGTATAGCACTTTCCGCCCTCAACTAACTAACAACCACTATGTTAGGATTATGCTAGTGTGGTGCCGCCTGGTTAGCCGCTAAAGCCGCACTCAAAAATTGTTCAAGGTTTTCAACGTCATTATTATTATCAACATCATCAACTGGTTATGCCCACCATGTTTCTACTCGTCTGTTAACCACCATCTCGGATATCTGCCATCACTCACTCCATCATTCGTAATGAAAAGTCTCTTGAGGTTTTTAGTGGGTTAGTTGACAGCTGTCAAAAGCATTTCTATGGTTCACTTAAGCTGCCATAAGCTATGCATTCAATTAAACTGCTTTTCACCAAAAAAATTTAAAAAAAAAACTAGAAAGTGAAACCATTTGTAACAGTGAATAGAATAATGTTTAAAAAAAGATGCAGTATTAGCTATTAAAGGCATTACTATTACTTTAACCAAATAGAATGCTCTACATGCCTTTAAAATATAAGCTAATTGGGAAAAAGAAATTTGGAAGTTAAGAATTGTTTATATTATTTTAAGTGTCAATTGAATGTTTTCTACATATAATGAAACAAGCAACTCGTTTGAGTACACCCTGTATCAAGTTGTAATAGACTAAAAATCGAATTCTGTCCAAATCGCCATCAATTTAATAAAAAAAATTTAATTTAAATTCTGTTAACATGGAGCAACAGCAAATGCATGACTTAAACTGCTTGCAGAAACTTATATTGCTTGCAAAAATTTAAAGGAGTACTGCTTGCAGAGAAAGCATCGAAGGTTTTCCTGCACTTTATTAACATTTCAGCACAAGAGATTTATTTGTATATATGCGATATTTATTGTCCAATTTGAACTAAACTTTTAGACAACTAGCAATATTATCATACCAAAATGTAATATGATATCATCAAGAAAACTGTAGTTATTTGTTTTATCTGTTACCTTATGAATAAAAGTCAACATGCATTGAAAAAGATTTGTCATGCTAAGCAAATTTTTAACAAATTTAAATAACATTACTAAAAAACTTTAAACATAGAGGAATAATACTTAAATATAAATCTATATATTTCATACCTATAGAATTCTTATTGCCAAACATGAGTATATATTTCTCAATTTGATTTAAAGTTAGCAAATAAGTAACATTTGTTTTATATTTAAATCTAAATAAGTATCATTTTAAATGATATCAAAACGCATTATTACTATTCTCTTAGTTGATGACCATTTGCTGTAAACACGATTGCACTTAAAAACAATGATTTTCTGCTTCAACCTATTAAATATTATTGCCCACAAATAGCCATTTAAAGGCAATTAAAATTACATACCTTTAATTAATTTTGCAAATCACCAAATTACCCCTAATGCCTTGTGTAAATTGGTATCTAAAAATACAAAAAAAAAAAAAAAAAACAACAACTAGGTAGGTGATAACAATAGAAATTGTAAAATGGAATGCAGAAAATATAAAATGGGAAATATTTATTCAAATTTTCAACCACATGTTGCATATAGTTATTGTACATACATTTTCAACCCATTTTGCGAATTTGCCAATGTAAATTAGCCAAAAGCAGAAATCACACAAGCGAAAAATATTGAACCAATTTGTTTGACAAATATGTAAAGGACATGCGAATTGAATTCCATGCATCAGTGTGAATGACAAAACAAGAATTTGAAAATCTACTATATTATTTCCGGTATCAACTTTAAGATTCCCTATAGAAAAATATATGGATAAATGGAATTCAGCTACAAATAAATTAAATTTTCAAAATGTCAATAAATTGTTAAAGAACTAAATACCCTTTTTAAGTCGTTTCAAGACCTATGCAATTAAAAAAAAAAGGAATATCAGATATACTTAACTATTCAAATATATTTTTCAATAATTAAGTAATTCAACAATAATGAATGAACCCAGATTTTCCACAAACCATAAAAAAATCATTTTGGTCTTATTGAAATAATCGCCTAAAATTACTTAATAAAGTTAATATTTAAAAAATAATGCCATAGCCATTAGATTGAATAAAATTTAAGAAATTATTCTGTCGCTTACATACATTGGAACAAATAGAAAATACCCATTTATCTTGGGATTTTAATGGGCATATATTTTATATGCAATATTTGATATTTTTACATTGGCTACAAATTGGTTTTATTGAACACTTTGCGCATCGTTGGAATATTTAGTGAATTTTCCATTTCCATATGTTGTTTTTGCTATAACACAGTTTCCCTTGAATAATTGGAGGAAAAAAACATTTGTTTGAACCCTTAAAAGTGCACAACAACTGTTGTAGTTACTGACGTGCTGCCGATTCATAGTTGTAAGTTATATATACGGACATACATACAAACATATATTCATATGATATAGTACATATGTACATAGTTTTTATCTAGTTATATATTGCAGTGGGTTATGTTGATTTAATGAATTTTCGGTTTAAAATCAATTAAAACGGCTAACCGATTTTCCCGGCTGTTGGTGCTGCAATAAATTGCTTGCACAAAATGCCATTAATTTCGATTTTGTGGGGCAAAAGCAAAAACATACAAGCAACAACAACAAAAAAAAAATTGTGATTTGGGTTTTTCTAGTAGACACGTGACATAAAGTTTTCACGAATTGTTGAGTTATCATATTAAAAGTTCATTTTCACCTGTCATTTAACGGTTAAATGCTGCAATTTATTTAACATGATTTGTTAATTATTAATTCCAACGCGATTTTATTTTAAATAATCCCAAGGTGAAATTTAAAATTCTCTATCAAATGGGCCACAAAAAAATCGACCAGAAAACTTTGCAATGCAAAAAACTTATCGTTTTTTTTTTTATCCGCTAATTTGTAGAATTTTTTATTTATTTTTAGTCTATACAAGATAATAAATCAAGTAAAGAAGAGAGTCGTGTATTATACCCTTGCAGAGGGTATATTAATTTTGTTCAGAAGCTTGCAAAGCACAGAAGAAAGCATCTCCAACTATATGAAGAATATATATTCTTGATCAGCATGAATAGACGAGTGGAATCTAGCCCAGTAGACAACAGCTTCTCCTCCGAGACCCTTATAGCTACAGAGTTGAAATTTTTAACATCGGCATTTGCTGCATGAATTGTATATCTCGGAATCACCCCGATCGAATGATTATGTCATATGGCTCCCATAGGTACGATCGGTCATGAATAAGATTTAAACTCAATAACTTTGTTGTATTTGAAGCAAATGGAATGAAATTAAATATTTGTGAATTTTATATACTTATTAAAAATTCCACCAGGTTTTATCAGAATCGATTGACTATTTCATACATCTCCCATAGGAACGATCGATCATGAATAAGGTTTATCCTGAATAACTCTATTAATTTTTAAGCGAATGCCACGCATTTTAATATTTGCGACTTTAACATACTTGTTAATACTTCTACTAAGTTTTATTAGAATCTTTTTTTTTTAAAATCCTAAAAAAAAAAATTAATAAAAAAAATTTTTTTATGGAATTTTTTTTCTTTGTGCCGTAGACACGAAACTCGGAACTTTTTAATTCGGTACGTATAAAAATATGTCTGTTAAGTTGTAACAAAATGTGTTGACTATATGTATAAATTGTTTCTATTGAAACAATTCCGTCAAATATAAATAGCATATATTTATATGGAAGCTAATGCATCAATTAAGTATCTCGTATACTTGGCATTGAAAATTTCATTTGATAAAACCAAATATGAGATTATAAATAAATGCTACTGTTTCGATTGATTTATATATAATAACTAATAAGAAATCAATCTTATTGAACAAAAGACCTGCACTCAAAGTATGTACTGACTTTCGGTTAAATGTTGCAAACAGTTTGAAAAATTCTAAAATATTAATTAGCTGAGTGAACTGTAATTTAGTTCTTTATCTCCCTCACTTTTAAGGCAATCTAAAAATAAAAACTTTTTACTCTGACGACTCCATTTGCCTTCAACACAATTCTGCTGCTCTTCCATTTTCCCACTACAATTTTTTTTTTTTTTTATAGTATATTATTACCCGCCATAATGATGATGTGCAAGTTTCCTAGATTTCATTTTTCAACGGGATGGCAGATGAGTAAATATTTAACAGGCCAGCCACATCATTCGCAGCAAGGAGCGAACCTTCCAAACAGACTAACCAACATATACAACATTTTTCTCATCGTGTTGCCAGCATACGGATATGGGATCCGCACGTGTGTACATTTTTAATTATGCGAAGGCACACAGAAAACTAGCCGTGAATTTTAAACATTAAACTAACTTAAAATACTACTTCTCATCTTTGCCTTTGCCAAATATTTGATGTAACAAAAGTGCTAGAGAGTTTTCAGCCTAATCTCTCAGATGACCATCATCATCATCATCAGATCTCGCTGAGTCTTGGGGTTTGGGTGATTTGCATGGCTATTTGATTATTAAAACCACCGACTGTTGCTCTCATTCTACTATATCTATACTATATATATATATATATATGCTTGTACATACTATGAAAATGGAATAATAAATGAAATGCCTTGTAAAACACCCGCAAATCCTTTTTGTAATCCAGCTTAGTGTCCTCCGCCTGTATAGCGATGATGATAACCTAAAAGTGTGCAAAGTCGATGGCAGAAAAAAAAAAAAATCAAAAAAAAAACACAACAAAAAAATCTGAAAATGTAATAAAGAAAAGAATGAAATGTTTGTAAACTACTCTTGTAAATAAAAGACTTCTATTTGCTCTTATTACAAAAATTGCTTAATTTGCCAGTAGATAACAACATTAGAACAAAAATAACAAAATAAAATAAATGCAAAAATGTTATCATCCTTCGGTCACTGATCAATGGAATACCTATTTAAACTTCACTAAAGAACTTTAATAATTATATTTCACAAAATGCTTTTGCTTTATTATTGAAAATCGAAGAATTTCTCTAGGTTGCATCTACATATATTCGGATTTTGAATCTTTAGAAAAATATATATATATTTTGCATATATAACATATAAAATCAACCACAAATCAATTTCGAATCTCTTTTATCACAAAAATAATTTTACATTTCTCAAATTAAAATCGAAACTTTTCTAAATGAAATTCCTTGCTGAATTTGAAGTCCAAATTAAATTAAGTAATAATATACTTATTAGTCTAATATTCTTTATGCTACCCTAAATTAAACTAAAATTTCAAGAGTCTACCACCATAAATCGCCACAACAATAAAGAAATGTGCAAAATAGAGATGGGGAGACTTTTCTCTGTCTCCCCATCTCTAAAAAAAAACGAGAGATAGAGAATGAGAGAGAGTGTAGGAGTAAGCAAAAAGGAAAGAAAATGATTATATGGCTCATTTGTTTGCGCCTTGAAGAGCTGCTTATTATATTTTGATTATTTTTGGCACGCGTGTTTCACTGTAAAATTTTCAGCAGACCTTCTCTACAGTTTTTTCGGTGTAAACAAATTCATAAATATAAGTAAAAATACATATATATGATATATATATATATATGTATATATACGTACGTATGTACAGCCTGCTGCTTGCTGGCTGGTTGGTCAAGAGATGGTGAAAAGTGCTTCGTCGAATACCCAGCCAGACGGTCAGACGGTCTTTTAGTCGTCCAGTGATTCGGTCAGTTGAGTCCTGCATAATTTTTTCATTTCATTTCGTCTTCGCATTTTGGCCTCCTTTTGTCCATAATGAGATATCTCTATTTCTCTTTTGTTTCATTTCATCATTTTTTTCTGTGTTTTTTTTTCCTTCTTTTTTTCTTTTTTTTTTTGTTGTTTCTTGCCGTTGCCATTCTTATTATATTTTTTTTTCTCTCCCTCCTCTTTGTAAGTGTATGTTATTTTTGCATTTTCGCACACAAATGCCGTTGGGAAATTCGTGTAAGCAAAACCAAAAAAAAAAAAAAAAAAAAAAGAAAGGAAAGCGGAAAAACACCAAGACCAAGTAGAAAAAGATATATACTTGGGGCTCAAACGGCTATAATGCCGTCGACGTCGACGTCAACGTGCCCTTATTAATTAGAACACGCGCCCCATGTAATATTTTCCTTTCCTTTATTTTTGGTAGTTACCCATCTCCATATATACCACTATACTGAGTATCAGGGAATAAAAAAAGGACACTGCGTTTATTGTGTAATTTAAATTCATTGCGATTTTTTTCTTCTTCTACTTTTCAGGGTAAAAATTTGCATATGAATGGCTGAACTATTCGTTGCGAAAAGGCAAACTCACCGCAAAATTAATCAAAAATTTGAAAGAAAGGATTTTGAAGCTAATGACCCTAAGCAGGTAATGAGAAAATGCTTCAAAAACGTAAAAAAAAAAAAAAAGGTATTAGTAAACGAGAATTTTATGTCAGTTAAATTTAAATCTCATACTACTTAGAGAATATACAAAATTGTTGAGCTATATATAAATATATATATGTATATATAGTATTTATATATATTTACACCTATCGTAATATAAATATATATATAATAGAAAGAACAACAATGACCGCAGTGCCAAAATGTTTTGTGCGATTGCTCAGTCCAAATGCTGTTCTTAGCCATGAGCTCAATCAGCAAGTGATGTCCTATATAACAATGAGTGATGAAAGAGCCGATTTGGATAATGCCATAACCACTTTGCGTAAGCAACTGGAAGATACAGAAAATAATTTGTCCGAATCCTTGGCCGAAGATGAATTTCAAGGTGCTTTAAGGGGACAACCAGTGACTGGTCCCAATGAGGAGGAAATGCAAGTGATATTTAAACAACATTTGGGTAAACTTATTGAAAAAGTGGCTTCAAAATACGAGCGTCTAGTCCTTTTGGATGCCGACATTAGAAAACTGAAATCGACCATTGAGAAAGGCATTGCCGTTGTCAATGAGCAGGCGGCAGCAGCAGCAGCTGATACATCGTTGTAATCGATTACAATGAAGTGAAATCGAATCAATGTAATCGATTATAATGAAGTGAAATCGAATTGGGAAGGTTTTATTAACACAAAAACAAACATGCCTTAGCCATTTCAGTTTTTTTTTTTTTTTTTTTAACGAAAATTCTATTATATATTTTACTCATTACCAGAAGTAAATTTAGTGGCAAATAAATCTTCCACCCGCCCTCATCTTTCCAAGCCTAAAAATTCCAAGCAAAATCAAGCAAAATACACAATATACCTACCAATAATTAAATTAAGTCAAACTGTAATTGAGGATATCGATAAAAGGGACACGAATGTTTTTCTGAATCTTAACTTGTTTAGAGGAAATAATAAATTTATAAAATTGTGAAAAAATATCGAAACTAAAGCGAATGCCAAGTCAATAATCAGTAAGACTTTCGATTTAATTTCAATATTTTATTGATTAATGTATTAAAAGAGTTCACAAACTTTTACGAGAGTTTAATGTGGATTATCTGATTGCATTTTAAAGAAATCTGGATAGGCGTTTTTAGGACTTCAAAATCAAACCATCGGACACGAAGATTAAGAATTAGAGAGAAAAAATCTACAAAATTTACTCCCCTTGTTTGTTTTAGAAATAAATATAGTATTTATAAATAATATAAATATAGTATTTATGATATAATAAGATGCTGCTTAATAAATAAGAACTTTTGAACTTACTAATAACAAAAAAATAGACATTTATAATTTTGTGTAATATATATAAAAATATTACTCCAGAAATGTCATCACAAAACTGATTCATAATTGTATAAAAATGTTTATTAGCAATTTGTTTGGACCAAAGTTAGGTAATACAGTCGGTAATTATATATATATTTCTATAATAAAAATATAATCCAGCATCGGTTGTTAGGACTTCAATTCTGTCTAGACGTCCATTCCTGAATTTTAGAACAAACTAATAGTTTGTTATTAAAACTGATATATATTGATTATGTCTTTCGTTTAATTTTGCACATTTCAAATATATTCAACAATGTTAAACGATCTGTTTTTCTTTTTATTTTTCACCTTTGAAATAAGGGTATATATGGTTTGGTCAGAAGTTCGTAAGCCCTTCGAGCTTATATATTCTTGATCAGCATAGTTATAAACACAATTATGCTATAGGTAATAGGTTCTGCACCTAAATCTACGAAGCTGAAATTGATTGATTGACGATTATATCAAATAGCTCCCATAGGAACTATGGATTCCATATATATTTTGGTATTTAAAACTTTTTGTTTCTCAATACTTTAATTTCTAAAATTTGATTGAAATCGGTTAGAAGTCTTGGAATATTACGATCTAAGTTTGGTTTGATCTCCATTCAGTTTGAATCGGATCAAACAAAAGGCCTTTTTCCTCATGTCACGGCAATTAAATTAAAATTCTACTGGTTTTATCACCGACTACTACCAGTAATTACTAATATAAATATGTGAAAGATACAAATTGTAAGGGTACAAGAATTTCGTTACGATTAAAATTAGCATTCTTTTTTTTATATTTTTTATCCCATACTTTTGGTCAGTTTAAATCCCATTAATGTGCATCATGTGAATGAAATTAAAGCCGCAACAATCTCATTTCCGCTCATTTTTTACACACACATACACACAAGTATACACACTTAGCGAGAAGCAGAATCCAGTCAACAGGGAGCAGAGCGGAAAAAACCGAGATGAAGCAAATTAAATTGCGTATACGCACAGTCTCTCCATTGCGGTGAGGGAATCACCAGGAGCAGTTACAGCTGCAGCATCTGCTGCTGTGTGCTGACTCTATCGTTAAGTGCATAAATTCAATAATGTCCAAGCAGTGTCCTGCCATTGTCCTGGTCATGTGTTGAAAGATAGAGTTGCCAGATTGCCAAAACTTGATATTCGTTTGTAGTTTTAAAATTTATTGAATTTCCCATTGAAAAAGGGGGAAAGACTGGATAATAAAATACCGATTAAGTCCCACCATGAGATAGTTAATTACTAAAGAAAGAACCTAAACCATCAATATCTCTAAATTACAACTTAATGAAATGAATATTTACTTTCTAAAGTATCTTTTAGGTGAAAATTAAACTTAATTTTATATTAATTTGAAAATTTGGATTATCTAAGTTACTAAAAGTTCGATTCGGGTATATATAGTAAGCACACTGTGGCCGCGGCCCTTCATGTTTTTACCATAATTAGCCTCATTATTGAAAAAATTGGTTATAACGTGACTGCTCCTGTCCATTTTTTTTCTTATTTTGACAATAGAAAGGACAGAATCCTTGTAAGCTTTGATTTTTCCCTTTCTGACTCAGATAATGAAGTGCCACGCCCCATTTTTATTTTTTTTAATTTAATATACACTTCAAATTAAGCAAAAAGTTTAACTGAACCAAAATTTGTGTGCTCGTGCCAACGATAAAAATTAAATAAAATGCATGTCCTATTCAAGTGGTGCACATTTAAGACTCCACATTTTGTTACTTATTGGTTAACACTGTTTTTCTATACTTACAACTTTTGAATAACTTTTGAAATTTTCGACAAATCACTATAATAAAATAAACTTTTTAAGAAAACAAAAATTATATTCATAGTTGGCTTGGCTTAGCAGAAATTAACTATTGAAAATCATCGTTAGAGGTGTCCTATTCAAGTGGTGCGCAGTGTATAGTAAGTAATAATAATAAAAAGAAAAGAATTTATCAAATTTAGCAATATCTCTCAAATGCTTTGCAAAGAAAAAACAGAAAAAAATGAGATAAAACAACATTTAATCAAATAGACTTGAATGCATTCGAGTAAAATGTAAATAAATGCATTTAGTACTATTTTATCAGTAGACAACTTAAATTGCATTTATTCTTTGCACAGACTGGGCTCAAAAGCTGCCCAAAATCAAATACAAAAGCTAATACCTAAGTTTTATTGACACTGAGACCAGGCCAGAAGGAAGACTAGACACAACAAATAAGTAAGTAAGTAACTAAGTAAGTAGATTGAACGCTTTGTCTACGATATATATACATATATTTAGGATCTATATTTAATGTTACTTTGATTTTTTTTTTGTTTTTTTGGTTAAGCATTAATGAAGATTGCTTGAAGAAACTTTGATTAATGAAATTGCATTTACATTTGTTGGCTAACTCTCAAACAGCGGATTTAGCTTAAGACCATATTGTACTCAATGTACTAGAAGTCACGCACTTGATGGCCACAAAAATTTCATTCAATTTTGGCAAATTTGCACTTGAAATTCAGACAAATGAAAAATGATTTGATTTCATTTGATTTGAGTTGATTCGATTGCAATCAATGCAATTATTTTCAACTATCATTCAACTGTGATTCTCATCAATAATAATTGAAAATTTTTGAAGGTCCTTATCTATGGAGCCTGTCACTTAGTTTCATCTTGAAATTATGATAAATTAATACGGCTCAACATATTTACCAAAAGAAAAAAGAACCAAAAAAAAAAAAAAAAAAAAAAAATTATGTAGAATAAAGCGATAATGAGCTGTTATTAATATCAACTTGCGACTTATTTAGTGACATGTTGAAAATTATGCAAAAATTTTTTAAAACAGTAAGAAAAAGAGTTTCAGTAAAAGCAAAAAAAAAAAACAAGAAAATAATAAGCTGCTTTCCAAAAACTGTCAAGAAAACAAATGACGGTCAATTTTCGGCTGAAAGAGTAGCTTTTGCCATAGCAAATGTATTAAACTTGCCTCCTTTTTTTGTTTTTGTTGTTGATGTTGTTTTTTTTTTTTGTCTTTGTCTTTGTGGATGGCCTAAAATGACACGAAGTTTGGTAACTTGAGAACATAAAAGGGCTCTCATCGCTTCCACTCAAATGAAGCTTATTAAAATGAAAGGCTGGCAAACAACTTTTCTTCTTCTTTTTTTTTTCTTCGCTACTTTTGTTGTTACATTTTTTTTTCCGTTTTAATAATTGCCCTTAGCTGCATGGCTCATATCCTATAACCAAAATCAATATGGCCCGGCTCTTATATTGTTCATATTTTTAATGTACGACCGGCTCCTCTCTTGCCATTTATGTAATCTGTTTAATGTCGTTTAATTATAATATTACCGCCCACTTCAATTAGCTAATCAACAATTTATGCCACATTAATTGTATTTAGTTGGGTGCTCGATATAATTTTCATTTGCACACGACATTTTACATGAATGCAAAACTTTGAAGTTATTTAACTTAAATTCTTGCAAAATATGTTCAAATATTCTTAATAAACAAATTGATTTATAAACAATTTAATTAACTTAATTATCAAACTCCAAAACAATTTTAAAAAAGTGTTTAATGAGTCCTACTAACAATTCATAATATAGTCTTATTTACAATTTATATTTGATAAATTTAGTATTAATTAGAAATGATTAGTATGATTAACATTAATTATTAGGTGTAAGAAATAGATCCTTTGTTCAATTTTTGTTGGAGTTGTATTAGTTGTAAAAATAGTGAATTGAATTATTTATACTTTTTAAAAAATGTTTCATTTTTTTTGTTTAAATGTTAACTTTCTGGTTATTAAAAATATATTGCTCTTCATTTTCTTTTTCTCTAATTTAAGATAAAAAAAGTTTACAAAAACATTAATTACCTCAAAAATGAAAACATAAATAATGAGAAGTTACAAATTAACTCAAGTGTAAACTAAATTAAAATTTTTCCAGGAAATATGTGTAAAAAATTTAGCCCAAAGTCCCTATAAAAAATGTTTTATTTATTCTCAGATTCTTCTAAAGAATTTAGAAATGCAGAAATATAGAAAGAAAAATGTAAACTTATCAAAATAAAACCATAAAAATTATTATAAATAAATTGCAATTTTTTGAGCACCCTGTGAATTATTTTAATATGTTTTAGTTATTTAAAAAGCATTCAAATAAATTGACAAATAATTTATATATTTGTTTTACATATCTTTATATAAAATATTTATTATTTTGTAGTATTTTTGAACAAACCAAAAATTTGTTGTAATTTTTGCATGTAAATTTTACAGTTTCAGTTTTCTTGTTTCCTTGTAAACAATAAGCAAATTGTTTGAAATTTTTTAATTAAATGCCATGTCATTGTAAAAGAACAACATGACCAAAACAAAATAAATTTTCTAATTTCTATAACCTAATTTTTTGCTGTTTTTCCATATATTTCTTTGTTTTTTTTCTTTTCTTTCTTTTTGTCCTAAGCCCCTTTTCAATTTGTTGCCTGCCAAGGCAGCATAAAAATGGCAACGAGCCTAGGAAACACACACAAAAACCAGCAACAAGAAGAAGCCGGTAATAAAATATGGCCAGTATGATAAGATAAGTACATTTTTATGCCACAGCAAAAACAACAGCAACAGCAATAATAACAATAGATGGTAAAAATAGTAGGGCGGAGATGAAAAGGGCGAACAACAGACTATACATAAATCAAATAAAGTGCAATAAAAATAATAAAGAAATGAATCCAATAATAAAAAGGTAGGTAAATGACTAGAAAATGAGAAACTATACATTTATTTGGAATAGTGCAAAAAGAAAACTTAGAAAAGTTTAATATAATTCAATAAAAATAAGAAATAGTAAACAAAAATGAATACTTATTGATTTAATTTAATTCCAAACAATCTAGTCAAATATTTGTTTTACAATCAAACAGTCATATCATAGTAGTTTACTCTGAATCAAAGTGGAAATAAATGGCTGAAAAACGTTTTTGAACAAAAAATTAATCCATTTTATTCCAATTCTAATTATTAGTTTTAAAAAAAATATATTTTAAAGCGATACTTCTTTTTTAACTTTCTGTCGTTTTCCTTTGAACTGCTGTTACATTTTGCCTTTGAAATAAAATTTGATTTATACATATTTAATGTATTGAAATGTATAGCAATTAGTTTAATTTAATTTGATCTTGGCACTAGCGAAAAATTCTATGGTACTTATTATGCAAATTTCTTTTTCAAAATACAAATACAAAGTGGTAAATTTAATAAGGAGTTGCTTAACAGGACATTTTCTTTGGCTAGATAGTAAATTTGTCAATTTATTTTGTTTTTCTTGTTCTTCTTGTAAATGAATCAATTTTCATTCATTCATTGACGATTCATTCATTCAGCAAATCAGTTGCTCAATCATGTAAGACATGGGCAATTAGCAGCATTAGATCTTCGCCCTTTGCCTTTCCTTTCCAAGCAACCCGTTCACTTTCACTCCACTCCACTCCACACCACTTGATTCCCTTTCGATTTGTAAGGACATGCCATTTCCATTTTGCCTGTTTGGGGTATATTGAATTTCAGTTTGGCAATTTACGTAATTGCGCAACAGAATTATGTTGCAGTATCTCAAGGGGCGGGAATAAGGGCGAGAACATAATTGCAATTATTATTAGTTGCAGTTGCAAGTGTTTGTTGTTGCCGCTGTTGCTGCTGTTGTCAGCATCATCTTCGTGTGAACTGATGCAGTCGCCTCTCATATTGCAGACGTAACTAAATCAAATCAAATAAAGCAACATCTTCGATGGAAACTTTGAAATAAAGAAAATGCAAATGAAGTAAGTCATAATATTCTGTTCATTTCATTGGAAAATTTCCAAGTAGATAGACAAGCAATCAGAAATAATAATAATAATAGAAAATCGAATATCGATATAAATATAAAACAAATGGCAGGCGAGCAAATAAATGTTTATATTGATTGAGAAAAGCCAAAATGATTCTTTCTTTCAATTTCTTAATTGGAATTGTAGTAAATTAATAATGCTAAATAAGCAATTCAAGAATATATTGATGATTTAATTACAATACTATTAATACAGAAAATGAGTTCAAAGTCAAAGGACATTTTACATTTGAAATGTTCACACATTACCAGACATTTTGTTCTTGAAAGTTATGAATCAGCTTTAAGCAAACTCTACTGTGATTTATCAAAAATTCGAATTTCATATATCACATTCGATAATTGCTTAATGAGACATTTACCCAATAAAAGAGCAATTTAAGCAGACTGAAAAACATGTGTAAAAGTCGCCGCAGGACATTTTACAAATGTTAATGTCTACAATTTCTTTTTGTTGGCTTCAGGACATGTTTCACTTTCATTTGAGTCCTTTTGCAAAAGCATAAATATGTATGACTATGAGAGTGACTGTTTGTGTTTCTGTATATGCACTTATAGTATGTATTTTTACTGAAATCTAAAACTATATAATGCCAGTGGCTCTGCATTGAAACTAGAAACGTTGCACTTGGCGTTTGAGTAAGCCAACGATGAAGCGGTCACAACCAGAATAGGAAGGATGAATGGACGGATGGATAGGTTGGTTGTCTGGTTGGTTGGAAGGAAGGAAGGAAGAAGTTGTAGACAGTCAGCCAACCAATGGCCAGAGTTAGACAAAGACAAAAACTTAAACTGACCAGACTGACTAGAGCCATGGTAAGACCCAAAAACAAGACCAGAGTCACAACAAGAGAAGCATCTATTGTTTGCAGACGTAAGTAAGTGTACATAAAATTTATTCTTGCTCATGTGAATAGCAAAGAGTTTGGGGTAAAAATGAAAGAAAATAAATATATACGTATGTATACATATATATGTGGTATATATTTATACATATATATATATATATATACACGTATCTATGTAGATGTCTATGCAGATGTGCCCAGTTTCTTGAGTTTGCCTTTTGTTTTGTAATAAATGTCTAAGATTTTTATATCACCAGTAACAAGAAAAATGCGAAAGAAAGAATAGAAAAAGCAACAACCATAACGACAAACTACACAACGGTCTACATTTATGTCTTTTCAATATAAATATATGTATATGTATATATACATACATATATAAGAGAAAAAATCGAAACAAATGCGCTGCAGTTAAGGAAATTCAATTTGTGTCGATGGGTGAAGTTTGATACAGACAAAAAGATTTAAACCAAGATTGAAATGTTGAATATCAAATTCAACACCATCAATAATCGGTATAACTTCTCCCCAATGCAACCTTTAAAGTTTTTATACGTTCTTTAAATGATATATAATACTATATCAACACAAAATATAAGCGAAATGGAACGGCTATCAATTATATGGAATACCTTGTCTGCTTGTTAATAAATTCAATTTCCATTTGATCGATATTTAGAAAACTATTCATATATGTTAAATTCTATTGATTGTTTTCAATATTGTTTATTATTATAGTGAGTATATTTATAATAAGAAGGTTTTTTTTTGCAAACTCTAAATAAACAATTGTATTTGTGTTGAAAACTAAATGGGGTTCAATATAAGGAATGGTTCAATATTTTTATTATAAATGGTGTAAAACATCAACTAAATAAGTATTTCATTAAAGTTAAAGGTAATATAAATACTGGTAGATAAAGGGCATCTAAATTTTTTAATTTTCCAACACTACTAAAATAGTTTTTTAAATTTTTGGTAAAGTTATTTCGAATTAAATATCAAAATATTTCAGATCAAATTGTAAATTTTATTTACAATATTTATTTCTATGAACTATTACATTAATTTATAATTTTAACACAAGATTGTGTTTTACGATCTTAGAATAAAACTAGCAATGTACAAAGAATATACTATAAATAATTCCAATATTATATAAGTAAATAGCAAACTAATTAAGATTATTAATGGGTTTTCTATTTACATGATTAAACTGTTTTAACTTCAATTTTGATGCAAATTGATGAATCGTTAACCATTTGTTAGCCCTTAAACTCTTTGCATAAATATTTAAATACGAAAATTTAAACCGACTATTCATATCATATGCCACAAACAAAGTCAAAGTGACTCTTACAGGATCTGTGTGCTTCAGGAGTACAGTGGCTGCCGCTTGTCTTAGTTATCCGTGCAACATTGTCAACAACAAATCGCTGCCATCAGTTCTTAGAGCGCATTGTTTAAAGAGCATTTTAAAATTCAACAAATGAAAGCAGCGACAGTAAATTGCCTATATTTGTGTGTGTGTGTGAGTGTGCGTGTGCGTGTGTGCATGTGTGTACGGCGTATGTTGTACGCATCCTGAGTCCTTTCTCCATATTATTTCATACGCACGCTTCTTAAGCATAGCAATAAATTTTCGTGCAAAAATTTTCATATGCGTCGTTGTTGTCGTCAACACAGAAAGCATAGCCACGCCCATCATCTACCCACTCCACCCTAGATTCCTAACTGGCGCTTTCCTTTTTTGGCCACATCACGCGTTCTTGTGGTTATTTCAAGGGGCTTGTCTCGATGGCATGTATTCGTCTCGTCTCGTCGCGTCTCTTTCCCTTCTGTTTTTATAATTTTCAATTTAAGCTTCACAACATGTTGCATGCCACATGGCTACCCCTATTGGCTGCCACCTTACTTACCCCCCTTCATTCTCTTATAAATTAAGTGCCCTCGTATGCGTGTTAATTTTCCTAAAAACAAAGAAACGTAAACGAAACCGAAAACTCAAAGCAAATTACGCATACGACGCGTGTTGCTGCTGCCATAGCTTAGTTGCAATTTATTAAACATTTTCATAAACAAATTGTTTATTTTGTTGCTCAACTCTGTGCATGTGTGTATGAGTGCGTCTCTGTGTATGTATATTTTTGTGTTCGTGTATGAGTGTGTGAAAGGACTTTATGATCAAGTGTGTCGATTTATGTTGCCTTTTATGAGACATTTAGCCGAGTAAGTACCAGAATTTCCACACACAATGTATAAGTAGTTGGTTGTGCAAATTTTATGATTGCGCGAAAAATGCATTATGACTTAATTTTTATGCCCTACCATGGCAACATGTACTTGTTACATAACTTTTATGTAGTGCCAAAGAGATATACGGGCAACATTTGTGGCTTTCATAAAATATTTAATTATCGGACTTCAACTTGTTGCTGAATTTGTGTTGGTCACGTTTTCAGGGTCCTTATCCGTCACCTGCGTAGTCCTCTAACCTGACCTTGTCGCTGCCCACTTACCACTTGTCAGTTTGGTTGGGTAGTTGGGTATAGATGGATAATTGTGTTGGCATTTGAAGTAGCTGACAAAACACTTAGCCACACAGGTGGCATGGATTATCACGACCAACAGTTGCAATTGTCATTAAGGCCACTTCAGCCACAAATTGCATTTGATTTTGGTCGCTGAATTGTTTAAAATTAAACAAAATACAAGTAGCGATTAAGGTTCTGTGATTTGAATTTATAACTTTTAGCGTACTTAAATATTGAGACAGCTTAAAAATTATCTAAAAACAAGTAAAAGACTATTAAAAACACTCTATACTTATATTTCACTTTGCTACGCTTTAGTCAAAGGAATATATATCTACAAATTTTTGTGATAAAGATATTACAGTGTATTGAAATATTATACTTTAATCTCTATTCGCCATTGGAAACAAACTTACAACTAAATCTTTTTGGCTTAAAACGTTCACAAAATCATGTGAAATAATCAATCGATTCCTTTAGTTTCAAATCCAACCTCTTTATCTCTTCCAATACAAAAAGCATACGTGTCGTATACTTAATATTACGTATACCTCTTTGTTCCTTGGGCAACTTAGTTATGCAAATCACTGATGGAAAAATACAAACAAAGAGCAGGAGGAAAAGCAAAATAATAAAAAAAAACGCACTCACACACACACACACACAAACTACAAGTAATAAAAAATGCTAATTTAATGTTATTGTTGCTTCTTTTGCTACTCCTCCTGCTGCTGCTGGTGCTGCTTTTTTTTTTTGTCTTCGTCTTTGTTCTTGTTGGGTTTTGACTTTGTTGTGTCATTTTTAGTTGCTACTTTTTTCTTGTATTTACTTTGCCAGAGCTTTTATCTCTTCTTCAACAGGAAATGATTTATGCAAACATTTTATTTTGCACAAAAAAATATAACCGCACCCAAAAATGAGGGCATATACCCCTGATTTAAGTATTTTACTTTTGTTTTTTTTTTTTTTTTTTTTGTCCAGTCATTTAATTTGATATGCTGTCTTATCACAGACGGATATTGAAATGGAATGAATTTTATGTTGCCTATCCTTAGGCGCTTATTAGGTTAATTGCCTAATTGCAAATCGCATTATGGGTATTCCCTGCCCAACAAAATTGTTTGTGGATAAACACACACACACACACACACACACAAAAATATATGGAGACCCGCATAGAGGCAATCAATTTGATTGTATTTGATGGCTTACCAACACACACAAAACTTTTAAAATAGAAAAAAGAGAAGAAAAGAAAACAAAAAGTATGAGATGAAAGCAAAACCCATGAGCCATAAATCTTGAGCGCACTTCCTTTTCTCCCTGCCTGCCAGGCTGCCTCACCTACCTACACCCAACATCCATTGGCCATTGCAATTCGCTTGAGTGTCCTACCGAGTGTTTGGTATTCGACCGGGTACAATGTCCAAAACTGCACACTGCAAATAATACAAATACCTAAATTGAAAAGAATAAGAAAATTGTTTCCCATTCAAATAGTGAAGATGGAATGCTCTCAGTTAATCAGAAATATGAACAATATTTATGACAATAAAATTGCTTAAATATAAATGATACCGTTTAAATAATATTAATCTTCCTCTAAAGTCATATAAATTTTATTAAGATTTAAGGTTTCATAAACTATTTTTCATTAGGACATTTCATTTCTCATAATAATAAGCAATACTTGGGAAGCACAGAACTAAAGAAGATTTATCAATAATTTTTTAGGTACTTTAAATAAGTTTAAGTAAAATTCATTTGTTATTGTATTATACTTGTATGATCATCAAATTTAAAATTAATTATTTAAAGATGCAAGTTCTCAAAATAAAAAGAATTTTTGGTTATTTTTTATGTTTAGAAAAACTTTTATTTATATAGTTTATGGTTTCCAAATAGAGTTATCTATTTTCCACCCTCAGGTAAACTTAAAACATAAATGAAATTCTATTTCTCTCTCCATTTACATGTATTTTCAGATTCTGAATTCGTTATCTTTTTGGTTGCTTTTTCTTCTTTTATTGTCCGTGATGGATGTGACTTTTATTTGCTTTCAACTTGTCATTCCTTCTTCTTTGTTCTTTACAGTTATTTTTTTCGTATCTACTTTGTCTTCTGTTCATTATTCACAACTTTAACGGAAAAATACTATTCAATCTGGTTTTCCTCTTCCGATCTATCGCATTTTGCATTTAAACTCTCTTTTTATTTGTATTTTTTTTACTGAATATCGGTTATTTTCTGAAAAACTATTTAATTTACTTGACAAATACGGTTGGTATATTCTTGAACTTTCATTAAGTATTTGTTTTCGATGATTTGAATATAATTTTTCTTATTAATATTCCCTTTAGGTTTACTATAAAATATCATAACCCTTAACATTATTATCGTATTTTTCTCAACACAATGCATACATCCTAATAAAGTCCAAAAATCTTCTCATCTACTACAATGGAAAAAGCAAAAAAAAAAAAAAAAGGGAACCCCCGAAGGGAAATGTAGTAGTAAAAAGTAGAATAAACCAAAACTAGGAAAAAAATTCTACTTGTGATGTTGTTTTCATCCTCCTTGCCACATGCCACATGCCCCGTTTGCCCAGCCGCAACTGAGCTCTTGGCCATATTGCTTCGTTTCGGATACGAATTCGTTGGATGGGACGGAATGGGATGGGATGGGATGGGATAGGATGCCTGGATGCATTAAAAATAAACGACTGTGGCCAGTGCTCAATTTGGAATGAAATTGGCGCAAATACCAAAAATTTATACAATGGCAAATGCAGGCAAAAATGGAAAAAAAAAAGGGAAAGAATAAGTTGAGAGGCAGAAGCAGCGATGAAGAGGAGAGGAAAAAAATGAGAGCAACAGAGCACAAATTGAAAAGCCATACAAATCAAATTGCGTGGGCGGTATGAGCCAAGTTTATTTAAGCCACGTATGTATACTCGTATTTGTGTGTGTGTGTGTATGTGTGTGGGTGTGAGTAAGTACTTATGTGTGTATTTATACTTCTATATATATATACATATGTGGGTCTGTGTAGGTTTTATAATTTATAAGCGACCATCAGGCGGGCTCATTATGTGGCCACACAAAATAAGTAAGTGGCACTCGTTTATATACAAAGTAAACATCGTGGGAAAATGCATAAAAACTGACCGAACGAACATTCGAGGGTCATAAATGAGCCCTGACGACCTCTTTTCATCACTTCTTTCCCATATGTATGAGGATGGATAGATGGATGGTATGGCACTTAAGTTTTGTGTGAGTTTCGAACATTTTTATGGCTCGTTTCTTTTGTCTTTGCATCAAGTTCGCCCATCCTTACACCTCCTACTCATACTTCTTCATCTGTTTTATGTTTCTCTTTCGCTTTTTCAGTTTTTTTTTCCTTTCGTTCGTACACTCCTTGTTGTGTGTCGATAATGCAATCAATATGGCCCTTTTACCAGCTAGTCTTCTCTTTTCCTTTGAAGACTTAACAAACAATGCAGCCAAAGCATTTTTCTGTAAACAAAAAAACTGGAAAAAGAAGAAAAAAGGACCAGTTATAGACGAAACTGGATTAATTGGTTTATAAAGTCACCTCAAAAAAAAAACAAAAAAATGGACTAACTCGACCTTCAATTTTCTATATAATTCACCAGAAGCATTATTGTAAATTAAACATACCAAATTTACAAATTCAAATAATTTTTCAAAAATTTTTTTTGTACCGATTGTTCCTATAGCAGCTATATAGCCCAACCGATTCCAACTTGTTTAAGTATCAAGAAGCATATTAAACTCATAAATATCAAATTTTGCATTCGGTTGAAAAACAACAAAGTTATTGAGGATAAGCCTTACATACCGATCGGCCTAGGCTAAATGATATAGTCGTCCGATTCAGATCAGACTTGGTTGAAGTATCAAGAAGCATATTAAACTCATAAATATCAAATTTCGTGGCATTCGGTTGAAAAACAACAAAGTTATTGAGGATAAGCCTTATTCATGACCGATCGTCCTGGAGTTATAAATATAGTCGTCCGATTCAGATCAAACTTGGTTGAAATATCAAGAAGCATATAAACTTAAAAAATATAAATTTTGGGCATTCGGTTAAAAACAACAGTTATTGAGATAATCTTATTTATACCGATCGTTCCTATAGATTGTTGAAGTATAAATATTAAACTCATAAATATCAAATTTCGTGGCATTCGGTTGAAAAACAACAAAGTTATTGAGGATAAGCCTTTCATCCGATCGGTCCTATGGGAGCTATATGATATAGTCGTCCGATATCAGACAATTAAAATATTAAACTCATAAATATCAAATTTCGTGGCATTCGGTTAAAAAACAACAGAGTTATTGAGGATAAAGCTTATTCCTGACCGATCGTTCCTATGGGAGCTATATGATATAGTCGTCCGATCGCCGAGATATACAATGCCTGCAAAAAGGAGCCTCTGAAAATTTCAGCTCTGTAGCTCTTATGGTCTCGGAGGAGAGCTGTTGATCCAGACAGACGGACAGACGGACAGACGGACAGACGGACAGACGGACAACGGACAGACGGACATGGTCATATCGACTCGGCTATTCATGCTGATCAAGAATATATATACTTTATATAGTCGGAGATGCTTCCTTCTGTGCGTTGCAAACTTCTGACCAAAATTAATATACCCTCTGCAAGGGTATAAAAATGAAATCTTATGGTAATAAACAGATTTTGGCGTAAAATATTCCAAAAATATAAATTGTCACTACATATATCTTAAATTAAATCAAATATTGTATTTAATTTTTTATCTATAAGCTATTGATTAGTTTTTTGAGCTATGTTCAAAAACTAATTTATTCTGATTCTGATTTTGACTTACAAATTAGAGTATTTTCTTCCTACGTTTTAACCATTTTTTCAATCTGATTTCTTTGACTAAATTAACTAAATATAGATATAGGTTCATCATCCACTTATAGCTATATTGTAGAACTGAAGTCTAAGAACATACTCAGTTTCACATAATTTAATACTTTCTTTCTTCTGAAATCTTTTTTAGTAGGCTTTATCAACATATGAAGCCGTTAACCAAAGTGAACTAGTTCTGTTTGATTGAGTTTCCGAAGAACCAGCTACTAATTGGAACTACCAAAGATGCTCGTTAACTTTAAATACTCGTGAAAAAACATTAAGGATAAAAAGCGATTTACTAGCATTTAAATTTAAAGCAATTATACACTCCCATCCTCAGTTTGTCTTTCTCCCGTTTGCCTTTACTCTTCTCTCTCTCTCTCTCTCACTTTCTTCACATTTTCCTAAGGAAAAATCTCTTTAATTGTCATGCTGCATAAATGATTGCCATTGCAAGTTAATAGATATTTCAAATTTCTTCTTTTTTTTTTTTGCTTAATGCAAATAATAGTGAGAAAACTCATTCAAAATCAAAGCAGAAAATGCAAAGAATTTTCTCACAAAATTTAATTACTCGTCGACGAACTTAACTGAACTCAAACTGAACCCAAAAGAACCGAATCTCTATCGAAAGATGCAAAAGAGACAATAGGGTGAAGGGTGAAAAGTGTGGGGAAGAAAACGGGCTAGTCCAGTCAGTGCAAAAGTCAGTTCGTTTCATTTGTTTATGCATATTTTACGTACCAAGGCTGCACGAAAGCGAAGTGGGAACAGTTGTAAAACGGAACAGAAGAAGAAGAAGAAGGAGGAGAGGAGATGGAGCAGCAGCTACAGAAGTCAGAAGACAAGCTGTTGGCACTGTTGTTGTTGCTTTTGTTGCTGTCGTTTTTGCCTGGGCAAACAGTGAGTTCAGCGAGCTCGCTTCTTATATGCGTTTGCCTTAATGACCGTTCGACACTTGCCTCCGTTACATCATGACCCTCACCTCTCTTTTTGTGCACACTGGGACAAGAACATATAATATTGAAAAGGCAAACAACTTTTTTTCATTTATAAATTAATATTTTATTTTCATTTTTATTATTTTTATCATTTCGTTTTTATTAGTCATTATTAGTAGTATTAAAGTAATATACACTTAGAAAAATAAGTATAATTGAGACAAAAATATTTCATTTTCTTTCATAAGTGTTTAAAATTATTTTTCTTTTTTTTTTTTGAAGGCATGGGAAAAAAGTTTTTCTTCTTTTATTAATTGTTTAATTTAATTTAGTAATAAATATTTTAGTGAAACTGTTAACTCTAAATTCAAACTACAGTTTCATTTAAAAAAAAAATTTGCTTCTCAATTGACCACTGTGCAGCCAGCAATTCTTTCTGCCAACCCTTGCTACCTTTTCACCATCCATCCATTTATCACCCACACCATTTTTGACCTTATGCTGCGTTTTTAACGAACTTGAAGCTGTAGACCGTGGAAACTGTTTGCATATTCATTGGTCAGCATACCGTGGCTCAAACATTCTAATTTTTTTCCCTGTTTTTTAAAGTTATTCTCTGTCAGCCCTTCACTTAGTAGTTGCTTGAGGAGGCGTGGCATTTGTAGGAGTCCACTTGCTTTGAGAATAAAAACTGTAAGTACCTTAAACAATTCATTAATTTAAATTTAGCTTTCGTTAAGTCTTAAAATAAAACAGTTTCTTTTAATTGAGCAACTTGAAGTATTCTTACTCTCAGTTTCTACTTTTATATCTTTCTCTCTCCCTCTCTCTCTCAGTATTCATTTAGATTTAGAGATAAATATTGGTCTGTGCTTACATTAGTCATATATGAAAAAGGTTTATATTGTTTATAATTTTTTGTTATGATAAAATTAAAAGATATTCTCAGCCTTAAGATTATAATTTTAAAATTAATCTCATTAATTAATAAATAAGATAAGAATTAAATTTAAAAAAAGGAAATTTCAAACTAAATTTTTAAGACTTACCATTAGTTAAAATAACGATCAAAAACAAACCATCATTCGTAGTATCTATTTAGCCGAAAGGTATGCTACAATTTTTGAAAACTGCAAACTTTAAATAGATTTTTAAAAATTTGCAAATTTGCAAGCCAAAATCCATTGCTTAAAATGTCTTCTATGTGTTAAATCGCTTCAACCGAAATTCTATTTTAGAACAAAATGTTCTCACATTTCTGGAATATGCAACAGTGGATAGAATTTTGCTAACATTTTCGTGGCAATTTCATTTGGAAAGGAGGTCAAATTCAGTCCACAAATACGATACAATTCTGCAATTTCATATGCTATGAGATGTTTAGCAAATTAAGCACAGCAGAATAGAATTGAAATCCAAAGAGCTTATGGAGCTGATGCTGATGATGATGATGGTGATGATAATGCCCATGATGATTATGTAGCTCCTGATGGTGTTCTTCATTGAAAACTAAAATGCCCGGTAATTGCTAGCAAGAACAGCAGCAACAACAACAACAACAGCAGCATCAACAACAACATAAACAAATGCTTTAGAGAATCACTTTTCTTCATTTTTTGTCTCTTGGTCCCACTAGCTATCTCGCTCTATCAAACTATCTATATCTGTACAGTTTTATCCATTTCTGCAATGTTTAATGGAAAAATCAAGCCATCAGTATTCGAGATGCCCGCAGTGCTTATATTATACCTTCACCACTCCTCTATGCTATCCGTCACCTTCATTTCCCTACATCATTCCACGCCTTCTTTGTTGCTGCCTCTGCTAATTGCAACAACAATTACAATGAACTAAACCGAATCTGAAAGCAAAAAACTAGGCCACAAGCCTCTGATGCTGAGGGGATAACAAGCTGGGTGCATTTTACAAATTATAATCGTCATTTGTCATGGATGCTGCTTCTGCTTTTATTGCTGCTGCTGCTGCTGCTGCTACTGCTCTCAGCAAGGACTCCCATAACATGGACCGACTTACTGTGAATGACTGAATAGCTGGCTGACTATCCACTGTTGGGTCAGTAGTCCTTCACCCACATCGAAGTAACGTAGCTGGGGCACTTCATCAGTTAGTTGGTTTGGGTGAAGAGATTTTCCTTCCTTTCTAATTTTTATTGACACATTGAAATGACAAGGGACAAAGGAAAGTAGCATCAGCAACAGCACCAGTCGAAGGCCAATAAGAAATTATACATTAAAATGAATGATCAAACTGTAAAATCTTCCTTTTTAATGTATCTTGCATCAATTAAAAACTTTCTTACGTATTTTTTATTCAAAAAAGAAAAACGACTTATGTAAATATTTTATTAAATAACTTTTAAGCGCATTGTGAAATAATTAATATCAAGAAATACAGCAATTTTAGATCAGAATTTATTATAAGACTAATGACTTCTAAAATTACGAGATTTTGTATTATTGTATCTTTCCATTATATTGATTTAATTTGTCGGATTCAACGGATTAATATTAGACCAGTATCAGAGTTATCTGACAAAAGCATACACAAAGACTAAGACCATATAATATATATTATATTTATATATAATTTATTATAATAAGATATTAAATCTGCAGATCTACTTTTTTATGATTGAAAATTTCCATCGAAGAAAGAAAATCTACTTAATATTTTTCCTATAATATATAATTAAAAGCAGTCCTAATAAATATTACGTTACGCTTGATGAAACTATCAATTTTAAATGCAATAATAGTAATTAAAGTTTACAGATATAAATTTGGAGGCAATTAAGATATTTTATTTGCCACTATTTTTCAATGCTCGATTTAGTATTCTTTTGTTCTATACTATCACATTTTATTTACAATTTAATTCTTATTAACTAAATTGTAATATTATTTAACTTATATTTAACATTTTGTCACCCCAGTGTAAGTACATTCAGGCTCTTCTTCGGCAACGTACACCAAATAGCTCCAATCCTGGCCGACATTTTTGCAACGTATCGAATAGCGTACTGCCAAAGGCATTCCGCATTATTATGCTCAGGTCTTCAATATTTCCAATATCACAATTGGCCATGAGCAATTGATTGGCTAGCAATTTTTCACATTCAGCACTAACCAAATTCTTATCGTATCTAAGTATAGACACACAAAGCCGTATCTGTTGACGTTGAAATAACCAAGGTATTACCAATTTCCAATTAGCATTTCGCACATCCAAATTATCATCAAATTGGGACAAAAACAACTCATTGCTATCCCAGAATTGTTCATTGAATGGTGGCAATTGACAATAACAATTATGCATATGGATACTAAATAATATAAACACTTTTAAACAGATATAATTCATGCTGTAATACTTATAATATCGAATATATTTCAAATTAATTAACTTTTCGCTTTGAAGTTCGAAGACAAACTGAAAAAGCTTACCTTGAATATATATAGATAAGTACGTGGTGTACGAATAGCTTAGTTTCAGTTTGCTGACGCATTAGGTGACACAATTAAAAATAATTTTTGTATATAGAAACTAGATTTGAAAAAAAAGCTCGACTATTATTTATGAACTGGAACGAAGGTAGCATAATGTCTTGTGGTAATATTATTAAATTAATTTAAACTTGCTGCTTAACATAGTTATTTTGTTTAAAATGCTACAAGTAGTAAGTAATCCTATTTTCACAAAATTAGTTTTGAATATAATGATTGTACTTAATCATTATTCATTATCAAATCGTTAATAGTTGAAGAAATATATTTGAAATATTAAACAGAGAGCAACTTCGGTGCAATCAAATCTTACCGGGATTTATATATTATATATTTCTATAATATGCCCTGAATGCAAACTGATAATAAATGCATTATTTTTTATTACTACGTAAAAAGAAAGGGTATTATGAACTTAGTCTTCCATGCAAAACTTCATTACTTATCGTAATTAATTTTAAAGGTTTCCTTTTCAATTCTATATGCTTTTAGATATGATAATCAGTATTAAATATTTATATATATATAAAATGTTATAATATTATTTTTACTTTGAATATACTGGCAAATGTTTAATAAGTTTATATCGTGCTTTTTTCTCTCTTCTTTTCATCATCAACTTGTAACATACGTGACTTTCGCTTACTCTTCAGTGCAGCACGTGTCTGCTTCAGAGGTTGGGCAAACTTTTTCATTTTTAAATCATATTATTTCAATTTTAAGTAGCTTGTTATGACGCCAAAGTGAGTCAATTTACATTCTTTTTTTAAGCTGCGTTAAGCATTTTTTGTTTTTTTTTTTTTTTGCACTAGCGTCCAACGAAATTACATTATGGTTAACATGGTTATTGTTATTGTAACTATTATTAACAGCTGTATAAAATGATGACCCGGAGCACTATCCGTGTATATCTGCGTCACTACCGCAAATATCCGTGGGCTAACATATATGCATGCATATATATACGAGACTATCAGCTTATTAAACCTCCAATTCAAACGACTACGCAAAGCCTTACGCTGCGTTATCATGTTGAAAATGATTAATTCATTATTTAACAGCCAATTGGCTATGCGAATGTACAAATTTATCACGAAGTCTTTAGGTTCAATTTATTCCTTAACCTTCTGATTATGTTAAATAAATTATATGTTTAATTTATTAGCAAACAATCACAAATGTTTTTCTCATTAATACCAAACGGATCAACATATAATTATTAATAATTGAACATTAATAAAAACCAAATCGTATTGCAATTTTTCTTTGTGGAAAAACGAAAAAATTTGACTCAAACTTGTGCCGACAGCTGCAAAATATTTGCATAGATGAAAAACACAATTTCTTCTTTTTCCTCTGTTTTGCTTGTCATTTTTATACCCTTGCAGAGGGTATATTAATTTTGGTCAGAAGTTTGCAACGCACAGAAGGAAGCATCTCCGACTATATAAAGTATATATATTCTTGATCAGCATGAATAGCCGAGTCGATATGACCATGTCCGTCTGTCCGTCTGTCCGTCTGTCCGTCTGTCCGTCTGTCCGTCTGTCCGTCTGTCTGGATCAACAGCTTCTCCTCCGAGACCATAAGAGCTACAGAGCTGAAATTTTCAGCATAGGCTCCTTTTGCTGCAGGCATTGTATATCTCGGAATCATCCCGATCGGACGACTATATCATATAGCTCCCATAGGAACGATCGGTCAGGAATAAGCTTTATCCTCAATAACTCTGTTGTTTTTTAACCGAATGCCACGAAATTTGATATTTATGAGTTTAATATGCTTCTTGATACTTCAACCAAGTCTGATCTGAATCGGACGACTATATCATATAGCTCCCATAGGACCGATCGGTCATGAATAAGGCTTATCCTCAATAACTTTGTTGTTTTTCAACCGAATGCCACGAAATTTGATATTTATGAGTTTAATATGCTTCTTGATACTTCAACCAAGTCTGATCTGAATCGGACGACTATATCATATAGCTCCTATAGGAACGATCGGTCATAAATAAGGATTATCCTCAATAACTGTTGTTTTTCAACCGAATGCCACGAAATTTGATATTTATGAGTTTAATATGCTTCTTGATATTTCAACCAAGTTTGATCTGAATCGGACGACTATATCATATAGCTCCCATAGGACCGATCGGTCATGAATAAGGCTTATCCTCAATAACTTTGTTGTTTTTCAACCGAATGCCACGAAATTTGATATTTATGAGTTTAATATGCTTCTTGATACTTCAACCAAGTCTGATCTGAATCGGACGACTATATCATATAGCTCCCATAGGACCGATCGGTCATGAATAAGGCTTATCCTCAATAACTTTGTTGTTTTTCAACCGAATGCCACGAAATTTGATATTTATGAGTTTAATATGCTTCTTGATACTTCAAACAAGTCTGATCAGAATCGGTTGGCTATATCATATAGCTGCTATAGGAACAATCGGTACAAAAAAATTTTTTGTATGAAAAATTTTTTCCTCAAGCTCAAAATTTTGAATTTGTAAATTTGGTATGTTTAATTTACAATAATGCTTCTGGTGAATTATATAGAAAAATCTGCAAGGGTATACGAACTTCGGCACGGCCGAAGTTAGTCCATCTTTCTAGTTTTTTTTGTTTTTTGTATTTTTATTTTAACGCTGAGCCCATAAATCCTTGGCCAAAAAAATTCAAACTAATAAATGTCAAAGGGACATAGCAGACACACTCACACACATATATATATACACACACACACACACACACATTACACAACTAATTGGAGCTGGAATATGAAATGCAAACCCTAGTAACAGCTGTTGCTCGGGTTAAACGTGCCCGGGTACAGTTCAACCAAAAAAAAAAAAAAAAACAAAAAAAATACCAGGAATACAAAGATATATACATAGATATATTCACATATATTTACATATGTATGGTTATAGTATCTATGCCCGACCAAACATTTAAATTATAATTTTTTAATAATAAAACATACATACACAAAAGTTGCTAGATCGAGAGGCGTGTGACCTAGCCCCAACAAAATGGTGCAGAGGCGGCCATTTTGTCTGTTTTATTGTTGTTTTTACCCGTTTTTGGCCCGGAAACAAATTACGGCAAACAATTTAAAAAATGTTTGCAAACAAACAAAACAGGAACGGGAACAGGAACAGTGAAGCAGCAAGAGGAAGAATGAAGAGACGGAAATGTTATCTAGGGAACGAGACAATTGGACAATTGGACGGATGGGACGGACGTACAATCGGACGGATGCAGTACAGTGGAAACTATTTAATACAAAATTTATATACATATTCTATATTAAAGTGCTAATTTAGGGAATATAACAGAATATTGGTTGTTAGTTAGTTATTGCTATTTGGCATAATTTTGAGCAATGACCAAGTCAAATTATTTAAGCTAATTTTACATAAATGCAATTGAAATTAAAATTTTTAATAACTATTCATAACATTCAAATCAAGCTTTGACCATTATTCTTTATATGAATTTCATGCAGAATCCCTATCATATGGAAGCAATCATATATAGGAATACCCATGAAATAAATCTTCTGATTGAAAAAAGTTTAGTTAGGATATCCATGGTAAGAAAGTCTTGTCTTGTCGATAAAGTTTTCAGAATTTGACATATCAAATAAAAAAAAAATGTAGTTACATGACACTCTCGGTCTTGGTTATATTAATTTATATCGATATATAATATATATCATATATATTAATATTCGCATATTCTCTGTTTGTGTGATAAGTTTTTATTAATTTATGATTTCATTGCATTTTAATTATTTGTTTCGTGTTTCGTGTTAGCTGTCATTCACTGTACAATAAAAATAGACTGGACAAACAACGAGGCTACGCCAAAGATAAAAGCCTTTTCATTGCCAGAGAGTTTTTCCTGCTCCTTTCTTGGTGTTCGGCTCCTTCCTTTCGCTGCTACTGCCTTTTAACCTTTTCGTTTCACTTAGTTAAGCAAAAAATGAAATTTTTTATTGCCAAAATGCATAAATGAATAGAAAATAGTTACAGGACAAGACAACCACTGGACAGAAAAGCTGGAGACAAAGAGAGATAGTGATATACAGTAACAGAAAGAAAGAGAGCGAGAGAGAGAGAGTTAGAGACAGAAGAACTTGTGCATATGCAGCACCTGGCCAAAAGGTGACCAGATATACAAAAATGTTGAACTCAGCACAAAACTCAATTTACAGTTTGTTTGCCAGTACAATAGAAAAGAAAAAAAATCAAAACTTTACCAAAATTCCACAAAAACAAAAACCGTGAAAATTGAAAATGTTTTTTTTTTTTAAATTAACTAAAAGTATAGTATACAAATGATAGTTCCATTTCTCTTTTGTATTATTCCATCATTAGAAACTGAAATATGGAGTTGGCCCACAAACACGCACATGCTAAACACATGGGACAAGTTTTTATTCTAGTTCTTCTTGTTCTTGATGCTGAGGGGTAACATATCAATTAACAAATAATAAACAAAAGCCCAGAGGGCTGGCAGCATTAAAAAACTTGCTGCATAGCAGCCAAAGTTGTTTCCAAAAGCAAATCAGAAAGTCATCATCCAAAAAGTCCCAAAGTACTAGAGAAACCCATTTGCATTTCTAGCCAAAAACTAGTAGTAAAAGAAGAAGAAAGTCTCCTTCACTCTGCCACACTTTAAAAGTAATTTATCTTTTTTTTTTTTTGTTAGAGTACATACATACATATATTCTATTTCTCATTCTCATCATCATTATTATCATCGTCATCATCCCAATCTCATTCATTCTCATGATGGGCAACACACAATTTACATAAAACTTGCATGTTGCCATTTTTCTGGTTTGTTCCTTTCGGCAGAATATCCACTTTGTTGGCAAGTGCATCAAAAAAATTTTCGACTTTTTTCCTTCTCTTCTGTTAATTACAAGTAAGTTTTCAATAATGCGGAAAACTTGTTCCCAAGTAAAAATTTCTTTTCATTGCTTCTATTTTTATACCCTTGCAGAGGGTATATTAATTTTGGTCAGAAGTTTGCAACGCACAGAAGGAAGCATCTCCGACTATATAAAGTATATATATTCTTGATCAGCATGAATAGCCGAGTCGATATGACCATGTCCGTCGTCCGTCTGTCCGTCTGTCCGTCTGTCCGTCTGTCCGTCTGTCCGTCTGTCTGGATCAACAGCCTCTCGAGACCATAAGAGCTACAGAGCGAAATTTTCAGCATAGGCTCCTTTTGCTGCAGGCATTGTATATCGGAATCATCCCGATCGGACGACTATATCATATAGCTCCCATAGGAACGATCGGTCAGGAATAAGCTTTATCCTCAATAACTCTGTTGTTTTTTAACCGAATGCCACGAAATTTGATATTTATGAGTTTAATATGCTTCTTGATACTTCAACCAAGTCTGATCTGAATCGGACGACTATATCATATAGCTCCCATAGGACCGATCGGTCATGAATAAGGCTTATCCTCAATAACTTTGTTGTTTTTCAACCGAATGCCACGAAATTTGATATTTATGAGTTTAATATGCTTCTGATACTTCAACCAAGTCTGATCTGAATCGGACGACTATATCATATAGCTCCTATAGGAACGATCGGTCATAAATAAGGATTATCCTCAATAACTGTTGTTTTTCAACCGAATGCCACGAAATTTGATATTTATGAGTTTAATATGCTTCTGATATTTCAACCAAGTTTGATCTGAATCGGACGACTATATCATATAGCTCCCATAGGACCGATCGGTCATGAATAAGGCTTATCCTCAATAACTTTGTTGTTTTTCAACCGAATGCCACGAAATTGATATTTATGAGTTTAATATGCTTCTGATACTTCAACCAAGTCTGATCTGAATCGGACGACTATATCATATAGCTCCCATAGGACCGATCGGTCATGAATAAGGCTTATCCTCAATAACTTTGTTGTTTTTCAACCGAATGCCACGAAATTGATATTTATGAGTTTAATATGCTTCTGATACTTCAAACAAGTCTGATCAGAATCGGTTGGCTATATCATATAGCTGCTATAGGAACAATCGGTACAAAAAAATTTTTGTATGAAAAATTTTTTTCCTCAAGCTCAAAATTTTGAATTTGTAAATTTGGTATGTTTAATTTACAATAATGCTTCGGTGAATTATATAGAAAAATCGCAAGGGTATACGAACTTCGGCACGGCCGAAGTTAGTCCATCTTTCTAGTTTTCCTTCTTTTTTCTGCTTATCACTTTTCTAATGACTTTCCTTTGTTCCTTAAAAACATGAGAGCTTTGAAAAAATGTGTCAATTGTTGGTTTGAAAGTGGCATCTTAGTTTGGGCCAAGTTAGCATGTAAAGCTTGTTAAGTATCTCAAGAGGAGACACAAAGCAACGTGGGGGATAACGCAATAAGAGTGCAGTGAAAGTTTTTTAAATGCGGAAGAGAAGTAAATTAACGAAACATGTGGGTCAAGTTATCATCCCTAATGCTTAGATAATTAGCTCCATGGCAATAATTAATAGTCTTCAAATTAGGACTGCAAAATACTGATTGGTATGAAACATTTTTATATCATTATATTTATATTTCTAATTGTTTAGTTTTGGTCACTAACAAATAAAACTATATTTTTATCAACTTTATAGCAGTAGATAATTCGAAAAGTTGCTACCTATTTAACATGCAGCTATATAAATATTTTCAATCTAACTAATAGGCTTTAAAAGTATGAAATTTGCATTTTCACAAATAAAATTTGCAATTATTTTCAATAAGATTAAATCAAAAATTTCACATTATATGGCAAACGAGTTTCCCTGTTTAAACAAAGACACGAAATACCATTTAGAAAAATTAGTCATTTGAAAAACACCAAAATAAAAAATCAAATTCAATAAACATGCATTTATTTTTATACCTATTTACCTGATTTAATATATTTACCGTCACGCAACCGGAAATCAACATAATTTTTTTTTTCAAATAATTTAGATGATTTTGCAAATTATATGAAAACATTTTGAGGCGCTGATGCAAATAATTAAATACAAAGAACAACAGAGAGATGAATGGTGACGTAAGTGAATGATGGGTGGGTACAGGGAAGGGGGAAGCGTTGAAAATACAATTACAATTACAAAAAACAATTTTAACAAATGGAGATAAATAAAAGTGCCTAAAAGGCGGCAACGTTTTTAAGGAGAACGACGAATCGCGCGTGCAAAATGCCTGTTAATTATTTAAGGCTCCCCTCCCCTCCTCTCCTCTCTAGCTGACTACATGTTTGTTCGCACTCGTTGAACACATTTTCAATTAACAGAAAAACACTCACATTGTGAGTATACCCCCATACTTCCTCTTTTAGCACACAGAACACACACTCAAACACACAACCAACTTTGATTTGTTTAATTAAATTACACTCAGACAAAAGCCTTTCAATCATTCACAGTTTTCCAATCACTCATTGGCTCATTCACGCGCTGAACTTGGAACAAAAGCCAATATGCAGCCCATGTTCTACTTATACTATGCATGGTTATATGTTATGTGTGCGTGTGCGCGTGTGTGTGTGTATGTGTAAAAGAAACTACACACAATACATCATACATATTTAAGTACCATACACCCATGTCTGGATTATTTAGCGGAATTGCAATGCAAATCGTGCGTTAGAATGTGTTTGCTTCATTCCAACTATTGATTGAGTGCGATTTAAAGGATGTTAAGGTAACTAGCTGCCTGAAACGCAGAGGCGCAACATTAATTAATTCCAACTAGTCTCAAGATAAGCAAATGAAAACTATTTGATTTTGTAAAGTCGATTATCGAGTGTTCATGCATATATATATTGAAGTTTGTATCAGTAAATTGAACACAAATGGGCTGTAAGCTTTGCTCGAAGAGGTCATAATGAAATACCCTTGATGTAACTTGATTATTGTTTATCATTTTCATTATTCCATTGACTTTCCTTTAAGCTTTATGAATAGGAATATTACACGATAGCGGTTCCTTTTAAATTTTAAAATTATTTGGTCTTCTATTTCAAATTGAGATAATTTTAAAGAGACTAAAACGATGATTGTCAAGTTGGCACATTTAACTTTTTTTCAAGAACTAGCAGAAAAATTCCACTGGTAATTACTTGCATAAGGTACTCTATAATGCGAAAGGATTTTATACATTACAAAACTATTATTAGTATATATATTACTAGTTCTGCATTTCTGACCATATTTACAATATTTATAATATTATATTATATTATATGATAATATTTACAATGTGGAAAACTATGATTAACGAATTCTACTTTCTTAAAACCAAATACAAATTTGGAAATCTGTCAAAGAGGAATAAATAATAAAAATCGAAATCAACCGAAATCTATCTAGTAAATTGAAAACAAAGTAAAAATGAAAACAATTACTAGGAGAAAGAGTAATGGAGAAAGTAACGCTGTCAGAGATCAGCTCGGCAACAGCTCGGAATTACCCGATTATTACAATTTTCATTGTTTAGTAGGGTCATCACCATCTTAAAGGTCAACACCATTTTAAATATAGTTTTTGTAAATAGTTTTAGTCTTGTGGTGAAAATTTTGCTGACTACATCATGATCTTTGAATATTTCACACACTATCTCCTAATGTTAACTACAACCATAATAGAGTACCTTAATGTTGGTGGCAGCAAACTATTTATAACACATTTTTACAAGGTCACGATGGTGCAGCTCCATTCACCATATTGTCTTTACCATCACCATCTTTCCCTATATCCTCTCTTCAGCTTTTGGACAACGTTTTTTGTTTTCAAATGCAACTGTCATTAGTTTGCACAAAAATGTCATGAAATAGGAAATAGGCAAGGAAGGAAGGAAATGAAATGAAATTGCTTTTTTGCTCTCCAATTTCGTTGTTGAATTTTTAAATAATTTTAAATTGTTCTATTTACACTTAACCAGTTTCAAGGCCATACCAGATATGCTATGTTTAAGCCAAATTTATGGCGAAATATAATGTTTTGCGGTCAGCGGATGAATATATATTTATGGTTTTAGTTCACTCTACTAACTTATTAATGCATTTTAATTGCACCATAAATGTTAAGCGTTTAAAGTTTCAAGGTTTCCCCAATATCCAATATATTGCAGTTTTTTTTCTGAAAGGAAATAAAATAGTTAAACAAAAAAAAAACATTAATAAAAAACAATAGAATCCGTTTTAAATCTCTGCGTATAGTGAATTGTTTCCATATTGAAATTACTTTTGAAGTTTAATTAAAGCTTTTGCATAACCTTCAATGTTTCGAATAGCTTCAGCTATTCTACCCCCTCAATTTTCTATTCGTAAAAAGACAAAAACTATTGACAGCTTATCGCCAAACAATGGACCATTGAATAAATATCAAAAGCAAATAGCCATAAATATATTTTTCTCGCTTTCAACAACAATTTTCTTTCTTTTTGTTGTTTTTTATTAGATTTGCGCAGCTTTGCACATGGCGGAAAAAATATTTTTAGGTATAAAATCAAAAAAAAAAAAAAAAAAAAAAAAACAAAAAAAGATTCGTTCATTTATGCCGCTTTAAAAGCCACAAATGGGCATCAGGACCAGTAAGGGGCCACATGGTTTTCATCTAGGGATTTGCACGGGGGCAAAAGAGATGACAGGCGTACCATATATACCATAACGTTATAACGGTAACGGTAACGGTAGACGGTTGTCGTCTTCAACGACGATGACGACTTTTTACGGCCAAGCTTTACGATGCCCGCATCATTTGATTTTATTGCCAAGTGTCAAAAAAAAAAAGAAATGAAAACAAAACAGAAAAAGTAAGTGAAAGAGAAAGAAAGGAGGAAAAAAGGCAAGTTTCTATATGAATGTCCTTGAGCCAGTTGCTCTTGTCACTCTGTACTGTCTTGTGATTAATACCATCCGTTCGTCACGGATGATGCACAAAATGCAAATGCACCCGCCGGTATAATCAAATTGGAAATGGCATCAAAGTTCGACGTCGTCGACAACGGCTACGGAAACTGCAATACAAAAGCGCCATATAAACGGTATGGCCCATGGGCCAAGGACAACACCGAGGGGTGTAGTATGGCCTGACAAGGCCAAAGAATAAAATCAATTAATTTATGAACTTTATACATTTGTTGACAGTTTTGCAGTCAATCGTCAGCCCTAAAGGCAGGCATACCAAACATTTGCATGTTATGCTTATAAACATTGTGACATACATATATGTATGTATGTACCTTGCCAATGAAAGGGTACATTAATTTAGTTCAGATATATGTGAAGCTAAAAAAATATGATCATCGCAAGCTTTAAATTAAGTCTGAAAATTGTGCTTTTAATGGAATTCTTCCTATAAAATTAGTTTGACTTAACAGTATCAAATGAAATCCATATAATTTGTTCCTCCTGAGGAACATTTGACTTTTTCGAAATACTTATAGGTATATGTATATATTTTTGCTTTTAAAGTGCTTTGATATTGGGTCACCTGTATTTATCATTAAGGAGTTTTAATGAAGGAAGGAAGGGTATAGAAGTTATGTCATAGTTGAATTTGCAAGCAACTCATACCCCTTTTATTTTCTTTTGTTGACATTTTCCATTTACTGCCAAAAGTCCAGGGATTTCAGATTTCAAATATGTACACATACTTATAAAAAAATATCGCAATGTATGACAGTTCATTTTTAGAATAAGTTTTGCATGGCATGTTCTTGTTGTACGAATCTATTTTTAGTAAATAGAAAAGGATTGAAACAGTGCAATGACATTGGCGAAAGGAGAAGGGAAATAAACAAGTTATAATTTATTTTTAAAAGTTTTTGAACGGCTAAGGGATGTGAAATGGGCAGACACTTTTTAAAGATTTGAAAGCAAGACATCCGGACATTTTCAAGACAAAGGATAATAATAAGGAAGATTTATGTATACCGAATTGCCAAAAAATACTTTATAATGTATTTGCGACATATATATGAATCAGTCGATTAATTCTATTCATATATGTATTGGATTCTTCTTAAACTATTAATATATGTATTAGATTTCCAGATTAGTTTATATTTAAAAATATTTTAAATGTTAGTTCAATATGGACTGAATAGTTAAGAATTTAAATGTCTTGATTCCTTGGCTTCATTTATATTATTAGAAATGCGTAATAATAATTATAAATTTCTTTATAAAATAATACGCTTAAGTTTTCCTTTAGTTTCTAAAAACAGAAATAAATGATTCTAGCAATGAATCGATGTCTCGAATTAAATTATAACTAATTAAGTAAAATCAAGTTAAACAATTGCTAAAATTAAACTTCTGAACAGTCAAGCACTCAAAAAAAGAAATGCATTAACAACTTTAATTGATTTTTGTTCCTTTCATTTAGAACTATTTGTTAAATCTAAAAGCCAATCTTTAAACAGTCATTTAAATTAGACATGGCTCTACTAAAAAAAAACATAAATTCAATTTCTTGCTGGCATTTCTAGTTGGACACACAGCTGGAAAGGATCGTCGAATGATCATCATGAGCGCTCAAAATGCATTTCGATTTGTGCAACAGCCAGGCGGAAAGCCCACGGATATCTATGCAGCAATGTTATCTTGGCTAAATGATCCAAATCTGACGCCATTGGAGCTAAAACAGCGCCAAGTGTTGCTCCAGTTGCGTTTACTGATGTTGGACAAAATGGATGAGGAGTTTTATATTAAACGATACATAAAGCTACGAACACGTTAAAAAAAAATGACAATGGAATCGTTTTTAAATGGTTATGTTATATTTTAATCACTTTTCGTTTGAAATTTGTTTTTTTTTTTTATGCATGTGATTCTCGTTTCGTTAAAGTTATCATATCAATAATCCGTACAATAAAACATAAGACATAGTTATTTTTTTTCTTTCTCTCCAATATAAAGTTAATACATAATATTTTATATATATAGAATATGGTAAATATATATATATATATTTTAAATAAATTGCCTTCATCAAAAAAAAAAAAGAAACCTCGCTTCATTAAAAGAAACAAAATTAGTTTTGATTTAGTAAGAAAATTTTTGGTTGGAATTAGGAATATAATAAAAAATTAAATTGAAAAATACTACATCTTCAAATGAATTTGATTTTTAAGGTTTTAAATCGTTTGTATGTATGAATGCTTTAAGAGAACATTTTTTGATTTAACAAAAATAATTTATGTGTTTGTTTTATAAATTTGAAAATTAAATATACTAGACACACTTTCAACTCCGTGCTGAAATCGTCAAAAAGTGAAAAACTTCAGTTTCTATTGTTAGATTAGACATTTGGAGTTTTCAAAATAAAGTTTAGATTTCAAATAGATGATACTAAAACGCAATAAATTTCACACAGTATCTTGTATTTTTTACAAAAATTTAAATTTTTATATGGAAAAGATTTGTTTTTTATGACATTATAGAGTTAAATGTGTTCTCTTTGGGCTGTTTATTTTAGAAAACGAAGTTTTTAATTTTCTCACTTTTTTTTTTTGTCTTTTAGAGGCAAACTAAAGCAATTTAATTAGTTAAGGATGTTTCTTGTTTTGTTTGGGCTTTAACGGTTTTACCGCTGCTGTTGATAGATAGGAATGTTATTTGGCATGACAGCTGTATCATTTTGCATGGGATAACCAGGTGCCATTTGCTGATGTAGTTGACTAAATGATATGGATTGCGGTGGTGGTTGATGCTGCTGGGGATGGGCATGTGGATGGGAAATTGGTGGCATATAACTTTGTGGATTAACGCCTGGAGCTGGTGGAGCTACCACTGTTCCTGGTGGCGGTTGACCGTTTGGAGCATAGAGCTGGGGTTGTGGGACTACTTGCGGCGGCTGCTGTTGGTGTTGCTGTTGCTGTTGGGGTCCAGGCTGATAGCCCTGTGGCGGTCCTTGAGAATGTTGCTGATGTTGCGGTGACATATATGGATGCGGTTGCTGCTGATTTGGTGGCAACTGGGTGGCTGTGGGTGGAACTGAATTAAATTGGGGCGGATGTTGCTGTTGTTGTTGCTGCTGCTGTTGTTGTTGTTGTTGCTGTTGTTGTTGCTGTTGTTGTTGTTGCTGTTGTTGTTGTTGTTGCTGTGTTGTTGTTGTTGTTGTTGCTTTAAGTGGTAGCCAAGCTGTGGTTGTTGTTGCGGAAGTGGCTGCTGCTGTTGCGCATTGTTTTGGTTAGTATTATAAATAGTTTGACCATGTCCTAGAGGCACTGCAGCATGTGGTGGCAAAGCTGAGAAAATTCAATTGATAAATAACAATAAATTTAATTTTTATTTTATTACTTTGCTCTTACCGTGTCCATTTTGATAAGGTAATGGTATTTGGCTTGGCTGACCCAAATAACCGGTCGGACCTGGCCCTGCACCAGCTGATTGAGTAACAGATGGAACAGATGCTGGTCCATATGGCAATGAATGCATTCCTGGATAATTTTGCGTTTGCGGAAAACCAACAACGTTGGGATAACCAGGAGCTCCATACAAAGCTGCACCGGGAAAATTTGCAGGCAATCCGGGCATAAAACCACTTGCGGCAAACTGTCCAGCTGCAGCCCGATCATCTCGCATCAAAGTGTGATACAGATTAATGGCATCAACCAGATCACTGGACAATTGCGTCAACTGAGCATGTTTACGATCAACCCGTTCCAATTCAGCATCAATTAATGGACCCATTTGATGTACTTCTTGTTCGAGACGCAACATTTCATCAGTATCCTGGGAGGGATCTTCGGGATTGGCTTCATGCAGCAAATGCAACAAACGATCTACTTTCGCCTCGTCAACCTCAACTGGCTGGACAGCAGCCGCTGCAGCCCCATTTGCTTCAGTCTTTTGTGATTCATCATTCTGCGATGATCCTGTTCCGGATGCCGTTTTATGTTGCTGGTTAATATCCAAACGTTCAGGATCCACAGATAGATCGGCAGTGACAAAATTTGATGGAAATAATCCCTCGCCACGTTGATTAAAGCCCTTCCACCAATTCGGATCAGTATCGTCCACAACATGAATGATTTCACCAGCAAAGAATGTTAATTCGTTCTCTTCGGCTGCCTCAAAATCATACAAGGCGCGCACCTTACGAGGCTCCGGAGCAGCTACAGCTGCAGCTGCATTAGGTTGTCCCGCTTCTGTAGAACTAGGTGCGGAACCGAAGGAAGGATAGAGCGATGGATAGGCATTATTGCTAGAAGTGGTTTGACTTGTTGCAACTTTTGGACTGCTACCGCTAGCTGTTTTACTATCCTTCAGGGATAACTCAATGGCCTTTGCAATGTCATCCTCCTCTTGCTGACTGCTAACCACATTCGGATCTTTGGGTAAACTTGCTATCTTCTCCAAAACCGATTTGTTACCACTTTTTTCATTTAAATTCTTAAAATCATAGCCTTCCATAATAAGTTTAATATATAGACTTGGTATTAAATTTAATTCGCGATCATTTTTAAAGTCATTCTCAGCCCAATTCTTAAGAACTTGACGCATTTTCTGTAATCGAAAGTTTGAATTTTTAATTCTTACATTATTTATTAGGTATATCTGCTTACCAATGACACCTTTGGTTGAGCTTTATCCAATAAACGACGAAATTCCATTTCAAATTCCCTCGATGCCACCTCCAAATGGAAAGATTTACCACAATTATTGGCCAAGGCATCTAGTAAAGTGATTGCCTGCATTACAACATGAGGATCATTATGTCCCATGCGTCGCATCACAGCCTTAAGGCAATCCTTGGCCAAGCGTGGATTTGTTGACACCTTGTCACACACATCCAGTATCAAAGTCCAATCATCATTTGTATTTGTCTCGCTGGTGGCCTTTTCTATGAATTCGAACAATAAAAATACATATGCAAACAAAAAGGCAATTGATATTAATTTGCTTATCATTCAATTGTAAATCAAATTAAACCAATTGAATGACTCATAGGAAAACAAAAAAAAAAAACGTCATGCTAGAAATAAGGCAAGTTGAATAGATTGTTAAAATTTAACAACAAAAAAATCAATATATGTATGTATGTATGTGTGTGACAAATTGCATTAACAAGTGCCAACAAGAGAAAAGCGAAATCACAGGAGATAGTATCGAATATCGTTTAAAAATATTTATTACAATTATTTACATAAAACTAACCACACCTTTTTATTTAAATGACATTTAAAATTTCCTATTAAAAGAAATTATGAGAGATGATAATGATATTTGGATAATTAATAAAGTTGCACCAAAAAAAGTTGCAAAAATTATTTCGGAACATCCTTTTTTTTTCTATAAAGTAAAAAGTTACAGATGTATGTAGATATGTATTCTTGTCCAACTGTATGCAGAACTTTTTAAGTTACAGCTATGAGGGATTGGATGCGTGCGTGAATGGATCTAGCAATCCCTGCTGCTAATGGTGAAAGTGCTCACTCCTTTCACCCTTACACTGGCACATGACTCAAGGTCAAGGAAACTTCCAAAATTAGAAAGAAAGTTCATTGAACTATCCCTAACAACGGGAACCTGCGCAGCATCTTAATAAAATCAACCACATGACTGTTCTTTGATTTCTTTGTTGTCTGGGCAAAAGCATGCGGATGGGCTGCTTTGATACCTACTACATATATACATATTATGACCAAAGTGCATTTAATTCTAGTTAAGTGTTAGTGCTGTTGTTATTGTTTTTGTCCACTTGGAACTTACCAACAGCGACGTCAAAAGGCGACGACTGCCCAAATAGACCCATTTCGTTGACCAAATGCACACTTGGCTATCTGCTAAATACTTGTGCAATTCTTGTATTAGTAATTAAATAGCCAACCCTTCAATATTTTACTATTTCTCCTTTGTTTTATGTTTTCCCGTTTTTTTTTTATTTTCTTTTTAGCTGCTACGCAATCGATTTTTAAACAAAGGGAAATCACGGATTTCGTCTTTCGTTGGTTATCGTTGGGCTATATTGTTAATGGCTTTGATTGATAAGCATTTAAAAACTGGTTAATTCGCTTTAAATATTGTTGAAATCGCTTCTAAATTAGCTTAAGCTCAAATTTGCAACGACTTATTGTGTAAAAAACAGTGACTAATGTTAAGTGTGACCAAAGACCTTAAAACTCTGAAAAGCCGAAAATAATGAAGAGCTAAATATATCGATAAACATACAAATTTTTAGATAGACAACGTTTGCTATGTCAAGTAAACAAACATTTTCTAGAACTGCCGACAAATTGAACATTCCCATAATTGAATTTCGGAAAACATTTTCAGTATTCTGAAAAACTCAATAAGTAAATAGTTCCAATTCTTGCTTTTATAATCAACCGTCTTTATAACTATTAGTACACATTGTTTGTGGTAGCCGTAAGAAATATATGCCGATAGTTTTAGCCTTAAAATATCCAATATGCCAGTACTAACGATACACATTGATTCCAACTTGAAATGCCCAGTACTTAGTTCTTATCGATAGTTGTTACCTCAGATCAAGGATCAAGATCAGTGCATTATGCTTGTACAGAAGCTGCCACAGCTTCTCCCACTACAGTTGGCAATCGCTAGGCAATCAACGAAAGCCGCCACCGCTGCTGTACCCAAATCTCGAGTTAATCCCAAAAAAAGTCCAAAATCCCAACCTCTTATCAGTTGCCGGCGTTCACAATTTAATTTGCTGCAGCATGAACGAAAAGATGCCAAATTTGGAACCTTGGAATTGGCTTCCAAGGGTTGGCTCCACAACAAATCGAAGGGGGATCACTTTACACTTAATCCCTGGCTTACACCAGAAAATATACAGGAAGAGATGAGACCCGTGGAATCGCTTAATTTAGCTTTTGATAAACAATTGCTAGAGAACCTTCAAGAAGATTTGCAAATCCGCCAGTTTACGCCGATCCAATTAAAGGCCATACCTTTAATAACCGATAATTTCCATGCTCTGATAGCAGCCGAAACAGGATGTGGTAAAACGTTGGCCTACCTTTTACCGATTTTGGATAAACTCGTAAAGAGAAAGAGGGAGAGATGTTTGAATACTCCTCGAGCTTTGATACTAACACCGGGTCGGGAATTGGCCACTCAGATAGCCCAAGTGGCAGAACGTTTGACAAAAGGAACTGATCTTAAGGTGAAATCTCTGCTGGGTGGGCGAACCAAGCAACTTATGATGAACCCACAATTTGAGGAGATTGATGTCTTAGTTGCCACTTTGGGAACATTAAGTAAACTGGTGACCACAGGTATCTATCGTATGGAACAAGTTCGTCATGTGGTCTTAGATGAGGCTGATACGATGCTTGACGATTCCTTTACGGAAAAGTTAAGCTATTTCCTAAAGAGATTTCCTGTAAGGATATAGATTAAGACGATTAAAATTATGATTCCAAGATTAATTCATATCTTTTGCAGTTCCATTTGAATCATCTCCAGGATACAAACACCGTGGGTACTCAATTAGTACTTGCCTCGGCTACAATGCCTACAAATACCCGTGAGATTTTGGAACACATCATTAATGTGGATACTGTCCGTGAGGTGGTCAGTCCCCATTTACATCATTTAATGCCACATGTCCAACAGAAATTTATTCGCCTTTCCAAAGCGGATCGTCCGGCCACATTACTGTCACTAGTCAAACAAGATTTGTCTAAGAAGCGTCCCCTAATCGTATTTAGCAACAAATCAGGAACGAGTGATTATGTTTCCATTTTCCTCAACAACATGGGCATCAATTGTCTTAATCTCAATGGAGATATGCTGATGAAAATCCGTTTGGGTCGTTTTGATCAATTCCAAATGGGTGCATGTGATGTTCTCTCCACCACTGATATCGGTAGTCGTGGTCTAGACACCACACGGGCCAGACATGTCATCAATTTTGATTTCCCTCTACATGTTTCCGATTATATACATCGTTGCGGTCGCATTGGACGAGTGGGAAATATTGTAGAAAAATCATTAGTAACTAATTTGATCTCATCCAGGCGAGAAATTGAGGTTGTTCAACGCATAGAACATGCAGCCCGCACCGGTGGACTCTTACCAAATGTCAATGCCAACATTAAGAATATTATCAATCGCCGTATTATGGAGGAAATAAATGCGGCAGGCATTAAACTCCCAGAGAATCATGAAGAGGCGTTTTAATGCTAAGGATTTATAAAGATTCACTAATGGAACAACCATTAAAAAGTTACTATTCTAAGAGGTAAATAGAAAATCTTTAGAATTTTGTTGAAAAAGTTCATAATCCATAAAACTAATAAGGGACGAAAAAAATTGTTGTTGTTTATTAAATGTCGATCGATCATAATAAAACTTATATAATTACACCACAATCATAAAAGCTTGTAATCTAAAATGTACGATTATAATGTAAAAATTTGTGACAAAAATTCAAAACATTAAAGTTTAAACAGATATAACTGATTGTAAATAGTAACACGAACTAGATCTGTGAAAGCATGAGGTGTCGACTTTTCCATGTTAATGTTGATTGCGCTACCTTTAGCTTATAGACTTAGTTTTACTCTGATGGTTCGTATGGGAGCTAAGTCTTCAACTTGATCAACATAAATAATTAAAGAGTTTTATCCACATAGTTTTAAAGTTAAGGTCTAAAAACTGCGAAGTAGGAGACACTCGGACATGATTAGATATACTCGACAATTGATGCTGATCAGGAATATACAACTTTCAACATGTGCTGCCATTATAATTTTAAATGTCTATTTCACACAATATATTCGTTAACTAAAAATAGCCCAGTTACTAACCAATTGTTGAATGGAAAAACAACAGAAGGTCTTAGCACCCATTACTTTAACGATAAATTAGTTAGGCTTAATTTAAGTTAAATCTAATTGTATTAGAAATAAATGAATAAATGGAAAACTCTTAAGAACATATAAAACGTTCAATGAAAGGACATTTTCTACTAAAACTTCATTTTATAGATGGACAATAAATAGTTTTTCTTTATATAACAGTTAGGAATTCCAAGAGGTTTTTAATACAATACAATACAATTATGTTTAATAATAGACTTAAAACTAATTTAATGTAAATTTAATGTTGTATGTTGATTAATTTTAAATCCTAAGATATTGATACCCAGTGTGGGCCACCACACGCCTCACATTAGTCATGGGCTTAAAGAGTTTACGTCGAGCAATCAATATATCGCTGCTGGCACCAGAGCCGATACTAGAACCAATAGCACCACCATTTGTATCCGTTTTTGGTTTGATTACTCTAGGGCGACAACCGGAGAACTTAAATCTGATTATTCCGCCGCAATTTAATTGTAAATTTGGCTGCACAAGCTCCGGAAAGGCATCCTTAAGCTGAGGCTTCGGTTTTAGGGCCTTGTTCGGATCATCGCCGTGACACATGGCGGCTGCCAATGAGCTCCATTCCAAACGGCGTACACCTGGTTGGACATCTATACGATAGACTGGCTGTTTAGCCTGTGTATAACGTTGGGTTAACCACTTCTGATAGTATTGAGCAAAATACACCATATATGGTTGCAATTTATCAGCACCACAGCCATACTCCAACCATTCATACAGATAGATATCATCGGAGCCCGATAGAAACATGGCAGCTGGGGCCAAATCAAGCCACAAACTATCAGGTATATCATTAAGATTCAACTGATAGATATAGGGTATAAATTCTCGAAAAGCATATTCACCCAAAGCCATTAGGCCGCATATGGAACGGGATATATACTTGAAATCTGAAATAATAATAATTACATAAAATAATTATATATAAGGAATTCTTAAAATAATAATTAATCCTTACCTCGTTCTGTACTAACTTGGCGGGCTTCGAAGAATCTGACTAAACGTCTTTGGATCAGGAATAAACATTCAGCTTGCAGGTAACCACTTTGGGCAGCTAATTGTCCAATAGTCTGACAAAGTTCGGACACTTGGCTCATAGCCACAGGGGATGCAAAATAATGCGACATATGTTGCGGTTCATCGGAAGTGGGATTATAATCATCATCCTGCTGTAGATGATAAGTTACATCACTTTCCATTTGCTGCTGCTGTTGCTGCTGATGATGATGTTGATCCTCCTCCTCCATTTCCATTTTAATCTCCGATTTTAATTCCGCTGCAGCTTGATCCTGGGTAGGACTTTGAGCTGGAGTTGAACGAACTTTAATAGTTTCAAAGGGACCCATTAGTTGACTAATCAGTATTTCAGCCAAATGAAAATATTCCTGTCGGCAAGCCTGCTGATTAGCCATGGGATTTAAATTACAGGCCCTCAGTAAACGCCAACAACGTTGACTCACTAGATCATCTTGCCGAAAGGCCAACACATTTAATAATTTGGCCACCAAAGCACGATAACAGGAACCCATTAGAGGACTCTCAAAGGCCAAGTTTATGGCCTTTGTTCTCTGCTGGCTATCGCCAAACAGACTGGCTGTTACTAAACTTTTGAGGAATTGTTGCAGTTCTTTTCCATTTCTCTCCTCTACTGGGCAAATGCTATAAAAGTCCACATCATTGGGTAATTTTAGTTCAATATCCTTTTGGAACTCCTCACGCAATTCAAAGATCTTGTCAGAATGAAAAAAATAGCTGCCATCGTAGTCGATGCGATCCCAATCACTGTCCATGGCTCCCAGCATGGGTGGAACATCCGCATCCTTAAGAACCTCATTAACTAAATCATAGGTAACAATCCCAACTGAATGTCGGGCATAGATTTTCACATTCTAGAGAATATAAGAATTAAAAATTATGTTTAATAAAAAAAACAGGGAACTTACATTTATCAGCTCCCACACTTTATAGGTGGCATCTTCCGCCAGCCGTGTGCACACTTCCTGTGATAATTCCACATCTGTTTGATCATGTTGCTCCCAATAGATTTTAATGCTGCGTGGGTCAAACCCGGCATAGGACTTAGCATTGTGATGACCTAACCGGTTTATATTGGTATTGACCTCGGCATGTCCACCGCCAACTGCTCCTCCTACGGCAAAGCTGGCATCAAACTGATTATGTTGATAACTTAAACTTGATGTAGGTGTTGTTGGCGTTGTCACCATATTCACATGAGTGGGTGTCAATGGCGAATTGCCCACACCAACACCCAATATTACGCCTCCGGCCACTCCCGTTCCACCAGCAAGTGCGGCAGCGGCCGCTGTTGATGAACTTTTGGCAGCCTCTAATTTTGCCGATTTGGAGCGTGACTTAGTAGACTTTTTGCTGACCTTGGATGACGACTTGGTCGGCTCCTCCAAATGGCTACCGCCAGGAGTTCTCATCGTATTTATCTTGTTGTTTTCTCTTTTGTTTTTCTTTTCGCTAACTTGTTTTGGTTAACCGGTAATCGATAGTCAGCAATCGACTTAACGACTGATCTAGCTGGGAAATAGGTTCTGAATAATTATATCTGCTAAATGCTCATCCCTAAAGCAAATTTATCGACAGCTTCAAACAGTATAATCTTAACTGCTGATACTTGAATTTATTTGTTGAATTGAAATTTTTGCCTCTTTTAATGGCGGAGGCTGCCAATGTACGTCAAAATCTACAAAATGTGCCATCAATCTTTGAAATCTCAGCAGCCGAAACACTGGACAATCTAATTTATCCGGCTTTGAGTAAAATATTTGACTACTTTGGCCTGCGATTGGACTTTAAGCTCTGGGGTACATTGAGGCTAAAGGAGGAACTGTCGCCACTTTTAACATGGTTGCTCCAATTCGTGTACTTGCGTAATCGCGCTTCCTCCTTTGGAGAGAGTTTCTACGGATTGCAAAGAACAAACACAGCTACCGGAGAGCTCCTAACCCGACGCCAGCAATGGACATCGGCCACTTTGTTGACCATTTTGCCCTATGTAGAACGGAAACTTAGACAACGGAGTGCCCATCAAGATGATACGTACAAATGGGAAGAATATGCGATAAGTTTGTTCCATGCTTACAATGCCTCCAAGGCTGTTCATACATTCTTGTACCTCATTAAACAGGCTCGAAATCATTCTCCCATCTTTCGAGCTATGAAGTTGACTTTGCGATATCCCAGCGAGCCACCAAAGGAAGATCAATGGACTTACCTATTTTTAAAAATGCTCGAAGTGTTGGCCTTTTTCCTGCAATTTATACAATGGTGGTACTCCAATGATCAGCGCCGCAAAGTGGGTGGATCCTTAGAGAATCCGGAAGCCAAGGTCTCAGACTCAGATGGAAGACTAACCGATGAGATGAAGAAATCGCTGCCAAAGCGTGGCGAATGCCCAGTATGCCTATTACCATTCCAGACACCAACTGCCTGCTCAGTCTCTGGTTATGTATATTGCTGGAAGTGCATCAGTAATCACCTTAAAGAGCGTGGCACTTGTCCGGTAACCAACTATCCCATAAGTTTGGAAGATCTTGTCAGAATTTATGAAACGTAGGAAGTATTATTATTGATGTTATTATATTGCTTTATTACTTTTTATACAATCTTTTATAATAAAACATTTTGTTGTGTTCAAAATTCACTAAAGAAATAGCCCAAACGTTGATCATGGCATAGATATACATTCTGGAAATCGAAATATGCGGTGCACATATAGCAAAGAAAAGACCAGAAAGCCACAAATTCAAAAATGGCAAAAACTGAGTAAACTGAAAGTAATGCAACAAAAGAAATTAAATATTGTGTTACCTGTTGATAAAATATGTTTTAAATAAATAAAAAAATTTAATTAAAACTAAATCAAAATTTTTAGTTCAATATATGTACATATATATACTGCATATTTGTAAAATTTGTAAAAATCAAAACATTTTATTAGGTCAAATCGAAATTTCGAATTACAAATTTAAATTATTGAATCAGAGCGGCATATATCGGACATTAATCGCGTTTTTTTCTTGAAACTATTTTTGAAGTTGGCTGTTAAGACTTTTTGAAAGGGTTTATTTAATACACTTTTTATTTTAATTAAAGAAAAGACTTTTGTAAAAATCTAAACTCGACTAAAAACTCAAAAATTAATATTGTTTTAATAATTTTTTAAAATCTTTATCAAAAGTTCACATGCATATTTTACTCTTGATTCAGAGCAAAAGGTAAACTAAAACTAGAAAAATCTTAGTTATTTAAAAAAAAATTTGATAAAACACAACTTTTTTTTAATGATTACTAAATCGTTCCCATTTCTTCTAGTTTAAATACTCAAGATTTTTTAATGAATATCCAGCAGAATGTTTTTAGAATAAGTAAAAATATTGAACACATATAGAATTTATCAAAATAGAAAACATAAAAGAACTTTTTATCGGACTTAATTTAATCATTAATTATTTAAGCAGTTAATAACTATATGTATCATTATCATTAGAATATTTCTTACTCACCCAGTGGTAGGCAGAACTCCATATGCAACAGATACCAAAACCACATCACCGTAAATGATCCCAAAAAAGATAATGTCAGCTTTTGCTTTAGGCAATTTGAATACAGCTGCATCTCATTAATGGTCTCCATCATAACATCGCCACAACCGTAATATTTAAGAATTCCAAATGAGCCACCCATGAATATGCAAGCGGAACTCCAAAGTGCAGTCACAGTCAACACGTGGAAAGGATCTGTGCCATTTATATGGGCGAAATGAGCCCAACAAATAATGCTAAAGCTATGAAGGATTAGAGATCCCGTTAAAATTATACTTAGAGAACGTACAGGTCTAGGCAAAATGCGACGATAGAGTCTCATATATAGAAAAGCGGCTAACAGCAGAAAGGTAGCAGACCACCAACAAACAAGAATCCAACCAAATTGATTCGATCTAGCCACAGCCGATACGGAAGGCACCACATTGAAGGTCTCACAATGCGTATAAGTTGATTTATCAAAATCCGTAACAATTGTCATTATTAGGAAATAACCCAAAGCAACAGGGGCGACACCTAAACCAATCAACAAGACACGCCCCATAGATATGCGAATAGGAGCTTCCTTCGACAGGGCTGGACAGCTTTCCACATCTTTAGAATTGGTCGGAAGCAAATATATCTGATCCATATTACATGATTTGAATCGAAAGTACAAGTAAACAATTTTATTCCCCAAGTACTTTCTCACAGCCTTCTCCATTGAGTTCAAAAATATCAATTAATTTATTATTAATTTGCATTGGTGTATCAGTTTTTATTTATTCTATATGTTGAAGTCAAAATTTGAAATTAATGTATTTATTTTGTATATTTTTATTTTTGCTATATGTAGATTTCGAATCGAGTTTACAAATATTTTATATATTCTTGGAATCCTTTTTATTTCCGCTGCAAAACGTTTTACATTTATGCCTCGTACATACTTTGGTAAAAAATTAAGTAAACTTTGAGCTTAAGCTAATACCGCATGGTTGATTACTTAAGTTATTTAATTATGTACAGGAAATACTTAATAGGTGGGCAAAATAGCAAAGTATACATATACATATATATTAAATTATTAAAATTCGGACGTGAAATTTGCTAAATTAACTAAACTATATGTGTATACGTTTGTATGACTAAAAATGCGTTAAATAGAGACCGTTTTTAGCATCGCATACAACTTGGAGAGCATAAAAATCCCAATACGATGTCATATGAAATCCCATATTTGTTAGCACCACAATATATTCGAACAGGGCAAAGAATGTGTACACTGTGAAAGAAAAATTAAAAGTTTATGGAATTGCATATATATATATAGCTGGGAATGAATGTAGAGACTTACCACCTGATTCACAGTGAGCATTGTGTCGTAAAAAGCAATATCCTGCCAGTCCAAAGGCCAAGACATTTATTAAAAATAAATTGCGCTTATAGCGTAACGATTTCTCCTCGTGAGGTAGTAGGACTACCTTCCTAGCATTACGATTCAATAGATACGAGATAAGCATATAGCATTCACTGCAGGCTATGAATACAACAAAAGAGTTCCTATGGATCTCATAGTTGTCTGCCGATGTCCATAGTGATAGACAGAATAGGGCAAAATCTTCAATAACATTCAGTGTACAGGCCAAGATGCCAAAGAGACGACGATTACGTTTAATGTTTTCTTTGTAGTATTCAAGATACATTTTAGCCACCGCCAGCCGCAAAGGTAAATGCAGGAATATGGCCAATCTCCAAATGGTCTTCTGTGGCTCGTAATTACCAATGGCCGCAGATACGGATGGTAAATAATTGGATACATCGCAGTGGGTAAACGTTGACCGGACAAAGTCAAACATTAGTGACCACACCACACAGAAGCAGAAGGCACCAAGGGGCAGGCTTAGTGCTGCAATTGCCAATCTTGAAAAGGGCAGACGAAAGAATATCCTTTTTTTCGGCTCGTTAAGCCGCTCATAAGTTGGTAGCATGGTGATGGGAAGATGATCCGGGTGCAAGGGAAGAGCTCTAGCTAACTGCACTTTTACACATAATTTTAATGCCTACACATAGGTCAATCGTAAAAAGGAATTTACTATTTTTCTAAAATTTTGTTGCGTTTACGTTGCAGACCAGCAACATTGTAAACACAAAAACAACAATTGATCGATATCTCGATTATACAATCAAAATGGTGGAGAAAAATGCCAACTCAGTTATTAATTTTTTAGACTTTTCTTTTGATTTACAATGTTTGGATTATCCTGCAGATTTTTGGGCAGAAATCAATTTCTTTTCAATTAAATTAAATAATTTCCATTTTTAAAGGCTACAAAATTCGTTTATTATCGATAACTTAAAAAGGCTAAGTTGTATTGTTATCGATAGGCGGCATGCCGGCTTTGCTCATCCCTTGCAACGACTAAAAAACAACAGAATATAAGCGGAAAAGGAAAGTGGAAAGAAAAACAAAACTTAATTTACTTGGTCACCGGTAAAAAAAAAAACAAACTTTATCATGGACATTCTTTTGGCCAATGTGAATGGCCTCCAATTCAAGGCGGAACGTGACCTCATGGAACAGGTCGGCGCCATTCCGCTGCCATTCTATGGCATGGACAAGTCAATTGCCGCCGTCTGCAATTTTATCACTAAGAATGGCCAAGAGTGTGACAAAGGCAGTGCCTGCCCGTTCCGACATATACGCGGGGATCGCACCATAGTATGCAAACATTGGCTACGTGGCCTTTGCAAGAAGGGCGACCAATGTGAATTCCTTCACGAATACGATATGACAAAAATGCCCGAATGTTATTTCTACTCCCGTTTCAATGCCTGTCACAACAAGGAGTGCCCCTTCCTACACATCGATCCCCAGAGTAAGGTGAAGGATTGTCCATGGTATAAGCGCGGATTCTGCCGTCACGGCCCCCATTGTAGGCATCAGCATTTGCGTCGGGTCCTCTGCATGAACTATTTGGCCGGTTTTTGCCCCGATGGACCCAATTGCAAGCACATGCATCCCCGATTTGAGTTGCCGCCTTTGGCTGATCTAAGCAAGGATCAATTGCACAAAAAGCTGCCCACCTGTCACTATTGTGGTGAACTGGGTCACAAAGCTAATGCATGCAAGCAATATGCAGGCAGCCTGGAGAACCGAAACAACATTAATGCAATGGATCATACAAGTGGTGGAGGACCTGGCGTTCCGGGAGGAGATGGGAATGGCCCTGAAGATGGTGGCGGCGGCGGGGCAAATCATCCGCCCTACGTTAAAGGACCAACACCACTCGAAGAGATCACCTGCTATAAGTGCGGCCACAAGGGTCACTATGCCAACAAGTGCCCAAAGGGTCATTTGGCGTTCCTCTCCAATCAACATAGTCATAAATAGTGCCTAAGGTGAATTCCACAACGATATATCTTTTTAAATCTTAAGAGTTCTTAGAGCGAGAGTGAGGAAACGAGCGTTATTTTAATTGATGGTAAAATATCTTCCATAAATTATCTAGATTTTCGAATGTTTTATAACACGATGTAAACTAAATAAACAGTAAAAAAATAGAAACGTATAAGGTCTAGTTATCCGATTATTAAGTGATAGTTAAATGGACGGTAGGTACTCACTACTGATTTCTTACACAAAACCTCAAATCCAAAATCGAGGAGTAGGGTATATTTGAAAACCTGATTTGGAAACACCAGCGTTAGCTTTTTCAAAATGGAAAGATTAAACATTTTGCTAAATATTTACCGTGCCAAATTCCAGTTCGCGGGAAACCATGGATAGCTTGCCACTAAGAGTACTGGCCGGACCAGTTTAATAATTTTTGAACATATTAAAAATGGATTTTCTCAACATTCCTGTTATAGATTTTGATAAAATTTTTATAGGAGTCTATGACTTCATGCTGAAACGAATTAACTATAGTGCATTGCTTGACTTGTGCTAAGAATTTTGCAATTCGTATACAAAGTTAGGTATGTTCCATATGGCCATATATCAGGATAACTATTCACTATGATTTTTTAAACTATTGAAACAAATATATTATTAAATAACAATTTGACTTATTTCATTATTTAATTGCAATTTGTGGTCTTAACTACAAGATTGATGAAGTGGCTTAGATTCAAATCTTCACGGTTGCTGGCAGAAATAATTCTGATGACTAGTCTCTACACTGGTTCCGGTCTTGAAATTGGCGCCTTCATTTTGCTCCAGGCACCCATACATTTGGGGGTTTTTCTCAAAAACGGTGTTGTAGATTTTGATTAAATTTTATTGAGTTATTACTGAATATGCGGGGATCAATTTGACATGATGAGTTTTTTATTTAACTGTGGCATCGCAATTTTTTGTCTCTTTTTGTATGGATTAAATATTTAATAACAAAAAAGTAAGAAAAATTTAACATTCGGTTAACAGTGACCGTCGCCGCTAACTTGACGTACATGCACTTCAAGGCTTTTGCAGCACTATTTCTGTACTTTTGGAAAAAAGTAAACGACGTAACGTATCAACACTGAACTGAAGAAAACAACAACAAGGCAACGAAAATTGCGCACTAAATTTTTAGTAAAATTTTAAGCAAGTGACACATAAAAAAAACCAGATCTCATATTAGCTTAAAAGGAAACAATCGAACTACAATGACAATTTTAGCAAAATTAACGGGTCAAAGGCAAAAAGATGATCAGGAAAAGGTGCCACTGCCTATGAATCTGAACGATGAAGCGCTGATGCACCATGGCTCGCTAATTAGTGTAAGTAAAATGCAATAATTTACGTTTTTACGTCAATTTTTCATTTTAGTTTTATTTTTCCTATTTTTTTTTTGCGCAATCGGTTTGTCCTTGTGGTAATCCAACACTTTGTCAGATATCCGTTGTCCTTCGTCTGAGCTACAAGTTTTCATACGTATTAGTATATGGTCGGAAAATTCCTACATATGTATGCGCTCAGCGAATTTTATTGATTTTTCACACATTCAACTGAAATGCTGGAATTTCCGTTGTCCTTGCATAGCCTGGCTTCCTATACCGCCCACTTTTACATGGTCGCTTGAGGTCAATTTTCTTCCTGTTGATTCCATGGTCAATTAAACTTGGAATGAGTGTTTGCCCTTATTCTCCATTACCCCTATCATTCATTCTCTTACGTATTTTCTTTTTCTGTCTTTCTCTATAACAAAAGAAACTTGTGCACTTTGCACATAAAAGTTTTATTATGTGTATAGGCAGATAAGAATGCTGACACATACATATGTACATATGTTTATATTGCATACAATGAGTGCAATAAATGAATTTATACGATTAAATATTTGTTGATAAAAAATTAAATTGAAGAATGTACATACATACATGAATTATGAGTATTATACGATAGATCACTATTCCAACTGAGTTGAATCTTATGAATTTCTTAAAACACTTTAAAATTCCCGCATATTTTTTATAAGAATGTATAATTAAATTTAACCTTTGGCATTTTATTTCTTAATATTTATTGATAAAGTTTACAAAATTCCCCAGAAAATAATTTTTTTTTTTTTTAAAAAATATGAGATTAAATTGAACTTTTTGCCTTTTAAAGGATTAATAATAAAAAGTGATAACATTTATTAAATTAAAAGTTTGAAATTCCCTACCATAATTATCAGTCGACGATTTTGGAATTTCCAACCGAAAAATGTATTATTTTATTTGTTTTTGCTATTATCGTTCACCAACTTGACGAGTAGGATTTGCCATTTGTTAAATGAATTTTAATTTAAATTTAAATTTTATATTGTTCATTTTAACAGCCAAAGATTGCTTATAGTGATGCTGATACTGAATCAATGGTCTTTAACCGACCCCAATACCATTGCTTGAAGTCATTTTTATTATTCCTTATTGCAATGGTTGTGATGATGATGGGTGTACTCGGTGGTTGGACCCTCTATCGCTTCTATGCTCCATCTCATTCCAATATGCGTTATCATGCCCTTTGCGATATACCCTATTCAGATGATTCAAACGATATGCCTCGTATATATGCCCGCAACGATGATGCATTTAGCGCCCTCAATTGGCGCGCTCTGTTGCCACAATTGACCAGCAGCAGCAACGATGCGTTAACTATGGGAAATGATGACGATAGCTTATTGGATAATTTGGTCAATGATAATTTCTTTCGCGAGGAGATCGAATTGGATAGCAGTGATGAAGAGGGATATGCCAAAATTGATGTGCCCGATTTTAAGGATGGTCGTAGGGGAAGATTTATGCATGATTTCAAAGAGAATCAATCGGCCATTATTGATACAAGCACCAATCGTTGTTTCATTATGCCTCTGGATCGTGGCACAACATTGCCACCAAGCAATTTCATGGATCTAATGCAGAAAATGAGTTCCGGTTATTATAATATCGATACGATGCGAGTTCGTCGCACCATGCGTGTGATAACGCCCCGTATTACAGATCTATCCATGATCTCGGAACGAATTGCCAACGAATGTTATGACATGAAGGTCTATATGTTAGAGAAATTTATATCGGGTGGTGAGTTATGGTTACATATATATTTTGCGGTATACATATATAAATTAAAATTCTGATTTAAGTGTCGAAGCGCTCTGCTGATCCTTTGCCAGAAGCTGGCAAATATGCACAATTCATGGGCAAAGGTGTGGTAGAATATGATCTGTCTAATATTGCCGAAGTAGAGGCATACGAAGCGAATGAGGCCCAGAAACAACAAGTGGCTTAATCTTATCCAAGAGCCAGCAACAGCAGCAGCAACACGAAAATTTTAAGCTATGTCATAAAAGCAAAAACAATTTATTTATTAGATATTAATTGATTCAATATATATATATATATATATATATAAATATATATATATATATGTTTGTATATGTATGATAAATCACATTATTGGCCAAGATGCTCCAACCAGAGAGTTCTATCGAACGATAGAGAAAGATAAATAGCGAATCATAGACCCTAAAGAAATGTACCTAGAAAGCAATTGAAATGCGATTGAAAGAAATTTGTGACAAATACCAAGCGAGGAATGCTACTTTGGATTTTGGATAAGAAGAGGGCCTCGCGCATCTTTCTATTTCTATATATATATATATATATATATATATATATACAAACATATATAAATTATTTGTGCAATAACAAGCAAAGAAAAAAAAAAAAAACACAGTAAAATTAAAAAATAGAAAACAAAAGACAAAGCCCAAAACTGCATTCCATTCCAAATACATATTTTATATACTATATAAATAATTATATCCTCTCTATCTTAACAATTATTGTAAAAAAAAAAAAAGAAACCAAAAATGAAGAATTGGAAGAATGCGTAAAATTTGTAACTATCAGCAGAGTGCAGAAATGACATTATTAAGAGAATCAGCCACAAAAATTAATCTAAATGTTCTTTAAAAAAAAAAACTAAACAAAAAAAGAAAACTATTTAAATGTATTAAACGCGAATTTGTGATCTTCAAGTATTTTTTGATTTATATTTTTTAATGCGTGTGTATTATCATTATTCTTTGTTTAATTAATATGTTGATAGATTTATTAGGTCTTTCTCTTTGAAGTTGACCAGGAAAAATTAATTAACAAGACCTAAACGTTGCATTATTGCCAAGTTATTAATGTTGTTTTTAAATGGAATTTTTTTATTGACCATTCTAGTTTATAATTTATTTAAAGCTTAAAAATAAGGTTTACATAAAGCAATAGTATGATCAACTCCATAGGCAACCTTTGTTACTTTGCCATTGATAGCCGTCTTAAATGGAAAGAACTGATCCTTTTTGTGACCCAACCCCAAGTGACCAAAACGGTTCTTCCCCCACATAAAAAGATCACCATCGGAATTAATTGCGCCCATGTGAAAAACTCCACATCCTATAGACACCACAGTGGTGGAATTGCTAAAGTCATTACGCCCAAAAAGTGGGGGTAATAGGTGTTGTGGTTTTGAAGTCTGCTCGGTGAATGGACCGAAACCCAAGATGCCATAGCCCCACGTGTAGACGAGACCCTGATCGTTGAGAGCCATACAAAATGAACCACCACTTGCTACTTGTCGTATGCGTCCAATTTCTTTGGTTAGCTTAAGAGCACGGGGGATATTTATTTGAGTCTGTGCATGCTCTGGATCATTATCGAGTTGACCATATTCTGAATTACCCCAGCCAAAGCAATCACCATGCTCGTTCAATGCCAACACACAATCCGATGAGCAACTCAAGCTTACAATGCGCTCTTGTTTGATGTCGCCCCCGATTAGGGTTATCTGGCCAGCTGAATGATAGTTTCCTTGTCCTGTCTGACCATCGGCTCCCCAACCACAGGTGAAGACGCGACCTTGTTTGGTTAAGAACATGGTGTGATCTTGTCCGCATTCAACGTTTACTATTTCATCATCTGGTCCACATATATCTCCTTGGGCAATTCTATGAATTACAGCACTTCGGCTGTAACGTTCATCTTCGATAATTGAGCGTCCACATTGGCCATAAGAATTGTTGCCTAAAGTGAAAACGTTGCCATTTCGTGTAACTACCACAAGATGTGCTCGACCTGCGGACATACTACGCACTTGCATATCTTCGTCGGTTTCGCCCTGCTCTCGGGGAAGTTGTATAGCAGTGGGATATATAATTACATCCAGATTTGCCGGATCCTGGGAAGGGCCGCTATTGACTTTTTTCACTTGATAACCCAATTGAGAATCTGTGTTAAGTCCGCATCCAAACAGTGTCTCTCCGTCGGATCGCTGGACTGCATATGCTGTGAATCCATAACCAGCTGTCACATCAGTTATTTCGTTGTTAGTGGAGAATTGCAAACGTGTGGGATGATGAACCATTTCTGTGTATCGTTCCTGTGACTTTTTAACGTTGGTTTGGAGACCCAGAGCACCTGTCTCCTGGAAACCCCACACATATACACGCTGATCATTGGTTTTAGAGATCCTTGGGTTGTAATCTAACGAAGGTATAAATATTTGTCATTCATATGGCGATTTTATGATTCTTTCTTTTGCTTTTTACCTTTGATTTTCGTCCTATCCTGATTTAGGACGACACGTTTGGCCTTAGTTGTGTAAGAGCGGGACAGCCGGGTGGCAAAAAATGCAGGAAAATTGGATATTCTCATGAGTACTTTAATAAAATTAACTTCACCTTATCGCGTTACTAAGAATTATCTGTAATGTAATTAATTGGGTATTAATTAAATTGGATACCAGTATAACGAGTAAAAACTTACCATTTAAATAAGTGATACAATTTGTCCTAGTCTATTTTGGCTAAAAAACAGCTAAATAATAAAAGCTGCTATATCTAACGAATCTCAAATACTCGATATTTTCAGAGTCATCGATGGCTTTGCAGCTCTAGCTGTATCGGAGTCGGAATCAGTTTTTAACAGGACCTAATGAGTTTAACAGAACCAAATGAGTTTAACAGAAACCAATGAGTTTTAACAGTATGAGAGAGAGAGACGGCAATTAGAGCTGAAAAAAACATCGATGTTTCCAAAAGCACAAAAACATCGATGTATCGATAGTACCATCGATGTTTTTCCAGCTCTAGTTTTAACAAATCGAGAGAGAGACGGCATTATTCATTCAACTCCGGTTAAAATAAAGGAAAATTAATAATTAATATAGTTAAATTCCGGGAAAAAGTGTAAATTTATTGAAAAAATTGCAGTGAATTATCTTAGCATTACTAGAATTAAGTGAAAAGTGTGGAAATCAAGTGTTTTTCGAGTTCATTTTCACTACACTCGACCACATACACACACGCATACATCGGTTAAAATATAAATATTATATTTATTCTGTGTGTGTGTGTAAAAAGTGCAATTACATGCAAAAAGAAAGTGAATTTTGTTTTTACCATATGAAGAGTGCGATCAACTAGCTTTCTTGTAAAAGGATAAAACGATAAGAAAAAACAAGGGCGAGGGCCAGTGGCTGCTGTTTAAGGATTTAAGGCTGAGGCAGAGAAAGAAACAAAAAGGAGTTGCCACCGAAAAAAGGAAAAAAAACCGAAAAACGAAACTTTCATCGACTCTCCCGGTAGGTACACACAAAATACATATACGGCTGCTCCTTGTCTCTCTCTTTTGATGGTCCTGTTACCCTCTCTCGCTTTCTACATCTCTCATTTTTGTTATGTTTTTTCTGCCTCTCTTGGTAATTCACCGTTATGCACTTAAAGTGGGTGGGTAGTCAGCACTGACAGCACTGTTGCCATTTCAGCTTTTTGTCCCTCAGATCTAGCTTATTTTGTTGAGCTAAGAAATGAAAAAGTGGTTGCCATATGTATATTTTGCAGTTATTGCAAATGCACCTTGCTTGGACAAGCTTGAATATTACAACACACAAATGGACACGACGAAACTTGAAGACGAAGGACCTCTTTTTGGAGCCCATGCAGTATGTTGTTAAGTGACTTTTGACAAAAGAAGTTTTACGACAGCATCAGAAATAGAACTTCACCGTACTAAAAGCAAATACATAGTTAAAAATGTGGTAGCTCTGTATTTTAAAGATGTCCCTTATTAAGACATTGGTGAGATCTAATATAGTAGGCTCCACAGATATTAGCTTCACAAAACTACATACTCGTAAGAGTATCCACTCCAAACATTTTTTTTCGAACCTTTTTGATCAGACTTTTTTATTTTTTTCTATTTTATTATTGACCGATCTAGCTTTTTATGTTCAAAAAAAAGGGCAACACTGGTAGCCAGACCATAAAAGCAACCCTTAGTTCGTGCTCTCTTTTTCTCTCTGTCTCTCTCTATCTCTCGCACACACAAATACTCGTTATTTTACACTCTCTATACTGCTTTCTCTTATTTCTTGTGCGGATTAGTCCTTGCATTCCTTTCTTTTTATGCAACGCATATGTCTTAAGCTGGGTGGGGTTACCACTTTAAATTTCATTTGTTCATGGGTGGTCGTGAGCTTGGAATTGGAAATCTGTTAGCCTAGCGGCTAAATGTGTCAGACAAACTCCCAACTCCAACTGTCACCCGCCACCCCTTTTTTCTAGGTTGCCAACAAACAACCACCCGTGATGTTATCTACCTGACACCAACCATTACCATCAATTTATCAATATGAAAATCCATCGAAAGAGTTTAAAAATCGAACCGTTACAGCAATTTCTTTTTTTTGACCTCGTTAGAATGTGTACTAAATAGTTAGTCAATGTAAATGAATTTTTAAGGATTGACCTAAGGAAGAATATTAAAGTTTTCTGCTTAATTTTGTTATAATTTACATACATATGCATATACACCCATATATGTATGTACATAATTATGGGTTTTCCCGTCATGGTTATCACACATTAAAGAGCCATTGAAAAGTAACGAAAATTTCATTTAGGGCAGTCTTAGTACATAATCGAAAGGATGTAGAAGCTAAATATGTACATGCTTACATATGTGCATACATACATTTGTAAATATGTGTATGTATGTATGTATGTATGTATGTATGTATGATTTATCGGAACACCCATTAAATGAAACCCAATCCGAGTGGCTTACTTGCGACATTTTAGTGTCAAATCTTTGGTTAGCCTCCCCCTATAATTTTCTCCTGCAATCTCTTCCATATAATCATTAACTCTCCCCGCATATTATGTTCCTAAGTTTTTGTTTGTTGAATTATGTTTACATTAAAAATCGACAAAATGGTTTACTTGAGTCGTTCCATTGCCCTTTTGACTGCAACGACACCATAGATAACACCCCCCCCCCCCTTCATTTTCAATCGCAACCGATTGACCGACCCTCTTTCAATTTTGGTCTCGATGGCTGTTCCACTTTTTTGTTTTTTTTTTTGTTGTTTTTTGAGATACTCAAACTGATTTAAGAGCTAGCTGGCAGCTCCCTACTTTGTTTCCCAATTTGTTTGTGCGAGTCCAGAAATACATAAATACACACATACATACATACATACATACATACATGCAACGATAGGGCAGGGAGTGGGGAATGAAAGAGTCATTGCTGGAAGAGGAAATCCAACTTTACGCCTCATAAACTTTGTGGGCACGTGCATTTCTTTCATTTTTGAATGTTTTCTCTTTTTATTTTTCTTTCTTGTTGTTTCTTATTTTATTTTTGATGAAAATTGTGTGTGTGTGTGTGTGTTTTTTTTTCTTCTGTTTTTGTTTTCGCTTTTGTCACAGCCTTGAGCTAGCCACCAAGTGGCAAGGCAAGACAAATGTAAATGGAATCCATTCAAGCTCAGAAATACATATGTATGTATGTATGTACATAGTAAGATGTTTCAGGTTAGTTCATTGGCAAAGCAAATCTCAACGAAGCGTTTCTATTCCCACGACGAGGGTAAACCAAAAAGTTATCGAAAAATTAATATTAGATATATATATGACTAAAAATTTATTTCAGTTATTCATTTTTAATTGTTGAATTATTTTCCTAGAGACTATTTCAACAAATGGAAATCGAGTCGAGGTGATCACAGAATGCATTCATATGTACATACATGAAAAAATTTGAAGTATTGAACTTTTAAATAAAATTAAGTTAAATTGAGTTAGATAAATATGTATGTATGTTATTTACCCTATCCTGTGAAAAAATGATTGATTTTATTATTGAATATCCAGCAAAAACGAGCATAAATATAGATGACCCCTAGAGACGAATACTTTTGTGACTGACTTTACATACAAATGTACATACATACATATGTATAGTCAAGGATAAAAATAAAAGTTTTTGGTCTTTGTTTTTATTTTTTAATAAATTTTTTTTTTTTTGTATTTAAATGCAGTAAATGCAGTGCAATGGAAAAGGTAGTACAAACGAATTGGAGAATACCCTGTACCAATAAGGATTTCGTAATCATCATTAATTTAATATAAAATTGGTAATAAAATTCTTTTTAACAAGCCGAAACATCAAATATGTATGTATGTATGTATGTATGTACAGTGACAAAAAAAGAAGTATTGGCACATCATCGATTTTCAAATTCAAGCCACTATAACTTTTCTTCCATTATTGACATTATTGACTAGGCCAAATCAGATACATATACGAAACAATAGGAATATGATATCTTTACTTAGGTCGGAAATTTTGTAAATTTTGTCTCTTATAAAAATTTGCCGACTTAATATACCCTCTTACCTTATGGGTACAGGGTATAAAAATGTGACATATGTATGTATTTGTGTATGCATGTATGTATGTATGTCAAAGAGAATCCTGCACTCAAGACTCAAATGGCTTCGGTTCTAGCTGTCTCTCTCTCTCTCTCTGTTTTGGCGTCTGTTTGAACTAAATGGGCGGCTGATCGTGAACTAGGCATAAATATTTTGTGTAGTGTAAAGCAAGTTAATGTTTACTTTGGGGCTACCGCATATTGTTGCATATATTTTTAGAGTTACCCTCGCTACGTTTGGTCAGTTGTGCAAATCTTCTCCGGTTGTTGTTTTCTTATGACATATGTATGTATGTATGTATAATTTCCCTTTGTTAAAAAAAAGCAACTGAAGAAAAACAAAGCTAAAGAATATACATGCATATGTTAGTATGTATGTACATATGTGTGTATGCATATAATATAATTCCGACAACTTTCTTTTATAATCTTTTTCGTCTGACTAATTTAGTGTGAAATCGTTTGATTCTGTTTAAAATCTATAAACAGAATAATAACAACAACTACAACTCTTATCTATTATACCGATGCACACTGGGCGGAATTGCAAAATAAGTGGCATAAAGTCGAATAACGCAGATATCGAGCTGAAACAGCTGATCAAAATGATAGGTTTGGCAAAAACGATCATCGATTTTTCCTATTTAGGAAAAACTCTAGTTTGAATATACTGAAATATAATTTTTACTTGATTCCACAAAATTTTCGACTTTATGCCACTTATTTGGGGAATTCCGGCCAGTGTGCGATGACCACACTTTTCGGCCCTGAGGGTAATTGAAATATAAGATTTCAGATTATAAACATAAATATACTACATATACACACATATGTACATATACGTATGTATGAATGTACATATGCATATGATTTAACCTTCAAGCTAAGCTTTAGGTCAGGTTGAAAGCAAATAACTAAATTCATAACAAACCAACCTTTCTGCTAAGAGGAGATTATTGATTTTTAATAATTGTTTTGACATTGACTTTGATTTGGCATTTGCCATTTGGTGGCCAATGAACTTTTAGATCTCTTGCCTACTGAATTTTGCTTCGATTCCCAAATACATACATATACATATGTTTGCATATATAGTAAATGTAAGTAACTGTAATTCACTCACACACACTTTTAACTATTGGTACCCATTTAGTTTTTTGGGGCTTTTCGTTTTGTCTTTGATAAATCTGAATAACCAATTTTCAATTCCCGTTCATGACTCATTGCGGTCGTCGTTTCATTGGTTCGTTTTGTTGGAATCGTGGCCAGTGCTCTGCTGTGGTCTGTACATATTGTGGTATATATGTATTTTTATACCCTTGCAGAGGGTATATTAATTATGGTCAGAAGTTTGCAACGCACAGAAATAAACATCTATAACTATATAATGTCTATCTGTCTGAATGGAGCTTCTTTTTGCTGCAGGCATTGGTACATATGTATGTACATATATCTCGGAATCATCCCGATCTGACGACTACATATATCATATAGCTCCCATAGGAACGATCGGTAATGAATAAGATTAAACTTCAATAACTCTGTTGTTTTTTAAGCAAATGCCAACTTTAAATTAAAATTTAATATTTGGGGGTTTAATATAATTATAAACACTTCAACTAAGTTTTATGAGAATCAATTGAGTATATCATATAGATGCCATAAGAACTATCAGTCCAAAAAAGTATTATGTATAGAAATTTTTGTTGTATCTCAAGTTAGGGACACAAAATTTGGTCTGTCGAGTTTTACCAGAATATGCTACAGTTTGTTTTATTTTTTGATATTCCCGAAATATAAATAGCAGACTTCGTATACACCTTAATGTTTCTGGTAAGTTATATAAAGGCAATCTAAAAGGGTATACGAACTTCGGCATGGCCATCCTTCTAGTTTTTATTTTTATTTTCAATGGTTATTTAGAATAGAGTTGGTTGCTGAGTGACTGGCAAAGCGGCCAAGAGTTTTTTTTTTGTTAAGTTGATTTTAACTAATTATTATGAAAGTGACGCCTTGTTTTACTGATTCATAAAAGTAATGACTATATATACCGACCTATGTGCATACATATGTATATATGTATACATATGTAGAGTTGCATTTATCGATTAAGCGTAAATAAATGTTATTTTTATAAAAGGTATAAACTATGGAATAAACTTTGATTACATACATACATAAATAAATTTGTACATGTATTTCCAATCCCAGCTATTGTTTATAGCTTTTGAGATGTACATACCTTCTGTACATATGTATATGAGTAAAATTTTTAAAATCCGTACATATAAGTACAAGGCAGGCAGGAAACATTTCCAACCCCATTAAGTATATACATATATTCTTGATCATCATCAATAGTCGAGTCGATACAGATATGTATGTATAATATGTCCGTTTGTTTCTCCGGGGCAACCAACATCCGTCTAGTGTCAAATTTTTGCCATGCCCATTTCCGGTCCCGCAAAATAGCAACACGAACAACTAGAGGAGTTGTAGTGAAGCACAAGTATCATATATCATTTCGGTATACTTAACTATATAGCCAATATGTAACAGTTGGCAGAAGTTTCGTTCACTGATAGGAGTGAGTGAGAAAGCATGCATTTGCTGTTTCGTGTTTAGAGAATTCTATTAAAAATTATATATTTTATATTAATTGGCGATTTCGAAGGAGTTTAAATTTATGATAATTTTATTATAACATTTTATTTTATTAATAAAGTCAGTTTAAAGGGAAACCATAGATACTATATGTATAATAAAGGGAATAAAAATAATAATACAGTTTAATTTTATAAATTATTCACCGATTAGGATCAGCCGTTTAGGCAATTTGGATTTAGTCAAGGTAGTATAGAACTACATAGATTCCGTTTTCAGTTGTTATACCCTTGCAGAGGGTATAATAAAATTGGTCAGATGTTTGTAGCGAAGTATATATATTCTTGTTCAGCATCAATATCCGAGTCGATATGACCATATCCGTCTGTCTGTTTCTTCAAACTAAATCGGACTTAAATTTTGAGCTACGTGAGCAAAAGTCATATCATTCTGTCCGTTGATGATGCAAGCAAATCAAGTTTAAAGATTGGTCGGATCGGACAACTATAAGGTGTAGAAAAATAGGAAAGATCAGAGGTACCTTGGTCAAAATTTGTGTTGTTCAAAACAGTTCTTGTGAGAAAAACTTTTTTGTTTTTTGAGATATCGCAACCAAATTTGGCATACAGACGGCAATTCTACTTTTCAGATCGGATAATAAACACCGACATAAATCAATAAAATCAATGAATAAACACTCATCAGCATCAGTATGTATATATATGCAGGCAAGGCATAAATGAATAATTATTATTTTTTTTGTTTGTTCAACCAAAATCAGTCAAATCGGTACTTGATTTTTGTTCTCATATTGTATTTATGAAAGCGTAGCAGAAGATGGAATGGAATAGTTCATCGTTCCAAAAATACCCTCTACCTAAATTTTCTTCTCATTTTCATTTAAAAAAAAAATTGGTTAAAACGCTCTACTTTACATTGCAACTTTTACTGACACTTTCTCGAACAGCCCTCGCCACCAGAATCAAAAAGTTTCATAAAATAAATACATATGTATATAGAATGAATTTGAAACAAAACCAAATTGAAATTCAGACTAGATAAGTCAAATATGAACATATGTCTATAAAAAATTAATTTATTATTCAGTATAACTTTTTTTTGTATATATATATGTAGAAGTTAAAAATATAGGTAAAAGACTAAATTTATTAACCCCATTAAAGATGTGTAAAATAGACCTCTAACCCCTTTAGTTTAACCTTGTCAAATCAGTGAGACTAACAAATCAGAAATAACTAAGAAAGTAAAAGCGAGATAGGGATAGTGAGAAAGAGAAGAAGAGAGAGAGAGAGAGTAAGAGAGTAAAATATTCCTCTTGCAATTGATGTTGGGTATATTGAATTCAATTAAGCGTCAGCGCTCTGCTGTTGTCTGCATGTCTGTCTGTCTGTCTTCGTCTTCGTCTTCGTCGTCGTCGTCGTAGACGGGCGAATCAACTTTCACTTGTTTTTTTTATTTTTAATTGCGCCAATTTTCCTCGCCAAACACATAAACCCGAAACCCCCAAACCCAAGAAAATCTCATTATTATCATCATCATCATCATTATCTAATCTGTCCAGTCGAGAGTTGGTCTCAGTCATTTATTTTTTCACATAATGCTGATCATCATCTCATCATCATTCTCAATCGATTATTATCATAACTACATACTTATATATATTTTAATATTTTGCCAATTTTTGCTTAAGATTTTCAATGATTTTCAATGATTTTTCAAGAGATATGTATGCTTAAGAAAAATGAATGCTGCTTTTTCTCAATAATATATTTAATTTCATTTATTGGTTTTAACATTATTTTTTTCTTTGGTTTTTCTTTCTTCCTTTTCTTTGCTTTTGTGATTTATCTTCTGTTGCCATGCCCACTAAATATCACAAGAGACAGAAATTATGCCGCCATCCATAGAGGGCGGTTGCCGAAGTGTTGCAACGTATTTGCATCAGATGTAGCAGAGAAGCAACACACAGCAACAGCAACAAAAACGAAAGTTCTTCATAAAACCCTTCATTGAGTCAATCCTGAAATCCCACCTACCATCCGCAGCTGGAGCCGGATCTAAACGGTGAAAAGGAGAATCATCCTTTTGAGTGAATCTGTGGAATGTTGGAATATCCACAGAGATTCGCACGAAGCATCCCCGACTCCTCAATAAGCAGCAGCAGTAGCAGCAGCATTTTAAGTGCAACCCAGCATCATCATCATCAGCAGCAGCAGCAACCTTCGTATCCGCCACAGCTGCCACAACATCAGAATCTGAATCCAAATCAGAATTATCAACAGCATCTATACCGTCCTCAGTCACCGGCTAATCACCAGCGTCACTCATCGATCTCTCAGCAGCAGCAGCAGCAACTACATCATCGCACCCTGTCGTCAGCCTCCAGTTGCAGTGTCCAGCACAAGAGTGTGACCTTTGGCCAGCCGCCCATCGATTATATTTGCAGTGGCAACGGCAGCGGCAAGGAATCAAACGCTGGACCAACACAACAATCAATGGCGGGCAACATGAAGCACGGTAAGAAGAGAATTAACTAAAGTAATAGCAAAAAAAAAAGAAATAAATTTTAAATAAAATCGAATTAGAAATTGCAATTGAATACAACCGATAAAACGATGCTTGTTGCTTAAACTCAGGAGGTCAAGGTAACAAATTGTTTATCTTTTACAAGCATATCAAATTTCCAACTGAGCGTAACTTTAGTCTTAGCCCTAGTAACCATTTCGGTTGTATTCCATTATATACTTTTACATATACAATTATTTTCTATTTGCAAGCTATATATATACATGTATATACATATATATTCCATCGTATCATTTATACTGTAGGCAAATCTCAGGAAGATGTCTGCTATGTGGTAGCCAAATATGATTATGCCGCACAGGGTGCCCAGGAGTTGGATTTACGTAAAAATGAGCGTTATCTATTGCTAGATGATTCCAAACATTGGTGGCGAGTACAAAATAATCGCAATCAATCTGGCTATGTGCCTAGCAATTATGTCAAAAAGGAGAAGCCCTCACTTTTCGACAGGTGTGTTGTGTGTGTGTTTGTGATTGAGTGTGTATTACATCCTACCCAGATCCTGTACTAAAATTAAGTATTTTTCTCTTTTGTTCCGATTTCAGCAGAAGAGAGAAAAAATATATATTTATATCAACATTTTTGCTTTTTCTTTTAATTTGATGTTTGTTTTTTTTTTTGTAGTTCTGTAATAATTTTATTATTTTTTTTTTTTAACTCCTTTTGGCTTTTTTCCAATAATTTTTTGTCAGTAAACAAAATTGTTTTGCTTTGAAATTTAAATATGCCCCCCGCCCCACTCTCTCTCTCTTTTTCTTGCTACGTGCAAACCCCTATTTGTATATAGATAGATACATTTATGTATATACATATATTAATATATGTTATCACTTTTATAATCCAAATAATTGTTAATAATATTATTTTTACTTTCAATCACTATTTTTTTGTGTTTAGCATCAAGAAAAAAGTAAAAAAGGGTTCAGGATCAAAGACCCTGCCCAATTGTTCGCCATCGCGTCAAATTGAAAGTCCTACGATGTCACGTCGTTTACCACCAGATCCATCTGAGGCCATTGGTACGGCTATTGTTAAGTATAACTATCAGGCCCAGCAGCCAGATGAATTATCCTTAACCAAGGGCACACGCATCTTAATTTTGGAGAAATCGAATGATGGCTGGTGGCGTGGACAAAGTGGCAATTCGGTGGGTTGGTTTCCCAGCAATTATACAACCGAAGATTGTGATAATGATGGCGAGATACATACCTATGCCATGGCAGAGAATGTCCTGGATATTGTGGTAAGTTATAAATGATTAGAAGAAATCAAGATATAAATCTAATTTGATTGTTTTAAATCTTCATAGGTGGCCCTCTATAGTTTCACATCGAACAACGATCAGGAGCTATCATTTGAAAAGGGCGATCGCTTAGAAATTGTGGATCGTCCTGCCTCTGATCCGGATTGGTATAAGGCACGCAACAATCAGGGACAAGTCGGTTTAGTTCCACGCAATTATCTACAAGAGTTAAATGACTACCTGGCCACACCGTATCGTAATACGAGCGCTGCTGGCAATGGCAACAATACTGGCAGTAATAATGGTGCCAGTGGTGGTGGCGGTGCCAATGGTGGTGACTCAATGGAACGCCGCAATGAGGGCAATAACAAATCCTCAACACAATCTTCCTCCTCGCAGCAGCTACCCATCGAACGTCCAAATTTGGCTGGCAAAACATGGTACTATGGCGCCATTACACGCAGCCAATGCGATACCGTGCTTAATGGTCATGGTCATGATGGTGATTTCCTCATCAGAGATAGTGAGACTAATGTGAGCATAAATCAGCCTATGAAATTTAAGAGAAACAACAAAGAAACTGAAAATCCAATTTTGTATATAGGAATATTATAAGCTATTATTTTTTTTTTGATAAGGGGTATAGATATATAGGGAATTACAAATTTAAAGATTTAATAATTTGAACTACTTTTGATTTGGTTAAGGAAGATAACTGAAATATTTGTAGAAGCTATGACTAATTGATATTGATGCTGCATAAATACGTTAAAGGTAACTCTTAATCCGTTTGCGTTTGCTTCTAGAGGATTTCATAAACCATAGCAAAAGTTTCCATATTGAAATCTAAAACAGATTAATTAACCGATTATTAGAATGCAATTTAATTGCTAGTACATAATTATGGTACTTAAGTATCAGGGGATCAGCAAATACATATATAGTTTTTCTATTTTCTGGTATTAGCGATTCGTTTTAAATGGTTTTCAGTTTCATATAGTTTCTCCATTTGATTCGCCATCGAGATTAATATACATTTATTATTTTACAGATGGGCGACTATTCGGTATCATTAAAGGCACCTGGCCGCAACAAGCATTTCCGTGTACATGTGGAGCAAAATATGTATTGTATTGGACAGCGTAAATTCCATTCGCTTGATCAACTGGTCGACCATTATAAAAAAGCCCCCATATATACAAATAAACAGGGCGAGAAATTGTATCTGGTTCGGTCGTTGCCCAAGGCTAATGGAACGTAAACAGGTCCAGGTTGCTCTTCTAAACTGTATAAGGAATGCCTAGCCAAAAAAAAAGAGAATCCCCGTTGAAATAGGAGCATCTTTAACATCTCATAATATTCTCGTATTATAACATAATACATACATACATACATGTAAAACGCAAAAGCAAAAAAAAGGAAAGATATATATATATAAATTGATATATATATATATATATAAAACCGCACATTTACCATTTGCAGCTCAGCTCGATTGACAAGTAGTTCAATATAAATTTTTGTTTGTTTTCTATAGTTCAGTTAAAGGCATACATATATATATAGTCAATATATATTGTATGTGTCAGACAAAATGAAAACTTTTTGTACTTTTATAAGATTAAAAATTAAAAGGGAAATTAAAGCTTAATTCATATGCATTGGCTAAAAACACTTACGCAATTCGGATTCGAAACAATTCTAGATGTCAACATGCATTATAAAAAGAAGTTCTATATATACAGCATATATATGTATACTACTACATGTGCACATAATCTTTACATCTTAAACATCTAAGGTATATATACATACATGAATATATATATATGAAAAAAAAACCACAGCAATGTAGCAAAGAAAAAAAACGCTTTTAAAACCAAACAGAAATCACTTGAACTATGTAATATTCGATTGATCTAAATGATATGATATGATGTCTAACTATTTATCAATATCTGTAACTATATCTGTGTATCTATCCCGCATTCTGCTCAACAACACAGCCAGAGTGAGAATCGGTCCATTACCATTGCGCTCATACCACATACAGAAACACACACACACACACACATTATAGTCATTAATTTATTAGTTTTGTATTTGTTCATAATTAATTTCCAGATCCAGTTTAAGTTCATTTACCACACACTAAACGTTATAATCATTAACATGAAGATTACGAGTATACAGTTTGATATCTTATAAACATAAAGTAATAATCATTAGCAGCAGCAGTAAACAGAGTCGCCCCCGCCCCTATAACGTATATATATTTAAATATATATATATATATAAAACATATTCATATTAGCCATATAATTATTGTACAGTTTTCAATGCAATGCTAAATCCTAAGCAAACAAAAAAAATCTTACACAGGACGACAAATCTTAATTTATTCCCGGAACCAAGAATCAAATATCGATTCTTTTTCTGCAAGAATTTTCATTGTCTGAATACGAATCGAGTATTTGAGAGAATCTGTTACCTAAAATAAAGATGTCTCAGGCTTGTATATTCGAATTTGAACATTTCGGAAATTTGAAGCAAAAGACGATATCATCCAGTGACTTGGTTTTAGCGGTTCTTATCGACGGCCTGTGTTATCAATTAACTTTACCAATTTACAATTAACAAATTTACGATTACGATTATGTGTAAGTAGTATGCAGCAGCGATTCCAGCTTTAATTATTTTTTTGTTTATTAAAAACATTTTGTTTGCCAATTATTTAAGACATTTTGTTCATGTTTATTTTTTATTAGTTTTTCTTGTTTTTTTACTAGTGAGTTAGAAAATAAATATTATAATGAGTTTTGAGTTGGAATACAGAGAAGATAATGGAGAGATTGACGATGATCGATGATAACGATGACATAATGGTGGTTCAAAAATGACTTTCAATTTATTTCATACGCAAATTTTTTAATATATATACAAATATATATATTATATATTTAAAATCTAAATAATTTATATTACTTTAAAGAGAAACCATTGCTAAAAAAAAAAAAAAAAAAACAACAACTAGTACTAAAGAAGAGAACAAACTAGAAATTATACCGAAACGGAAATGAATAAAAATACATAAAATAAATTAAATATTCCCAATGTTTTCTTATAGTCAACTTATAAAAACAAATATTTCTCCATTTCCTCTTGGACTTGTTTCATTTAACGGAATCAAACCAAATGAATATATATTTTTAAACAATTTTATTAAAAATTAAACAATTGATAAGCGCGTCAATTTAAGATCTAAATTTCGTTCAATTTAAATCGAGCATTTATATTGACCGAACTGAGTTCGGTAACCAAAAACTTAAAGGAGAATGGAATCTCAATCGTTGACACTGAACTGCTATCGCCGCACAAGCGACACGTTTCCGGTTTCGAAGATAATCCGCCAGTTTCATTTCGTTTAACAATTTGCTGGAGTGGCGATAAAATGGATCCACATTTATGGCATACTAAAGTATGGGTTTTATCGGAATTGTGAAAGAGGCGATCCTGTAGGAGAAAGGCGGCACCATGCGATATTAGAGCATCTCGTTCCATTTCACCAAAACGTACACCACCACCCCGTTTGCGTCCCTTGATTGGCTGATGGGTACGAGCTTCGACTGCTCCAGTAGAACGAACTTGCCACTTGTCAAAGACCATGTGCCGCAATCTCTGATAATGGACAACACCAAAGAATATATCAGCATTCATTTCTCGACCATCTACACCGGAATATAAACGTTCTGTGCCATAATAATTATAACCACCAGCCTCAAGCATTTGGCCAAAGTAATCGATTGCTGTATTTTCCTCGGAGAAACGAAAAGGTGTGGCATCGTAGACATTGCCATGGACAGCAGCACTTTTGCCCGCCATCGTTTCAATCATCATAGCAATTGTCATACGGGAGGGAAAACCATGAGGATTGAAAACAATATCCGGTATTAGTCCAGATTCTGTAAAAGGTAAATCTTCGGCTGGATATTTCTGTGAGCAAATACCTTTTTGTCCTGCCCGTGAGGCGAACTTATCGCCAATTGTCGCCGGTCGAGGTACACGCAATGTTATGCACACTGTCTTCCGTGGCTGTAGTTCAAAGCTACCCAATTGTCGAATGCTGTCAACAAAGCAATCTTCTTTCTCGTCCATTTTTACCACTTTGTAAGTAGCCACTTCGCCATCGAAATAACAATAGAAAGGATTGCCATAGGTGAGTTTTGTTCCGGGATGTGGCAGACCATCTGTATCCAAATATTTCTGCAATTCCGGCATATGCGGATGACGAGCAAAATAGCTTGACTTTTTGGGTAATTGTACAAATTTTGATTTATATATAGTACCATAGGCAAAACCTCTTTCATAGGCTGACTTGTTAATGATCATGGCATCTTCCATGTCATAGCCAGTGTAAGATATGACAGCCACTATTGCATTAGTGCCCATAGCAAAATCATCCAATTGTATGTTATCATGATGAACTGGTCGAAACAGAGGCGTGGCTGGTGTCTGAAGACGATATAATTTATTTGCCGCCTGTTTGGGCCAATTGAGACAAGGCGTGCCCATTGTCTGTTTACCCATCTGACATTGATACATATTACGGGGCGATTGATTATAATCGGGCATGGGTATTAAATTGGCCAAGTTGCTCATAAAATGCGTCTTGGCCAGTTCCAAATGTGTGGTAAAATCTGGATACATTTCATTTTTATCAATGGCTATCTCCATATACAATTGCTCCAAGGTACCAATGTATTCCACACGTTGCCATTTTAAATTCCACACGGGACGCATCATCCTAGCTGGACCAGTGGCTAAATAAAGTCCTGGAAATTGGCCATTCTTTTTGAATGGTATAAAACCAATCTCTAACATTTGTGGTAGTTGTCCAAAGATTTTTCCATATCGTAAATCCTCGACAATTTTATTAGCATCAGACTGATAGATGTGACCCAAATGACGACCATCTAGAAATACCACATAGAGCTTAGATTCGGGTTGTGGACGATGGGAAAGCGGCAGCATTCCCATTTCAATGAGTTTTGTTGGAATGGCCTAAAGATCAAAATCAATTTAGTATCATCTAGAGACAGAATCAATGTCAATACTTACTTTAACTAGCTTGGGATCAGGTCGCTTTGAAATTTCGCATGTTAAAGTCAAATGATTAAGCAATCCACATGGTGTACCATCGGGTGTATGGACTGGACAAACAAATCCCCAGGCATCGGGCAATAATTGACGAGCTTCTGTTGTTCGCATTGTGGTAAAATATGAACCACGATGAATGGCCCGAAAATGGGACATGTAACGCATCCGATTAATGTTCTCGGCCATTATGACCAGTCCACTATTCTGCATGAGACCCAATCCTGTGCGTGAGGCAATATTACCAGTTGCCAAAAATGATTCAATGGAACGACCCACATTACCAGCTTGACGCATGCATTGGATTAAAATGGAACTGGAGAGTAGGGAGTCCGGTGTAGTTAACTTTTTAAGGAGACACTTGCGCAATTGCATCATCCACATTTCGATCCGTTCACCCAAATATTTCTGATAGAGGTGTCCCGGCAGGAGAACTTCTTGCATCATGGCTGAATCAACATTTTCTACTTTATATTTCCCTTGGGCACATTGGAAAAGCTTTTGTACCATAAACACAATCAATTGGAATTTCTCCTCATACGTATTCAGATGAACCATTATCCTCTCCCTAAGGATAAAATCTGTTACAGCCTCATCGGGTTCCCATTCGGGAACTTCTTGAAAGCGAGACCGAAATAAGGTACCAATAAACTTTTTACACTGGGCATGAGTATAGACTCCTTCGTTTTGGACATCTCGCAACATAGTCTGCACACAGGATACATAATATTGATCCGTCTCATAGCCCTGGATCAAACGATTATAGATCTCCTCATCGGTATAGTCCATCAGACACTTAAGAATTAGGCAAACGGGAACATAGGATAATCTTTTTACATGGCTAAACATGAAACGAGCAGAACCATTATTCAGATAATGCAGAACGTTGCTAAACGACGACTCGTCGTCTCGGACCGTCTGCACTAGGACACCCAAGTCACTGAAATTGTGTCCCCGATCCTTCCACGATGACCGTTTTACACAAATCGGATGATTACGCCGCGTGAGGACAAGCATACGAACAATTTTCTCATTGCCGCGGATTATAAATATTCCACCCCAATCGCTATCGTGTTCACCATGTTGTACCATCTCCTTGGGTGAGGCTCCGCCTAGATTACAGGCTTTGGAGCGTATCATAATGGGCACTTCGCCCAAATCCATATTAATTGATGTCTTTTGCAAACCATTCACCTGCCACCCCAATCGTATGGAGCACATGCCCATATATGAGGCATGCAGTTGCCGCGCATCTGAGGGATAAATCTCTCGCGTACGTACATCGATGACATCTTGTGGAACTTGTGGCTTAGCAATGGAAATACTTTCAATCTTCAGGGAAATCTGTTCACCTGCAGGTGTTTGAAATTTTACGGGTACCACATGTTTGGCTACATAATCCAGACCAACGGAAAGCATCTCATCGAAGGAATCTACGTGTGGAGCTCCCAGATTGGCCAAATGCTGAATTACACACAAACGGAAGCTTTAAGGGTGTTTATTACAAAGGATAAATAATACTACCTTATTCAGCACTTTGGGTATTTCCTTAAATTCGGGACGCGAGTTCGTCAATTTCGGTGTGGTTTTCATATGGTCCAGCATTGTGTTTCTTATTTGGACAATGCCGGTATTAATGCACGAAATTAAATTATCAAGTTCCCTTTCGATGTGGATCTTGGTTAAACAGGGTTTTCCGTGATTTTTAATAAAAAATCTTTACAAAATTACATCCAATACACCTCCACGTGCTTAACAAGAAAACAAAAACAATAGTGATGGAAGAGTACCGATTTTTGAATTCCGATTGGTTCAGCACTCGTCAATCGACTATTTAGCATTCTTCTGGTTTCTATGATAGGTCACTTGCCACTTTAGGATTTTTACTTTATCCGACATACGGCCACTCTGACCTTTTTCGTCTCTTTCCGGTTTAGGATTTTGTCCAGCGTGCTTGTTCTCATAAGAGCTAAGGCCGAAAAATACGAGAATTAATTTTTGGCAACTTGCACAATAATTAATTAAACAAAACTATCACTCACTATGTCGACAAAAGCCGAGCTCGCCTGCGTTTACGCTTCCCTCATCCTCGTCGATGACGATGTTGCCGTCACTGTAAGTTGATGAAGAAGAACACCATCCACACGTGGAATGAAAATAAAAGAGAAAAAATGTGAAAATAATTGTGGGAATGTGATTGTTGCTAACTGTGCAAATTGACTTAAAAATAAACAAGTGCATCATGATACAAACATTTAATATACGTCTCTTATTTTAGGGTGAGAAAATCTCCACCATCCTGAAGGCCGCCAACGTTGAGGTTGAGCCTTACTGGCCAGGCCTCTTCGCCAAGGCTTTGGAGGGCATCAATGTCAAGGATTTGATCACCAATATCGGTTCCGGTGTTGGTGCTGCCCCAGCTGGTGGTGCTGCTGCTCCCGCTGCTGCTGCCGCCCCCGCAGCTGGTGAGGCCAAGAAGGAGGAGAAGAAGAAGGAGGAGGAATCTGATGTCTCCGATGATGACATGGGTTTCGGTCTGTTCGATTAAGCCCACAACGCGGAACCGGACTCCAGAACTACTACTGCGATTCGTTAAGTTTCGCGGTAGTAATGGTGTAGTTTTGTAACCCATTTTCGTACACGTTTTAATGTACAATAAAAAAGCGTATAACGAAAGTGAAACCTGTTTATTGTTTAAATTTTTTTAATATGAGTTCATCCAGAACTTTGGCTATGGCGCGTAAATTAATGCCATCTATTTGTTTTACACCTAATCCTATAACAAACTCGTCATGGGGACATTTGTTGAGCGCCGTCTTATTGACTAGGAACTGTATAGCGCTTCTTGTTTCGTCCGTATCCAATCCTAGGCAGCAGTTCATCGTCAATGGCACTGATACATGAAATTCGGGATCATCCACTGGTCCAATGATGCGCTCATCCATTTTGATATCAAATCTTACTCTGTATATGCCGGGAATCTTGCCGAACTGTGTAATGATCAGCAGCCACTTGTTGGCAAAGGCATGAAAAACAAATTCGCATGCCGCGCCATTTATATGCGCTGAAAATTGTTTGTCAAAACCAATATTGTTTGATTCAGAGATCTTGCTCATTCTTATTTTTTTTATAGAAATAATAATCAAATGTGTTTGACAAGCGAAATTGAAATTTCATTCACATATTAGATATGGCAACGTTTGATTACTAAAAGCTCACAGCGTTGTTGTGGATTTGAGGTCGTGTCGCTCAGTGGCGCCCACTCTTCAATATATGTTTTTATTGTTACGCCGCTGAAACAAATTTCGCCTTTAAGGGGAAACATAAATTAGTTTAACAATGATTTTTAAATTCAATACGATTTCAACCTCAAAACCCCTATTTATTTAATTTTTCCGAACTCACCACACATAGTGCTGACACCCTGAAAACAAAACCATTATTGCCAACCCTCGTCAGATCTATGACACTAAGCGTCAAAAAAAAGAAAAATTGCGCTAGAACAATAAAAAAAAGAAACGAGGAAAATTTGCAAATTGCTAACCAGTTTAAGATTTAAGTAAGAAAACAAAACCTACATTAATGTAATTGATATTGTGATTAGTGCGGCCAAACAATGTGCTAAAATTCCGACTGGCATTTTTTCTTCCCTTTTTTGCTCAGCGTGTACAGCGAAACACAGATAAAAGAGAGGCAAGCAACAACAACAATTTTAAGATGTCTGGCATTGCTATAACACGTTTGGGTGAGGAGCGAAAAGCCTGGCGCAAGGACCATCCATTTGGATTTGTGGCCCGCCCCGCTAAAAATCCAGATGGTACATTAAATCTGATGATTTGGGAATGCGCGATTCCCGGTAAGAAGTCTACACCCTGGGAGGGTGGCCTCTATAAGCTACGCATGATCTTCAAGGACGATTATCCTACATCGCCACCAAAATGTAAATTTGAGCCACCATTATTTCATCCCAATGTGTATCCATCTGGCACTGTGTGCCTATCATTGCTCGACGAGGAAAAGGATTGGCGTCCTGCCATAACCATTAAACAGATCCTGTTGGGCATTCAAGATTTGTTGAATGAACCGAATATCAAGGATCCAGCTCAGGCGGAGGCCTATACCATTTATTGTCAAAATCGTATGGAATATGAGAAACGTGTGCGTGCCCAAGCTAGAGCTATGGCTGCCGCTGAATAGGCTAAACATAGGCGGCAGGAGGAGGCTTACACATACCCACTTTCCCCTCTACACATACACACACACACACACATAAACAAAATTACACATATTTCTTCTCCCTACCCACACACACACAGATACAGACACACCTCCCCACACCTACAAACATATATATATATATATAGTGATCAACTGTAGAAGCAAAGCATTTTCGTGAATGTTTTGCATAAAGTTTACTAACATTTTATAAATTTCTTCCTCCATCCGCAAAAACTCAAATCAAAATCAAATTCGGTCAACTACCTAAAAAAACGAAATATCCGATTAATGTTTAGATCACAGTGCTAACTAAATTATAAACAAAAAAAACAACAAAAATCCATTAAACATTACATAAGATAAAACCGAAAAACTTACTTATTGTATATTTTATTTTGTAGTTTGGTCATAATTTTTCAATAAATTTGTATGTATAAAATTTCACAATAGCAGCAAATAATGAAATAAATTGTCCATGGGATGATTCCACTGCATACTATAATAAAATTTAATGCTATAAATTGTCTTGATCAAAATTGGTATAAATAATGCCGAAATTTAAACAGGACTAATTCTACTTTAAATCATCTGATTAAAGTTGGTAAATATTGGTCATAAAAAAAGGATAAGTTTTCAGACTCATTGAAACTAAATGGTATCAATATTAACGTCTCAAAAACCTTGATATTTTTCAAAGTCCGGTATTGAAATTATAAAAAATAAGCAGGTGACAGTTGAAATGACTTGAATACCGGACTTTATGGATGAATTGTAAACTAAATATATATAGTGATCAAATCGTTAAGTGATAACGATTTCCACATAATATTTATAACATACATCAAACAGATATGTATTCATATTTGTAAAAATCTTATCTTTATTGCAGTGTACAAGAAATATAGAAATAATTTATGTTTAAAATCCTATATAACTAAAAAAAATACGGCCAAAATTTAGTTGAGCAGTAATTGGGCCACAATATTGTTGCCATCATCGGTTGGATGCAAAGTAGACGAATGGAGACCAGAGCCGCTTTCTAGAAATTCTCGCAATTCATTCTCCAAATCACCGCCGCTAGTTGGAGCAGAAGCACCAGCTCCATTGCCACCGACAGTAGTACCATGGGCATCAATATCAATGGCTTGAGGCATTGCCACAGGTTGTTGGAGTAATTCAGGCAATTGTATAGTAGCAGATGAACCAGAATTGGATGGAGTAAGTGGCGGTAGACCAGCTAAATATGAAAAATTAAAATAAAATGATGGTTAATGATTATCTAGTATACATGTCCAGGATATATTTTGTGATTGGATTACTATAGGACTTACCATAAGACATTCCCATGGCTTTGCGCAACGAATGAGGATCTGCAATGGCTGCTGGTGGCAACTTTTTGGCCATATCAGTTAATTGCTGTTGCACTTGTTGGGCCATTAAAGTTTCCTCCGGTCCTGGCTGAGGTACCAAACCCAAATGGCTGGGCAATGGTTGCGATAGACGCTCCTGCTGTGAGACTCTCAATTTCTCTATCAATGTTAGATTATTACTAAGATGTTCCTGCATGCGTCGCGACAATTCAAATTGCTTCATATCCGTTTCCATCTGATTTAGGAAACTCATATCAATACCCAAATCATCATGCAGTGAATGCAAACGCTTGAAATCGAAGCGAACATTTTTATATTTTTCATATTCCAATTCAATATCTTTAACAGATTGTTCGGGGACACGGGACTGAAAACATTTTTCCATCTCCTGTTGCTCATGATTTTGCAATTGCATATTATAGAGTTCGTCTAGAGATTTGCTATGTTCACCATTAGTTAAGATATCCAATAATCCATTAGCTATATGTGTCCCATAGTTGGAATCCTTTGTAAATTGTAGAATACTTTCAGCATACTCTGCGCTGGATGAATCACCATATGTTTGTAAGACCAATTGGGTCTCTTCTTTGCTTAATGTGGAGAATCGTGAATCGAATGTTGGTGCAAAACTAGCAAAGGATCCATAATTCAAGGGCTTCACTGGCTTAATTATATTCCTTGGATCTGATTGTCTTACCTGAAGCTGTGTGCTTCCGGATTGCAATTTACCCACCAAGTCACCAATGCTTACAACCCTTTCGGGTCCCTCATTGTGTTCGTTGATCAGTAAATTTAAGGTAGTGCTGCCATCTTTATGCTGACGCAGAAAACCCATTTTATGGGCATTCTTTTTTGCTTTTAATCTCTGTTTTGCCTTGAGGGCAGCATTTTGTACTTGACATAGAATCTCTTCACCCGTCAGATCATCTACATAAGGTTCAAAATGCGTTTTTGGTGCATTTTCTAAACGTAAGAGACGTTTACGCTCCTCCTCCTCCAATTGGGCAGGGGTGGGTGGAGCTCCTCCCATTTCATCATCCTCGTCCTCATTATTGGAATCATTTCCATGCTGATTATGATCATAGTTGAGTAAATCATTAGCAGAGGCGGAAATTTCGAAACCTAACTCCTTGGCCGTCAGTTCCCGCATGTAACCAGAAAGAGGTTTCAGGCTACGCATTAGATTTTCGGGTTGAAGATATTTCATACCCAGTTGGAGCAAACGTTTTGCCGCCTTATGGTAGACCGTGTCCACATGATTATATCGAATGGCATTCTCACACATACGTCGGAAATCTTCCGTGAATTCATTTAAGGCGGAATATTCATGATCATCGATTTTCTGGCGCATTGTCGAGAAATCCATGGGTTTGCTTATAATGGATGAATATCCGGGAGCAATATCATCGGTCACTGGCCAGGCAAAGAACTGATGTGGATCTCGTTTCTCCAGAAAGCGCAGCAAATGATCAAGCAATTTATTTAGTGGAGATTTCTGTTGTTTCAATTTCAGGACACAAGTGCGAGGCTCACGTCCGGATTCACTGCCTGCTTGACTTTGTGGAGTCTTCGGTGTATGACCGCCACCTGCTCCGCTACTCAAGCCACCTGTTCCACCAGCTCCAGGAGAGGGTATAATAAGTTCCGGCAAAGGTTTAGTTGGTGATGCAGCAGCTGTTGAAATTGTTGTATTTGTGGTGGTCGATGGCGATGCCACAGGCGAATCGTCTATTTTACGTGCTTTAATGGGTTTGCTTACTGGGCAACTGGATGGAGAGTTATCTGTCGTTATTCCAGCATAATATAAAATATTCTGAGATTGTTCTTCATCCATGAAACTGAAACCATCTTGACTGGATTCATTATCATCGTTTGCTAAAGTCACTAACTCATTATTCACATTGACATTCTCGTCCTCATCGTCGTCATCCATTTCATTATTATTTTGCCTAATCAAGTTTCTCTCCTTCTCCTTTTCTCTGTCCCTGCTTTTGTGACGCTTTTCCTTATGATGATGTTTGTGATGCTTCCTTTCGCGTTCCTTTTCTTTCTTCTTCTTCTTCTTTTTGGACTTTTTATGTCTATGATGACTGCTACCAGCTGCAGCTGAAGCTGCTCCACCATCTCCTCCGGACTCTGTCTGCATTTGTATATCTTCCTCCGGCTCTGGTGACATCATGGCCTCTGCCGCTGTGGGCGGGGAGTGAGCTGTCGCATTGTATTCGGGCGTAGCGTTGGATCCCACTTTCAAGATTAGCTTTAGACCTCGTTGCAATTGCTTTGGATCCTGCTGTTGGCTATATTCTGGCAATGAAATCGGCGGCATTTTTTGTTAGAAAGAGACAATGTAATATTGGCGAAAGAGCATTTATTTTACCTTCGTATTTTTCCCGACGTTCTGATTTGTTTTTCTTATGTTTTTTGGATGAGCCCATAACGCTATGACAAATCTTTCACAAACGATGGACAACGAATAACAAATGTTTGAGTTATTAACAAAAATTGGAAATATTTTGTTCAGTTCTCGGGAGAAAACATTGATGGTAGGTAGCATCGATAGACGAAACGTTCAAATAGTATCGATTGTGGCAACTCTGAAGGAGAGGTGTGGAACATGTGGTGGCAACTCTGAAGAAGAGTTGTGGAACAGAACCAAATGAGAGAAAACGGAAATCCACTCAAACTAGTTTGCTTAACTTATATTTCATATTTTTCAAAAAGCCGAATATTTTATATAGAAAAATCTATTTCATAGATAGACATACTAGCAATAAAGAGCCACGAGTTTTCGATAAGAAATGCAGAGCATTTCTTTAATTTTTAGCCATTTTAATATGGTTTTATGGCTTGAAGCCTTGCTACCAATTCAGTGCTGCCAGATGGCCAAAGTCGATAGTTTAATGTTAAAGGCGGGAAAATTCAAAGATGTTTGGTTAATAGCACTGCGAAGAGAATTTCATGTACTTACGAAATCTGTATAAAATTTGGAACATAAAATTAACGTAAGCACAGGCTTCCCTTAAATCACTTAACATAAGCAATTTTGTACCGCTGCAAGAGGAGTATCTAATTTAACTAAACATGGAAACATCATCATCATAGCAAATTAATAATTATTTTTGATAATTATTGTTTACAATATTTAAATAAGCAGTCTCCTTTTACATCTACAAAGGCGTTCATCATCAAGGTGCACCACTGTAGGTGTAAGAGTGAGGGGCGTATGCATATCCAGTAACAACTAGCAAGATCCAATAAAGATAAGTACTCTTGCCGTTTTCAGAGGAAATGTTTATTTGCTAACTAAACCTTTATGAAAGGAAGCTTAAAATCTTTCTACATCAGACAAGTAATTCAAAATGTCTGGATAAGAGGTGTAATTTGTTCTTTATTGTAATAGAATTCCAGCAAAGTTAAAGCATCAAATTCTTTGCGTTCGATTAACCTTTCTGTGAAAAAACCATAAAGTAGACTCAAGCAAATTTTATTTACAAAATGTCTCATTAAAATAAGGTCTGTTTCTGATAAACAAAGGAGCTTACCACTAAGACTTATGGCCTTGGAAAGGTGTTTTTTCTCTGTACGTACATATTATATAGAATAAAAAATAAGTTCATAAAACGAAAAAGGTATAAAAGTTAATCCATGGAATTTAATAGAGATCATTATCATTATGCTTGAGTGATCCAAATCCAATATGCGATTATAGATCGTGGATATGGCAAAGATGCCGTGAAGGTTTTACATGTCACACGACAGGGACCAGTGCATACCATTCATGAGTTTGACGTGGGAACCCATCCGAAGCTGTACAGCTAGAATGACTAATAACTCGGATGTCAGTGCCTATGGCTGTCCAAACATTTTCTAGAGAAGTACTCTTATGTGGAGGAGGCTCATGTGCATGTTGAGGCACATCCCTGGGAGTGGGAGTATTCTTGGGAGTATCCCGATACAGAATTAATGGATTTATATTTAAGCGAGAAGTCATCATATGACTATGCCCAATAAGCATTACTTTAATATCGATACGAAACAATTCCAAAAAATGTCCCCGACGACATAATACCCGTAGATAAGCCGCAAGGTAACATTTATGCACAATTGGCTCGAATAGAAAACTATAATGATTAATTTTTAGAGGTAAATTTTTTTGGGATAATTTAAATTCATTATATAAAATGGATCCTAGGAATAGTTTTTTTTTTTACCGACCACGTCGGGTCTTTGTGGGCGCAATAGCAATCTGCCGTTTCATAGTAATATTACCAGAACGCAACATTGGAGTACTAGCACGCGATTTGCTGGATGGCATTGAATACCGGCGCAATGCAGCAGAACTGGACAAATTGGATACTTTTTTTGTAGACACACGCGACTGGCTTTTTGGCTTTGCCGAAGTGATGCTCTTCCTTGAGATGGTGCTGTTGGTAGCACTAAACAAAGTGCGGGTTGAATTAAGATTCTGTAGCGATGAGTCCAATTTGTTGCGTATACGATCCAGATCCATGCGCATTCGCTTTATATCTAATGCAATTGTCTGTCTATCGTGCTGTAATCTTTTATGCTGCAACAGCATATTCTCTAGCATAGATTTCTGCTGCAACACCTCACGGATTCTTCGAGTATTTACAAAGTTCTTAGGGCTAGCAATATTATTAAGGCCGCGCTTCATAAGTCGCTGAGCCTTCTGATCGAGACTGGCCTTAATAGCGGCAATGGGCATTACGCCGCCGCCACCACCACTACGGGAGCCACCCCCCCTAATGCGACCATGAGCGGATTTACTGCGCTTCTTACCAAGTGATTTGGATGAATCAGCAGGTATCTGTGCTATGGCTGCTGGTATGGATGGCGCTGATTTACGTGGTGGTGGTGTGGCTGCAAAAGTGGAATATGTAATCAGGTGTAAAAGTTACATATCTTTTCTAACTCTCGGATAGGCTTACCTTTCATTGTCGTATGTATTTTGGCCACCATGGAGTCGAAAGTCTTTCTTACATCTCCGAAATAACGGTCTGTTGGATGTGCTGGAGATGCTGCAAACCTCAAAAGTGCCTTCTCATGTTTGGTGGGCACGGCCAATTTCGCGTTGGTCTTTCTTTCATTATTCTCCCCCAAAGCGTCTTTCAATTGATTCTTAAGAATGTGATGCAATGCCAATCGCTGGGTCATCTTGCTCTATTGCCTGTATTTTTTTTAAATTTTGAAATTCCAAAAAGATGCAAAAAAATGATTTAAAAAAAGGTTTAATATTTATTGCCTTAAAAATTTAGAATTTTGTGTCGAATACTTTTCAACATTTTGCCTGACTCCCTTTAGCTTACAAATTGGCCAACTGTGATTTGAATTTTGATATCAATAACATATTGTACTCACTTTCACATAAAAAAGTTCGAGGATCTATTAAATGCGAACTGAACTTTTGCAATATTCTATTTAGTGGGCATAAAAACTACTTAAAATTTCTTCTTTAACTTTATATTTTATTTATAATTCAAAATTTTCAATTCTACAGATGACTTTTAAGGTCTTTGCGAGCCAATTGTGCATAAATGGTACCGTGTGGCTTATCCACGGGTATGAATACTTCATTATTGTCACCGGGTACAATTTTTTGGAATTGTTTCGTATCGAAATTAAAGTAATGCTTATTGGGCATAGTCATTGATATGATGGAAACTTGGGGTAGTACATCTAGGACTTCCTTCTCGCTTAAATATAAAGTGTGTTGAACTGAAGGGGAGGATACACCGATGTTCGGATCACCAGCAAAATTCTTAAGAATGATGTTCTTAACGGTTTGCCAAGCAGTCGAAAAGTCAATAGATTCTGTATCGGAATACTCCCAAGAACAATCCACAACAGTGCTAAAGATTCGATCATATTGATCGGGCAGCGACCGGAATTCATCATTTACAAAGTTGACGAACGACGACTGTGTGGTCTTCAGTACGCGGAGGCCTTTAATGCCACTGATAACAGTTTGTTTTGGATCTAGAAAGAGAGAGAGAGAGAGAGAGAGAGAGAGAGAGAAATGAAACTAACTGATATTTTTACTCTGTGGAAGGACTCACCGCTCCTCCGTATAACCACATCGCAGTAATGCTGTGCGGTTGGAGTAAAAATAAACGCGTGATTGTGAAGTTGTCGATCATCTATAGAGCTGTAATTACAGGTACCCAGTTTCCGATCGCCCTTGCATTTACCATTCCCATTTAACATGGTGTTGGTCTCCTCCTGGCAAACACGTTGCCAGGGATATGCCTCAACATGGACATGAGCCTCCTCCACATGAGAGTACTTCTCTAGAAAATGTTTGGCCAGAAGTAGGCCAAACATTTCTGGACTCTTGATGCCATGCTTTTTGGCTAGCAAATAAACAGTGTTCTTCTGAGAATCCGTGGCAACGACATCCGAGTTGTTACCCTGGTAATAGTCCTTCTTACTGTACAGTTTCAGATGGGTTCCCACCTCAAATTCATGAATGGTATGCACTGGTCCCTGGCGTGTGACATGTAAAACCTTCACGGCATCTTTGCCATATCCATGGTCTGTGATTTCATACTGATGGGGTGCATCCTTCTGATGAGCTTGGGTCTTATTACCAGTTCCTACTGGCTGTCTTAAAGGTGTGGCAAACATTGCTGATCTTCAACTAATGGCGAAATACTGATAGAAGTAGTGTTTTTATACCTACGAGATATCTTACGAAAGGAAGATAATACAATGCTAATACAAAGTTGATTAAATCTTTTTACACAGACTTTTATTAGATGTGATGATGATCTATCTAATGATGATTCAAAATCTCGTGTCTTTGTTTCATATCTTGTTGACATTATTTACAAACTTTTGAAAAAAAAACAAGTAGCTAAAGTTGCTATCGCACCATTACTAATTAGATAAGAAACTGAAAAATAAAATAATTATTTCTAGAATATTTGTATAACTATAATTTTACAGTTTCAGCATCTTAATCGGTCAATTCGAATTCTTTTTAAAGCCATTGTATTAATTTTGATAATCGGTAATTTACCTGGAAACCCCTGTTTTGCCCAAATTATGTTTATTGTTATCTTGTTTATGGTCGTGTTCCGTTTAAGATAATTAGATCTGGGGAATCTCTACTATCAACAAGAGATTATATACACATATATATGTATGTCTCTACGTACATATATGTACTTTATATAATATATGTATATGTCTGTATACATTTGTTTTTATAGCAATATATACGCTCCCACGACCAAAAACTAATATGTACCTACCACACACACATATTTGTTTTAACCTTTCTTTAAAGTTATATAAGTCATGTTTGTTATTATTTATGACATTTCGAATGGGCGGCACTTAATGGATACATTTTCATGGTTTTATATGTTTCGTATTTTTTATTTAATACAACAATGTGTATATAATGTTTTATATACTTAACCATGTCTTTATAAAGGTTTTAAAAAGGGATTTTCTCGGTATATATGCTCTTAATTATGATATCAAATTATAAATATATGAGTATCATATAGTGTATTATGACTCATGAATTCTTCTAGTTTTATGATAGGCTTTTAACACCTTCTAGTATAGTACGATATATGTAATATGTATCTCTTATCTGGTATGCCAGATATATAAGTTCAGCGAACGTAAGATACAAATACAAAAAAATAGAAGTTCAGTTATGAATGGAATACGTTTCGATTGGGATTGGGAATGGATGATGACCCCATACATATACATATACATACATAGTTTTGCTGTTAGTTTAAAGTTAAACAATTAAAGGCTTTTGTTAAAGAGGCGCAAACAAAAGTGCAAACTGTGTGTGCGTTTGCCACAAAGTGAAAACGTAAAAGTCGCACCCAAATCGAACGTTTCGACTGACCCCAACAATGCCAAAAAAGTGTTAGTTGTATTTTAGACATCGTACGCTATGGAGTTTGCCATCTTTATAGTGCTAAGTTTAAGCATTTGTTCCAGCTCACTGGCAGCCGTACACGATGAGTTACCCCAATGTGGATTACATGGGGTATATAGACAGCGACAGAGTTTAATTGAATCGCCCAATTATCCGGATAACTATCCCATCAGTACCTGTTGGGATTATGTGATACGGTCACCATATCGTTGTCCTACCAAATTTCATATACAGTTTCTTGATTTTCAATTGGAATTATCGGAGAATTGTAGTCGCGACTATTTGGCAATTGGTTTGCAAAATGATGGCGATGATATGGATGTCCTTTGTGGCCAAGTATTGGGTATTAAGAAATATCATACACCGGATGGCATATTACGATTACGTTTCCTTAGCGATGATTCGCCATGGACTACAAATGGTGGATTCAAATTGCTTATAACACGATTGGCATGTGAAAGAGATGATTTAGCGGCTAGGGGATTAGAAGTTGGAGACGAGGAAAGTGACGATGATACTGTGCAAGTTAATTCAAAAGTACCACCGAAAAAGCTTTTGAAACCGTTTCATCATAATCATCAACAGCATCAGCAGGAGCAAGTGCAGCAGCAACAACCATGGAATTTAACTCAACAAGGACACTATCCAGGATTACCCTTTTATTCACCTCCTTCTTCTCCAGTGCCTAGTTATCCGAATTTGGCATATCCCACAAATGGTCTTTTCTATCCACCTCCGTTTTCCCCTGCTCCTCAGATCCCACAAACGCTGCCATGCTCAAATCCATCAACATCTACCGTTCCTCTGCCTGTGCAGCAGCAGCAACAATTACCCTTGATATCTGATCAGTATCAAACAAATGCCTTCCATCCCCAGGCTGTAACCCTTAAGGACTACGATCCACAGAGTCTGCAACAATTTGGTGGTAACCTGGATCTATGCTGTTCTAGCAGCTTTAATCAGGATCATTTTTACTTATCAAGTCCTGGATTTCCAAGGACCATACTGAACGCTTTGGTACAGGGTCAGCAAAGGGATTGTGTCTTCTATTTGGAAAAAAGTTCAACCAATGTTTGTGGCCTAAGAATACAGTTTAAATTCTTTGATTTTGGTCAAGGAGATGGAAATGGATTGGGTGGATCATTGGTTAGCGGATTTGGTGGCAGTGGTTCAGCTCAACGTTGTTCTGGTGACTTTCTTGAGATAGATGGACAACGTTATTGCGGCTGTCGATCTGGCCATGTACATAAATCCCATTGGGCTCAAGGACGTAAGGCATTACGTATGCGCCAGTCGGGAATATCAAATGGTTTTCTTTTGGAGATATTTCAGGATCAGGATCAAGATGGTTGCCGTCAAGCGGCAAATACGGGATTCGGACAGCAACATTCAATTGCTCCCAATGTTGGTGTCGGTGTACCACCTCTTCCTCCGTGGTATCAACCACAATTGGGCATTGGTTTACCCACACCCACATTGTGGCCTTCATCCCAACTTCAACCAGGATATCAAAACAATGGCTATTATCCTTTAATATCGCCCTACCGTCAGGCGAGACATTCTTCAACCAGTTGGGCCAGGGGTCTTGATGCCCAACAGCCATCACGTATCATCGAAACAAATTCCACTCGAAAGGAGTTTTATTATTTCGATGGGGATGAGGCATTTGCCCGATCGGCATTAGCCGATGACGAAGATATCGAACATGAAAATGAGAATGAGAATCCTGACAGAAAAGATCCTGCTCAATTGGTGGCAACGAAAGCATTTGAGCAAAGCAAATGTACATTTGATTATATGGAAGTTCTCAAGCTCTCCGTTGACACACTATGGCTAACTAAACCTCTATGTTTTTCTCCCTTACGCAGTTGGTTTGGCAACGTTTTTGGTTAAATTATGTACAAAATTTTTGGTAGATAAAAGTAAAATAAATGTGAAGATAGAAACATAAATTCTTTTAATTTTGTCATTTCAAAATATGACTAACAAAGTAGGGAGATTAATGGTAATATATGTTAATACAAGCCCAACTGGGGTTCCCTCATAACAATACACAAATGTTTGTATGTATGATAAATTGTTTAAATGACCAAATTAAATTCTTCATTCTCAAATTGGGCACAATGGGTAATGATAACAACTTATTGCATTGAATTATCTTAGCCACACAAAAAGAGAAACATTTATTTTTTCATACTTTACTTACTGCTGACGTCATTTTGTGATTTTTTTTTTGTTTTTCTTTCTTAGCTTCGTCATTTCGTTTCAGTCAGTCATTGATGTCTGTTTGCCTTCAAAACTCACGCATTGTTGCCATTACTTGTGGCTTGTATCGTTTGAGCATAGAGCATCTTCCTCTAAAGCCACGCACTCCAACAAATAGTACAACAAAGCAAACTGTATTTCCTCTCTATCAGTGGCAGTTCTTCAAATAGAGAATAGTACAGAAACCTTCTCAATGCCAAATTATTGCGAGGGCTGCCCCACAAAGTGTTCATTAAGACCCTACTAAACATAACTAAGGCATTTGCTTAAGTCTAGTTAACTCCAACTTTGAGGCATTAATTATTTAACCGAATATAAAATTTGAAAATATAAATATACTCATAAGTAAAAAATATATTATAAATATTATCAAAGACGATTCTCTAATGCGTGATTTAAGGTACTATGTTAGTCTTATATTTTTTGAGTAGGGTATCTAAAGGAACTATTGATTACATTGGTATGAATTCCAATTTTACTGGTAAAATCAAGTCGCTGCATTTACTATAAATATTTCTCACAATGATTGTAAACGAAATGGACCATCTAAGACATAGAACCATAGAAGACATCGGTTAATAGGTGTAGTATAAATACTATTTATTTATTGTGCTATTAATGATGGGGAAGATAAATCAAACATAAAACTAATAATTTATGTTGTAATTAGAAATTGTTAAAAATAAAAATTCATTTCAAAACAATATTACCCACGTTATCCACGTATCCAATATTGGTACATTTTCTATATACATAATATTTAAAACATCTAAACTTACCCTCGTATCGAATATATAAAGGAAACATTTCTTCCCTTTTCTCAATGCTAGAACAGAGCGACTTGACACCTTAGCGAGAAATCGAGAATTTTGTTGGAGACGAACTTCGATTTTGACATATATATGTACATATGTATGTACATACATACGTATTGTTTGTATATAGTATACAAACGATGTAGCTCACTTTAACTGGGGAACAATGAAATGGATTGAAAATCACTGAATTCTCTGCTGCATCGGAATAATTGTATATATATTTCATAAATTTATTTATTTTCATAAGTTTTTCGTTTTTTTTTCTTTCTTGGTTTATACATATAATATAAGTATACTCGTAAGTTGGTATATTTATTTTTATATACACATATAGCAAGAAGTTTTTCACTAGGTATAATAATAATAATACTTAGGAAATACTTTTCAGTTTCCTTCTTTTTTTTTTTTTTGGTTTTTGTTGTTTTGTTTTTGGTATAATGATATGACAACAAGTTAAAATTGTTCCTCTAATTAACATGACACAGAAAATAACTAGAATAACTGGCTTTTTCTTTCACTCTATATATATATATATTTATATATACAACACATTTAGAGAGAGAGGTTAGAAAATTCATGTTTAATTGTCTACAATTATAGTTAGTTAGTTTAGTTTAGTTTAGTTTTAGTTTAAGGGTAAGGAGAAAATTGCCTGTTTTATTTGGGGTTTAGTGCTTGTAGTTCTCCAGTTGTTGTTTGTTTGTCACATTTGACTTGGTCAATTGGACAGAATGTACAATTGATGCTTGGTATACATATGTGTGTGTGTGTATGTGTGTGTGCATGGGTGTGTGTAGGTGCTGTGTGTGTTTGTGTATGTATATGTGTCGCCTTTCTCACAATCAGTATCAGTTATAATTCCATTTAGCCCAAAAATCGTATATTAGTAAAAACCGCCTTGGCCGGACGTTTGCGATTACAAAAGTTAACCGTCTTGCTGTGATTCCCCTTACGATTCTCATGCAAATTCATCAATAATTTGAATATATCCTCCTTACTGGGTGTACAGGCATAACGTAATTCCGGTTCATAGTTGCTGTTGATAGAATTCATGTAAGAACTGATAATGGTAAAAAGGGGTTTTGCAATTAGATAAGTCAGTTATTCCTCTTTCAATCGCATGGCTTGGATTGGGATTGGAAAATTGGGTTTCTATACTACAAAATAATGTTGAAAAAAATGTATTTAAAAGCAAACTTTTGCTCTTGAATTTTTACAACAAATTTTAAAAGCACTAAGTTAATATATATACATACATATATGAATTTAAGCTACTTTTACTACATATTTCTACAAAGTGGGGGGTTTGTGGGGTGGTTTGATATTCAATGCATGGAGTGAATGCAAACGAAACGAAAAATAATTACGGTTTGCCTAAGATAATATTTAAAAACTTTGGTAACTTTTTCTTACACAGATTACTTTCATTAAACTTTAGGTGATTCGGTGGAAAAAAGACATTAAAGGGTAAGAAAAAGATATATTAATCTTAATTGATGTATATAAAATCCGTAAATAACCTTTCTACATTTTTTGTTTAAGTTCATCAAATTCGAAACTTTAATTGAAAGCTGTTTCGAGTTCAGAAACTGTGTAATCAAGATGTGCAATTTTCAGTATAGCGATATTTCGAGAACCACCAAGCTCTCTGATCAGTACACCAGAATTCGCAATATCTTTTCACGCTAGAACTAGTTCAGAATTACAACCAAATGCAGTAAAGGAAGGGACGAAAACTTGAAAAGCAAGCGAGTTGCAAATTTAATCTGCATGCCAATTGGCATAAAATGGTCAAAATCAACTAACTAACCATTAAATTTGATTTAAAATGTATACTGGCTTGGATAAATCTTTCAATTTGTAACATTTATCAATTAAGGTATCCGTAATTTCGTTATTAACTATTTCCATAGCGTAACGTTTGCATTCTCTGATTATGCATAAGTGTTTGGTACTTACCCGCGATTTTTGTTATGACGTTTCCATGGATAACGACGGTAATAACGTGAACGTTTTGATTTACTTTGACCCAATATCAAATCTTGTACAGCATTGTCCATTTCACCAGCATAATCATTACTATCATTTGCAGTTGCTATAGGATCTTCTTCTTCCACATAGACCAATGGCAGAGTTTCCAAAGAGGGATCCTAAATGGTAATGAGCAGAAACATAATATTTATGCATACATATATTAATTTTAGTTTATAATTTAAATTTAATGACTTTGGTTGGGCGTACAAGCATTTTTACCTTTTTCGCAATCAATTTGCAATTTTCTGATGAACTCACCTCTAGCATTTTCATAAGCAAGGCGGATTTGTCGACTAGTTCCTGTTCGGCACGTAAATCATCTTCCAGCTTCTTTAGCATATCCATTTTGCTGGCCACCTCCAACTCATTGTAAACGGTATCTGCATAGTCTGGCTCATGAGGGCATTAAACCCAACTCCTGTTCAGAGTTGAGAGCACGCAACAATTCTGCCATGAAATGAACAAGGCAAAAAGTACCTACTTAGTCTGGACTTATTTGTGATTTAAATATTTGTTTGTTCTTTTCCAGAAACGACCCCTCCCAAAAGTGTTTCCCACTAATCCCGACCACGAAATCATATTCTTTCATCAAGTTTCCGGGGAATTTTTTTTTTGCTTTACTGTGGTGCTATTATGAGCACTGACATTTTGAAAGTTTTTGAATAGTTGGCAGCCAGTTTGTTTGTCTGTCTGCCTTTTGGCTACGGCTTATAAAAAAAATATTATTTTATTTTTTTCCATAAAGTGGCGGAAATTGACTGGCGGCAATGAGTTTTCAGCTTCTTGAATCTCCTTCCATCACCTCCTCTATTATATTGCCATCTTTGTCCTGGACTTGTCATTCATTCACTCGAGCCATAGACTGCTCGCTTTTGTCTCATTTTGCTATTTCTGTCTGTCACTCTCCAAGATACAGACGTTATGGGATAGTTGGTCTTTGGGTTTTTGTATGACCAGGCGGCACACAATATATGAAGAGGGGAAGGCGGTTGCTTTTGATTTTCTGAAAAGCTTTCCTCAAATACTCGTACATATAATGTTTTTTTCTTTTACCAAAAAAGACATTAAATTTTCTTTTTCGGTGGAAATAACTCTTAAATAAATTTTGAATAACAATTTAGTTCCATATTTCCATAGTTAATTGATAATTTGAATAAAGTATATAATAATAATGATTTAAAAAGTTTGTTTCGAAACAAAATTACTTTAAATATTTCCATCGAACATTAATTCCTATATTTCTATCTCAAATTTTGATTCCAAACTTAACTGAAATATCAAACAAATGAAAGTTACTAAATTAGTCATTACCTGTTATTAAATTTTACCTAAATAACATTGGACATTTATTTAACTGGCTTGACTTGCTTTTCCCCGCACTCTCATACAATGTTCAGAAAATTTCCACACCATTTAATATTCAGTAAAACCTCCTTACCACCCGAACAATCGAATTGGAATTGAAGTTCATCAAAAATTATTAATTCGATACGTAAGGGAAAACGCAATTTTGATTTTATTATACATATACATACATATGTACCTAAAACCGATATAGAAGGGACAAGAGTGGACGAGGTATAAGTTGTCAAAGCAGCTTGAGTTACCGTGGGTGACGTAAAATGTCAAATAAAATGCGTCAAAATTTTGGTAAGCGGTTTTATTTTTTTTTGGTTTTCGATTTTCGGTTTTGTCGATTTTGAGAGGCGTGGGCGTGTTAAGTGCTGACCAAAATCAACCAACTTAACATGAATGGGCAGGCCGAAAAAGAGACAGACAGATGGATACGATTAAGGTACTTGAATGAAATTGTGCAATGACCGGAAATGTATACGTACTGAGAAACATATGTACACACATGAATATGTATGTATATATGTGTGCGTGTTGCAATGCTGTTGGACGCCTAAAAGTCGGCAAGCAAAATTCACTTGAAAAATTAAGAGAGTGTTTTTTTTTACCAAAGCAATGAATGCTGTGAAACAGCGTACTGGCCTTTGGATCTTGAAACTTAAAAGCAGCATTTGTGCTAATCCCTTCAAGTAATCCAATCTATGTACTCTGCACTTACCATCACCAGGATCATAAACAGCACGTTCTTGGGCATCCTGCATAGCAGCAGATGGCGGAGAATGATTTTGTGGATGCCGCCTTGCTTGATTACCACCAAAGATGGGTAAATGCTGCAGTAGCTGCTGTTGTTGTTGCACTTGTTGTTGCTGTTGTTCTTCCTGTGCTAAAGTTAGTGGTGCAGTAGCAACTCCGCCTCCTTCACCGCCAACTGTTAGAAAGCCAATGACATGACGCGTACTGCTGCCAAAGATCGTTGCTACCAGGATGCAAAATGTTAAAATGTCGGGCTTCATGTTTATCTTGTCACTGTGTGTGTGCCAGTGTGTGAGTACTGTGTGCTTTCGCTGTTGTCCTCGGGATTAGACGTTGTCGTGGCTGTGCAAAAGAAAAGGACGTAAAAGAAAAAAAAAAAAGCAAAACGCAAGCATAAATGGAGATGTATGTACATGAGGGTAATTACCATCACTACCGTTTCCCCCCTCCAACTTCTTCCTTCTCATTAACTGTGTATCTACGTGTGGGCGACTCTTTGTGTTTAAGCAAACAATGCGGCTCCAACATAAACACGATGCAAAAGAACTGAACGAGAACCACCACACCAAGTTGTCCGTTAGACAACGCTCGCTCATGTTTGTCTAAATATGTATGTATGTACGGATGGATGTATCCCAGCATTACAGCCTCAAATACTCTTCAACACAGTGGTTGCTATCCATAGTGAAAACTAATTACCCTTATTTTCAACATTATGTTTTTAACAATTATATTATTGAAAATATTTGAAAATTCTAAATCTAGCTATTGTAAAAATTTCTCCTAAGTTTGCTATCAAATCTTCTGGCCTTTTCCATATAAAAATCTGCTTTTCGAACTCATATTTTGAATACTTTTCATTAATGAAAATGATCTTTAGCTTAGATTTTAATGTGAATTTTACAAACTCTTCAAAACATTCGTAAAAACGAATTGTCGTTATTTTAAACATTAGATTGAAAATTTTTAATTCTATCAAATCTAACATCATTTATAATATTTTAAAATATTAATTTTTATATTTCATTTCAAATGTCTTCTATTTTTATGTAAAGTTTCTAATTTAGTTTCTACTTTAGTTGTTTTCGAAATAGAAAAATAAATGCACTTTTCAAAATATATACATAATTAGAAAATGATCACAAAGGTTTATCAAGAATTTTAATGGTTTTTTTAGTTCACTAGTTTTCTCTGAATTCTTAAGTGCTTTGAAATAATTTCCAGTTTTTGACATTAATATCAAAATTTTAGTATAAATCTAAGATCAGTGTGCGCGCGCATATTTGTTTTTGTTTCACGTTCACGTTTAATTTAATTAAGCGTAGGTTGAACGGTTGGTAAAGCGGATAAGGGCAAACGCATAAGGGTATGGTGCTGTAAGAGAGCACAAGGTCGGTTGGCTTAACTCTTTCTTTGTTGGATTTTGCCAGCCCATAAACGCAGCCCAATCCCAGAATGCGTCTCAGTTTCGCGCCTCCCTTATTGGCCCAGGCCATGTCATGCGATGGTGTTTTTATTTTTATTCATCTTTTCGTTACGTTTCCCTTTCTTTAATAACTTCTACTTGTAAACAATATAAATGAGTTGCCTAGAACTTTTGGCACTTGCGGTTCGGGCTTAATATGTTAAACAGAAACCGCAAAACAAAACAAAACAGAAAAAAAAAATAAATTGTTTGCATTTCAAAATTTAGCAGCAGACAGAAAAAACACACACAAAAAAAAACCGTAAAATCAAGTAAAAATTGTGTGCTAAATTAAGATAATGAGATAAAGTTGTTAAATGATTTTTTGCCTAAACATTGAAATTTATTAAAATTAAGTTAACAAATTTATTCCAGCAATTTAAATGAACCAGAAAATCGAATAGAATTCAAATCAGTTCGGTTAACGCCTTGTCGGAGAATAAGAAAGGAGATAAAATGAAATACGAGTTATCCTTAGAACAATTGTGTCTCAATCATTTGCATTTTGGGGAAAATTTCCTTACATGTTTTGACTTGTCTTCAATTTTCATAAATTGAAGAATAAATTTCATTTTCTCGAATTTCTTTTATTTGATTGCAATTTCAGGTAAGCATTTGCCATTTCAATTTAGGCTAAATGTTTGCTTTCCATTCGATTCTATGTAATCAAAGCAAATACTTTGACTGAAAAATAAACTTTTTCAATTAGTAGTTCAATTTTTTATATCACTAAATTCACCCACTCATTTTTACAATCGGGGTATGTTGCTTTTTAGTTTTTGGGATGACAAATAATGTGAGTTTTTTTTGTATTCTTTAATATATCTTCTTCTATAATACATCTTCTACTTCTTATATGTACATAAAATATAAGATGGATTTCTGAACATATGTATTCCTTCAATTAAACGTGTATTTTAAAGCATTATTTAAAAAACCCTTCAGATAAACTAATTATTTAGTTTATTACACAAGCTTATTGAAAATTATAAGCAATGGTACTTTAATCTGTTTCCAAAACAAATTTAAGTAAACATTTTTGAAAACTAATAAATTTTAATTATCATAGAAATAGAGCAGATGTTTTCTATAAAGCGTTTTAGAAATCTTTAGGATTTAGTTCCAATATTAGTTAGTTCCAAAATTTATTTTATAATCTTGATCCGACTTTTCTCAATAAAAGTTTTAAATGATAAGCTAAAGAACTTTTCATATTTTTCCGTTTTATTCATAATCTAGAGTCTTTTATAACGTTCAGATCAAATTTTTGTATTAACAAACAACTATTGTTATTGTTAATTTTGTAAGTAGTTTAATTGTAATTAATTAATTATTATCAAGCTTATTTATTACATTGCAAGGTATTCGAAATGCTTAAGATCTTATTTTTTTGGTCACTAGAAAGCACAAACATGAATGAATCTTTGTCAAAATGCTTTAATTAACTTGTTGACACAGAAACTCGAAAGTGCCCGGCGTTAACCCAAAAATAAATGAAAAAGTAGAAAAACTGGAAAGAAAAAAAAAGAGGACAAATGAACGAACACCTACACCCATTTGTTCCATTTGGTGGTTTGTGTTGTTGTTCCTGTTATTATTTCGAAGTTTTCCCTAAGGTAAAATGAAATTAATTTTGCGGTGAGTCCTCCATTTTTCCTGCTGTTGCCAGATGTAACGGCCTGTCTCACCTTAGTTTTACTTTTTCTCTCTTTTTCGTTTTTTTTTGTCGCCCATCACCTGGCCAGAAAGCTAATTGTTTGAATGAGCAAATTGTGCCCAAATGCAAAGAAAAACCCTACAGAACAAAACAAAGAAGGGAAAACTTGACGTTTTAGTTAGTCTAACATGACAAATAGTTTAATTACCGTTGGACTAAATGGAGGGTAAATTACTAGGAAAACTAACTAACAAAAAGGGAAAATGTCAATGACAGCTACAACAAACAACAAATTAGTTTCGCCTAACAGTTGGGTAATCATAAAATATCCACTTGGATTTTCGACATTTATGGCGAAGATTGACACCTGCCAAATAATTGGTTAAATATATTGCATAATTTAACACTTATGTATTTTGTTTCGATGAGCATCTGTTAAGCTTCTATAGAATTCGCACAAAAAAAGAAAAGGTTTAAAATGATGCCAAAAAACATCATCTGTTAAATTCGCACATAAGACTTGAGTACGAGAAAAATAATTGAAGAGCCAGCCAAACAAATAGCAGGAACAAATATTTTCATGTATTTAGTGGCTTTTCAACTAACTAGAAAAATTTTTAAATATCTTAAATATTAATAATTTAATATACTTTTAAATTGTATAAAGTAGCTTAGCTGCACAGCTTGAAACAGTGTATAAGAAAACCTTTAGATATTTTTATACAATTTGCAAAATCATATTTAGATAGGAGTATGAAATAAAGGTAAGTAGTCTATTAGATTTAAATATGGCTCAAACTTTTAAGTCACCAATTTTCATTTATGTGCTTGTAAAATAACTAAAACCAAATTCTTGGGATTTTATGTTTAAGCAGCATACATTTATATATATATGTACATATACTGTTATCTTCTTATCTATTATTTATAATCTTCCACTACAAAATTTATTTAATATTGAAAAATCTAAGTTAAGCATGTGTGAAACATTAACAAGTGGGAAGTAGGCATAAAGATTAAGAAATTTTCTATCAAATGTGAGTGAGTCCAACTGTCAGTCTTCAATTTGTTGATGTAGGTTTTAAGTAATCACTAAGCAGTGAGGTAAAATGGCCATAAATTCAACACTTTAAGTTAGTCTAAATGTAGACCATTTCAGTGTAAAGATTCATTGAATTCGGGTGTTGTTATCAACACACAAAATGACCACCACAAAAAAGGAGAAAAACACACACACACACACACATATCTATCTAAGCCGTATTTCTGCTACTCAAATGTCTGCGTGGAGTTGGCTTTCAATTTCTTTTCTTTTGTTTTGCGGTTTAATAAACAAGTCAAAGAGCGTTGCCATTTTGTGATCTTAGAAGGGAGTTTTCATTGCCTGCGGTCTTTAATTTGATCCCTTGTGATGGTAAGAGAATGTTAGGTTAAGGTGCTCATACAAACACATACTCTCACTTACTCACACACACACACATCCACACACAAATGCCTTTGGGATTTGGTGTTGATGGAATCGAACGCATAACATTTTTGTTTTCTCCAATACGTTTCTTTCTCAGAAAATTAAACGCACATAAAACTGGAGGAAGGATTTGCCAAGGTGAACAATGAAGTGTGAGGTATGGCATTGGTAACTGTCGACGCTTCTTTTTTTCGCAAATATTTATATTTTCCTTTATTATTTACTGATGTGTCTAGCACATTTCTAGCTCGCCTCTCTATATTTTTCTGCTTTTATGACTTGGCCTTGCTTCAAGCTGTTAGTTGACATTTCAAATATTTTAGTTTTACCCCCTTAATAAAATTATAGTATATATATATAGTGATAAAGTTTTTCAAATCCGTAAAATGTCTCTCAACTGGACATTTCTTGCCAACTAATTCATTCGCTTAGAATAAAAATTTTATTTTTGATTATAATTTTGAACTGCTGATTTCCATATTTGAAGCAAAAAAATTTTAATCTCAGTTATTTTTTTAATATATACAAATCCTGATACAAATATTTTAAGTCTAATGCCAAACCTTGAATGAAATACCATTCATATGATTTGCAAATTAGTTTAAAATATGAAATTGTTTCAACTTGTTTTAGAAACAAAAATAAAATAAGAATAACAATAATTTGCCAAAATATTGTTTGTTACTTTGCACAACAACAAAAATATTCAAAAGTTTTCTCTTGCATTATAATTTCGTTTGAAACCTTTTTCTTTTTCTCAATTTAAAAGCTAAGCTTTTCAGCGTTTATTTTAAATAAAAGATTCTTGATTTTTATATCATACACAGCTAAATATACTATTTTATTTAGTTTTCCAATGACGAAAGCGACGGCATTTTTAGGATTTCCCGTCGCGCCATTAAACACTTAATTGTCCTTTGCAGGAATTCATGAATATTTCCTTTGATTTTTGTTACATATACATATTTTGGTGTATTCAGTTCACTTTAACTCACTTGATGTTTCTATTAAATTTGTATTTTTTTTTAAACCGTTTTTCTTTTAATCGGAAACTCTTCTTTTTAGGTAAAAGCCATTGGCTAACTGTTGCTCCTACTACTTGTTGAACACTGCGTGGTTGACTAGGAACCCAGGCTCCTTTTATAAGAGGCCACGCACATGCGAATGACGAAGCGACGAACACGTTTACGGTCTTTCCTGTGTGTAACATCGTGCCAAAGTACCGAAGTCAGGGCGCCAAAAAAAAAAAACGAAAAAAATTGCGTAAAAAGCTTTGTAAGCTTTCACACAGCCATCCCCACCTCTTAATAAGGGGGTTGGTTTTTTATCAATGAAAAATTTCGTCACATTTACAAGGCGTTCCATTTTGGCGCGTACGATATTGGCTTATGAAAAATGTTAAAAAGAAGAAAAAAGAAATACCTGCAATTATTCAGGCCCTAAAAGATAGGCAGGCAAAATGTGAAAGTCACAGAAGATAGAGAAAATGGCGTCACATGGGAGTGGTGGGACTTCATAAAGCTATTGGTGGGTGGTAAAAAGTAACTTCCTCAAATTGTTGACAATACACTTTATATAGTCAAAATGTCGCGTCATTTGCTTCTCGGTACTATATGTATATTTAAACATACTTATATGAACGTGGGACGATCCCCCTAGACTTTAATATCGACGCGGAAATCCTTGCATACATATTTTGACACTACGAATCCTTAGTGCGCATATATGCATCTCCTTTAAGCGTTTATATTAAATATTTGGCTTCTATTTTTAGTTTATGATATCTATTTTTGTCTCTAATTGTGTTTGGGTTGCGCAAAGAGTCATTAAAATTATAAATCACAAATAATGTTAATTACCCTACACAAATTAGGCGTGTAATTGAGGCCGAGAATGAAAGATAAAAAGTAGCTACATTATATTTTCTTGATGTTTTTATATAGGTAACTGTTTTTGCCTGCAGCTTGTATGATACTGAGTTTTATTAGTAATAAATGATAAACGAATTGTGAGATATTTTTGTTTAGACTAATAAATCGTAAATATTGTGTCTGTATAATTTATACCATAAATATTAATAATTGATTCAAGTTACTGATTTATCGCACTAACTATATGAAATCTAGCTTAATATTTAATCATAAACAACTAATACGTTTGCCTTTAATCAAGTTGATAGATAAGTACCGCCTGTTTTATAATTTTCCTAATTATTGGTATTAGTTTTTATTTAAACATCTGTTATTTTTTACTCACATCTATGAACAGATTAAAGATCTCTGCTTAATATATGTATACATAAACCGAAGGAATGTTTCGCTTAATAAACAAGCATTCCAGTGTATACGAAGAATGAATTTTGAAGACAGGGCAGGGAATAAGATGTCACAGATGTCAACCACCGATATGGCACCAACAAGGCCAACACTTTAAAGTCAATAGCTGCGAGTAATGGAAGTGCTAACAAGACGAGCAAAATACACATTTCAACACCATACCATTCATATGATTTGCATTCGTTTCTTTTGCCTTATTGTTTTGTCTTGTTTAAAAGGGGCCGCCAAAGAAAATAAGCATATATAGGGTTGCATGGGCTTGACGATTGCCACAGGCAACTGAAATAACATGACCAAAAGAGAAAAAATAAAAGTTAAAAGTGCGTGTATAAAGAGAAAAAACTTGAGATGATACTAAAGAAAACCAATAAAATATTTATGCAAAAAAAAAAATAAATAAAAGGGAAAAATAAATTTGAAGTGTTGTTACGCTGTCAAGTAAAGCTATATTTTTGGCCAAGGGCATGACTATTTTTAGACTTTTCAACCATTTTCAATCTTCCTTTCTGATATATGCATGTATTTTTCTTTTTATGAGAAATCCCTTAAGCGTTTCATCCCGATTAAGTTGCATCATTATGAGTGGTTAGTAACGAAAGGGGAAATGTCAATCTTTGACCATTGTGATAAACAAATGCGTCATATTCTGTCTGGTTTAAGTCATCTGATTTTGGCATGCAGTAACCAATAACTAAATTACTTCATCTAATTTACGCTGAGATTTCGCACAATGTGTTCCAAAAAACGATTTCTCGATAGACAATAAAATTAACTGATTGTAATCATTAAATTTAGTGAAACCGTTTAAATAATACTTATATGTATATTAGTAATTAGATTTAATGTGCAAATCATTTCGGTCCCATTACTCGAAACATAATCAAACATTAATTAGCGAAATCATTTGCTAAACCATCGCCCACCACTATATTGATAACACATTGCAATCGTTTATCACTAGGCAAATATTTGTGGTATATTCGTACTTTCACGATTTCTCATATTTATTTATACTGATTACATTATCGCCAGGTGGTGGTTATATTCTTAATTAAACATTCATTGACGTGATTTGACAGCTTGTTTTCCAAAAATTCATTCTAATCTCTAATTTATGACTCAAATTTTGCAGACAAAATGAGAAAATAAATGAAAGGAGAGAATAAACCGTTGAAATCCAAATGTAAAATTAAAAAAAAAAAAATCCCTTGAAATCACATTTGCCTATTGAACCTAAGTCTGAGCCTGGGTCTGAAGCTCAGAGGTGGCTAACTCCAATTCATGTTCTTCGCCATCCTCTTCTTCACCTTCCTCGGGTACATCATCGGGTAATTCACCCATAATTATTTCTTCAGCCAGTTGATAGAGTTCACATATATCCTAGAAATGAAATAATACATAGTTCGAAAATTATTAGTCAATTTGTTGTGTTAATTTCGCTCATCCACTCACCTTGGCATTCCTAAGAGCCACAATTTTCTCATCTTCGAAACGTAGTTGATCGTATTGCTCTTTTGATATTAATAGGCCACGATTGAATTCATCTTCCATTTCTGCTTCCAGTTCCTCGGCATATTGCTGTTTGGCTAAACTCAAACTGATGACATCCTCACTGAGTATTGTGTCATCAGATATATCGGTGGCATCGTCCATATATTTTGATTGCAATACACCCGGATAGTCAGCCGTGGAGACCGATGGCTCCCGTTGCAAATCCAAACTGGCTCCTAGTAAATCACCCTCGGTATCCAAATCTTCCATTAACTCTGATAATTGTGAGGCTACTAACGATGGTTTCACAATCTTTGTATCCTTAGCTTTATCATCCAATTGATGGCGTATTTTAAGCTCTGTCTCACGGAACTTTTGTCTGACCGAAATTAATAAGTTAATTGGAAATAAAATGTTATGAGATATACATAGACATAGTATATAAGAAGTATGTACATACCTAGCTCTAACTATATTCTGAATATCCAGGGGATCGGATGAGAATGGTTTAGGAATACGCAACGAGCGCTCTTTCATTTTGGCACGCTCATGCTCAAGGAATTGCTGCAGATTCTGTTCACAGTCACGCCAGTCTTCGTTCTCGATGCTACACATGATGGTGGTGTATAAAGTTAAGTTTATATTAGCCACGACGATTTCTGAATATATTCAACTCATGCATATTAATTGACTTTACTGCCACCAACCCCCCTATAAGAAGGATTTTTCGTCTTTCTTCATTCTCCTCACATTTTTAATAAAGCTCGCGCACGCCTCTGAGGCCAAGGCAAAGGTCTTAACACTTTTGTTTACTCTTATGTAAAATGGTTTGTGGGAGTGGAAAAAATATGTGGGAAATGATAAAGCAAAGTTAATTATAAATCTTTTCTTATAGTAACAATTGCATTACACTAACGAAATCCATTCAGAAAACTTTACAAAATTTACAATTTTAATTTGTTAATAATAAAATAAAAAAATTACTTTGGAAATTTAAGAAATTGTAATTAATCAATTACTTTCCGTAAATAATAAAGCGTATCAAAAGGTCTACTAAGTAAAACATATTTCAAACTTCTTTTAATGCTTTTTCTTTTACTACCCCGAAAGCAACTCCTACCATAAATCCTTATAAACCTCTGGCTCATCATTTAACTTTAATTTCCAGTTTCGTTGGGGGAAAAGATACAAAGGACCCACCGTTATGTTTTTATGGAGTTTTTCTTTTGATTTAACTGTTACAAAATGTATTATGTTACATAATTGTTAAAAAATTAGAGCAAATATCTTTAAAGAAAAACTGTCAATTCTCACAAAATTTCGTTTTGGTTGGTACATTTGATAAGCACAAATACTTATTAATAAGTAATATAATAATATAATAATTTTGGTTACATAATATGCATTTAGTAAATCTCTTGCCCAATTTAGTTACTATTATGCATTATTTTATGTGGAATTTTTGTACTTACCGCAACAGATCCATTCCCCTTTCCGCATCCTCCAATCTGTATTGCTCCACAAGCAGTTTCTGTTGACGTTTACGTTCCCGTTTCTTGGACAATAGTTCAGCTTCTTTAGCGGCATATTGTAAACGTTCGCGTTCCCATTTAACACCTTGTTGCTTGAGCCGTTCAGCATTCTTCTCGCGACTGGTTTTAAGCTATTCAAAATGATAGAAGAGAGGAGAGTACACTATGAAACTTATATTCTTGACAAACAAAAAACAATTACGGAAAATACCTTAGAGCGTTCTTTCTGTATCTCCATATTGGCATCTTTGTTAACCATAAATATCGGATCATCGGCTAGTTCATCGGGTATAACATCTGTTTTTCCCTCAATAATCAACATGCGTTCTCGTTCCACTTCCTTCATCTAATATAATAAAGATAAAATGAAGGCAAGATTTTATTAATTTATTTTAATGACCGTTGGCCATAAAAATGTTGATGAAATATTTGTGGTAAGCATCTGCGTTTAATTTCTATGCCAACTGCAGAATAGAAAAACGAAAAGAAATGGATGGGATCGAAGAAAAGGTGTATCTTAACGCCCCCATTTGACACCTTTTCCGTTAGCCTGCATTGCGCACAAGTGGAACTGATTGTTTCAAAACTTTACACCCTTCACAACATTCAACTGCAAATTGTCGGAAATATCTCTGTAAAATCTAAGTATCTGTTTCCTCTGCAATGAAGTACTTATATAGTTTACACTTTGCATGTCTCACAGACATAAAGAAATCAAACGACTTGTATTTGGCTACACTGAACGAAAATACCAAAAAGCTATTGCTAAGTATTCTGAAAACAACTAACTTGGAATGGTTACATAATCCCATATACGTAACTAACTACATATATTATACTTTTTCTCTTAGTGTAGGGTCGAAATTTTTTATTACTTTGACAGCTTTGATTTTGCTGGCATTTTCATGTTGAGAACTCATTGAATTCAATTGTTTTGTTGCTACAAAGAATGGGCGTATGGCAAAGGCGTGACTTAACAAAAAAATATCAAAGACTAACTGGCCGTGCGAAGTTTGAACCCTGCAGATTAATTGATTACTTTCTCCGTCATATCGGATTCAAGATATTTTAAAAATTGGAAATATAAAATTTAAAAAAATTTGAACCAAAAAAGAATCAGCAAGAAAAATTCAAGTTTGCCAACGGCCGGGTTGAACCTCCGCTCACGACATTTCTAGAATCGATCTCTACCTATTGCGCTACCAGACTTAAATTTCACGGTCTCGCTATTTCGGTATACATTGCAAGCGTCCAGCTTCTCGCTCTCTAAAGTTTCTGACGAATTCTAGAAAACAACAACACAATACAAATAGTTTTCCGTCTCTTTCTGTTTCGCACTCAGCTTGTAGTTTTTTCAAGCACGTGTTCGCATATATGTATGTATGTATGTTTGTATGTTTCCATGTATGTTGTTTGTGTACGCATATATAAAAGCAAATATAAACGTATTTAATTGGCTGCATATGCAAACATACTGATGCTGATGGGGGTTGATTCATTGATTTTATTGATTTATGTCGGTGTTTATTATCCGATCTGAATCAAACTTGCTGGTAAGGTGTAGAAGTAGAATTCTCATCTGATCACCAAATTTGGTTGAGATATCTTAAAAAACAAAAAAGTTTTTCTCACAAGAACTGTTTTGAACAACTCACATTTTGACCGAGGTACCTCTGATCTTTCCTATTTTTCTATAACTTATAGTTGTCCGATCCGACCAATCTTTGAACTTAATTTGCTTGCAACATCAACGGACAGAATGATATGACTTTTATTCACGTAGCTCAAAATTTAAGATCGATTAAGTAGTAGAAACAGACAGACGGACAGACGGACAGACGGACAGACGGACAGACGGACAGACGGACAGACGGACAGACGGACAGACGGACATGGTCATATCGACTCGGCTTTCGATGCTGATCAAGAATATATATACTTTATGGGGTCGGAAACGATTATTTCTATGCGTTACAAACATCTGACCAATTTTATTATACCCTCTGCAAGGGTATAAAAAAGTATACTCACTGACAATTTAAAAAAGAGTTAACATAATAAAAATCACAGATAATCAAGAGCATAATAAGAGTGTCTTAACTTATACTATTTAAAACTAAATGGTTAGTTGTTATTCCAATAAAATTGAATTTTATAAAGAGGGATGAATATTTATATAACCATTTTAAAATCAATCGAATACATTTAAACGGAAATTTAGGTTTACTTCTCTGTTATGCTTAAAATTAAGAGAAATCCAGCTTCAACAATATATATGAATTTTAGTCCCGACAACGCCCCTTCCACCTTCTTCCCTCCTCTTGTATGCTTAAAAATGGTGACCGAAAACTTTTCCTACGTGACAAAAAATACAAAATTTGTTTTTTTCCTGCATATTACCCTTTTTTTTAAACTTTCTTAGAAATTTATGAAAATTAAATTAGCCAAAAAGTTCAAATGGAGAGGCAAAAAGTATTCACAAATTGGTCACATTTGTTTGTTAGCTTCAGAAGGTTTCCTTTTTTTACTTACCTCGCGTGCCTTAATTCGGGACTGCAGCTGATTGCAGTAATCCTCCTTAATACGTTGCCGTAGCTCTCCCATGTAAGAACGGTCCGTTAATTTGACCACATTGGTGCCCATTAGACGTTCCAATCGAGCGCTAATGCGCGGCAAATTGAAACTGTTGATTTATTTGAGGGAGTAGATAATTTGAAAGTCACCGTTAATGAGTAGCAAAGAAAAACGTTGTTCCGAGACTTGAGTAATATTTTTTGTGTTTTTTTGGTTAATTAACAATCACGAAAAACCTTGCCACAAGGGTCCGCCAAGAACGCCGTGACGCTGTGTATTTTCCGCTTGTAACTGTTGGTAACGAATGAGGTCGCCGTCGATAGAGGGTTTTTTTTTTCTTATTTTTCTTGTTTTTTCTGGTGTTTTCTTTTTTTTTTTTTTGGGAGTTGCATATAAATTTTTGTGTTACTATAGCGCTGGGAAATTCTTTGCGTTTACCTTCGTTTCGTGTGTTGCCGTTTTCTTACTTTTATTATTTGTTGCCAAAACACCCGAAACTAACCGACAACACAAGGACAAGGAGTCGCTTAAATTGCCATTTTCGGTATGGTTCTACCTTCTGCCTAACGCTCATGTCAAAACACCAGCTTGAAATGTAAAAAACACAAACAGTGGGTCCCAATCATGTAAAAAACTCAAATTCTTAATAATGAAAACTGAAATATGCGCCCAAAGATGTGCTATATAAAATAAGCAATTAATGAGGAAAAAACTGTAATAATTCTTAATTTACTTAATTTTACTAGCTATGAGCAAGTGTAATTAAATATAAAATCCGATTTACCTTATAAATTGATTTTTATTGCATACTAACCACTGTTTAGCTAATATTTCTTCTATACTAGATATAATATTACACATATAGGCATTTTTTCATGATATCCAACAACAACACCAGCAATTTAACGTAATTCTAGACATGCATCACATTTGGGTTTGAGCTGAGAGGTAGCAGGTAAGACGAAACGTTTGACTTTCGGTGGGCTATTTAGCAGCCATCACATATAGACAAAAGGTATGTATATACACACATGCATATATATTTTAGCACAGTACTAGCAGTACATATATTTAAATGTTTGTATGCATGTATGTACATATACGGGTATACTTAAGTATATGGTAAATAGTCATTCATATGTCTTACATGTCTCATAAAACATTTTTGTCGTACCCGCCATATATTCATGACCTGGGCATGAATACAAAGGGAATAAAATACAGACGATTACAAAGGTTATACTTAAATATGATTGTCATATTTAGTTGACAATTAGTACCAGTAACTATATAAACATCATTGAAAGGGTAGAACAAACTTTTGTGTGGCCACAGAAAAGATTGCCTGACTTTTGGTTGATATAGTATTCATAGTTTTTGGTTGTGAGCCAAAAAAAAAAAAAAAACAAATTACTTTCTCTTTCAATTCAATTTAAGGCTCTAAACATATTGGTAATGGTATTTTTCGGATTGAAATTTCCATTTTTTAAGCTAAACAAGACTAACACAAGAGAAAAAATAGGTTATATAGAATTCCTTGTTTATTTAAACAAAGAATTATGTAGAAAAGGAGAGTTTTAAATATATTTGATTTTGACCCCTGGGAAACGATCCCTATAGATCCCTATAGATTTGAAGCAGAGTTAAGAAAATGGATTGGTAATCAAAGGGTCACTTGGAATGTTTGAAACATTCACTAGATAATACTTTAGTAATTTAAGTATAAATGAAATAAGAAGTAATAATAGTAACTGTTATGGATATAGCAATTTCAATTTATTTGCTGCATTCCCCGGTTTACAAATTTAATTTTTACAATTTCAATCTCAATCAAATATCTACCACTACAATGTACTTTATTTATTGTCGTTCAACAGCAACAATGTCGTTGACGTCTTTGATGTGTTAACCAAAAACCAATTCGAACCCCCACGAAAATCGTTACTTGTAATAGTTGAAAGTCATCAAAGTTCAATTCAATAAATTTTCAATATGCGCGAACAGGTAAAGGTTGGATTTTCGATGTTAGCCCTCTTCTTTTACCCCATCATCAACATTGACATTGATAATGAAATTTAAGAAGGATGTGGTTGCTTGTGTTCGTTGTTGTCGTATCAATAAGTCAACCCTTCTTCTTTACATGCATAAATTACGATTGTTACTATTGCCGGAAAGGGTAAAACCCATTCATCCATCTGTCATGTCTAATGTGACCTACAAAATCTCAAGCACATGGAGAGAGAGAAAAACAATGTAGTTTGAACTTGATGAGCAATGAATAGGAAGGAAATCCAGCTAGCTAGGAAGGAAACCATTAGGTGGGATATCCATATGCAAGTACAAACATCGAATATATTTATTAGGTGGGCTTATGCCATGATCTCTTTCAATGTTACTCTTCCTCTATTTTCCTAAATGAAAGACATTTGCAGGGGTCACAAATGTGATTTATGTCCCACCTACATATGTATTTGTTGTGACTGTACATACGTTTCATTATTGTTATTATAACTTATTCGTGCGTGTATGGATTGGCTGTTCATTGTTTTTCCTAACGGGTTATGGTTGAAATCAATAGAAATTTATGCGAAATATATTTTTACCTTTAATAAATATTGCCTATATACCTTGTATATTGCCCTTTAGATGCAATATTTACTAGATACATATAAATTCGATTTTTATGATAAACAAAAAAGAAGCTGAGGTAAATTTTTCGTATCTTTAAAGCTATTTGCATTATTTTTAGTAGGAAAGTGCCAAGAAATTTTTGCAAATTGATAACTGATTTAGTATTTAGAAGTATTTTATTACTGACCGATTCTGCAATTTTAGTTTTATTTATATAGTTGGCTTCATAATTGAAACATACAAAGGATAATAAAATTAGGTGGCATTTCACTGGCATTTACTTCCTTTCGGCCTTTTTAACTTTTTTTTTCATCTCATTAAACTTGGTAAAGTGTCGCGCTGCGTTTCGTATTCGTGTCATCAAAAGTTTCATTGATTACATTTATGACTTAATTAGAGCGTTCTGAATGCGCTAAACTATATTAGTTTACAGGGTTGCTCCATTGTCACCCATTCCCCAGTTTCCCTAACCAACAATAAAAGTCTTTGGGCAGAGTCAAAGCAAGGCAAGGCGTGCGGGGGGTGGGGGTATGGGTAAAACGAATGCAATGTTAATTAATGCGCGAAACGTGCATAAATTTTACAACCCAAGTCTTGACATTTATGCCCATTAAAATTGATAATTGCAGCACGTAGGATGAGGTTTTTCTTGCGGAAATCTAGTGGGCCAGTATGAAATATGTATGTTGTTGAAAAGGATAACGGATATTAAGAAATTACCTATCCTGCGGCTCCAGAGTGCATTGAACAAAGTCTATACGAAAATCATCTTCAATTTCAGTATTCTCCATTATAGTTGAAGATTTTTTTGATCTTTTTCGCTTGCTTATCATTATGTATATGAATATTGTTTAAGAAGGCACACATCACTTTCGCGGGGAACTTTCAACTAACAAAGGCAACCGGTGAATGTCGAGCCCTTTCGACTGGCTTAAATGAATTTCTTGCTATTTGATACTATGCGTGTGTGTATGGCGTTGACACTCATATGAGAGGGTGTGTAGAGAGAGGGTGGGGTGGAATGGGAATTTCACTTTCACTCTTTAATGTGACATAGCCCAGGTAGGTAGATATCATTCCTTCCATGTGTTTCTTTTTTGCCGATGTCGTTCTCGTCCACATCGCATGTTTAATGTTAGGCGTAATGACATGACACCAATGTCAATATTATAACAAAATATACGAGTATATATACCACCCCGTCTAGAACGCAACGCAGTGTGTCAAGTCAACAAGTGCTCGCATCTTGATACACTAAGAAGTTAACTTGGGTTCAATCCTAAGGAGTAAATTGAATAACTGCCCTTTTAAATTATGTTTTATGTTTAATAGAATTTTTAACATTAACATCTTTAATTGATGTTTCATATTAAAAAATGGAGCATGAACAATGTTTTATTAGAGGATGTATCTTTGAATAAACTCTGCAGAATTTTTAGAGATTTTTCTTAAGGAACTTTGTAATCAGTTTTCGTTCAGTGTGAAAAAAGCAAAGCAAAGATTTTTTTCATAGGTGACAACTCTATGGATCTCCGTTTGCCAACATTTGCTTTGTATTTGTCATCTATGTATTCATTTATACATTTAAGTCTTTGTTTTGTTTTGTTTTCAAAGAACTGTTGGTGTTTACTTCACCGTTAGTTCTATAGTTTGCCCCGACTATTGCTTTTCCTTTTAGACTTTGGCACACGCGAAATTGTTTTGTCAAGGAGCTGGAAGGGTGCAGAGATTAGGGGAAGAAAGTCATCGTCTCACATTACTCTGTGAAACCAGATAACTATTTTGCTTTATGACCAGATTTCATGCCAACAAGACATACAATAATTTCCTCTAATCGACTTTGAGCGCGGAAATTGAGCAAACACTTTTCCATCCATACTTATTGACAAAGGTGGGTAGAAGGAAACCGAAGCCTGTAGTCACGATGTTTTTGTCAACAAGCCAAAAGGCCTTCTGGCCACGTGCAGAGTTTCGCACTCTCGTTTTTCGTTTCATTTCCGGCTTAAATGCATTGGCATCTTTTCAACTCATGACTTCATATGCACATACATACATACATATGTAGATGCGTTTAAAAGTTTTAAATATACCCCTATAAATTTAAAGAAAATCTTGTTCATTGTGGTTTGCGCCAAAATATATGCTAGTTAATTTATGTATATTTTTGCTTAATTAATTAGTTAACCTATTTTTTTCTATTCTTTAAAAAAGAACAATTTATTGTTTATTAAGTCAAAAGTTTCTGCTTTTAAATACTCACTCACAAAAAGTTGTTAAGCTAAAGTTTCACTAAAGCTTGAGAGCTCAGAACTAGAAAAGCTTTATATTAAAGCTTATGTGAAAAATGGCTAAAAATAAAGCTAAAAGCTTAAGTTTCTTAGCAGCCAAAGGATCTGCACATTTGGATTAATTAAAATATTTTAATATTTTAACATAAGCATAATATTAGAGCTTATCGAAATATTTGGAAAACCTATGCAATAAGCACCTACTTATACATATATGCATATTATAAATCAGATTGCCACAAATATAGTAAACAACATAGTAATTGATATCGGATTGAATCAAATGCAAAATTGAAATAGAAACCACGGTTGCCCAATTTAATTTAAATAAAAAACCTCCGCGAAATTTTGAAAAATACATAAATTAACTTGTGAAAATACTTTTTGACTCTTTTTTCAGATTTCCCAGAATTATGTAGAGTATGGATGGTCTTAGTACCTTAGCTAAACAAGTTAATTAAAATAAATTTAATATTCTGGAACGGTTTAACTTTTGACTTGTAGATAATGTCGTATCTTACTTGCACTTTACCAGATCCTGCAGATCTTCGGGGGAAAGGGCATACTCTGGATCCAAATTTATTTCACGTTTCCTTCGACGACCAGTGCGATATTTGCTCTTTGCAGAGCGTATAGATACAGTTAAATTATCACTTGATTGAACACTAGTATGAAAATCCGGAACAGGACCAGTGACACTAACACTATTAATTCTGCCACCATTAGTGGCACGATCGCCGTCACCATACTTTCCACTGCCAGAATCACCGATGGTCTTGATGCTGCCAACTATCTCCTCGGCTTTTGTTTTTTCCGCATAACTATCACGCCGCCACGATGGTGTTAGAGTACGTATCACATTATGGGTATCCACAAAACCTTCATAATTATATCGTTTGCGTAGATTTAAACCTGATAGATATTCCAGAGTTTGCCACACGTTCATTTTGTTTGAACTGTAGCAGGGCTCATTCTCGACTGACCAGCCATTGTTGCGTCGTGCTATACGTTGGGCTAAGAGCATAGTAACCGTGGCACAGCCCCCGCCCGGTGGTCGTGCCAAAGCCCATTCTCCACCATTTGAAGAAGAAGCAGAAGTAGCAGCACCAGCACCAGTTGTGAGTGACATATGAGGAACAGTTGGTGGAGACCTCTGATAGTTTGTTTAACGTCAAATTGAAATGTAATTAAGTTGCCTATGCTTTCCTTCCTTCCGGTTATGACTTTTAAAACTCCATACTCATCAACGACCGAACTTGATGTGCGAGTTCAAAAAAAACTGCTGCATATTCAATTCCAACTAGAGGATCCATGTCCGCGTCGTCGTCTTCGTCGTTGCGTTGCGTGGCAGCCACGCGTCGTCATTGTGCTTATTGTTTCCATTTTGGCGCCATTAAAAATAATATCATTCTGATTGAGTGACGCGCCGTTTAAGTACTTTCTTTTTTTTCTTTGTTGTTGTTGCTGCTATTGTTGTTGTTGTCCTCGTACTGACACCATTTTCCGCTCTTTTCCGTCTCTTTTTGTTTTTGATTTCCCTTTTTTTTTATTGAACACGCAAAGTGTTTGGCTTCCACAACACTTCGGCGGACTAAGTATTATTACTACTAGGTTATACGCAAGTGCTTAGTCGAACTTTGAATTATGACCCTGCTAATGGGAATATTGGCCCATCTAACTCCCTGACACAAAACCCCAACTATATGCATATATAACATATGCATAAATTGTACATTTGTATATCCTTCTACACTGCTGAAATCAATGATGATATTTTTAGTAACATTTGAAGATAGGCGGGATTAATTATTTGATTGATTTTTAGAATTATTCAAGGTTCTTTTTTTAACTAAAAGATTTGTTAAAATAATGGTTATAATATTCCACATAAAAAAAAATAGGTATATAATGTTTATGTCTTTTAATCAAATATAAAAAATTATTGAATCTAAACATAGAATAGCAAAAAAGACAATTTATATTAAATTTTAGAAGTTAAATTTAGAGAATTGAATATTCTCTTTTTCATTTTTATATCGAATTATATGTACATGTATTTCTATTATACCTTGATTCAACTCCTTTAGGTATTCACTTTAGCATATTGATTTCTGATCTTAACCTTAAGTGAAAACCGGAAAATTTTTCTTTATGAAAGTGAACACAAAGCCAATTTCCTTTTCATTTACTAGATACTCCGATTTACCCCAATTACTTGGCAAAGTTTTCTTGACAGCTGCTAAGGGGAGGGGTGGCTGCACATTCTTAGTGCTGCACCGTTACCTTACCCTTCTCCCCAGAAAGTTCATTTGCTTTCGGTTTTTACTTTTTTTTTGGCGCGGTGGTTTTCGTTGGGTGTTTTAGCTCAAAACTTGAGCTATCAATCACTCTTGAAGCTTAGTTGTTAGCATCGCGTGATTCCAAGGAAATAAAGAAGACGATGTAACCCAGAAATTAGTAACTTCACTTGAAAAAGAATTTGTGTGAATATGTGGACACATACCCTATCTTTAAGAATGCACTTCCTCCTACATACATATGTACATATTTATGTAAGGGGTATGGGTATATATTTATGCCCTTGTCTAATATTTCTAGGTGTGGCTGCTGTGATGCAATTTGATGGATGCAATAATAAAAAAAAGAATTTTAATTGAATTGCCATTGATTTGCCGTGGCGCTTGGCGCTAAACGACCTCGAGTGCACGTGTCAGTTTTATGTAGATTTGTTGATAGTTGAGTACAGCATATATTATACATATATATATATATATATATATAAATGTATATACATATACCTTTATAATATACCAAAAATTTCTTTTACTCACGCAACAACGACATCAGGATCCTCCCACCATTTCCTATGCGAGGGCTGTAACAATAGACTTACTTGACGCCAATGATTCTTATGTACTACCTACAGACAAAAAAAATAAAGTTAACAAAATCAATTTATTTATAACTATTTTTACGCACCTTGTACTTTTTTGGATCGTATGCATTTTCATCTTTCTCTGTGAATACCAAGCGAGCCATATCAAATATGTATTTCTTGTATAGTCCCTAGAAAAAGTATATATCTAACTATATAGAAGTGAACTAATTTGGTTGTATTGTGTTAAATGACTCAAGATTTTGTATTTTCGGATTTTTCAAATTTCGAATAACGATTTTTAAAGAATTGTTTACTATGATTAACAATAAAAAAATACATATTTGTGAAATTAAAACTGTGGCCGAAATTTTGTATACTTACTCTTGCCAATTGCCAATTATATATATATATGTATGTATGTATAGTAAAGTATCTTAATGATATAATCAACCAACTTTATTGAAATTTGGTGGAATTTTAAAAAAATGTTTAAAACAACTAAATTTAAAGGCAATATAAAAAAAAACTTTTATGTGGCATAGTCAACAAAATCAAATGAAACTTGGCAGAGGTACAAACCAAAATTGCGAATATTCAGTTTCAATCTTTTGAAAAACAAGCTCGTTATTGATCTACAAGTTTATTCTCTGCTCTGTATAATTCTGAAAATCACGATCCTTATTTTTACAAGTATACAAACATATTCCTATAAATTTCATTACAGATAGTTAAAAAAATGGGTTATTTGAACTTAGATCATCATCAAGAATTTATCTACCTGGGAATGGTTACCTCTAAGCATTGCAAACTTTTGTTCAAAATTAATAAACACTTTTTGCAAGGGTATAATTTTAAGGTTTTAATTAATGTGAAACGTAAAATAAAGGAAAGAGATATGCAGTAATAACCTAAGAGTTCCCTATGACAAATGCTTCCGATTTCAAAATAATTTTTCTCATTTCATCGACATTTTATGGCTTTGCCCTCGTACCACAACCAAATTGATTGCTCATATACATACATACATACATACATATGTATCAATGGATAGAACTTTTTGTAGTAGTCGCATGTTTAAAGCGTTGCAACGCGTTGGTTGGCTACTGCACAATAAAATGCAAATTGCCAGGCCATTTCGGCTTATCGCCCCAATGTCGGCAAAAATATATAAAAAAAAAGTTAATTTCAGGGCAAACATTTTATTGGTATAACATTTGTAGCTGATGAAATTTTAAAGCCAATTGGCAATAGATTTTCTACGTAGTTGAATTTTGTTGCTATTGTTTGTGTACCAGTTTTGTTTATTGATTGAATGGAACGGAATGAAACATGGCTTTATCTGTGGAGCTTGTCAACCATGGTCCATGGCTAATTTGTTGTTTAAAAAAGATATTACTGGGAGGTCAAGAGGGGGCATTGTGTGCTTGGGGGCCCAGTTTCCGCATATAAATATGCGGAGACAACTTCTGGATCTAACAACATCGAGATCAAACTATAAAAGCGGCTTTAACCAGAGCAGATGTCAGTTAGTTACGTTTCAAGCGTTGCTTAGATCACACACACATTAAAGTCAACATGAAGGTAATACCAGGATTTTACAATCATAATCATTCGCTTATCCATATCCCCTTTTCAAATCATTTAGTTCGCCGTTGTCGTAGTCTTGTTTGCTTTGGCCTGGGGTGTCAATAGTTCAGTGGTTCCCCTTTTGACCGCTGCCCATGGAGGTGTGATTGTCGGTGCACCTGCTCTTGCCGGTTCGGTGGCCATTCAGGCCTCAGCTGTACCAGCTGCTGTTCCTTTGGCTCTTTCTCCCGCTGGACCCTTGTTGGTGCAGTCCAGTGCTGGTGTGGTTACTGCTCATGCTGCTGCTCCCGCTATTGTCGCTGCTCCTGGACCAGCCATTGTTACAGCTCACGGTCCCGCTGTGGTAGCTGCACATGCTCCCGTTGTCGCTATTGCTGCTCCTCCAGCAAGCTATGTGGCAAAGACCCGTGGTGCTGTTCATGTAGCTCCTCTGCCTGGACATATCCAATCCGCTGCCTCCGTCAATTTGGAACCTGCACCAGGTACCTTGTAAGAATATCAACGAATCAACCAAATGGATTAAAACTTTGGACATCTCTGGAACCCTCGACCAATTTCTATAAGTTTTCATTTTCCTTACCGCTGCCAGTTGAACGATCTATTGAAGAAAGTTCACATCTATCCAAATCATGCTTCCATGCAATCTAAGTCATCGCCCTACAAACTATCCTTTCTACTATCTTTTACCTTTTTTGTTGCTCCTTCGGAAAATTGTTTCAAAATAAAAACAAAAACAAAAGAAATGTTAAATCAAACATTTACCATTGTGTATTACTGTATAGAACATTTTATTTTCAGATGGGAATCTTCTTAAAATATCAATCGGAATCGATTTTCTTAGGCATATTTTAAAATTGTCTGGATTAATGTGTCCTAAAATTGGGATCTTAATCTTTTGTTTAATAATCTATCGTGTAATATAACATTAATATCTTAGCAAAATTACTTCTTTAATAGGATCATCTGAGATGACGTTCTTCTTCTTCATTAAAAGTAAAAATATATATTTCTAATGTCTTTATTAAATTAAATTTGGAATTTTGTAGATACTTTATTAGTTATGAGAAATATAATATTTCAAGGGAATTTTTTTTTTTTAAATAGAACTTTGTAATTATAATAATTATTGTTTGTTGCATACAATAGAAAACGTATCAAACACAAACAATATGACAATATATGCCACCCATACAGTCAGATAGCTAATGCACCCACCCACCACTTAATGCCGATTCAAAGTATCTTATTGTCTCCGAGTGCAAAAACCATTTTCAAGCATTAAACCAGCTCCGATCGATTACCCTGTGAGAGTGAAACAATTAATCAATTCCGGGAGGGGGTTCAAGTGGTAGGTAACAAACCGATCGAAAGTCAAAAAGGCAGGGGCGTTGACAAAAAGCTCTACGCGATAGAAAAGCTATAAGCCGACAATAGCAACAACAAACACAACCAAATGTGGCAGCAGCAGCAATAGCAGCTGGACAACAAGTTGCCAACGTTGTTACAGTTTTTTTTTTTCTATCTCAACTGGTTACAGAAAACGAGAGTAAAATTAGAGCAGGGGGCGGTTTGCCTTGATCGTCGCACACTCGTCTCGCACTTGCAATTATTAATAGCAGCATAAAAAATAAATGTGTGTTTTAAAATAATAAACTAAATACCATTAGCAACTGGTTAAGTAATTTCATATGCAAATTTCTTGTAAATCCGTCTAAGCTTTTAAAAGGGAATTCCGTTATACATAATGCTTATGTTAGTTAGCCGAAGCGAATAGCTTAGCAACTAATCAAATCAAAATTGTAGAGTAAACTTTTCCGGACAACAACAAAAAAAAAACCGTTTATCGCATCATCGTTTGCTTGAAAATTGGCGCCCAACTAAGAAGTTTATGCAGATTATTGAATGAAAATGGCATGTCAATGGCAAGAATTCAAAACAAACTCATATTCTGTGGTATAAAGGTGTCAATTGGCGCCCAATGTGAGGCACCGGCACCGTCAGCAATAGCAACAGCAACAATGTTGTCGGTGTGCTTGTTGCTTGCCGTTGTTCGCTGTCGTGTTGGCAGCCAAGCCCAATAGCAATCGCCCATAAATCTTAACGCCAAAGCCATTCACTTTTTTGTTGTTGCCATTTTTTTTTCTTCTGTTTTGCTTATTTCAAGCTGCGTGACACGCAAATGCAAGCAAAAAACGCATGACGCAGCAACAACATTAAACTGCAACTGGGCTTCCTTTTCAACAACTACCTGTATCCCACACACTCACACACATACTGACGGCATACAAGACACACACAAGTTCAAGTTTACGCACAACTTTTTGTCGGCTTCCTGCTCTATGACAGGTTAACGCACTACATTTTTGCACTGGTTTTTGACCGCACGCGCAATTTTACGCATTGTATATATATATGTATATATATATAGCATTACAGATCAGGTTTTGTGACTTGATTTAATTTTTTTTTTTTTTGTATCTGTTATGCAATTTGATATGTTGTATGTATGTGTGTGTATGTGTGTGGGAATATGGACCGTGACTCACACTGTCAAAAAATGCAGGTTAATGGATCAGCATACCAAAAAAAAAATGGTATTAAATGAATGAAAAAAGTAATTATAGTTAAAACTATTGTCTGACGCCTTCAAGCTGCATTTAAATGGTTTTCCCTAGTTTATGTGAATATGCCACTTAATAGAAAATAAACAAAAGACTTAAATCGATTTTAATTTCGAAAATATTTTGTTTTTCAATAATTTATTATATTTCGAATTGCATTTAACGATCTTTAAGCTAACCATGGTGATGCAATGCACTAAAAGTCCTAGTTTCAAAGATCTCTTTCAATTTTAGTTTCTACGATTTCATAACATTGCACTATCACTGGCACCTGCCTTTACTCCATCCACCCTCGTACAACAACTGGTTAAGTGGCCTAAAAATAGTAACAACCTGTAAATATATGTATATTCAAAGGAAAAGAAAATAAAAAATGGACTAAACCAAGTAACTATCTCGTGTTGCATGAGAAAAAGCTGCCATAATCTGAAACTTGTTGCACCCTCGAATAACCAAGGCAAAAATAAAACCACTTGCACGTCATATTAACTAGCCCCTTATATACCTATCTTGATAAATAAATAAATAGATAGATAGATACTTAGATTGATAGAACTTGTTGAATAAATAATAATCAATAATCATAGTTTGAGTTGTGACAGTTGTCAAGTGATCCAGAAATTGGTTAATTATTAAGCAATTAACTATGATTTACTTACCATACTAATTGCAAGTCGCTTTAATTACCATTAAATCTTGTTCAAGAGAGCATAACGGTTAAAATGTATACTATACATATACATATACATATTCATAAAAAAAAGCTAAAGAGGGGAAGTTAGTTTAGAGGGGTTATTTCAAATTCGTAGGTAAATTGCATCAGTATAACTATTGCATACAAAATTCGCACTTCGGAGGCCAACCCACTCGAAAATTCCTACCAAAAGACCCAACTTGTGATTGTGATTGTAGTATTAGTATATTAATTAAATTAAATCGAATAACAAATGTTGTAGAATAACAACTAAATCCATCGAAACGAATAGATAATACTCTAATATTGTCATTCGCTTGCTTTTTATTACTTCTTTTGAATTTAAGAAAATATCTACAAATAAAATATTATTTAATTGAATAAATAAAATTCAATCAAGCTTAATTACGGTCTTTCGACAAAGAATTTAGTTTGATATTTATATTCTCCCCCAAATTATTACGATAAAGACTCGATACTGATATATTTCAAGAAATAAAAAAGCGTTAAAAAATATTTTAACAAAATACGGATAATCTAACGTCCCCATTTTGAAATCTGAAAATCTACTCTAACTTTATAATCCTAATTGTAATCTCTTAAGAACTATTGACAATGTTCGTAAACTAAATCTATGCCTTTATTTTTAGTTTACCGATAAGTTAATCTACCTGAAATTTCAAAGCGTATTCATGTTAAATGAGAGACATGCCGAATAAAGAAAAAAAAAAAAATAAAACGCAAAGCAATTGGTGTGGGTGCCAAATGTTGCCATTGTTGCAACAAAATTCATAGCAAATCATTAGCAAGAGCAACCAAAAATTGAATTCAAGCATGGCTAACATTGATTTACTTTCCTGCCCCCCTCCATTTGCACCCAACTCCCACCCCCAACATCTCCACTATCCTTCCACACTTGACCAATTCAAGCAAGTGGAAATCGGCTTTAAATCCATAATTAGTTTTATGCTCTTTATGCGATTTTAATATTGGAAAACTGCATTTTTTTTTTCATTTTTTTGGGCTTTGTTTTGTTGGCTTTAGTGGGCGTTGCAGCTGAAAAATGTGATAAGGACTTTTTTTGTCTGGGGCATTTTTGTCGGATTTTTGGATTTTTGCATGATGCAATCGAGCAATGAGATTGCAACAAAGACTGAAGCTATAGTTGGGTGGTGCTGCTGCGGCTTTTCTTGCTGCTGTGGTTGTTATTGTTGTTGTTATTAAAATACCATTAAAATTGGGCCAAAAAATATCCATTCAGATTTCAGGTTTCTTGCGTTGGCGTAGCAGCAGCAGCAGCAGCAGGGCCACAACATGTGCATTGTTCTCTCTCACCTATTTGAATTGTGCAACATGTTTTTAAGTAGATATATAGGAGTTCATATCTACATACATATCTATAGGTAGACACGTCTATACAGACATACTCACGTGTCTGATTCAAGTCAATCTAATTTATGCCACTTGACCAGACACCAAAATGCTCATGTACCTTATTGATTCTGTTCGTTCTCGCCTCGGATGTCATAGTCAATTTGTTGGAAATGGAGTTGGTAACCAAGATCAATGCCAAAATCAATTGAGTGAAACTCTAATGCTGAAACCCATTGAGTGTCTGGAATTCTGTCAGTTTACCCACTAATGGGAGTGTCAGAGATTAGATGCATTCGAATGGTAGTCATTAGCTTTAATTACTCAACTAATTAGATAATTGCTCCAACTAGATTAAATCAATAATAAAAAATATTCATTAATATTTGAACGAATAAGTTCTCTGTTGAATCGCCGAACATTGAAGTTGAGTAACTAAAAACTAACTTCTAAACTGATATGTTGGTTATGGGAATATATAAGATTGTATTATTTAAGAGAAAATTCAATTGTTTCAATTTTGGAAAATGTTTGCAATACCTTCTTAACTATACAAAAAAATTCTCTAATCATTTACCAATTTACTAAAATGAACAAAATGCATGATTCAAACGAACAAAATATATTCATATACATACATAAGAACATTCATTGTATAGATATGCAAATTAGCTTACAATTGTCATTCGATTTTCGGTTAATACGATAGAGTATGGTCAGAGCTATTAAACCTTGTAGCCCACCAAATGACGACGTCCAATCACCTCGCCCATAAAGAACCAACTAATCACTTCAATGGTGACTAAGGTATTTAGCCATGCTTCCCTCACGGTTACTTGAGTGAAACGTTTGCTTGTTGACTTCATATCCTTTTTGGCTTTCTTTGCTGTCTCCTCGGCACTCTTCTGTAGTATCTTCAAATCGGCTGGCAATGGAGGAGCCAATTCAACTTTAGCATATTTCCAGAATTCATCAAGATGGGGGCGCGCCTGAGCCATTAGTTCTGCGAAACCAAGGAAAATAATACATATATTGAAGATAAACCCATTAAAAAATAACTACTTACTGTTGGCTAGGGCAGTGGCCTTGGCAGCTAATTGAGACATTATTTTTTTTTTCAATATGTGTATTAAATAAAATTTGTTAAACTTGCTTTTAAATGAACAGCTAGCAATAAGAAAGAATTTCTTCTGAAATTTTTGACAACCTAGTTTAGGGTTTCTTAGCTTAAAGCGTAGGGTTGTTGCTCCTGTAAATTTTGGAATTAGTGTTACCTTAATTAAATTTGACTAAAACTCGAAAGTCTGCGAACTAGTGAAATTATCGTAAAATTCTGTATTAAAATTAATTAAAATTTATTTCCCTCGCATTATTTTAATAACACAGTCTCAAAAATAAGACAAATTATTCCTAGATTAAAATGTTCTCTCTATTTTGCCATTTTTCTTATACTATGGTAAAAAAAAATTTTAAATTTTCCTTTTACAAAAATTTTGCACAACTTTCAACAAAAATAATCTGGGCCAATTATTTGATGTTATGTAGCGATAAACTGACCAATCAATTGCAAAAGCTTGGACAAGATCTACGCCCATTTTGTGCAGGCACAAACACAATGGTCCAAAGGAAGAACAACAAAACAAAAGCAACAACAACAACAGCAACAACAACAACTCTTATTATCTTGTCTAGTGATCATCAATGGGAAAAATCTTGAATATTTCATCATCATATCATTCATCAATATTATCAAATCAAACAAGTTAAGCAAATTGAAGCAATGAAGGTGAAGGGTTCTGAATTTCAAATTTTCCGTTAATTGATCCAGTTAGACATTCCAATACGACCCCGTTACAGTTACAGTCGTTCATTTGCCCTTATGCATAATCATATAAAAAACCGTTTTTAATACGTTTTTTACTTACCTGTCAAGTTATGCAGCTGTCCAGCACATAAAGACACATAAAGGCACACACACACACATACTTAGCACACATACACACCACACATACACAACTTACCACACACATTTGACACTTTGACCCTCAAAACGTGGCGTAAAGACAATTTCAAGTTGAAGCTGCAACGGAAACTCTATGCGAAGTCAACGAATCGCACTGGACTCCCAATTATGGGCATGTAGTTCAGTTCATTTGATTTGATATTTTACATTTTGCATTTTTATTGTTATTTGTTTGCCGCTCTGACAGCGTTTGATTATATTTATTTTTGTTTTTATTTTTTTTTTTGGGGCGTTGCCTCTACTGCATTTTAACTCACCTGGGGGCGGGGGCGCTGTAGGCGACTTAAAATGAAACCAAACGTATTGCAAAAAGCTAATTGTTTCTCTTAAGAACACTGAGAGAAAGATTTTTCATCTTATTAGTACTAAGGCATCTACCAATATTAATTGATTCACTAAATTACACAATAACGTAGATTTTGATTATGAAAATTATGCTAAAATAATTTGATTGGCATGGGAATTACTAAATTACTAAATTAAATTAAATTTCTTAATCATTAAAAATTCTTTGTATGTATATTCCTTTCACTGCTAAACTATTTTAAATATTTTCTTTCGCCTTAAAACAATTTTAATTCAATGAACTTTGGGTATTTTAAAGATGCTTTCCACAAATTTGAACTGATCCTTACCTATTCAATATCCAGTTTTTACCGATAAGATTAAAGAATTAACACTATTTTAAGTTTTGTAAATTTAAGTGAGGTGACATATTTGTAAAATCTAAATAAAAATTTCCAAATTATCTGTTTGATAGCTTAGATTATATCTAGTTATCGTCGAAAAATATATAAATTTATATTATCAAAGGGAATTAGTAGCCCAATCTGAAACGCAGCATATTCTGGACAAATCCCTTTGCCGACCGGTTTTAACTAATTATGATTTTCCAAATTCTAAAGGTAAAAATAAGAGGTGTACATTAGTATATTCTAAATTTCAAATAAATAATTTATAAATAATTGGATATTAGAAAATTACCTAAAGGTCGAAAGTTGGGCAGTTCTTTTTTATATGTATTTTTAACCATTTATTTTTTGCAGTGTATATAAATTCCTTTGTCACAACACGTATATGGCATTATGGTAAGTTTTGTAGAATACGTAAGACTGAAAGGAATTCTAAGTTATCAAACTTATAAGCATATAAATAATTATGGTTTTTGCTGCATGTTTCACTAAATTGATTCAACCGATTAGGTGGTATATAATATACCATAACGTAGTACAGTATATACAATAGAATGGTATACACATATTAATGTGTCGAACTTAAATTCTTGTTTCAAATGTAATTTGCGCAATATTATTGCCGATCCGCCCTGCTCTGCCCTGGCCCCTGGACATGGACATGGGCATGGACTCAAACATACCCAAAGGCAGATCATAGTTGTACGATTGAAGCAGAGCAATCGCTGCAGCTGGCAGTGAAAGGTGTACAAAGTTTACTCCAAATTCTGCTGAGTTGCTGCTGCTGGCACGAGCTTCGACATGGCTTGGCTTGTGCCTGGCCAGAGTTGGGCGTCGGCGTCTAGTTTTATGTGTGTATTTTTCTGTCTGTTTCTGTGTGTGTGTGTGTGTGTATGTGTGTTTTTTATATTTTTGTGGGGCAAATTCGTTTCATGGTTTTAGTATAAAAGTTGCCACAATTTGGTAGTCGAAATCAGAATCAACTCGTTCACCGAGCAATCAACACTTAAGTTCTCCTTCTTCTAAACAAAGAAAACCCCCCAAAAACCCTCAACATGAAGGTGAGTAGTTCTCTTCCTTTGAAGATAAGTATCGTCTAAGAGCATTCTAATATTCTTGATGCAGTTCGCCGTTGCCGTAGTCATGTTTGTCTGTGCTCTGGCTGGTGCCCAGGCTTCGTGGGCAGCCATTGCTCCCGGTGTTTCCTATGTGAACTCGGTGGCCCATGGACCTGGTCTTGGCCTGTGGGGCGGTCTTGGTGCCTGGAATGGTGCATGGAATGGTGCCTGGAACGGTGCATGGAATGGTGCCCCAGCTGCTGTTGCTGTTCATGCCGGTGGTGCCCCATGGGGTTTGACTGCTCCTGGATGGCATGGTGCTGCCATTCCCGGCATTGGCCTGTCCCAGGGACCAGCCGGACACGAGGGTGTCTATGTGGCTAAGACTCGTGGTGCTATTCACACAGCTCCCTTGGCTGGACACATCAACTCGGCCACTTCCGTGAATGTGGCTCCTGCTCCCGGAACTCTGTAAATATGAGAAGATCTCCATCACCCCAACCGATGCCAAATGGAACTGGATGAGCGGATGAATAATTGAAGCTTGCCATCCACTTCCTATATGACTTTCAACTCGACTCTACTTGGATATCTTCTATCACACAACTTCTTCAACTCTTCAAACACTTATTGTTAAGCACCATACACCGACCGATCTTAGTCCCCTCTATTTCCTCTGATACTGAATACTGAAAACTGAGATCTAAAGATCGCAAAAAAAAAGCAACAAGTCCAACAACAATTACAAAAAAAAAGAAACCAACAAAAGATAAGTCTTTCTTATTCTTTGAGAAATTGTTATACCATCTATGACTACTTTTCCTTTCCATTTCTATGCCACAACTATATCTACATTTTCTTCTTTTACTATTTCCCATATCTTTTACTGTCTACCATCTGTAAATATATATCTCCTAGATGTTATAATTTTGCAACAATTGACAAAGATTGAACAAAAATGTTATAAATAATAAACACGCACAATACAAGTGATTTTATTTATACCACTATTTCTCATATGAGTTTTATTTGCCGCATTAACTAAATATATCCATCTAGTTATGCGATATTACTAGATAAAAACAATGCCTTAGAATGAAAACAGATTTCGAAACAAGGAAATCAAATCCAAGGTTATCACTGGTATTAGCATAATTTAAGTTATTTTTAAAGTGCGGCTTACAAGTTAATTAATTAGGTAAAAACTTTGAATGTTTTCACACCCTTGTAAAAATTACTCGTCCGTTTGACTGCTTCACTAGAATCTCCTTTGAAACAGTTTAGGTAACACAGCAAACATTTTTCTTATTTAATTACGGTCGACTATATCATATAGCTTCTATAGGAATTTTGGTGTTTGTGGGTTCGGTATATATAGAATTATTTCTGTTTTATTTAAAAACTTTTTTTAAGCAAGGGATATAAAACTTAGATGTTACAAGTTTTATTTAATTTCTAAAGATTTAGGTAAATTATATAAATGTATGTATGTAATTGGTTGCAAGAGTAAACAAACTTCTGTATCTCTAGCTATGTTTATAATTTACTTAAAAATACTAGGATTAAAAGCATTAAAAATATTCTAGATGTAAATATAACAATCTCAATTCGATCTGTTGTATGTAATGATAAATCGTAGATATAATGTTAAATAACCCTATTTTGTTTTGTGTACATTTAGGCAAATTTTGAACGTTTTTTAAAAAGAACAATTTTCTTAAAGCATTCCATATAAGTTCTTTTCATAATGTTTTATATGTACATATGTACATATCTGTCGTAAGAATTCGAAAATTGGCAATCTTAATATTTAAAAGATCTGTGAGAAAGATAACAGTGATCAAGACTGCTAGTAGGTGATTAATGGAAAATTAAATAATTAAAAATTGGCTAAAAAATATTAAGAACTGGTATTACATTTTGAAAATAATTTATTTACGATTTTTCTGCAAGGACTTCATTATTAATAAGGTAAATAAAAAAAGATGCAAAATACTTTTAAAATGAAGAAAATTGATTGTATTCAAATGTTTTAACAATCTAAATCCAATCGATATTAATTTAAATAGATTTAGTTGATAAGATTTATGTGGCCATAAGAGATTTCTAGAAGTTTTTAAAAGTAGTCATAGCATTAAAATGACTCGTCATATAATTACTTCAACTAGATCATAACACTGAAACCTCAACCTTGCGGTACGTTTGCACCTGTGTATACATGACCTTGAAATTGCATTCTCGAAACTGTTTGAATTGATTTCATATCTTTATAATAAAAAAATAGTGAAGTGAAATATGTGTCTTTGTCCATGCTTAAGTGGAGGCTTAATCAAAATGTATTATTATATATCAAATACAAATCTACATTGTTTGGACAATAAACGACAGTTAATCGTAGGTACTATTCACTGAAACGGTAGTCTGGGCCAATGTTCACTTGAACGATCCAATTAATTACATACTAAAACTCAATGTATTGGGACCACAGGGCGTATGCTTAATTATGCAAACGCTTAAAAGGCTAATTACAGAGACAGTACCAGAGCCAGAGTTAAAACCATAGCACAATAGCCCACCCCTCTCACCTCCAGCATCAACAACAATCACCACCTGGTCCGAACAATCGAACTAATATAATTGCCTATATAGACAACACCATGGATACTTAGCAAATTATAGCAGCAGCAGCAACTAATTACAGATTATCATCACCAAGAATTCAACTTGAACTCTTTTTTTTGTCGACTGTCGACAATTTTTCGTTTTTTGTTTTTTATTTTGCTATTTGCGTTGGCGTTTGAGACCAGAATCAAAATGCATAAAATTCACTGGCGTAGAAACAATTCTTTTAAAGAAGGGATTACGAAAGTTTGAAAACTTTCGCTAGCCACTCAGATGTAAGACCACAACGCCAATAATAAACAAATAAATTACATAAGATAACAAAAATTAGTTTCATCTGAAAAATAAAAATATTTATTAATCCGTGGCTTATCCAAAAGCTTAACATAAGTCTTAGATATACCAAAAAAACACAATTTTTCAGTTCAATTATTTATACCTTTTAATGGTTGTCAAAAGAAGTTTTTTTATAGCAACTTTCCAACCAAAGTTTCACTTAAATAGAATACTTAAGGTTTAAATTTTTGGCATATTACACCCCTTGGCCTACACCAATGACATTTTTCGGTTTCCTTGCCGACAGAGACAAGAGGAAACTTGTTTGGCATGCGGCAGACAAATGTTTTCAATTTTCATTTTGTATGTTTTTTATTTCTTGAATCGACGTCAAATGCACGAGTACTATTTGGGCCATAATTGAATTGTTTGTTTATTTATCCGTTTTTGTATTTGAAAAGAGATTTAATAGCCTTCGATTCATTCAGTAGTAGTGTCTCAGTATTTTTCTCTCATGTCGCCCACGTCTATTTGGAAAAGATCGATGCATTTAGCGAAAACCTTAAAAAAGTATTGGATTATATAATAGTATTTTGTTGTTGGTGGACTCTGCAACTTTTTAATATACATATGTAATTACTGATATTTATCCTAATACTTTTGGTATTTTTTGCCATATCTATCGTGTGATCAATTAAATCATTTCAGGATATATGCAAAATAAAATGCATAAATTTTATAAAATGCTAATAAAAATTGTCTAACAACAATTAAGTAATTATAAAAACTATGTGAATTGACGCAAAGTGAAAATCCATCATTGCAGCTTACCGGAACTGCAGCTAAAAAGTGGGTTGGGTCCATGCCCATGAATAGCGTTATGCACATGCTAGAGTTGCGTCTGGTTCCAAATTAGCCAGTTGTGTTAACTGGTTCTGAAAAGATCATTGTATTAATGTACATATCTAGAACTTTTTTTTTGACGAGAAATGTATGGAACTAATAAGCTTATTTGATATGTAAGACACATTGAAATGTATAGAAAACTTCAAAGAAACAAAATAAATAGGAAAAATACGAACAATTTGAACGCAATTCATAGAGTGAACTAGATCCTCATAGACAAACCTGTATTGCTCAGCTCTATTGAATTTCTAAGCAATGGATAGAGCTACTCGAGTTCAAGATAAAGAAAAAAAAACACAATGTCGAGGCGGGTCGTCGGGTGGGCGGTCTGTGTCACTGCCGTGATCTCACATGCATGCTGCTGCTGGTGTCCACTTCATGTCCATGTCTGGTGTGAACTCTCACTTTCATGTATGTACCTTTTTGAGTTGGTTGTTCGACTATAAAACTGACTGACAGAACTGCTATCAGATCAGTTCAGAACAAGAGTTCATTCAGAGCGACTAACTACAAACAACCAAACCAAATCAAAATGAAAGTGAGTCTTTCTTTAAGGAAAGTCAAAGGTTTATCCTTTAATATCCTTTATCCATAAACTTCTACTAGTTCGCACTCGCCGTTGTCTTCAGCCTGGCCCTTGCCATGGGTGTGCAGTCATCAGTGATTCCGTTGGTGTCTCAATTGGCTGGCCATGGTCTCTCTTACACAGCCGTTTCAGGACCCGCAGTTGTCGCCTCTCCTTGGGGTGTTCCTGCTGCCCATTGGCCTGCTGCCGTGACTGTTGGAGCCTGGCCTCCAGCAGTGGCTCATGTTGCTGCCCCCGTTGCCCCCGCTGTAGTTGCTGCCCACGCTGCTGCTCCCGCCGTAGTAGTTGCTCCCGTTGGCCATGAAGGTGTCTATACTGCCCAGACTCGTGGTGCCGTTCACACCGCTCCTCTGTCCGGACACATCCAATCAGTTGCTTCAATTAATGCCGCCCCTGCCCCAGGAACTATCTAAGTTAAGAAATTTGTTTTACACAATTTTCTGATCTTTAATTGGACCATCACCTGACTTGCCATGGAACTGCCTGACAATAATCCTTGATTCTTCTTCATTTAGAAAGACTTAAGACGATTATTGTCAATGCTATGTATGTATATAAATAAACAGGGTACGACGCACCTGAATCAAAATTTCTTTTCGAATGCACCCGCTCCTAAAAAGCTATACGTTATTTATTTAGACAATAAACAAAGGTTCGAAAAACTTTCAAAACAGAACAATACTTTTATTTTGCACAACATGAGGGATTATGCGAAAATTAAAAATTTATCTCGAAAAATATGTTTCAAATATTTAAATGCTTTTTCAATGTGAGGAAATCAGTTATTACCAAATTTTAGGGTCATCACTCAAACTATCAATTGAAAACGCCTATTTTATAGACACATTGAACTTATCTTGCATCAGTTGCGTTAAAAAAAACATAATTATTTTGTAAATAATACCTGTTTTTAAAACAACTTGGATAATAAAACCAATTTAAAATTAAACATCTAAGATCAAGCAGTTCAAACCGTTAAATTTTTAAATTTTTGCCCGGCTACATTTGTTAGTTTTCAGTGTTAGTTAACACGCACTGATTTACGGGATTAGCTAGCACTGGTCTAACCGGCAACAAAATAAAAACGCGCGTAGAATGTCTGACCAAGAATTAGAAATTAAACAAGAGAAAGATGAAAAAAAAGACCCGGATGAGACTGTTGATAAAATCACATCCTTGAAGTCCTTGGGTCCCTTCATAGCGGCCCGGGAAAACAGTCAGAATACGATTTACGTTAGTGATGTCCCTGCTGTATGTAAAGAGCAGCCTTGCATGCTGGGTGTAGATGAAGCTGGTCGTGGTCCAGTCCTTGGACCTATGGTCTATGGGATCTCATATTGTCCACTGACAAGCAAGCAAGCTCTAATAGATCTCGGCTGTGCCGATTCTAAGCAACTGACCGAGGAGAAGCGCGATATTATCTTCAATGAGCTAAATACTTTGGATTATGCCACCGAATGCATTGGCTGGGCCGTTGAGATCATCTCTCCGAATGTCATTAGTTCGAGCATGTATCGACGTTCGAAGTGCTCTCTCAACGAAGTGTCTATGGACTCTGCTATGGGCCTCATCCAAAAAGCTATTGATGCCGGTGTTAACATATCCGAGGTCTATGTGGATACAGTGGGACCCCCAGAGAAATATCAGGAAAAATTGTTAAAAAGATTCCCGAACTTTAAGATTACAGTGGCCAAAAAGGCTGATTCCACATATCCGATTGTATCTGCAGCCAGTATTTGTGCCAAGGTTACTCGAGATCATGCTCTAAAAGTTTGGAAATTTCCTGAGGGTCTTGTGATCAAGGACAATGCCTTTGGAAGTGGCTATCCCGGTGATCCTGTGACAAAGCGCTTTCTCACTGAAAACATTGACTTGGTATTTGGCTTTCCACGTCTCGTTCGTTTCAGTTGGTCTACAGCAGAGAATGCTTTGGCCGACAAGGCCTATGAGATGGAGTTTGATGAGCCAGAGACAGAGAAACCCAAATACGCTGGTACAAAACTTACCAAATTCTTTAATAAAACCACCAAAACAGGTGAAATAAAGCGGGAGGAATGCCGCTTCCTCAGTCAACGGCATTTGGATAGTGTTACGGACTTTTAAATTTCGATTGTAGATTAGATTTTAAGATAAACGAATGTAAGCAAAATAAAGATTTTTTATCTATGGAAAAAGTAAGTACTTTGGAGTCAACCCACGGTTAATCCAGAATATTAGTTTTCTCAATAAAATTTTGGGAAGCGTCTTTCCCTTCTTTCTTTCGTCTACCCTGTGCCTTCGAGTTCTCGATTCGGGCAAAAATAACAACAAAAAACTCTTACGAAATAAACCTGTCATAATCTTAAGCTTTTAATTAATCTTGTTGTTTGTTTGTTTTCGCCAATTTGCGTTTTTTTTATGTGTTTTTTGTTTTCTTTTTTTATAATTGTATGCTTAATTTTATAATTTTTATGGACTATTTTATTGTTGTTGGGATGCAGTTACACTGTTCTGAATGTATGTATAGTATATATGCATATATTTAATGTGTAAATCGGTTTTAAATCCGAAATTGAATTTTGTGCTTACAATTTGCCAAATTGGAGACTACTTTTTAGCATAGGATGGATGATACATAGATATATTTATAATCTTTAAGGTCTTAGTAGTTAAAGATGAAGGGTAAACTCTGGATCCGGAACAAATCGGATCTGATCGGAACGATACAATAATAATAACATAAAATGCATATAGAAAAGCTATACTAAACGATTTCTGTATAAAAAGAAGTTAAGAAGCATTAAAAATAAATTGCCTTAATATAATGAAACATATTATTCAATCTAGCATTCCACACAAAAGCCAAGACCCAAGACCAAGTCCAGTTAGCTTTTTGGGGGAGCATCAAACGAAGGCGGAGCCGTTCATTTTATTTGTATATAAGGACTCTTTCGTTTTAGAATATAAAACTAAAGATCTGCTGCTGCTGGTGCTGCTGCTGTTGTGGTAATGGTGGTGGTGGTTGTTCCAGTTCGGATCAGAATTTTCTCAAATCCAAAACAAAGACACTGCCGTCGGAGGCACTGGCACCTACTTTGGTGCCCTTTGAATTCCAACACACTTCAAATATACCGCCAGTGCCCTTATAGCTATGCACTAATTGTCCCGTTTGTGTGCTCCAAATGTGCACGCATTTATCAAAACTGCCCGAGGCCAAGTGTTTGCCATCTGGACTGAAGGCCACCGAATAAACCGGCTCCGTATGCTTTGTCAATGTATGAATGCATGTGCCGCGTTCCACATCCCATAGCCGCACAGTTGAATCGAATGACGCGGAAGCTAAAATCAAATTTGTATTTGGATTATTTGTTCCTGGTCCAGTGGGTGACCATTTTATCGTGTAGATCTCCTTGGAATGAGCCTGCAAATCGTGACAACAACGATCCCGATTCATGCTCCATATCTTTAGAGTCATATCATCTGAGCAGGATGCCAATAATTGACCCTGCGGACACCATTTAATAGCATTCACTTCATTCGTATGACCACGGAACGTTTTAATCGGCTCATTAACACCCAAACGACAGACATGAATCCTTTGATCTGTACTGCATGAGGCAAATGACTGATTCGATTGCCAATCCACATCCAAGGCAGGAGCACTATGAAAAGCGAATTGCTGGGTACATTGACCCGTTGACGCGTCCCAAATTATGGTGGTCTTATCCACACCAGCAGAAAGTATATAATTGCCGCATTTATTCCATTTCAGAGCGAAAATTGGGCCCTTATGTTGACCCAGTGTGGAAGCCAATCGTCCATCGGTATTCCATATACGGGCGTAACCGTCATAACTGCCAGTAGCCAAAAGAGAACCATCGCACTAGAAAGAAAAAAAATGTGTATTTCGATTAATTGAGTCATCACTCTCTTGGCAAGACAACGACCAACTCACGTTCCAGTCGAGCGATGTTACATCCTTATTACTTGGCACTTCGGCTCCACCCTTTTGAATGCAATGCCTTAGGACCAATTGATTTGAATTTGTATTAGCATCAGACATGTCCCAAATGCGTGCCGTACTATCACCGGAGCCACTAGCCAATAGATCTCGACTGGGATTCCAAGCGCAAATAAATACCTCACTTTCATGACCTCGCAGGACGCGGGCTTTGGACTCTGGTATTTCAATATTTTGATCAATGTCCATGGCTTCAACGCCCGAACCAGCTGAAGATGTTCCACTACCACCTCCGCCGGCGTTGCCAGTGGAAGATGAGATACTGCCACTGGTGGCTGAGCTTGGGGTAGACGTCGCAGTTTGACCGCCTGTTAATGTCGTTACTCTAGTAGTAGTTACTCCTGTTGTTGCTGGTCCTCCTCCAACGGCTACCTTAGCATTTGTTGCAGTTGCTACGCCAGCTCCTGCTCCTCCGGTAGCAGCTCCACCTGTTCCAGCACCTCCGGCATTTGGTTCTGTAACATTTGTAGCATTGACTCCACCTGCCGTTGTCTGATCTACACCGCTACTGGAATTGCTATTGTTGCCATTGGTGGACGTGGTTGAAGTGGCATCATCTGTGCTCGAGGCATTTGCAGCAGTTGTGCCAGCTGTCGGGGCCGTAGAGACACCGGTGCCAGTCTCAGATTTTTTAGGGCCACCTGTCCCTGCTGTCGCCACTGTTACAGAGCCTGAGGGATCTCCACTAGCATTGTTGGAGGTAGAGCCATTATTTGAACCAATCGCAGATCCTGAGTTGTTTGCGCCACTTGATTGGCTATTGACATTTGCACCCACGCCGCTTGCATTACCGCTGGAGTCCACTTCATTGGTGTTTGAATTCGGATTAGAGGAAGACGTATCTGTGGGGGTGACTGTGCCACCAGTACCTGCATTGTTGCCATTATTACCAGAGGGAGCCTTATTAGCTGCAGCTCCCGGTCCAGTTGCTCCCGTTGCAATTGTTCCCACGCCCCCTCCACTTCCGCCAGTGCCTGGCTCTAATTTAATTTCTGTTTTTGTGTTAACTGCCGACTGGGAATTGCCTGTTGCATTGGAGTTGGCATCTACCGCATTGGTAGTATTCGCGTTGGATGCCACCGTCGGTTTCCCCGGCTCTGTTTTTACTGTTGGCTTAAGAGGTTTCACTTCAGGCATCACAGCATCAATGAGGGATAAACCTTCGATGGGCCTGGCGACCTCACCATCCTCGCCAACACTCCATTCGACCTCTGTGTATAGCAGACCCTTCTGCAGAATAGTCAATAGGGCAGCGGGTGGAACCAAAGCACCATTAATGTTGCTTTGAGAGATGTGCGATTCAATGCCAAACACATAGGCAGAATGAAGAAAACCTTACAAATAAAGACAATACAAATATTAATTTCACTTATTCTTCCCCTCCCCCTTTCTTCATGCACCATTAACTTGACTCACCCGACTCCTGTAAATATCGGTAAACCAAAAAGTTCACCTCGTCGCTGGAGAAACTCATGACTACAAGGGTCAGGCAATAACACTTTATTGAAACTCTTCTTTTCTTTGGCCAATTCGAAGCAAAATCGTTCAATATTTAAATTGAGATTGGCGTAACACATGCGACTTCTCCTCTGCCGTCTTCCGTCTACATTTAGCATAAACGCTCTCCCGGTTGCGGCTTTTAATGGCTTTCTGTACGCTCACACTCTCTCTAATGCTCTCTTTTTTATTTGTTTATTTTATTGCTTTTGCTCAATTCACTTTGTAATGCAATTGCATTTTAGGTTCCGCTTTTTTCCACTTGACAAATAAGAAATGAATATGTCCAAAATTATTGTACCAGCCCTGGCAACGCTTAAGCGAAAATGGCGGCTCATGGTTGAGGAAATAAAGGGGTAGGTCTAAATTCGCTTTAGCAGTGATCGCATCAACATTGAAATGATATATAATTAAATATCCCTTTTTAAGTATAAATTAATCATTTGTAAAAGCATACTTTACTTCTTAACGGTGTAATGGATTTAGTTATTGTTTTAGTTTAAATGAGATTAAAACTTATATCTGTGACGTCATTTAAAACAGATTATTTGCTGCCCTAGTATTCATTGTAGCCCTTGCGAGTGTGGCCATTTCATGCCGGGTTTTCCCAACCGAAGGCACACTTACATTCCAATCCGCCAGATGGCGGGTAGGTGCACTTACAGCGAGCGAGCGAGAGAGATGAAAAATCAATAGAAATTTTCAGTTTTCGTGGTTTTTGCTCTGCATTCTGGTGGTCCACTGAAAAGAGTTTACAAAAAAAAACAGAAACTCTCGGCTCAATAAAAAAGTTAATTGCCCAAAAGCGCTGGAGTTATATAAAGTTTAAAACGTTACGTGTTAAAACATTCCGCCAAAAACATAGCCAACACCCCAAGAAGAAAAAAAAAACGAAAAGCAAAGGAAACGCAAACTACAAACCGCAAATCAAGCCAAAAAAAAAAAAGAAATTGAATTCCAGCAAACCCTTCGAATTTGTTATTGTTAAAGTAAGCAACTACAACAACTGACCACATTAATAGTTTGATTTCGGTTTGTTGTGTGCAAATAAAACGTCTTCGTCATCTTTGTGGAAAAAGAAAAAAAGTAGAAAAAAATAATGACGTCGACCGCGGCAGAGACTGGACAGCAGCGACGTGACATGAAAGCGAAACGGGCACAAAGAGAGTTTAAATAACGAAAAGAAGAAAAAATAATAAAAAAAAAGATGCAGGCCGGTGGTCGCTGGTCGCCTAAGGTCATTCATTATTCTCAGAGAAAAAGAAAAAATATAAAAAAAATATGTCTTTATCAAGAGAATTTCTGATACTTGCCAAGTTGTTAATGCAGTTGCCAAAAACTGTCGGTGTGTGTGTGTGTTTATATGTGGGTGTGCAAATGGGGGCGTACATGTGAGAATGTGTGTGTGTTTTTGGCAAATGTCAAAGTTTATCGTATGCTCCTTTTCTTTTTGTGTTTTACCGCTATCATTTGATCAATATTTCTCTCTTTCATCTAGCAAAGCTTTAAAGTATCAGAGAGTGAGAAAGATCACCAACGTAAAACATTTTTTTTTAAAAGGAAACAACAAAAAAACAACCAATTTGCCGTCTCCGTTTGTTGATAAGCAATAGCCAGCACCCGCATCAGCAATCGATCTCGCCGCCTACTGCTAAGCAGACGTTTTTCTTGCGCCCCCAAGTTTGCATAAATTCAGCGAAAATTAATAAGCTAACTACAATGGCGCCGGTGCGGGGGGATGGCATGAGAGGCCTGGCCGTGTTTATATCGGATATAAGAAACTGTAAGTAAATCTTGAAGAATTACAAAAATCTATTAAAATTTCCTTTATTTAATTTAATATATCAACCACTAATACATACATACATATGTATGTATGTAATTGTACAAATAGAAAAAGAGCGAGAGAGAGAAGACGAGAGTCAATTTAGAACAAATCGAAGAGCCCTGCTTTTCTTATCCAAAACATTCTTATTCATTTGTACGTATACAGAGTCGGGGGGCGGCAATCAGCTTCGTTTTTTATTTTCTTCAATTACTGGGCGTTGGTACAGTAAACACTTGTTATAACAAACAGTTATACAAGTTTCATTGAAATGATCGTTTTGCATAATTTTTGCCTTTTTATAATATTTTAAAAGTTTTATGACATTATTATTATTATTATTAGGATATAGTTGTAAACTATCAAGCGAATTATGTTTTACAAGCACTGGCAACTAAGGCCTTCGGAATTTGAACCCGGATCCTCGTTGTTGCCTAAAAATGACTAGGTCACTTAGACAACTCATCGACCGAGGACTGCATTTAAACCATTATAATTTGGATTAATATTAAAAAATATGAAAATTCATGTTAAACGGATTGACCTTTACTCGGTTACCTATCTTATACTTATATGTAATATGCATATGCAAATGTTAAAATCAGTTTGCCGGCATTTGGTTGCATATCGATGGTGACCTGTATATGTATACATATATTCCACAATACACATACATACATATGTATATGTATGTATGCATGTATAAAATATATATTTATTTGGTGATATGCTTCAATTGTTTGCTCCGTTAACTCGAGCTGCTTCATTTTGACATTCTCTCTCTTTCTTTCTTGCACCCTGTTTGTATGTACATATGTATGTGTGTGTGAGTCCCATTATCGCAAAGCTGGTTTCCTCGCTGCCAGCAACATATTGCCAGAATCGGTGACTGGTACTAATTGGCGCCCATATGACCAGCAATATTTGATGGAGATGAAAGTAGAGAAATCGAGAGAAGTGAGAGAGAGTTGACCTCTCTCATTGATGATCCAAGCTGAGGGCTCACTTTTTCCCGATTAGCCTTCTGATTCTTCTCCTTTATTGACCTTGACCTATAATTCCTGTCATTTTCTTTCAGGTAAAAGTAAAGAGGCCGAGGTCAAACGCATAAACAAGGAATTGGCTAATATAAGAAGCAAATTTAAAGGAGACAAAACTTTGGATGGCTATCAAAAAAAGAAATATGTTTGCAAATTGCTATTCATATTTCTTTTGGGCCATGACATTGATTTTGGTCACATGGAGGCGGTCAATCTGTTATCCTCCAACAAATACTCAGAGAAGCAGATCGTAAGTGTGAATTATTTAAATTAAAGTACTAATTAACTCGTTTTGGCGTTATGTAGTAAATAATGTTAACATAGAAATTCGCAATTATTTCTTTTTTCAACTATTTTCAATTTAAATTTTTAGGGCTACCTGTTCATCTCGGTGCTGGTCAATACCAATAGCGATCTGATTCGACTGATCATTCAATCGATTAAGAACGATCTGCAGTCTCGTAATCCGGTCCATGTCAATTTGGCATTGCAGTGCATTGCTAATATCGGCAGTCGTGATATGGCCGAATCTTTTTCAAATGAGATTCCAAAATTGTTGGTGTCCGGCGATACAATGGATGTGGTTAAGCAATCGGCAGCATTATGTCTATTGCGTCTATTTCGCTCATCGCCGGATATTATACCGGGCGGAGAATGGACATCGAGGATCATTCATTTGCTCAATGATCAGCATATGGGTGTGGTGACAGCAGCCACTTCATTGATTAATGCCCTGGTCAAGCGTAACCCGGATGAGTACAAGGGATGTGTGAATTTAGCCGTATCTCGATTATCGCGTATTGTTACGGCCAGCTATACGGATTTGCAGGATTATACGTATTACTTTGTGCCAGCTCCATGGCTATCAGTGAAACTTCTTCGATTGCTACAGAATTACAATCCCGTTACCGAGGAGCCCGGAGTACGTGCCCGCTTAAATGAGACACTGGAAACGATTTTGAATAAAGCTCAAGAGCCGCCCAAGAGCAAGAAGGTTCAGCATTCGAATGCCAAAAATGCGGTCCTCTTTGAGGCAATTAATTTGATTATACACAGCGATAGTGAACCAAATCTTTTGGTTCGTGCATGCAATCAGTTGGGACAATTTTTAAGCAACCGTGAGACCAATTTACGTTATTTGGCTTTGGAGTCCATGTGCCATTTGGCCACATCAGAATTCTCCCATGAGGAGGTGAAGAAGCATCAAGAAGTAGTTATACTCTCAATGAAAATGGAAAAGGATGTATCTGTTAGGCAAATGGCCGTCGATCTTCTCTATGCCATGTGTGATCGTGGTAATGCCGAGGAGATTGTCCAGGAAATGCTTAATTATCTAGAGACAGCTGACTATTCCATACGCGAGGAAATGGTGCTCAAAGTGGCCATTTTGGCAGAAAAATATGCCACAGACTACACCTGGTAAGTGGAGTTTAGAAATCCTATAGAAAAATAGTTAATTCATTTGCTTATTTCGTTTTCTTTTGTTAGGTATGTGGATGTCATCCTCAATCTTATACGCCTAGCTGGTGACTATGTGTCCGAGGAGGTGTGGTATCGTGTCATTCAGATTGTCATTAATCGAGAGGAGGTACAGGGCTATGCAGCTAAAACTGTATTCGAGGCTCTGCAGGCTCCGGCTTGTCACGAGAATATGGTCAAAGTGGGCGGTTATATACTGGGTGAATTTGGTAATCTTATTGCCGGCGATTCCCGTTCCGCCCCCTTGGTACAATTCAAATTGTTACACTCGAAATATCATTTATGCTCACCCATGACCAGAGCTCTATTGCTCTCCACCTACATTAAGTTCATTAATCTGTTCCCCGAAATACGCTCAAACATTCAGGAGGTATTCCGGCAGCATAGTAATCTGCGTTCAGCAGATGCTGAGCTTCAACAGCGGGCCAGTGAATATCTACAATTGAGTATTGTGGCATCCACAGATGTGCTGGCCACAGTTCTTGAAGAGATGCCCTCATTCCCCGAACGAGAAAGTTCGATTCTGGCTGCACTCAAAAAGAAGAAGCCCGGTCGTGTCCCAGAGAATGAGATACGTGAATCAAAGAGTCCCAATCCTGTTTCAAATCATCAGAATGCCAATAGCCACCACATTAACAGCAATTCGACAGCATCAAATAAATTAAATAATAGCAATGCTCATGCCGATCTCTTGGGATTGAGTACCCCGCCAGCCAACAACGTGGGAGGTGGCCAAAATAGTAACAGTAACAGCACCCTCATCGATGTCCTTGGAGATATCTATGGCAGTAATAATAATGCCAACGCTGCCATCTATAATACCAAGAAATTCCTCTTCAAGAATAATGGAGTTCTCTTTGAGAACGAAATGCTCCAAATTGGTGTCAAGAGCGAATTTAGACAAAATCTGGGCAGATTGGGTCTCTTTTATGGCAATAAGACACAGGTTCCACTAACGGTATGTATCTATCATATATTTATAATTATATATCGATCCGTACTCAAAAGTTAATTTCTTTACAGAACTTTAATCCTGTGCTGCAATGGTCAACCGAAGAGGCGCTCAGATTGAATGTCCAAATGAAGGCAGTGGAGCCAACACTCGAGGCTGGTGCACAAATCCAACAACTGTTAACCGCTGAATGCATTGAGGATTATGCTGACGCCCCAACCATTGAGATAAGTTTTCGTTATAATGGAACACAACAGAAATTTAGCATCAAGCTGCCGCTTACCGTCAACAAATTCTTTGAGCCAACTGAAATGAATGCCGAATCCTTCTTTGCACGATGGAAAAATCTTAGCGGGTAAGAGCAAAGCTAAAAATTGTTTAAAAATGTAAATTTATTTCTAAAAAAAACCTATAGGGAACAACAAAGATCACAGAAGGTCTTTAAGGCTGCCCAGCCGTTGGATTTACCTGGAGCCCGCAATAAACTGATGGGTTTTGGCATGCAATTGCTGGATCAGGTTGATCCCAATCCTGACAATATGGTCTGTGCGGGCATAATACATACACAATCCCAACAGGTGGGCTGCCTTTTGCGATTGGAGCCCAATAAGCAGGCACAGGTGAGTTAATATGAATGAATTTAGTTTTTATTAGAAACTATGAGAAGTCCGTATGATTAATATACATCTGATGCAAACAGAAAGCTTAAACTTAAATTTCAACATAAAATTTTTTCTTTAAATGTGAAAAGTAAAGCTTAAAAGGTTATACAGAGTTCGGCATGGTCGACAACTGATAAGATTAATCGTTTCTTATGCGCGATTTTTCACTTTTTGTTTTTTTCATTTTTTGTTTAAACTAAAATACTTATGTTATTAAAATTTGCTTACAGATGTTCCGCCTAACCATCAGAGCCAGCAAAGAGACAGTGACTCGAGAGATTTGCGACCTGCTGTCGGATCAGTTTTAAGATCACTCGCACATCCCACAACTCACACACTCAAACAACCACACACTTTATAATGATGCACAATCCAAAATTAATCATTTAGGGAAATATCAGAAGAGAGAGAAGAAAGTCGCTCTCTCCCTCACTTTCTCAACTCTCTACCACTCCACACATGTTGTATGTACCTTTCCACTTGAACTATTGCTAAATGCTATAGAGCCTGCTATATACATATATATATAGGGACACATTTTTCTAACTAGTTATAAAGCCCCCTGCCTTTTGTTTATTGTTCAATTCTATTTTCCGTTTTTCCTACTTATTTTCATATATTATTTTCTTGTAAATGTTAAGCTCAAAGTTTTGAAGAAGATGGAGATAACATAATTCGATTATGTTATTTGACAAATTAAATATATATATATATATACAAATATATATAAATATGTATAGATATATATATGTATATTTATATATATATTCATATACATATATATATATATGTATCTATATGTATATATATATATAATATAATATATATATATAGTGTTGCATCAGTTCGAAGCAGTAGCAATTGGATATTATATAAAAAATCATGATTATACCTATAAACATCATATATATGTATATATATATACATATACATGATTATTCAGACAAAATACACTTGCGTATATACCTAGTATATACCGTTACGAGAAAGAACACGAAGGAGAATACAAAACGGAAAGCTTAAAAAAACAAATGATTCATATGCAAACAAAACAAATCGTTATCTAAATATTTATATATATATAAATTACAAAAAAAATATATATTGAAAAATTCATGTTTAGTGTTTTTGATTGTGAGATAACGAGATTCAGATAAAGTTTAAGATCCGGCTGATGATTGGAGGACAAGCTCGAATTGGGATTGTGAGTTTTTCAATTGAAATTGTATATTTGAAACAATTTGTATGTATGTATATCATTTGTAATTATTTACTCTGCTTATTTTTGTCTAAACAATTCTATATATATTTGAGAATCAAGATTTATTAATAAATTCACAATCCCACTTTGAATTGGTCTGCTCCCCTATGACAATGAAAATCTCATTAAATGATAGACAAATAATTAGATGGTGAACAAATTACACACACTGACACATATACAAATGATCATTGAATCAATTTTTTAAATAAATTAAACATTGTTAAACAAAACTAATATATAAAGTGAGAAGGAACAAAGTAAACTAAAACTAAAGGCAACCTTCAAAATAATTAAATATATATCGTATAGCAAAAATTTTCAATTGATTCTTGTGTATTATTATTTGTTTTGTATACATGCAAACATACATACATACATTTACTATATATAATATATATATATTTATATATATATATATATTTGTACCATAGATAAACTTACATATACATACAAATGCATACATGCATACATATAAACATGTTGTTGTGCCGTTTTATATAGCACCAAGTATTAACTGATCATCCCGCAATCCAACCCCATGCCCAAACCCAAGAAGCATCAAGCCATAAAAATGTGTCGAACAAAACTAATTCATGTAAACTAAACGATATATATATATATACTACATAGTCTATATATTATATATATATAAATAGATATTGAATACTGTAATTTGACATCTCTTAATTATCTCTATTTTTCTGCATGGCGAGTTTTTGGAAAACGTTTTCAAAAAGTGCAATAGTTAAACTGTTAAATGAATTCCACAAAATACACACAAAACAACAAAAAACATTAAATACAACAAACAACAACTACATATAGCAAATGCAGGAATTTAACTGTAAAACATAAAGAAAAATATGTATTTAAATAAATTAATAAATATGAAACATAGCATTTTTATCCATAGTGGGAAACAAAAAAATGTTCCTAGGACATACTTTTTTCAACTTCCCAAAATGTCTTATTTTCTTTACATTCAAAAAGTAGACAATTTTTTAAAATAATTTTTTCAAATTTTTATAAAGGGTTACTTTGGCAAGGATCCTTATTAATAAGCGTTCTCTGGCATCACTAGATCCTTAAAAGTCTTTCAACTGCTGAGAAAAAAAGATATTCTCCTGTACGGAAAACAATTACTCCTTAGAAGGATTTCGGCAGAGCTGACGTTATAAAATTATATATTTTTGTCCAAAGGATATTACGAGAGTTCTGCGGAGAGCCGTGGGTTTTTTGATTTTCTACCTTTGTTTTTAAGCTTTTCAGTAGGCTCAACAAATTCAAATTTTTATTGCCTACTTCGTAGGGTAGCAGAAAATCGATTTGAATATTTACACCCTGAAACCAGTGGAAGTACCAGGAGATCAGAAATGACTAGTAGGTGGAATTTTTGTTGGTGAATTAAACTTTTTAATCGACTAATTTGAAAAAAAAACTTTTCATTGCCTACTTTTAAGGGAAAGACAGTTTTAGATTTAAACTAGAAAATGAAACGTTTTGCATTTGAATAAATTAATTGTATTTTATTGTCGCACACACTTAATAGTTATTTGTATATGTATGTGTATATATATATATTATATGTATATATGTACTATATAATGTTGTATTTAGATAAATTACACAGTTTCTTATTTTTTGAATTATCCGCCTTGAAAGTGAACACCTACAATATAATATGGGATCTATAGTATTAGAATTAGCGATCTGGGGCAGTCAGACGCAGTTGCATTATTCCTCATCCTTCCTGTACAAGTTTCTTGCACTATATCCTCTCTGCAGTAAATATTTAGTCTCTGTCGTAGTTCCTCTAAGTGGTAAGCTTTGGCATGCATTATATGTCATGTGATTTTACTACATATCTATCTAGTTATTTTATCTGTTTAGTATATATAAGTATATTTATGTATATATATATATATATATAAGTATATATATATATAGGTATATCGATCGGTCCAGGAGATTCTCCAGGAATACTGTGACGATACGTTTTGCGTTTTTGTGCCTGGTCATTTTTTTTGTCTCTGTCTCTCTCTAGAAGCACTTGTAGTACCATTCCAGTTGTTTACGTTGAGCCTCCCAAATTCTTTGGCTCTCTCAAATGGCCGCCTCTTGCAGATTCTCCTTATTCTTTTGCAACATTATCAATTCGTTGGGAGATTGCAATGGCTGGACTCCACCACCACCTCCCATTCCTAACAAGCCGCCAATTCCGCCAGCAGCTGCGGTACCACCCCCCGTCATCTGATTGGGGCTGGGGCAATCGCTGGCCTCGGGTCGCTGTTGTTTACTTTTACAATAGAATTCCTTATGGGCCAAAAAAGTTTTTACATAATTAAAGGATATATCGCAGGTGGAACAGTATTTCTTCATGGCCTCTGCTGCAGCGGCTGTCAAAACAGGCGATGGCACAGGTCCACCACTAGCCAAACTCATGGAACTTGGTGGCGAGACATCAATATCCAGACCAGGTTCAGGTTTTATGTGGGTCGTAGTAATGGGTGAGTTATTGTTCTCATGCATTAGACCTAAGGTGGGTGCTGGTGGCGGTAGATTTGGTGTAGGTGGTGCTATTACATGATCCATGGGCTCTGATTTTATGTGAAAACTATAAATATAAGTAAAAATAAATATATAAAAACAATCAGAAAATATATCAGATGCCAATGAAATGTGAGTTACGTACCTGGTTCCTTCTCCGTTTGCGACATCGGATAGGACTTGCGTATTCGAAAGAATGTCCTGTTGTTGCTGATCTCGTGATTCGGGCGATATCGATGGTGAGTTTAAGATGGCCACATGGGGATGCAAGAGCTTCATGTGACGCAGCTGAAAAAGTGATAGATTTTGCATTAGCAAGAGACTTGCCATATGCATTCCATCTAATCTCAACAATCAATACTCACCACATTGCCCTTGTAGGTGGAGGCATAGTTGCAGTATTCACAATTGAAAATCTGTGGAGGATGCTGATCTAAAAGTTGCTGATCTGCGGCTGCTGCTGGTATTTCGACTCCACCTGCCGCTACACCAACTCCTACTCCTACTCCGCCTGCTGATGATAGGACTGCAGTCTCCTCTTCAAAAATGCAGGTCATGTAGTGCTCCTCGTTGACATCGCTCGTCTTTTTATCGAAATGGGTGCGTATATGGGTGCGCATGCCACGTAAGGTGTTGCCCTTGTATTGGCAAATGCTGCAGCGAAATGCCTTAACTGTTCCATGCATTTCCATATGCTTGCGGGCGAGAGCAGCACTGGGACTGATCACACCACAAACGGGACATTTATTGACACTATTGGTGGAACTAGTTGTGGCTCCCGCTGCAACTACACTTGCTGGACAGGATTGACTTGGATCATGTAAACTCTTGCATTTTATACACTTTTCCTTCACCATTAACAGGCGATCATCCGTTGTGGGTGGCGGTGCAGTTACCGCTGCTGTTGCAGGAGGTGCTGCATTGGCTCCTTTCGGGCAATAATAGTTTTGATGTGCTCGTAAATTATCCAGGGATGTGTACTTAATGCCACATGCAGCGCAAATTAATTGTTGATAGGCCACAGCAGGTGTAGATTCAGATGATGCAACTTTACCGGCACCTCCACCCCCCGTACCCGCTGGTGGCGGTGAAGATTTCAAATTGGAATTCTCGACTTCAGCGCCGCCGCCGCCGCCATTGCCTGATCCTCCTCCGCTTGTCTCCTGATTACGTGCCGAGCAATAATGTTGTTTGTGGGCCAAATAATTCTCATATTTACAGAAGACAATGTTGCACTCTTTGCACTTGGATACACCTTGTTTCACATAGATCTGTGGCTGATTGGCAGAACTGGCGACAGGTGTTGTGGGTGCTGATGTTGGAGGCGGTGCTGTGGGCACTGATCCTGTAAAACCAGCTGCCAATTTGTTAGCCAATTCGGCAGCCAATTTTAATGCCAATTCCGGATTTGTTTTGGCCAGCAGAGATTCGGTTAAGGCGAATTCCGCTGGCAACATGGAACGTAGAGGAGGCAAGTTGTCCAACAAATGTTGTTGCTGTTGTTGCTGTTGATGTTGTTGTTGTTGGTGTTGTTGTTGTTGTTGCTGGGGTGGGGACATTGATGCCGTACTTGCACCACCCGATGAGCTACGTCCTGCAGCAGGACTTAAAGCACGTCGCTTTGGTGAGGGACTCATCGATGGACTGCTGGGCAATGATGGAGCACACACAATCTGTTCGGGTGTCAACACCCGATGATTCTCATTCATTAAGAGATTCTCTTTGCCCAAACCCAAACTGAGACCTAGACCAGCCATTAATAGATCCTGACGCTGAAGCAAAGCTGAGATAGGTGAACGACGCGAAAGTGAAAGATCCAATGGAACCGTTTCACTAGAAAAAGATAAACCAAAGATTTGAAATATGTTTTCTGATCGATATGTAAAAAGGGGCACCAACTTACCGACTGCCCGTGGCTTCCTTTGCGTTTGATTCCCTCAGAGGGACTGCTCCTTGGCTTAGCTGCTGCTGCTGGTGCTGCCGGCTGTTCCGATGTGATGGAGGATGATGACGCTTCCTTGGCTGTATCCAGCAATGGATTGGCCATATTTAAGGCCGTTGCTAGCGGTTTGAGTGCTCCATTATCAAGCGTAAAACAGGTGGATTCCGGATTAACTATGCCTGAGGTGGCAGTGGTGCTAATAAAAGAAAAGTTTAAGATTTAGATTAGAATCTATCGATTAATCTTAAAGGATAATTTTATTCATTAGCGAATGGGTATATATTTCCATTGGACTACTTACAGTGGTCCTGGTATGAGACTGGCCGCTCTTATCAGTGAGCAGGGCACTATGATGATTGGATTGGTGGGCAGTGCCAAAAATGGTTGATGAGGAGGTGGCAATGAAGCGGCCGCTGCAGCAGCAGCAGCAGCTGCAGCTGCTACCATAGCCGGTGTTGGAGTCTTATTGGCATGATTACGATTGGTTTGCGGACTTAGAGCGCCACTGGCTCCACCAAGTGTTGCGACAGTTGCTCCTCCTCCTCCTCCACCTCCCACACCTGGACCAGTTTGGCTTTCCGGTTTGGGTGTCAATTGGCCATCCGATCGACGGGAACTGCAATAATGTTGCTTATGGGCGCGATACGTTTTGATATTATTAAAACGGATATCACAGTCGCTGCAGTAACGATCGATTTGCTGATGCTGCTGGAAAGGATTAGCGGATTAGAGATAGAGAGCATATTACTTTTAATTTCCCATCATACAACAACTCACTTGACTAGAGGTCTCCTCTTGTAGGGGATTTATTCCCAATCCTACGCCATTGGGTGTGATGGATACCACCGCTGTTGTTGTGGTTGTTGCTGGCGAGGATTGATGCATTCGCATGTGCCGATTTAGAGATACTTTTTTGTCTGCACTGTAGGAACACTGTGTGCAGGCATATTGCTTACCCATTCGTGACACTTTTGCTGGTGGTTCGTTGGTGGATCCGGTACCGTTGCCACCGCTTGCTGCATTTGAGTTGATTGATCCATCGTTTCCCTTGTCTCCACCGACTTCATCCTGTTCGGGTGTCTCCTTAGGCCGGTGTGAACAATAATAAGCCTGATGCGCCTCCAGTGTTGAGGGCGAACTGAAGGCTATCCCACATGGTAGACACATGAATCTCGCTGGTTTCAGCAAGGGCTCTACCAACTCGGGCTGCTCAGTGGGTTGTGGTTGTGGTGGTGGTAGTGATGTTACGGATTTATTCATAGAAGGTGGTCCTAAAAGATTAAGCTCCTTAGCATCCGGTTTCAGTGCAGGATCGGAAGCTAGCAAAGCATTTAAACGCAATTTGGGCAGCGTTCCTGGTGGTGGCAGCGGGGCTGGTGGTGGTGATGGAAGAGTGGGCGATTGACTTATTGGTGAGGGGCAGGGCGATGGAGGTGTTGGCGGTGTCGCCGGTTCCTCCAGTTTTGGCACTATGCCATCAACTATATTGATTCCGGTTGAATCGGCATTATCGACCGCCTCGGCTAATGGACTACGTGGTGGAGTTGTGGCCATTGTTTCATCATCATCTTCTTCTTCTTCTTCTTTTGCTTCTCGCTGCTTTCCCTGTATTCGATTTATTTCCTGCAATTCTTCTAAAGATTCTTCTAAAGAATTTGTCTCCTCTTCAGCTTCTGTTGCCTGATCGCTAACATTATTATTATTATTATTATTATTATTGTTGTTGTTGTTGTTGGAAGTTTGTTCATCAAACTGTTGCTCCTCACCCAACTCGTGATCGGCTAAATCTTTGGATTCTGCAAAAAGACCGAAAAATCGAATAAAAAATACTGTTTATATTTGTTTATTTAAATGTTTGGGAATAGTTTTTAAATCTAGTCAAGAACAAAAGTACTGCGTGGAAAAATACATGGTATCCTGGAAACACCTTCCTTCCTTCCCCAATTTGGGTATACTTTTACTCCGGAAATTTCAAAACCTCAGGTTCTTTTATGTCTTTCCCGGAGATCTGCTAAGATGAGACTAGGTGACCTTTAACTACCATTTAGACAAAGATCTTACGCCTAAATAAAGTTGGAAAAATCTGTGCCTTCTTTATACATTTCTAATTAAGACACCATCGGTAGTTCGGAGGTGTCCACCTCTCTACTGATGTTCCATCTTTGTTAGGTCCGCTTTCTAACCGATGATGCAATGACTTAAGGAATATAGAACGTCAAAACAAGAAATAACTAGAAGGATGGACTAACTTTGGCCGTGCCGAAATTCGTATACCCTTGCAGATTTTCTCTATATAATTCACCAGAAGGATTATTGTAAATTATACATACCAAATATATAAATTCAAAATTGTTCCTATAGCAGCTATATGATATAGTCAACCGATTCTCATAAAACTTGATTGAAGTATTAAGAAGTATATTAAATTCACAAATATTAAATTTCGTGACATTCGGTTGAAAAACAACAGAGTTATTGAGGATAAGCCTTATTCATGACCGATTATTACTATAGGAGCTATATGATATAGTCATATCATATCGACTCGGCTATTCAAGCTGATCAATAATATATATACTTTATATAGTCGGAGATGCTTCCTTCTGTGCGTTGCAAACTTTCGACCATAATTAATATACCCTCTGCAAGGGCATAAAAAAGAAAGACAAGGGAAGTCATTTCTGTCGACTCGGAATATATGTTTTCGAGATCCTTTATAAAGTCATACCCCCTCGAAATCCACATCAATTTAAAGAAATAACTCAAAGTTTGAAATAAACTTGATCTGCGTAAAAACTACACGAATGTTGACACCAAATTTGGCGGTTTTAGCTCTTATAGTCATCGAGATCTAGGTACTCACACGGACGGATAGGTGCTAAAATATCTCGGCTAATCAAGCTAATCTGGAATATATATGTACACTTAATAGGATCGGATATATTTCCTTTTGACTGTTACATACTTTAGATATGTCCTTTTACCCTATGGGTATAGGGTATAAAATCAGGACCCCGAAGTTCAAATTGCATTTTTTTTTACACATTTCAACAAATTATGTTGATTATATTGATTAGTCTAGAAATTATATGGATTATTCTGAAAAGGAGAGGGGAGGGGGACGGAAAGCTTTCAAATTGTTTGGCTCATTAAAATTGGCCATCGATTGTCAATTTGACCATAAACTAGAGTCATGTCTTGGGGAAGCCTTCGCTCCATTCGCTATGTGTCAACTTAAAGCTTGGGCAATTATTATCGAACAAATTGTCAATGTGAGATCTAACCCATTCCACTTTAAGAAGAGCTGTGAAAACAATGCGACAATGCGACCGAACGATCGCTTGCCAGTGGCGGCGGCAGCTTGTTGTTGTTGTTGCTGTTGTTGTTGTTGTTGCTGTCTAACCATTTGGTTTATCAACAATTCGCCATCTGGTACTCTCTTCTCGGTCGAGGATTACGTGGAAATGTTTGCCATTTGCTGTTTGCCTGCTAGAGGAAAACTACACATGGTGGTCAACGGATGATTAGGCCAAGAGTCTTGAGAACTGACATCTGATTTGTTTTTCAGTTTTTTGCTTTTTTTTATTCGGTTTGTGTTTTTTCTTTTTTGGGTTGTCCACAAAATATTATAACGACCCCCAGTGGAAGGAAGAGATGCTGGTAAAGATTAGGGGGATAAGAGAGAGAGACAGAGAGGGAGAGAGAAGAGTAGAGGACACTGCTGGCATGGTTTTTAGCAACTGCAGCAGAAGTCGATGGGCAAAAGCCGCTGGAGATGAAGTTAATGATAAGACAATTTTGTGGCATTCGCTTCACCAGAAATCGACGACTAACATTTGGTTTACTTGTGCGGGCTACCTCCGCTATACACCTCAACACAACCCCTCCCCCCCCTCTCTGCCAATGCATTATTTCCCTCTGTTGTCTGCCCGTATTCGCCTTGAAACTCGCATGTTGCGCGTTGACCTGTCAATTGGTGGCTATTGAAATGTCAGCGAATCTTGTTCTGCCGTCTACAAGTTCGTCGCTTAAGTCTTTTGATTTGTCCAGCCAAGGAAAAGAGTTAAACAAAAAGAAAAAGAAAAAGAAAGACAAACGAAAAGGAAGAAGCAGAAGCCTCTCTTGACCAACAAACAGAATGCATTTGCCCCACCAATTTCGCCCTTTTTTTTTTTTTTTTTTTGACGGCCTCGCCCTAATTGCCGCTGTCGATTTTCACGAATTTACACAATTCTGCACGTGAGCAATCGCAAAGAAAAAAACCCCAGCCCCAACCCACCTCCCCACTCCTTTCCACTACTTTATTCTCCTCCCCCTCCTCCTCCTCCTGCTGTTGCTCTTTCTCCCTTTATTCGTGGGGCATTCCAGCGCATTCTGCTTATTTGTAAGATATTTATTGCCTTCGATTTGCCAAGCGATAAGCCGCACACGTAAAGTGTTTTGTTTTGCAGCCTAAAAAGAACTTCAATGCAAAAGAAAGAAAGAGAGAGAGAGAGAGAGAGTGAGAGAGGGGGAGAGGGGGGAGAGAGAGAGAGAGAGAGGGGGAAGATGATGGTCGATAGAGTAACCTAACAATGGGGCAAATCGCTGAAGCCATTTTCTCTCTCTCTCTCTCTCCTCTCTCTCTCGCCCTCTGTGTCTGTGGCCTCTAGCGACAGCTGCTGCTGCTGCTGCCGACCCAAACAGGGAAAAGATTGAACTAAACTGATTGACCTCCCCCCCTTAATCCACGCTAAGTTGCTAGATAGTTCCGATTTACTAAATCTCCAAAATTGAGAAATTCGGGAAACTTGTGAAAATCTTAGGAAACAAAAGGAAAAAACTTCCAACTAAGAGTCAAGTTTTGTTCCCACAAATATCGCTTCGAAATACCAAACAAAAGAAATGTGAACAAATATTATATAAATTCATAATCTCAAATCTCAATTTGGTCTGTTTTGTTTCTTAAAACAAGAAACTAAATTGTAATCCATTTAAAAATTTTGTCTTAGGTTTCGTTTCAAATTTCTTTCTAATTTTTTAAGATTCTCTGGAATCCATTTAAAAATGTATTCTTAAATTTCATTTCAAATTTCTTTCTACTTTTTCAAGACTCTCTTTTACCATATTGAAATATGAAAAATTAATATTAATTTTTAATATATAGTTTTCTCCAAAACAATAACAACGAAATGATGATGATTTTTCAATATTATTATTATTCAGGTTTTAAACTTTGCATAACGTTTTCAAGTGTAGTTTGTTGTTTTGTAAACGGAACACTCGGATCTTCATCGTCATGGTCGATCGTTTGTTTAGTCATTTCGTAACGTTACGCCGCCTCTTCAGGTTACCCCTTCCCCTCTCTCTCTCTATATCCGAATCTCCACCAAGATCCATTCACTTCGCAATATGCACAACGCCAACAATTGTTTATCAATTTGTTAAATCAGACTTCGAAGCCGTCGCCAGGCCCCCATTGCAGTTGCCAGCGAGCGATCGATCCTCGTCGATAAGCAACACAACAAAAAAAAAAAAAAAAAAACACACACACACACATACACAACAACACTCACACACACGATGTTAAGAAGAAGAGTGAGAAGAAGTGTAGGATAGTGTTGTGGTGGTGAGGGGTATAGGGGAGCTTCCACTTTTATCAGCCGGTAGATTATTGTTGCTGGTTTCTCACTTTGGCCAGGTCGGTCGCTTCAGTTAGCCCCAGTGGTGGGCGTTATAGGCAGCCATAAACAATCGAACAATTTGGCCGATCTTGGCCCAGGAGGCCAGGCCAAGGCGTAAGGATCTTGACTTTAACTTTAACTTTAACTTTAACTTCAACTCCAACTTCGACTCCAATACCGACCCTTTGTTCATTTGTCGCTGGGGCCTCAACTCGGGGGACCGCCGTCGCTGCTAATCGTTCGAGGTCAGTTAACCCAAACCGAATCCCTGGCGTGGCGAAGGCGAAGCTCATTTTTTGGTTGGATTTGCGAGAGGAAGATCTTGATCATGGTGTGGCATGGTGGTGGCATACCAGAGACACCAAGCAAGCGAGTCTTCTTGACTGGGCCTAGATGTGCCGATGACGACGCCAGTTCGTCTGGCTCTTCTCTTTGGGAATCTCTTTTGGTTTTTTTTTGGGTTTTTTGGACTAAAAACCTCAAGCGAATAACCAAACCAAGTGATCTAAATTGATCTATAAATAATTTAAATGTACTAACTATATATTAACCCTATAAATTGACTACATGAATGGACTGAGCTTTGAAATAATTATGGAATATTGATTTAGGTATACTTTTAATGATCTAAATGTTCTAAAATTTAACAAAGTTAAAATCAAATTTTTAACATTAAAATAATATTTGATCTAAAATTGAATTTGAAATTATATTTTGAAAATATCGATTCACTGCAGATCTAGTTCCTTTGATTCAAAAAACGGGAAATAGGAAAAATCATTTTAGACCAAAGTACTAAATGATATAATACAATACGTATTTATTTTATATTTCCCATCTAAATTGAAAGTAATAAAAAAAGTTTAATAGAAAAATTAACACTTTAAGACTTAATTAATCATTTTTTAGATCAAGGTACTAAATGATCTAAAATGGAAATACATTATTTAGGCATTTTTCTTTCAATTTTAAACCCAACTAAATGAATTAAATGCCTTCAGCGAGTATAATTAAACAAATTTTCACAATCCACAATCCAAGATCAGAAATTGAAAAACGTGAGTTAAATGAGTAAAAAAGCTAGAGAGAGAGAGAGAGAGGGAGTGCGAGTGAAAGAGAGAGAGAGAGAGTGTGTGCGAAAGGCAGCTGCAAACTGCTTGGGCCAATTCTGATAAGAAAAATCTTCATTTTAACGCGAAAATTTTGCCACCTTGCCAACAAGGAAACTTGGCATTGGGATTTGGATTCGACCTGGGACCTGAGAACTTGCAAAAACTGAAACTTGGTTTGGGTAATCATCGCCATCTGCAGCAGCAGCAGCAACAGAGGTCTCTGGTTACGCTCCCTCCCTCTCTCTTTCTCTCCCCTTTCTCTCGTTTCTTGCCCAGTTCGCAGTTTTATCAATTGTTATTAATCAAAAGAATACAACATCAGCAACAACAACAGCAACAACTACAAAAGAAACAGAAGAACAAATGCAAAAAGCGCAAATTCAAGAAACTGATTTCTTTTTTTCATTTCATTTCACACTTTTGTTAAGTTGGCGCAGGGGAGGTGTGGGAGGTGAGGGTGGTTGTGTGGGGGAATTGAGGGTGGATGATCCATCCGTGCAAATAATCAACATTCTCATATCTTAGGCTCGCGAGCTATTCGTGATTTACTTGCCGAATATGCTAACCCTTTGCTCCCCTTTGCTCTTGTTCTTCTTGCTGCTTCTTTTTCAGCACCTTTTCAGCTGCAAGTTTGGCTATGGGAAACGAGCAACAAGAAGAAGAAGAAGAAGAAGCAGCAGCAGACATAAAATTCTTTGATCGACGGATAAGCAATTTGGTTTCTGTTATTTTTTTTCTTATTTTTCTGTATTCGAATCTCATTCGAATTTTCGAAACTGCAGTTAAATTAGTTTGCTATGGGTAGATGATGTCAACCGTATATATACCTATATATATGTGTATATATATATATATATATAAATAGTATATATGTATGTGTGTATATAAATAGTATGTATATTCTACAATCTTTGATCTATAGACGACTTAACCAGGAGACTGAGAGAATGGAGACCAGACGATTCCTTGAAATCGCTCTCCAAGTCAAACTTCTTTTTTTTGATGTCTTAATTAAAAAACGTGCAAATGATACGCGGGGAAAGAGGATGTGAAGGAGGAGGGGGGTAGGGGAAAGGGTGCAAAGGGTTTGCTGTGCACACAGAGTTCAATGTTGAGCAATTGATGCAACTGTTGAGATGTGTTGCTGCTGTTGTTTTGCTGTTGTTGCTGTTGTTTTGCTGTTGTTGCTGTTGCTGTTGCATGGCCAACAGCTAAAATGATAAGCAACCGAATAAGGTAAAAATGTTTAGGCAAGGGGGGTATTGAAGAGAATGCGAGGAAAATTGTCGCAGTACTTGAAAATTTCGTGTGAGCACGCTCAGCGTCGATTGTTGCTCGAGTCTGGTGATTGCTTGATCAGCAGTAGCAGCAGCAACAGCAACAGCGGCAGCAACAACTTCACTCGTTGTCGTTGCAGTTGCCTTTATTGTACGAGTATATATACATATATATATATATATATATATATATGTAGTTTTGGTTAGCCTGTGTGATCAATTGCAATCTTCAATTTTTCAACTGCTTTTTCTGTTGCTGCTAGTGCAACAGCAGCTCCCACCATATCACATGTTGCTGCGGTGCCAAAGAGTTGTTGCTGCTGTTGCACAAATTTAAATTGACCCAAGTGCAAGTTTGAATGTTTGCTAATCTGTAAATCGAGATGAGAGAGGGAAAGAGAGAGAGGAAGAGAGAGAGAGAGAGAGAGAGAGAGAGAAGAGTCTGTAGCTAACCAGAAGGCTGTTGTTAGTTACCATGCCTGGCAGCAACATGTTGCTATTGCTCTGGCGGGTTCATAATTTGCGTTTATTAAACAAGTCGTCGGGAAATTTGCATAAAAATGTTTCTTTGCCTTTTGGCAAACGATTAATATCGCTATTGACATTTAGCTTAACTTTGGCAAACATTCAGCACGGCAAAAACATGTCACTATAGCAACAGCAACAGCAACAACAGTAACAGCAGCAACATTGCCAACATATGTAAGCAAATCAGGATCAATCACAATTCAAAAGTTCACAATTCAATGAAGTCCTTTCACCTCCACTCCTCTCCCCCCCCAAATCATCCCATTTGTTTTACCCTTTCTTTTCTACTCTCTCACTTGTTTTCTTCTTTAGACCTTCGACCCTTTTCTTTCTCTCTTTTGTATTACTTTTTTTTTTTTTTGTCATTTTTGACACGACAGCAGCAGCAGCAGCAATAACACTCAATTCGTGCAGAAGGCGTAGCCACGCCCACCCACTACCACCCAAAGCAGAATCGTGTCTGAAATTGTGTTAACTTCATTGGTCTTTTCTTTTGTTATTTGCTGGGTTGCTGCTGTTGATGACTTTTGATGTGTTTATCATTTAAGACACGACAACAATAACAACTACATACAACAACGGGCAACAAAACGGTGGGAGGGTAAGAAAAAATGCTGGACTGTGATGGGAGGGGGGGTGGAGGCAGGAGTAACTTCTTTCTTTTAGCAAATTAAAGGGGCGCGAAAATGACCAAGAGACAACAACAACAACAACAACAACAAGAACAAAGAAGAAAAAATATAAGCAAACATAAAGGACCTCACAGCAAGGCAAGGAGAGGTTGCTGCTTTTTTGCTGCCGGCATTGTCGAAAAGTTGCTAACAAGCGACAGCGACAGCGACAACAGCAATAACAAGTATAAGGAACAAAGCCAAAAATGCCGCCAAGTGCAGTATTAAACCAAACCAATCCACAAAACCCAACTCCAGGACCACCATAACCACAACAAACCTTCCTACCCCTCATTCATTTTTTTTCTTCTTTTTTTTTTTTTAGCCACATTCAACTGGCAACAAAATGCTTCGCCACGCAACCAACTCCGGCTGACTAACAAAAGCGGCAAGCCAGACACATCATTACCTACCAATTAGGCTCCAAAAAGTGTGCGTGTGTGCGAGTTTAAGAGTGTGTGTGTGTGTGTAAGATGAGGAGCCCTTTAGCTGCTCTTTTGGTGGCATAAAAACGAAATAACGCTGGTCCAGACCGTTTACAACCTGGCCATTGTCTGAGCAAGAGGAGTAAAAGAACTCGACTGACTGACAGACAGCAAATAAGCCATAAATGTAGAGGGACATAAGCGTAGTCAAATTTTAAAAGAGGGGTGGTTCTATTTATAGTGATTTAAAGCAGTAAAAGTTCTACACATATATCCTGGCATTTAAACATTAAAAACCTTAAGAGTTCAAATTTGTATTGGCTTGAAAAAAGGATATACGTATAGGGTAAGGATTATCCATGTTAATCAAGCAAATATATATATGTATTCACTCAGAGGAACTGTGCCTGTGGAAACATAATTTAAACACCTTCTCAAAGCTCCGCCCCTGACAATTCCCAAGGAGAAGGTAAAAACTTGAGGAGTCTACCTGAGTTTTGCCTTTGCTCCTGCCCAGGTGATGATGAAGTGCAAAGTGCTTGCTAAATAGCTTGTAATGAGTTTCACAAATTGTTCAACCAACTTCTCTTTCCCCCCCTTTGTGCACACACACACCCACACACGCACACACACACATAAACAACCCACACAGTCGTCTGTTCAAAATGTCCTTTAACCATTGGCAATTCATTGCAATTTATGTTGTACAAATGTTGATTGAATTTAGTGCACTGGATTTGTACAATGTTTGTTTGAGGATTCAATCGTGCGTGGACCAGTTGAGTACTCAATTCCAATCTATGATGATGGCGTATAAACTGAGTATATATTTTAGGACGAGAATGAGATTTAAGTCAGATGCAAACAGAAATGACAAATGAAAAGATGGCAAGTACATATATATGTATATGTATATATATATATATAGTACATTACTTATACAGTATGCATTTAAGTCTCTTATCTCAGCCATTTTAGTGAAGAGAAAATAATAAAATATGTTTGAGCTAAAATATCTCTTACTTCAAAGAGTTTATATAAAGAAGGATTTCTTTAAAGGATATTTAAAAAGGTTTAGCTTGGTATTTAAATTAAAAAAAGTTAAGAATAATAACTTCAAGGACATTAGGATTTAAAAGGGTAAAATAAAGTAAAGAAGAATTCAATTTTATACAGCAATCTTTAAAAGTTTTTTAGTTTTTATAATGTTTATAAAATTTTATGAAAGTACTTTTTAAGTTTCATTAATTTAATCACAAAATAAACAGCAAACTAGTCGAAAAATAATTTTTTAAACGCAAAATGAAAATAATAATTATTTTTAATAATTTTCGAAACTTTCATAGGAAGTTTTATAGAGATTTGTAATTTAAGTTAAGACTTAATTAGAATACATACCAACTTAGCCAAAATTTATGCTTTTTGCAATATTGTATATATAAATATTTATGGCTGTTAATGCAACGATCGATTTCATATTTGATATATATTTTATGATATATCATTTACAAATTAAAAGTGACTTTAAGGAATTAAAAAAGTGCTTACTGTAATTTCTATAAAGTCGATTTAATCGAAATATTACTAAATAGCAAAGTTCTAGATAAACAAAATTAAATGGCTCTTGCTTTCGATAAAACCATCTAATCCTACAGTTAATACTCATTACCAGTACTAAGTACTTTCAAAATCAAACTAATATCTATGTATATAGTATCACAGATTTAAAAACAAAATTTAAGCATTAACCGTTACGGTTTGAGTACCTTTTTTTTTTAATATTTCCCTAAACTCTATATTTTTACTTGAAAATTTCATGATAAAATGGCTTTGCTTTGCTTTTCCAAAAAAAAAAAAAATGAAAAAAATGACATGATGAGAAGTCGTATAATGCTTACTATATATGTACATATACATAAAAAGAATTACAACATAAATCACACACACATGCACAAATACCACACACACATGCACACACATGCACACACACACACACATAGACATACATTTACGAGCTTGAATTTTTGTTTGTATTAAAAATAATATCGTCGTCTGGTCGACAAAGATAAGAAAATTTATCCAAAGGATTGCGTGTGGTGTGTTATGGCCACCACAAAAAGTGGCCAACAACCAACCCCCTGCACCCCACCTCTATTGCCCTCCATACCCTCATACCATCATACCACAGTGCCCACATCTCTCATAGATTTCTTTTTTTTTTTTTTGGTTTTTATCTGCGCAACCGCAAGGACAACAAGACTTTTACATTTCGAGAGTTTGTTAGGGGAAGGGATGGGGGGGGCAAACCCATGCCCCAAACAGCCCTCAGGATTCTGCCCCAAGTCGAACTCATCATCATCATCATCATCATCATCCCCATCATTATCATCATCATCGCCATTGAAGTCAGAGCAGGACTTAGGCCAGGCCGAAAGCAAGAGCGATCTGTGGCCAGTGATAAGAAAACCGGAGGAATAAATTTCATAAATGCCGCGCCACAAAAAGGATTACGATTCACTACCTCTCCTCTTCTACTTTTGCTCTCTCTTCTCCACCTCTCTCCCATTTTCATTCTCTCTGTCAATATTTGTTCATATCCGTAGGAAGACCAACCTCGTCTCTAGTGTAATTTATTGTTAAAATGTGGCAATTTTATATTCTTTCCTTCTCTCTCTCTCTCCCTCCTTGTCTTTTAAAATCAAGAATAGAAAGACAAGACTATGTGGGGTGAGTGGTGGGGTTTTCAGAAAATATGAATATATAAATTATAGTTTATATCAAAACCAAGATGATAGGAAATCCTTTTAGATATATCTAAATCTACTTCACATACAACTTAATCAAAGCTCGCTGAAATTTCAAGTTGGATTTTCGGATCATTTAAAAGTTCATTTAAAAAACAATTTTGATATCTTAAATAGAATTGATAGATAGAAAATGGATAGCTTAATGTGACTTATAGAAACTATATTTTAATAATACTTTAATTATTAATTAATTATTATTGTTGCAGTTCTTATCGTAATTGTTCCAATGCTAAGAAATTGATCTTTCTTGCGTCTTGATATCAAGTCTATATAAGATCATTAGAATCTTAATTAATATTGTATGGGGAATTATAGAATTACATATATATGGAGAAGATATAGTCAAGAGATCTCAAGATATATTTTCCATATACTCTTCTTTTTATGATGTTTAAATAAATCGAATGAATATATTCACCACAAAGTCAAATGATCGATTAAAAGTTTAAGTTTTTTCAACAAAAAAAAAAAAAAATATAATCTATTTATATAAGTATTTATATACCAGGCGTATGAGTAATATTGCTTAGTAAACAAGAATGAGGTGGAGTTTATAGAGGATGTTGATGAGACATGGCTGATAAGCCAGTGTAATGGAATTTTCTTTAGTTATTTTATGTTGTTATTGGTTTTGCCGTTGGCTGCATCAGCCCGCAGCATTTTTGTTGGTCTGAAATCTCTTGTCAAATGATTAATTACATGCCGAAAAGCTATCTAACAATTTGACTGCGTTGTCTGTGTGTCATTAAAGGAGCCAAAAGCAAAAGCATAATAAAAAATTATGCCATAGATAAAATGCCATTAGATGTTGAGAGCAAGGAGAAAAAAAGAGTGTGAGAGAGATAGAGAGAGAGAGAGAGAGGGAGGGAGGGAGGAATAGTTGTGGCATGAGAAGAGAGAAGAGAGTTGATAGAGTCAAAACCGAGACAAAACTCACATGTGTTTGTTAGCTGGGGGGTCACTTAGCGCCATTAGAAGCCAACCAACGAGAGGCAGCAGTAATAGCAACAGCCACAGCCAACAAACCAACCAGCCAACCAAAAGCAGGACAGGAAAGGCTTGCAAGGGCAAAGGGGGGAAGGTGGGTAAAATAGGAGGAGGAGTAGAGCTAGCCCAGAGCAACTGCAAGTATGCAATTCTGCAAGATAAGCCGAAGCATTCATGAATTTCATAGATAAAAACCCAAACACATACAGACAGAGACAGAGAAATAGGGAGAAAGAGAGAGAGAGAGAGAAACTAGAGATAGAGGAAGTGGCAGGGACACACACACATACACACAACAAAATGAGTGGGAGAGAGAAGTGGGGAAAGAAATAGGAAGGGAATGAGTGAGATAGAGATGCGCTTACAGTACATTGCACAGGAGCAACAACAACAACAACAACGACAACAAAATCGCAGCGCCAAAAGTGAGCATCGTCATCATCGTCATCGTCATCATCATCATCATCAGCAGCAGCGGCAGCAGCTCGAGCCACAGCAGTAACCAACAACAAATGGCTGAATGCCTAACTGGGCGGTCTGAATGTTACAAGGGGGGTGGGTGGGGGGCGATGTATGGAGAGGGAGAAATGAAACAGCTGCAGGAGCAGCTTCATCTGCCCATCCCCACCATATAAACCCGAGCGAGTTAAGAAATATATATAGAACATGGCTATACACTTCAGTTCATCGTGTTGTAGGGAAATTTAATTTACATAATTATTTTTGGCAGAATTTAATTCTACTTTAAGTATTTACAAGTTTAAGTAATTACTACTTTAGTTAGAAGTCCAAAAAATGGGAATTAGTAATAAGAATTAACTTAATTATAAACAAAGTATTTCCAATTGATATGCTACTAAATTTCATTATCTAAGTAACTTAAATTCAAACATCAAGTTTAAGTAGTAATTAAAAGATTTAAGTCAACAATTTCGATCGATTACTTTTATAACAGCTTATTAAAACTATAATTATAGATCTATGTAGTAATTGTGCTACCAATTTGATTATTTGAGTCTCTGAGTTTTTATAATAGAAACAGAAATAAATATTTATAAAGGATTCATTTTAAGTAATTACAAGCATTCTCCATTAATAATTGCATTAAGTAAAGTAATTATTTATATAACTGATTGACTTGAATTAAGCTTTTTTTTTGCCGATCCTGAATAATTTTAATCTCGGGCAAGGACTCCAATAGCCAGTCAAGAGCGAACTCATTGAACTAACTAAAGGAATGTGATTCTGAGCTTTGCCACATTTTTTGTTTGGTTTGGTTTTGTTGATTTCGGTTCGTTCGTTCGTCGGTCGCCATGGAGTGTCAACAGCTAGATAAAGATTAGCGCAGACAAACGCCCACTTTTGCTTTTTTTTTTTTTTTTTACTCCACTGCGAGTCCCCTCCCCCTGGTTTTACGCCCACTTGTCGGTTCTGGCCACTCGACTAGGTGGAGAGAGAAAAGGTTCTTTTGCTGCTGCAAATCTTTCACTGACGCAGCACAAATAGACCAGCACAAAAAAGGCCAAAACCCGACACCAGGGCAGGGGATTATTAATGATGAATGCTTGAGATGGCAACGAAATGGCCTGGAATGTAGAGAGAGAGGGTGTCTGTAATGGATAGAAGGGGGAGGTAGACGAACATTGACATTGGTTATGATTATAAAGTTGATATGAAATTGATGCCAGGTTAAGTCAAAACAAGCAACCCCCATTCGGACTTTGTCATTTCCGCGACGAGGGTTTGTCATCATCATAGAACCAATCAACCAACCCCTTTCATAAATATATATGTATGTATGTTTGTATGTATATAGAAATCATATTTTTTTTTTTTTTTTTGGTGGTAAAGGGTTTATGTCGCTCTCAAGTTGAGGTGTCAAAAATCACACACAAACCTCAAGCCTAAGTCACAACTGGAATTGGTCAGATAAAAATTGTATTAAATTAGAAGCAATTTTTTTTTTCCTTTAGGATTTTGCCCTGTGGGTGGATTAAAAGTTTTTATTGGCAAAATATCAGCAATGCACAAGGCGTACAGGATGCAGGGAAAAAAGGATAAGAAAGGGGAAATGAAAATGGGAGGTAGTCAGGACACGCGCAGGCATATGTACATTACATACATACATAGACAGATCAATGAAAAGTTATGGCCACTAATGTGGCTATTCTGCGGTCTAGCTGATAAAGTGTGACTGCATATTCCCATTGACAAAATGCCAAAAAAAAAAACAAACTTCAAAAATACTTTCGTATCATTTTTCCAACTAAGTGAGGGGGAAAATAAGATTGATCCTAACCCCTTAGATATCCATAAATACATACATAGATAAGCGAAAATGTAGTTTTAAAAGTTTGCGTGGATCATCCATTCGTAGATCATTTTATTTAAGTATGTACATATGTATGTATGTACATATGTATGTATGTACATATGTATGTATGTACATATGTATGTATGTACATATGTATGTATGTACATATGTATGTATGTACATATGTATGTATGTACATATGTATGTATGTACATATGTATGTATGTATAAATATTTATGCTCTATAAGAACTTACCTCTACTGTCGACAGTCATCTCTTCTGTGGTATCGGAACAATCACCTGCAACAAAAAGAAGAAAAAAAAAACAAAAAATGGATGGAATAAGAATGAAATTAGAACGCTTACTTAAATGGATTCAAAAATTCAAGATTGTAGATCCCTCGGGCTCCCGCCCTCCCCTCTTCTTAGTCACACAACTGACGATAATAATTGCTTCAAGTGAAACAATGTTATATGTTCGTTTATTTCCCTTTTTTCTTCGTTTCATACGTTTGTTAGTCAGTCATATCGAGTTTATATCTTTTTTCTTTTATTTCTTTTCAACGCCAGTAGCCCCCCCCCTACCCCCTTTGTCTACCCCTTCTTCCACTTTTACTCACTCTTCTCTACGAGTTTCTCATTTTTGATTATATTTCGCTGATTATTCACTTCAAGGAATTATAATAACAATAATAACAACAATCCGCAGAATTCCTTTAGTTTTTTTTTCTTTATCCATACACATGCATACATCCATATGTATGCATATGTATATGTGTGTATGTGTGTATGTACATATATATTTCTCCTTCGTTCGCCACAGATTGTAGATATAAAAACACACATAGTTACATACATACAGACACACATATGTAGGTATGTATGTGTGTGTATAAGTTGAGCTCTGGCCGTGGAATGAATGTGAAGCCACACAGCGTAGATAGTCGACTGATAAGCAAACTGAAAGCTGGCTGGAATGGACATGATGCCGGACGTGGATGGTCTTGGACTTGGTCTTCGACTGGGACTTGGATTGCCAACAACTACTACAACAACAACAACAACAACAAAAGCAACAACTTGGGGGCAACCCTTTCCCTTAGTTTTGGCAACGTGTGTGTCGAAGAGTCGTCGAGATATCCATATGCAATTGGCGGGAATTTTCACCCACACACATACACACACACAGGTTGTTTAAATGAAGGTTAAGCCATAATATATAGTCTGGTTACTCTATTGGAAAGCAATACTCCAGGACCTTAAATTAAGGCTATGATATGTTTATTAAATAATTTAAACATAATTAGTTACTAGATAGTATGTATCTTATAATAAAATAGCTTATTCTTAAGAATGTCTGTGACTTAACTAGAAATTATGCAAATATAGAAAGTAATCTTCAGATCTGATTTTAGTTTTAAAGGGAAAGCTGATTGTTAATTAATACCCGGTCGATTCTTCGAAATATGATTATCATTGAAAGGTCCATTTTCCTATGACCACCATCAGGGAACTAAAGTAAAACTGTTTTCCACACTGTTTTTCCTTATTGGAAAATGTTTAAGTATATCGTATCATTTAATTTGCGGTCTAATAAAAGTTATCAAAATCTAAAACTATTGAGCTACGTATTGATCTTACCTTTAGTGCAACTGCTAAGCATGTTTTAACTGTAAATCTATGGTTAATCCAAAGTTAAGTGAAGTGTGTGTGTGTGTATGTATGCAAGACTGCGTTTTGTAGGTGGGTGGCTTTGCCCACCTGAGGCTTTGTTATAATCTCTGTTTAGTTTAGTTGGTTTTAGTTAACACTTCACTCGCGAATTGCACTAGTTGTTATTAAAATAAATTTCTCTCTTTCTCGTGTTTTGCTCTCTCTCTCTCTCTCTCGTTTACCGTAGTTTCGTTCGAACGCACTGAGCTACAACAGCGACGGCGCTGCGATTTTCTGTTATTTGGGTTGCTGCTCGCTTCGCGTTCTACAACAAACTGAAAACCTCTGGCCAGGCGTCGGTGAGTAATGAAATTTTCGTTCGTTTGTGTATGTGAGAGATACAAAGATATCGAGTTAGCCGAATGACGATGACGACGACGGCAACGTCGACGCAGCAGAACCGCACAGCTGATGTTTGTTGATGGCTTAGTATCGTATGTGTATGTACGATGGTGGATGGTAGATGGGATATGAATGTTGTGTGTGTATATGTGTATGTGTTTGTGTCTCTGTGTGTGTTTGTGTGTGTGTGTGGGGACGACAACGACGAAAAGTTGTTTATCTTTCATTTGCCAGTGTCTGCCAGTTGGTCTATCTAGTGCCCTATCTCTCTGTCTGCCCTCTGCCCGCTGCTACTTCTAAAGTCTCTCAAGTCTCTTTTTATATTTTGGATTCGTATCTTTTTTCCTCCGCTCACTCGCCGGCACTCGGCTCGGTTGGCTGGCAACTGAAATAAGATATCTCTGCTAACAGAGCTGCTGCTGCTACTCCGGTCGACTTCCTTCGTCGTCGTCGTCGTCGTTGTCGTCGCTGTCGTTGTAGATATTGTTGTTGGTTTGAAATTATTCGAAACAAAAACTGATAAAGCACTGATAAGAAGCGCAGCGCGGCGCACTGTTAGATAACATCGACGAATGAATTGGTAAGCGAAGGCGAGGCCAAAGCAGCCAACCAACCAACCGGCAGCCGCAGCAGCGAAAAACGGATACACAAACAAAAAGCAGGCGGTGCGGCATGTGTGAGTGTGTCTGTATACATATGTGTGTATATGGTTATGTGTGTGTGTGTGTGCGAGAGATGCTTTTGACTGATATCGCGTCTACGGCTAATGGAATTCTGATTATTGCTTAGTGATAAGTGTTTTGTGTTTAATTGTATCTGCTATGTATCTGTATCTGCCTGCCTGCCAGCCAGTCAGCCTTGCATCTGGAACGACGGAACGTGAATGACGTGAGTGAGTCAGACCGGTGTGTGTGTGTGGGGGGGGGGGGGGGGAGGGTATGGGGATGGGAGAATGAATTGTATTTCAAGTACAGTCTCCATCAAATTTCCTTGCTTTTGCTCCACTGTTCGACGGGATTTCCACTTCCTCTTACACTGATCCTAATCGTTATGTGCTTTCCTCTCTTTATCTCTTTCTCTCTATTTTTCATTTGGTTGCTCTCTATCACTCACTCACTCTCTCTCTCTCTCTATTTTTGCCATCAGCTGTTTAATGTCGCTGCGTCGCTGCCTCTGCATGTTGCGCATGCGTTGCGTTTCACCAACCTCCTACCCTTCCCCCACACAGTAGTTAGTGTTGGTGGTTTTCTCGTCTCACTGTTTTTTTTTTTCTCTCATTTTTATTTTTAACGACGATTATCTCGTTTGCCATTGTTGACTTTTAATTAGATTCATTAAACGTGCCGCTTGCCGTCACTAGGCAGCCAACCCTCTCCCCCCTCTTCTCTCCCTCACTCTCTTCTCCTTTCTTTTTCCATATATGCATATACCCTAAGATTAGATGTTGATTAACTAAAAGGAAATTTTTTTCATATTAACGAAAATTAAATATAGCAGTTTAAATAATTCCATTTTTTTAAAGCAAACTGGGTCAAAACTTATACATAAGCTGAAACGTTTGGAGGTCGGGTCGCTAACCATTTAACAATTCAATCATTTATTTGTAATTTTAAAATTAAATTAATTATAAAAATGCATTTTGATTATCTAGTGTAATTTTAATTATAAACATGAACTAATATGATTAGGTAAAACTGAAAAAACTTTTAACTTAACATACATATTTAAATACATATACTGGCGAGTGTTTTATATCCCCATCAATGTCAGATGTTGGATCCAGCTACTGTTTATTATTCAAGAGCTTACTTCTATTAGTCGTCGTTAGTAAAAGCATCCGTTGATTTGACGTCAGGGTCAGCAAAACTTTTATTAGGAAATGGAAGTGTATACCAACTTCGATATGTGTCAGACAATAGGTTTTTTTTTAGGGTTTTTATATGACACTTTTCGGTGGGTGTTTGTTTCATTTTTATTTAAAATTTATGCAGCGATAAACACTTCATGCGTGAATATCAGCAAAAGGTTTTTCTTTTCACTATTTTTTTTCCTGGTTATTTATTTTATTTTGTTTAATTTTTTTTTTTTTTTTGCTGATAGAAACAGGCAATGGAGGAGGAGTGGAACTCACTTAATCTAAAAATTTGTTTTGCAATTATGTTTGCTTGGAATTGGATTATGTGTGTCATTCGTTTGGTTACGTGCTTCCAGTTATGGATATAAAAATATAGATATATAAACAAATATGGCAGATCAACTTTGTTTGATTACGGAGCGAAGGGTAAGAAAAAAAACAAAACAAAAAAAAAAACAAAAACAAAAATTGTTGCTTGTGTTGCAGCAATTGCAAATGACGCAGCAACAACTGCTACCCTTCCTTCTCCCCCCATAACCATTGCCCCCCCTTCCCCCCATTCCAATTCAACTCCATTCCGTTGACGACCTCGAAACGAACTCAGAGCTCAGCAGAACTGAGTTCAGTTCGGCTGTGAGATGCAGCCAGATGATAAGATCCTCACGCTGATAAGCTCACAGTATTTCTTTCTTATTGTTAGTGTTGTTGCTGGTGTTTCTTGGTTTCTTTTTCAGAGGGGGGGAGTTTTATTTCTTTCTACATCTACGACGTAGCGTTATTTCATTTCGTTCGCTCGCTGCTTTTTCGGTTAGATGCATCGTTAAGATTAACCCAGGCCAAGCATAAAGAAACAACAACAGAGAAAAACATTTATCAAGAAATAAATCTACTAAAGTTTTTTGTTGTTTTTTGTTTTTTTTTTTTGGTTTTTTTTTTTGCTTTTATGCTACAACTTGGAATTGTTTGTAAGTCGAAACTTGAAGCCAAGCTTCAGGGAGGGACAACAACGAACGTCAACCGACGAACAACGAACTTATATAATCACTAGACTTGCCCAACTGTCCAACCTTGGGGTTTTGGGTTGGCGGCATTGTGAGACAGCTGCCTATCTGAAAATCTGTTCAGTTTCAGGCGGCCTGGCAGGTGCTGACAGACAACTTGTAACCTCAGACCTTCCGCCCCAATCCCCAACGATAATTTTAACTCCAACTGTAACTCCCACCCCCCATCGTTTGCAAATCCAACCAGTCAGTCCCACCCTAAAATTGATTTATTTATGAAATGTCGATGGCTTCATTGTAGTGAAAATGAAATCAATTATCATATAATAGCTAAGGTGCGAATGTCGCCCCCCCTTCTTACTCTGTCTACACAGAGACCATGCCACTGTATTCTTTTGCCTTAATCTAGCAATCAATCAAAAATGATTTAAATTTCATACCACGTACTCCATCTTCCACCACCATACATTAAGCTTAAGCTTGGGTTGCGGTGTTGGAGGTAAGGTAAAATTGTCGATTAAGAACTCTTAAGAGCTCTAAAAAAATTTATCTCCAACGAAACAGACAGTCTCGTGTGGGTGGCTGGCGGCAATTCATGGAAAAGTTGCTACGTAAGCCAGAAGTTCCTATATAGTTATCTGATCCCGATGTATTTGATTTGCAAAACTACAGTAAATACCCAAATCATTTACGACTTCATATTCATTTTTAAAGTGATTCATTCACCTTTGCGTTACCCAGTCCGTTTGCTAGCATTCATTTTTTTATTGACCTCCTTTTTTTTTTAGGAGCTTGCTTAAGTGGTCATAAAATATGCTTAATGCATCAGGAAGCCGTCTTACTATTTCAGTCGTTCTTTGCCTGCCACCACAACACCAACCCTTACCTCTTACCCCTCACACCTTACCCTTGCCTCAACCGTCACCGAGAGCTACCCCATCGTAAAAACCTTATCAACTCGTCTCGACCGGCCTCGATTTCGATTTCGACTTCAAACTCCAGTTGGGGCTCAGTTCAGCTCATTCATCCATCCCGTTCGTAAGTGCGAGATTAAAATATTGGATAAAAACCTACGCCGGCAGCGCAGTACAGTTCAGCTAGCGATAAGAGCACCTCAAAAAAAAAAAAAAAATAAAATAAAAGAGGAAAAAAAATGTGGAAATGAAAATGGATAAGTTTCCTTATGTGGACATTGTCGTTCTGTTCGGTTGCATTTCAAAAATATTTTTGTTGCGTTATCGACATCGGCCCCTGCTTTGAATATTGCGTTGCGACGTTGCGACGTTGCGACGTTGCGACGTTGCCCCGTGTTCCCGACGTATATTCTTTTGGTTAAGTGAGTGATAAACACGAGTTATCGCATCAATTAGTTCGGCGTCAAGTTGACGCAGCTGAAAACAAAGCCTCGAACGAAGACGAAAGTCAAAAATACAATACAAATTCAAAAAAAAAAAAAAAGAAAAAAGAAAAAAAGAAAAAAGAAGAACCATAAAAACCTGACTCCGTCGCTGAGCACAAAGTGTCAATGATCCTATAACCGATATTGAGAAACGACGACGTCGACTATGTCGCCATACGCAAATTGAGCTCAAAAGTGGCTTGTAAAACAGTAAACGTTTTTCGGTCTCTGTCGTCGTCGCCAGTCATCAAATGAGCAAATGACGGCGGGTCGGACGGGTGGGCGCCTTCAGGTAGAGAGAGATTTAGATACAGCACACGCCAAAGCCAAAGCTAATTGCCAGCAAAATACACACACACACACACACATACACAAATATACACTCATCAGCCACAACCAAGAAAAGGACCTGCCCACAAAAATCCTGATATTTGACTGACTGACTCGTCTCACTTGCTTTCTCGCTTATTCGTCTCCCTCTCTTTCAACGGCTACAGTGCGTCAAGATCTCGAGTGGATAACGAGGTAGACGATGACAATGCTGCTGCTGACGTCGCCCGCTATCTCAGTCGTCGTCGCAGTTGCCGCCGCAATGTATGTATGCCGGAAGTGCCATCTCATAAAAGGAAGGTGCAATAAAAATATATTTTACACGCCTCTTTTTCCACTGATACTCCACTGGTGCTGCATCCTTTCAGTTGATCGGAACGACGCCTATGTCAATTGAGTAACAGAAAAAAAAAAAGTAAAGGCAACAAAAAAAAAAAAAGCAATTCTTGAATATAGATCCGAGGATATACCCTGTATTTACCATACATACATATACTATATGGCATTTCAGTTTGATTTCTACACTTTGTTAATAACTCTTTTAAAAATCTTTCGGCCGATTTAGTTTATATACTTTTAATCTCGAACCAAATATACCCAATGTTGAATACAAAACTAAAGGGTATCATCAATGTCTGTGTCTCAATCTCACACATATGAGGAGATGACGACAAGGAGAACACCGAGGACGACATCATCGGAAATGTTGCCTCTGCTCTCAGTGTTTGTGCTTATCAGTTGAGCATTCCTTTTGGTCGTCGTTCGCATTGTTGCCTTTTGCGTTGAGAAGGTGGCAGGAACTAAAGAAAAATGTTACGGGGAGAGTGGCAAATGCTGAAGGAACGAGTGACTCATGTTAAAAGTGTTTGACTGGGGCCAACGCCATAAAAATCATAAGCATTTATGTTAGAGGTTGCTCTCGGCCCAAGGGTGTGGGGGTTTGGTATTGGGTGGGTTTTACCACTCAGCGTTTGACTGAAGATTTTTATCGTACAGCAAGTAAATAAAAAAGCAGTTGACCCTAGTAGTAGTACTTTAGTTTGGGTTCTCTGGCGGACCAAGGATATGTGTATATAATAACAATTTTTGGTAAATTACAAATTACTCGAGGATAAAAAGACATAAATAAAAATACCGAAATGAAAATCAAAATAAAAATCATGTTCATTAAAGCAAAACTCTTGGCTCACACACACACACACACATACACACAAACATATACACACTCACACATAAATCGCTTATCCTGTTTTTATCCTGTTGCTCTCTGTTGCTTTTGTTTTTGTGACGATAAATTTTGTCTCTCCAACTGGACGGCCGAACTGCAGCAACAGCAACCAATGACAAACTGCAAGGAGCACGCAGGACCAACAGCGGCTGATAAGAGAAGGAGAGACAGAGACACATACAGTGTATGGCAACAAAGAGGATTGGGGGTTGGGGATTGTGAGGGTAAACGTGGGGTTTGGCCCATTAAATTGACAAAATACCAACACACAGCATCGAGTGCTGGAGCCACAAAAAGGACAAGCAGCTGTAGAGTAGAGAAAAAGTAGCAAAAGAGGAGAGAAGAGGAGAAAAGAAGAGAGCAAGCAAATGCCATATTTTATATTTTACATTCTTATCGCAAACTCTCACTCAGCCATTCCACTAGAGAGAGAGAGAGAGAGAGATAGAGAGGGAGAGAGAGAAAGAAAAAGAAAGAGCGGGGGAAAAACGAAGGGAATGGGCGGGGTGGCCTACACATTGCCAAAGCGGCAGCAAAAGGAATCAACTCGCCGGAGAGCTGGAAACTGATAACACACCCGCGCTAATGGGACCAAACAATGCCCCAAAATGGAGCACACAGAGTCAATGCAGCCAGGACAACAGTAACAACAACAACACAACTCGCCCAACCACCCTTCCCTTCCCCTTCCCATTGCCTCCTTTACCACAACCAACAAAAAAAAAATACTGGGCTGGGCCGTCTTATCTATGGCCATCAATCAGGCGAGCAGCGAATGGCGATAAGCAACAAAGATTTTAAATGGAGTGCACAGAGACAGGACACGCAGAGTAAGAGAGAGGGAGAGAGGCAAAAGAGGCGAGAAAAGTGGCAGGATTCGTGAGAGAAAGAGAGAGAGAGAGAGAACATTAGAGATAGACCGAATGAGAGAGAAAGTTACACTATGGTGATGAGAAATATCTTTTACATACGAGTGTATACACTATACCGCAAGATTTTATATTTCAAGACGTGGCATTATTTTTGGCTGATAGTCTACCAGTTAGGAATTATATTTGAAATACGCCACCTAGCGTGCAAAACATTATTTAGTATTTCTTATCGAAAGTTGTATACTTTATCATGGAATTGGCAAGGGTATAGAAACTTCGTTTATGTGAGATATCATATCACGAGCTCATCTCTAACAGTCTATAGTTGGGGTCCTAGTTCTGGTCCCCTACTACTGCTATGTCTGCTAAATGAGATAAGCAAAGCTCACTGAATGCATAAGGGGAGCAAGGGGCCCAACTGTGAGTATTGCTGTGCTTACTTGGCCAGGTAGCTGATAGTTGGCCCTAGTCACCGTCATCGTCACCGCCCTCCCCCCACCCTCAACAACGTTTGCGCTACTTTTTTGCCCATTCACTTCTTTAGCCTGCTGAATTTTCATTTCATGCTAGAGGGCAACGAAAAATTTTCACTTGCCCGTTGTCGGAGCGTTATCAACATCAGGCAGCCAGCCAGCCAAACATCGTCCAACTGCCACCCAACCACCCGTCACCACCCACAAACTCAGTGGAATGAGGCAGCAGTTGCTTATCGCAGCACACACGAGCGCGAAAGGACGAACCTGGGGCCAAGAGCATAAAGCAATCGCAGCAGAAACAATGACAACCAGTTGACAGGCAGCTGCTGCTGGTTAGGGTTACCCTCCCCCTATCAACCCACTCCACAATTTTATAATGAAGCCTTTCAGTGTTGCAAAATACGCGAATTTTGCATTCATTCTGGGGCAAATTGTGTGTTAAGTGAAATCAACGCATTTGCAAAAAAAAAAAAAAAAAAACGAAGAAGAAAAGAAGCCTTTTGTCGCCCCGTGACGGCCTTTGACTATACGGTTCTAGGGGCGTCAAACTGGCAATTGATTAAGGCCATGCCTTCTATCAAGGGCTATAAACCCGTACCGGGCTTTACTTAATTAACTGAAGTGAAAACTGGCACTGAAGCCTGCACTGCATGGTTCCCGATAAACAACACAATTTTCGGGCAACCATCAACCCCATCGTCCCGTTACCCCCTTCACAATAGTGAAGGGAAGAGGTTGATTTGGGCTGGCTTATCGTTATTGGAATGTGCAAAGCCATTCGAAGCTCGAGGCCAGTTGTACAAAAGATAAGGAAAAGCAGGAACAAGAAGCATACAGATACACCAGCACACACACACTCATACACAAGCACAGTCATAGATAGGAATAGAACTAAGTCCGAATTGAATCAGAAGCAGCAGCTTCTAAATATGTACATAAGACACGGAGAAAGATATGAATTAGTTTGGTGGCTTGGAAGCATAACACTCAGAAAAACAACATTTTATACAATTATTTAATAAATAAAGTTATTCAAATAAATTGAGTTATTTGTGATTGTTTTAGTTTTAAATTTAAAACATTCTTAAGATAAAATTGGCTTGGCGTTAAAATCAAGAATTTTAGTAGATAAATAAGTTACTTAGAAAATAATTAAAATGAAATATATCTCGTTTGTTTCACAGTGCATAAATTTCATATAACAAATAGGAATTTCCGGAATATGCAAAGGATACAGAGAGATAGAGAGATGGAGAGAATACATGGTAGGGCGAGAGCGAGATGGAATGAGAGAATTTTTGGTAACGTGGCCCAAACTACCTGGCGCCCAGATACAAGTAAATAGTAATTGAACTAGAGAATTGTTCCACATATCTACTCACTCACTTCCTAACGCACTCTCTCTCTCCCCTCTCTGTGTATCTAACCACTTTCTCACACTCGTCTTTCGCACTCTCTCTTGGTGTTTCTCTCACAGATACCAATAGGCACACGCACACATCAATAGGCATACACACACACACACAATTTACACACCACACTTATTGCGTTATATTGCGTTTGTGTGTGTTGCCTTGTGTGTGGCATAACAGGAGCCCAGGAAATATTGTAACCGGCCGCCGTATGAGAAAGATACATTTGTTTCTCGCATTGTTGATACGACTCCGGCTGATGCTGGTGCTGTTGCTGTTGCTGCTGTTGCTGGTATTGCTGATGCTGTAGCTGTTGTTGTGGTAGTATGTATGTAGTTGCTGCTGCCACGCGCCAAATGTCACTTGAAAATATTTCGCTGACCCAGATTACGCAATCATGAACACGTGTGTTGCGATATGAGAAAGACAGAGAAGAGAATATCTGTACTTAATACATGTCGCTCTCCTCTATTCTACATACTCAATGCTGTAATCTGAGCTTTTGATAACATTATTTACCTGACACGTTGCACGTGCAACATTGGCAAAATTCATAAAGTACATCATCATATGATAAGCGCACTTGTCTTTTATCTTATCTTGAAATAAGAAAACACATATGTACGAGTATATATGTACATACATATAAATAGATATTCAAGTTAATCTTGAAAATGATAATTGCAGCTGCAGCTGCCTTTCACAGTGGGATAATTAGAAATCAAGAAAAAATGTAAAAAAAAATACGAAATTTAAATAAATTTGTCAGCGATAATTTTTTTTCGCTGCTTTTTTTCTTGATGATGATTGCCACCGATTGATAACATGTAAAGACCCCCCGCCCAAGTAGCCCCCCCATCCGCAATCTGTAATTGGCAAACAAGAATTTTATTTGTGTTGCCAAAATTTTGATTTGAATTTTCATTCATTTCGAATTGATGAATGCTTTGATGATAAGCCAAAATGAGAATTTCTGGTAAATCGTTTATGCTGAAAAAATGCATATTGTCCCAAGAGATTTAAAAATAAAGTTTTAAAATTCTATTGTAAAGTTTTTGCTCCATTTAATTTGTCTTTGAGTTTTGAATTTGTTTTCAAATAAAAATTAATTTAATTACATACATAAATTTTCAGATTAATTCAAAGGTAGAATGTATTATTAACAGATAAATAGAGCTGGAGATGATGATAATAACAAAAGGATCCAAAGACTTGTCTCTTGATGATCTAAACAACCGTGAAAAAGATTTTATGACTCAACAAGAAGTTCATAAAATTTGACATAATTATTTGTTTCTGTTTCGAAATCGAGTTATTTTGGGTTTAAGTTTGCTCATAATCTCGATTAAAGTTAAAGCCAAAGTTAATGGGAGAAGATCTTAAAGAGCAGCTACGATTAATGTGATTTCATTTACGACTCTGTTTGGTAAGCATAACTTATGCACATATTTGTGATATTATACGAGCTCGGGGGGATGGGGTGGGGGGGTGTTGGTAGTTTGAAATGGAGGCTATTGGGGCTTTTTGGTTACCTCGAGGCGAGGCAAGCATTGAATATCGCTTAATATTGATGAGGCTGAAACGAGGCAGTCAGAAAGGGGTGGATTGAATAGAGGGAGGGGAATGAGGGAGGGGAAAGAGGGCGCCATGACTAAATAACTAAATGTGCCATGTGAGCAAACAGAGTCATAAACTTCTGGTTTATGACCGCACACACGGGCAAACAAACAAACGCGCGCATACACACACTCACATGCTCACCTATATAGGTATATATCGATAGGATCTCGTCCCCCCACCCCCCCTCTTTCAGACCACCTTATTCTCTTACTCTCTTTCTCTATTGGAACAGCAAAGCCAAACAAGTTATCGCTTAGTGGGCATCTCACTCTCTCCTTCTCCTTCCACAACTCTCTGTTTCTCTCAGGATATTTGCCAATAAAAGCAAAAAGCAAAACAAAAAAACAAAATCAACCAACAACAGTTTTTATAGACACGCACACACCATGACACACCATTTGGGCCATAGACCTTATCAATCAATCTTAATTAATCACAAGCACAGATCGCAATAAAACTGAACTGAACTGAGAGGAGGATGATGTTAATGGTGGTGGCGGTGGTGGTGGTGGTGGTGGTGGTCTTGGGTTTTGGTTAGGTTAGGCTCTACTTAGGGGCGTGTCAGGCAGGTGCCTAAAACACATACAACCTCCACCACACACACACACACACACACACACAGAAAATACAAAAAACTTTCGTCATCGTCAGCAAATCGATGGGGGTCCTAAAAACAAAAATCAACAACAACAAAAAGAAAACAAAAATAGAGAACAAAGTTCAGTTCAGAGTTTGGTTACGTTTAGTACGGGTCCGGGGAGAGGTGGGACATATAAAAGTTTTCTGGACAATAAATGGAACCGAAAAAAAAGAATAGGTGCGAGGACATAATAGACTGGTTGTCTTACGAAAAATTAAAGCAAATATTAGGAAGAATATAGGCTCAAAATAAAGCATACTAAAGATTAAAAGATATACGAATTGTTAATTTCGGCCCTTTGTAGAATTGAAATACAAGAAAAATATTATCGAAATTGAAAATAAACCAGTATTAAAAATGTAAATGCTAATGGAAAAGCATAACTAAGACAAGTTTAATACATTTTTCCTTAGGTATTGATTGATTTAGTCCACAGGACTAATTTTTAAGATGATTTATGGTGAACCACGAGTTACAATGCGCAATGAAACAATCAAAGTCAATCTTAAATAGTTATAATTATAGATAGATATATATAGTTATATATAGTTACTGAATGTTGGCAATGTGGGGGTTTACGTTTTGTAATTCAATACTATAATTCTTTTTTAAAAAAATATCATTTTAAGAAATATTTGAAATTTATATTTGATTGCGTTGAAAGTGCTTATCATTGGTGGCAAATCTTTTTCTGGTGGCACATATGTGAGGTAAATATGTGTTGCTAATATTTGTGGAATCGCATTGTGAATAAAAGTTTGCTTCCATATTGATTCGCTGTTCCGTGCTCTCTTCCCCATCTTCCCTTGGTCATTTGCACGTTTTGCCTGTTGGTTTGCCACACCTGCCCCAGTTTTTGGGCACGCCAACAGAATGGACGTTTATTTTATTTGTGTTTGTTGTATTTTATCAACCGCCGACGTCGTTTTGACGATAATGAAGACGCCACCACCATCAGCGACAGTAAAATCAACGGATTTCAAAGCTGCCGCCGTCGCCGTTACCACTGCCAGGCAGTGCCTTGAAGCGCCACTCGAGCGCCACTTAGATGAGATGTCCGCCCTATGTTTGGGTCTTATCAGTTCCAAAAAAAAAAAAAAAAGTATAAATTTTCATTAAAATGATTTATGGAAATGCAAAGCAAGCAACTTGGCCAATGGAAAAGTCAAATTCCAGCGAGGGAGAACCTGAATTCGTCTCATAATTAATTACAATTTAGTTGATTAACTATTTATGAAAGTTGGTGCAGCAATTGATGGATCGCTTTATCGATAAGGTTGACAAATTTTGCTTTTAATGGTCTTAGAAAGAGAGAAAATGAATGAGAGAGACAGAGAGAGAGAGAGAGAGAGAGAGCAAGCAAGAGACTGTCAGATAAAGATAAAGGGAGATATAGGCCATAAAAAACTTTTCCAAAAAATACCACATAAAATGCCAACTCGAGCAAAAAGTGACACCAAAAAACGAGAAAATATATAGACACAGAGAAATAGAGGAGATGGAGAGGAAAAAAAGGATAACACTTTACTTTTATGCTAAGCTAAGCAAGAAACAATGAATAAATGACGGGAATAGAGAGGAATGGAATGAGAAGATAGAGTCAGAGGGTTTATCGGGTAGTCCAAGATGTCTGCAAAAATATTAAAATATAATAATTCAGTATTATCGCTAGTGAAAAATCACATTTAAATTGCGCGATGGGCATAAACAATGACAAAGCCAGGACTAAGCACAACAAGGACATAAGAAGCAAAACAAGCAACAGCAACAGCAGCAGCAACAACAGCAACAACAACCTAACTTTTGTCAACCGATAAGCAGAGACAATACAAGACTATATAGTGCTATAACTAAAAATTCTTAACCTATAGATCGCATACATCTGTCGCATACATCTGTCGGACATATGTATATCATATAGTTAACTTTTGAATCACACTTTGAAATAGTTTTATAATAATAAATTAATTTAAAAGTTCAAATTCGTTTTATAGAATATTTTTGTCAATTGTTTCAAATTAATTGAAAATTGATTTTTATAGGTATAAAAAATATAATTTTAACAATAATTTAAATTAAGAATATTTGTGGATATTCCAAAAGTTTTGGAGACTTTAAACATTTGTCTTAACCCTTATATTTTCTCCTTTTTAATGACTACAATTACAATTGATTAATTATTATATAAGTTCGGACTTATGTTATTGCCAACTTTGAGTTTTGAATTCTAATGAAGTTACCAGAAAAATATATAAAATTAATGGAATAACTAGAGCTAATATGAAAGTAAGTAGTAGTAGATATTAAAACACTTCAAATTTTACCACCAATTTCAATGAAAAACAGATTGACGGAAAAAAATGAATTCTTATGTACTGCTTAAAGAACTATTACATAATATAAAAACTGAATTTATATCTTTTGGTATCTATTCCGCAGATTTGGCATCTCGGCAAAACAATTAAAAACAATTTATGATTTCAGTGTACCCAAAACGTATTCCAAGCTTAAATATACATACATATGTATGTATGTACGTACATATGTATCAAGTCAGCCAAGTCCTGTAATTGTTGCTCTCTTACTTGTGCTTCCTTTTGTTGGTCTTGCTACTGCTTGTTTTGTTTGTTCCTTTTCCTCCTTCTGCTACGGATTGCAGGCGCTTGGTTGTTTTGTGTTTTTGTTGAAATTCGCGACCGGCATGGAACAGGCGCTCAGAAAAATACACAAAACACAACAGTGAAAATGTAAATGTGTGTGTGTGTGTGTGGTATGCCTGTGTTTGTAAAATAAAAACAAAAATACACAAAACACAACAGTGAAAATGTAAATGTGTGTGTGTGTGTGTGGTATGCCTGTGTTTGTAAAATAAAAACAACCGCCAAGATAAACAACAACATAAGCACACACAAACAACCACATACAAAAACACACACACACACGGGGTCAGAGTCAGAGGAAGCCGGCACCAGCAGCAGCTGCAATGGAAGAACAAGCAAAGCAGAAGCCAGGCGAAGGCAATCAAAATGTATTAACAAACAAACAACAACAAGCCAAACACACACACACACACACACAGAACACACAGATGCTAAACAAAAAAAAAAAAAAAAAAAAAAATTCTCCCAAAAAGGTAAACGATTATCCTCGAGAGAGGAAGAGAAAGGCAGTGAGGTAAAGAGAGCAAAAGTAAAACCGAAGTTTACGTCGTTCGTCGCCAGTCGCGTCGTCGAATGTTTCGTGTGTTTGTGCCATTTTGATAAGACCACGTCCAACTGATAAATCATTGCTATCTGAGTGTATGAAGAGAGAGAGAGAGAGAGAGTGAATGAAAAGGGGATATAGAGAGGCAAGAAGAACAATATCCATGGATTAAATAAGTTGCCAACTAAGCGAAAATTCTTCAAAAAACATTATGCGATGATTCATGAATTAAATGAAAACCAGAAAATGAACACAAGAACCAAAACTAAAAATACTTGTATATTAAATTTAAGATGAAATATATGCATTAATCAACCGATATATGCACAGTATGTATATATGTATGTATATACACATCTATAGTATATTTTGAAATAGCTAACTAAATTTTATGGAATGTAAAATGTACGATAAGCACACAGAGCCAGCTAGTATTATACATACACTTATAGAAAAAATATGCGAATAAGACGTAAAAATGTAAGTGATGATTCTCAGTCGAAGTTTATATGAAGAAGAAATTAAATTGAATATATAATACCTAGTAATGTATATTCTATATAGAATATACATATATTTATTAAATAAAGATAACAATGATTTTAGTTCTTATTTTAATATTCTTATATTTGAATTTATGTACTAAAAGACTTTCCATTTTGAAAACTTATATCAATTTTAAAATTGTTTTTCATATTTAATTAAATTGGTGAAACGCGATGTATATTTGATTATTTGATGCTTATGATGATATACCTTATCTCTTTAATTTATTTCAGTGTAAGAAATTGGTGCATCCTTCAGGATGAGAACAGAAAACACACACATTCAAAGACGTTATAGATGAATAGGGTGAGGGGATGATAATGGGGGGTGGGGAAAAATAAACAGGCATGGAGCAGTCAGGAGTCAGCAGGAGCTATTATGCATCGTCATTACGAGTTGATTACGAAGTTTTGCAAGAGGCAGAGTTTGTTGTTGCAGTTGCTGTGTTGTTGTTGCAAGAGGCAGAGGCAAAAATGATACATTTTAATGCGAATCTTGATAAGTGCTACAGAGATTGTTGTAAAAAGAGGAAACAAAACTCACAGCAGTAGCAGCAGCAGCTCAAGAGAAGAAGAAGAAGAAGAAGAAGAAGACAACATTGCACATGCACACTGAGACGTAGAAAGAGATAAGCGAGTAAGCGAGCTGTTTGCCTGCTGCTCATTCGTGTGACAGCTGAAGAAGTTGTAAGCGAGGGTGGAGACATCAAACGGGGGCTAGAAGTGGGGTAAATGTCTGCAATCACTTGAATATTGCATTAACAGGCACGTAAAGTGCTCACACACACACACACACACACACACATATACAGAGACAGACTAGAGATGAGAGGAAGAATGAGAATTTGGAATGGCGCGAGCTATAAAGACATCGCAAAAGTTTTTAGTTTCCCCAAAAAGTTGCCATGCATTGCGTATACGTAATGTAATGTTCCTCATACGCCAAGTTGCCCGTATATATATGTGTGTGTGTGTGAATGCTATGTATGTATGTATGTATGTATGCACGTGATTTCCTGCCAGGGGAAAAGGGAAGTGAAATGCAAAATGATGCTTGCAAGTAACTGATAATACGAGAAAGCAAAGGCAATGTAAGAGAAATGAAGGCAAAAGCTGATAAAATAAACATAACAGAATCAAAAATGATTGTACACGACATTCAAATTCACTTAAAATCTTTTTCAACTACTGCTTTACAGTTAAACAAATGAAACTCTATAAAAATCTGAAAAAATTTTTCTACCAACATTCATTAAAAATAGGTAAACGCGAAGTTGAGTTCATTCCATTTTTTTACTTTTCCAATTATATGACTTGAACATGGACTTAAACCTGAAAACCGAAAAAAAATAATAAGCAACTTTTTTATTCAGCACATTTTCCATTCAATCGATGACCGCATTTAATTTCTAAAAGTTGTCAAGTCAAATCATTAAATGAGATCTAAACTGTTTTTGAAGCTCGTTATTTGTACTGTGGCCGGAAAAATGGTTGGGGGTAGGGTGATAGAGGAGAGGAAGTAAGGGGAAGGGGAGCTTAGCAGAAAGAGCAGGTCTCTAATTACACATTTTGATTTTAAAAGCCTACGCCAAACTCATTGCATTCGCGTTGTCTAATTACTAAGCGATATTATCCCACATTTTATTGAAATTCCATTTACAACTTCAAAACGCATACAAACAAATAAGCCCACAAATGCAAATTGTTGATCAAATTGCAATTTAGAAAACGAAAAATGAAAATTTCATAAATATATATATTTTAAAAGTAGAGAATGAGACATGAGGTGAGATGATGATGGAGAGAGAATGGGTGGTCCATTTTACTATTGTATGTGGTAAAATAAAGCCCACTGATGTGTGAACCTAAAAAATTCTGATAATATTGTCAACGTTTTCAATTTGCGGTAAACGTCAGCAGCAGCAGCCACGCCTCCTTTCCATTCCATACCAATCACCCACCATTTTTAGTTGGCATAAAACAAAGCGAGGCGCAACAGTTGTCTCCAAGGGTGGTATGGGATGTGGGTTATGATGTGGTGTCATGGTGAGAGGTAACTACATATAGGATAGGTAGGTGTGTAGGTGTGCTCCTCGTTGAGTTGTCAACCCAACAATGACCAGGCCTGCGAAATTGAAAAAATAAAACTAAAGTGCGAAATGCAATAAAAATAAAACAAACGAGAACAAAAAAAAAAGAAGAGAAAAAAAAACAGAAACAATCTTTCTCTTTTTTTGTATTATTTTGCATGGGGAAATGTCAGAGCGATTTCAATTTAAAAATGCAATCGATAGTCATAAAAGGAGGAAATGGAGATTGGGAGGGGAAGTGCAACAAAAGAGAGAGAGAGAGAGACAGACAGGGATAAACAATGATATATGAATTAAATCTCCAAACTATTCGAGACTTAACAATAACTATCTAAAAACTAAATTTGAAATATTTCTACAATCTTTCATTATTATTCAAAAATAATGTACACCAGTTACTCTTGTATATATCTTATATACATATATCCATATACATAGTAAAAGATAGGTATAAGAACTGCGCTTTTTATAATTTTTGTCGGCTGTTTGAATATATATAATTTTCTCTCATTCGTATACGTACGAAGAATTACTTTCGTAGCTACAGTTAACTACGTTTAAAGAGGATTTTAATTTCCGTGTCGATTTAGATATTCCCTACTTAAAACTTGGTTATTTGTTACGATAAAATGTTATGTCATTAAAAACTTTTATTTTTTATTTCAACGAGTAAAAACCATATTAAATATCTTATTGAAACTTTTTAATACTAAACTCAAACTTTATTCCTGATAATTAGTTTCTGATAAATTTTTACCTGATTATTAATAAAGTTAAAGTGATCAAGTGGGGCTGGATTTACTTAATGCTTTGACCTTTTTGGCCAAATATTTTCCCACTGGTTTAAAAAAAGCTCACTTACTTTTTGTCTCGCTTTACGGTTCCCCAAATCTACAGAGATCGCTTACCTAAAACGAAAGAGGAAAGTAAAAAAAACATATTAAAAAATATGTATCAGAATGGTAAAAGTTATGTATACACAAACATCATAAACTCATGGAAAACTGATCGCACAGTGGCACTAAAACTTCTGTAATCGCTTTTCAGTCAAGGAGCGAGAAAGAGAGAGAGAGAGAGTGAGTCTGCAAGAGAGAGGCAGAGAGCTAAAACTACTGATAAAATGAGATAAATTGCTCTCTTAAATGCAGCTCCATAAAACTAAGTTAAAGTTTAAGCCAAAAGCAAAGCGGAGCAGCAACAGCAGCAGCAGCAGCAGCTTGTAAAACCAGATTGGGGCGGCGCCCGAGAGAAACAGAGCTCCAACCAAGGCTCTAACCACCAATCAGAGCTCAATGTTGTCTCTACCTTTGCTTGCCTTTCCTCTTCTATCGCTCAATTCAAAATGGTTGACGGCAGCAGGCAGTAGATTGCCTCCAAAGATAATGTAAAGTGCGTCTGATCTCAGACAAGCGAGTTGCCTCAAGTCTCGCCAGTGTTGTACAATGTCAGAGAGATGAGACGATCCCCCATCCTTGGGGACAAGTTTTTTCTTTGTTTTTTTTTTGCTTTTGCTGGCAACCAAAACCAGTTTTCAGTTTGCTTCATGTAATTTGCATTTTTCCACCTTTCGCTTGGCTTGGTCTTTTATTTTCCATCCTTATCTACACATACACTGATGCACACATATGTATGTTTGGTCGTATGTATACAAACATATGTACGTATGCATATAGTAAGTAAGACCAAATCCAATCAAAGACCAATTATCGCTTTGGCTAATCAATGTCCCCAGAATATAAAGCCTTAAATGAGAGGTTCACAAATGAACCAAAAATTCTTTCACTTAAGTTAACCAAAGACTATGAAAACGCGCATTATATAGCAAAACGATTTGTATCAAATCTGCTAGAGATTTGGGACAGCAGGCTAGAGGGTTTTTTTGAAAACACATAGTCATCAATATGCTTTTTTCAGGTTCTTATAGATTTGATCTTAATCAAACATCAATATCACTTTACATTCCGATAAGTTTCTTTTGTATAATGAACGTCTCTTGGATTAATAAAAATGTCGCTCCGCATACAAATTAGAAATCCAATAACTCACATGACTAGACTGAGTTAATGAGAAACTGAACTCTAAAAACTATTTGCCAGAAACTTAAATAATTACCCTAATATATATATACATATATATATATATACAAATATGGTTTGCACCATATGAATGAATCTAATCGAATCTTTAATTTAATGACATAAAACTTTTTGCGACTAATTTGGTCTGATTCAATTTGTTTATCGTATAAAAAAAATGGAATCAATTAACATATTATCATAGAATATAATGCCAAGAGACGCGGCGACTATCCGACAAATGCTTATCATTTATTGAAAATCAATTAATGCGATCATCATCATCATCATCGTCATCAAAAACTGGTCCACTTAAGGCGCCGGAACAAACAAAAAAAAAAAAAAAAAGGAAAAAAACAACAACAGAAAAAATGAAAGAGATTGCTACAAAGATAATGAAACATTTCGATTCGATGACTTCATATGAAAACAACACAAAAATAAACATCACACCTTTAGATGAATATAAAAATCGGTTGAGGCACTTAAATAAGCATCTGCATATATAGAGAAATTTATATACAAGATGATCATAAATTATAACCGCAAACAACAGCAAAAAAAAAAAACCTTCCAGCAATTTAATCACATTGAATCTCACTCGCTCGCTCTATCTATGTATCTATCTGTCTGTCCGCTTCTCACTCTCTCTCCCTCAATCGATTTATATACAAATATATATGTATATACATATATATAAAATTAGAAATTTATGGAAATTAGCTTTGGGCAAGATAACAATAACAAAAATTTTTTTTTTTAAAAGCTTAAAACTAAAAATGTGTCCCCGCTAATGCGCAAAGCTAGATTTATAGAGATTGTCATCTAAAATGGCGAGTAGCGAGTGGCGAGTGAGCAAAAACAACAATCAAGCAAAAAAAAAAAGTGTGCTATACATTTGATGCAATCTTTATTCTCTTTTTTTTTTTTTTTTTGATTTTGCTTGTCAGCATTTTGGATAGCATGTAAATATTTCTGTTATAATGGCACAGACGAGACATGAAAAATTAACATAGTGAGCGAGTTTTTTATTTTTTTTTTTTTTTTTGTACATTCGTACAACTTGTTCCCACTCGTTCTACTGGCCATACTCGCCCCACTCCTCGGCCATCATCAGTCAGTGTCAGGCGTCAGCAGTTGGCATTTTGTCAGCTTCCGTTGCTGTTTCTGTTGCGCTACTTTTTTTTTTCTTTGGGGTTATAGTAATTGGAGACTTGTGAAGTCCTTATAACCATCCTTAAAGTAATATTTTCCACCTTCTGCACTTGAAATATTAAAAAGGAAACTAAAAACTAATATTGCAACTAATTTTTAGACTTCTTATAGTTCTAACAAGAGAAGTTTCACTCCAACATAATCACAATATCGTAAATGGAATTCACTATATCGTTATTAAAGTTTGGAGACACATGAGGAATATAGGTATGTACGTTGCAGGGGTCCCTATACTTTATTTTTTATAATTGTTCGCTGTAGCATTCGTAGTTTCATATAAATTCAGATATCCAAAAGAGAGATACTCTTGCTGCTAAAAAATTTCATGTACCTAAACTTCCAAGAGATTTCAAGTAAACATAAGTTTCGGATATGTATTAATATTTGCATGACAACTTAGTTGTACATTATTATTAGCTATCAAAACTTTATAGTTTTTGTTGTTGGAAAAATATTCCAAAAGCAAACTTTTAAAACAATTTCAAGATGACTAAACAATTATTAGTCATAAAATGTTATCAAACTATGTATAAAATATCGTAAAAAACCCCATTTATCTAAAGGGTATATCCATTTCGTCTGACCTAATGCAGTTTTTCTCATTATCCACTTCTTTGTTTTCTGTTTGCTTTGTATTTCGGTTTCTGTTGCTCTTTTTGTATACATATTCTCCTTCTTTTTTTTTTGTTGTTTTTTTTTTTTAATATTTTAAAACGGATTTCGCCGTCTGTTATCGTACACTCCGCTATCATCATCTGCGTTGTTCTCGTATTTTGTTTTTGAGCCGCGGTTTTTATGTCCGCCCACAAATTTATATGGTTGGCGATAAATGGTGATATTACAAGTAGATGCACAGTATACAGAGCATTTATGGTAAGGGATTTTATCGACAATATAAAAAATAAAATACAACAACAGCAGCAAAAAACAAGGATAAAATAAAAGACCCCCCCCACACATCATCTAACTAGCTAACATTTATTCTATTCGAAAAGAAAATGGCGTATCCACTGATTCAATGATGATTGGTGATTGGTTGCACCAAAAAATGGCCATCTTATCATAGCCAATTAACTCTATCAATTCTCGGGAATGATAAGATAACAAATTATACAAAGGGAGTAGGCTGGAGAATTGCTGGTTTTTTTTTCCAACTGACGCAAAACATTTTAATTAAAAATTAAATATTTTGAAAGAATTAATCAGAGTAAGAACGTCTAATAAATATAATGTATATGTATATTCTAATATAGTATACATATACATACATATACATATGTATGTATATGTGTATATATGGCATATGTATACTATGTATCAACTTAAACTCCAATCAAAACGAATGAACTGCCAGTCATTGTTGTTGTAGCTTACCAAAAATGGCAATGGAAATGGGAATTGGCCACGACAAAATCGGCATCAATTTAGTTGTGGTGAACTCTGCAGTTAGTTGAAGGTGAAGTAAGGTGGGGTAAAGTGAAGGTGAAGGGGCTAAACCAAAAATGATTTCAATGCAATTCGCACCTCATAAATCACGAAACGTGAAAAAAACCAAAGTTTGGCTAGAAAAGATTTTGCAGCAGGCGATTTTTTTTTTTTTGTGCAGATCAGGTCAGAGTCAGAGCTAAGGGAAATGCAGACGAAACAAAAGAGAGTTTCCTATAAGAAGGAAGGTGGTGGAGGGATGTGGGATATATTGTGGGTAGGCGGTCGTGCCTGGTGTGCTTTTAGATTCGATGGTAAACTTCTGGGATGCAGCAATTTGTTATGGAGAGAATCACAGAAATAAATACACTATGCAGCAAATATTTGGTATGGTTCAAACAGAAATCAATCAATTATAATCAATGAATACTTTAAAATTGTATTAAAAATTGAAATAAAAATATTTATATATTTTCTTTCATTAAAAAAATTTATCACTCTTATCAATCAAAAATATTTATAACCAGTGTGTGAATTAATATTTAAGACTGATTTCCAACCATATCTTTAAATAATATGGAAATTCTGTTAAGAATCTAGAATTTTATTGATAGTATTATAGAAGATATCTAAAGATAAATCATCATAAATGTCTTAAGATCATCATAGTTTAACTTAAAGTTAAGCATACAATAATTATATCAGAAATCTGTATTGATTAACTGATTTCTGTAGTATAAGATTGTTTTTTAAATTAAAACTAAACCAATATTGCATTGTTAATCAGCATATATGTATTTATATCTATATTAAGAAGACTTTCCTTTGTTCGAAAATCCAAATTTTGAGCTTAAATATCACAGAATATTTTGCACTACTTGTTGGATAGTGTTCAGTAAGCAGCTATGCTATTGGCATATTTGTAACACTTGCACGGTGCGGTACATTTTTCAGTTCGTTTTAGTTTGGAATGCCGTGGCCATTAATTGAAAATGCTTTTTAAGCCTAGTCTAGGTAAAGAAAATGAAAGATGGTGTCGAATCGTGCATACACACACACACACACTGATACACATACACCAACCCACAATTCTCAGTGCTCTCAGTTAGCGATGCTGCTGCTGCTCAGTCGTCTAGAGTCCTCAGTTTCACACCAATCACGATGGCATGCAACGAAATGTTGCAACGCCCCCCAAGGGTAAAGAAGAACTTGAATTTAGAGAGACTTCCATCCAACCAAGAAACAAGAGAAAAAAAAATAAAATAAGAACTCGTGCTCTATGCTGATGATCGCTTCAGTGGATGATGATGATGATGTGTTGAGGATAAGTGAAACAGAACCAAACGATCCGTGAAAGTGTTATAATGGGAAGAATGTAGGCATATTGTCGAAGGGGAATCAACTTTTGATGAAATCGGAAAATGTAATTGCAACTACAATAGATTAAAGTTTTCTGTACTCATTTAAAGCAAAAATATCTTAAATATACATATATAAATTATAGATATGAAATTCAAAATTCTTAGAACAATTATTTAGATTTAATTTATTTTTATTTTTTATTTTCGTATTTTCAGAAAAAGTACATAAAAGACTAGTTTTAATGTAATAATCTATACCTAAAGACCTACTTATATATTTATTAATATATCATTATAAATTTTCTAGGGTATTTTAGCTAGTCGATACAGTAGTTGTTATTTGTCTGATACTTAAGTTTGCTCTGACTTCTGCAGCTGTTTGACTTGCCACATTAGTTCTGCGCTCCTGCGGGCTGTATTGATATCATAATCATAATCGTTAATAGGGCACGCCCCTTACCTATATACAGAGCATGGTTGGTATATGTATACTATATAAAGTTTAAAGATAAAAAAAAAAATTTGCAATTATTTGGCCAGGAACTGTAGTAAATCACAACCAAATACAAGTACGTGGGGAATAGATTATTCGTGCGGTTTTTCGGGAAATGCATCTACAAATTGTAGACGGCTGAAGGCTCCCCCCCCCCTCCCCCATCTCCCTCTTTCAGCCCTATGTTTCATTGTCTCTTTTACTTACATATATCTCCTTCTTTCATTTTTTTTTTTCTTGCTTTTTTGAGATTGACCTTAGTGAACCAGCACGCTCGTTTTGCAGTTTTTGTGGTAATAACACAATAGTGGAAAATGGAGAGAAAACTACTATTTGGTGAAGGAATCAGTTGTCGAAATTAACACCTTTTTCCAGGTGCTGCACGAGCTGATTTTGCATTCGAGATGGAAAACAGAACAGTCATACAGAAAGCGACAGAGATAGAGAGAGCAAGAGAGAGAAAACGCGGTATGGTAGAGGAAGAAAGATCCAACTTTGAGGCTGCCTAATTGGCATGCTAAACAAGCCTGGTTGCTGCGTTCAACACGATCTACAAGCGGGAGAGACCTATCAGCAGGCAGTCGTCGTCGTCTCCACCTCTAAAGTCCAAAAAATGTACAGTGGTACAATAATCAATAAATAAACAATCAATAGAAAGAATGCATAATAAATTTATGCTCGCTAACATTGTTAGAATAACTATAAAAATCAATTTTAAATCTATAAAAATGTATCAGAATAATTTATATTATTAATAATGATTTACTTTAATAACTGGAGTTCACATTATATTTCTTAATATTGTTTTTGCGACCTTTAACCACTGTGTGTATGAACCACATTGTATGTTAAAGTCTTGTTTGTTCAAAATGGTACGACATTAGTTTCACACGAACGCCCACCACACTGCCATTTTGGACAACAACAATGACCATCATCAGCTCGACCCAAAAACCAACTCCACCTCCTCTACTAGAAAAGCAAAGATGAAAACAACGAAGGCGACGGCAATGTCTAGGAACAACAAAGATTCTGCCATGCCATGCAACAGGCATACGAAAAACGAGAGTGAGAACAAAAATACATAAAAAACAAAAAAAAAAAAAAACAACCGAGATGGAAAAAGAAAAAGAAAATCCAAAGCCAAACCAGCCAACAACAAACAACACAAGCTCTTATCAATTTCTTAAGATTTTTGCCAAAGCCTTTTATGGCACAGAACTTAGAGGTAAAGGTAGGTAGGTAGGTATAGGTAGGTAGGCAGGCACCTAAGTGTCAACCCACCATCTATAAATGTAATATTTTTTGTTCTTGTTCTTTTATTTATATTTTGTTTTTTGTTGTTTTTTTTTTTTTTTTGCATAATAAATCGATAATCAAATAGAGAATAACAAATACCAAGAATTTTACAACAACAACAAAAAAGAAGGCGATAAGAGAGAACTGACTTTTGTCTGGCTGGACATTCAATGAGTTATCGTGCAACAGAATCTATAAAACAGTTGACAATAAACTAAAAACTGATGTCGATCATTGAAATACCCCTTATTTGCTATAAAACAATTGTTGAAAATTAAATATAGCTAAGAGATAAAATGTTATATTAACCGAATAATTGCTTCATATTCCATTTACTAAATACATACAGTGGCTCCATCGCATAATCGGACACTAGTTTTGTCATCGTAAAAGTGTTCGTACTTCAGAAATAAAAGAGTTAAACATATGGATTTTTTACTGTATTTTAAGATAATGATCTTATATATATAAAAAAATCAAAAAACAACAACTACAACATTTCATTTTGTAACTGCTTTTTTAAGAAAAAAACAAAAAAAATCCGATTCTAGAGTTTAACGAATAATCGAACAGAGACAAGTTTGAAAAGAAAATTCCGTTTTTTGGTATTTTTAAGTTTTCTTTTGGAATGATTTCGTCATATTTCGTTGATAATTAGATCTAGTATCAGCAACTAACAAAATACATACATACATACATAGGTGGTAATTGAAACTATTTTGTCATAGTCATAGCTAGAAAATTAAGTTTAAATAGTTTGGCCGTTCCATTAATTGAAACAGTGATTGATAGTACATGTAGGGTATCAAATTTGAACTATTTTATGAAAATTATCACTTTAATATTTATTTTAAGTTATGCATATATAAAGATGCATTTATGTATATATGTATGTAAGGCACTTTGAATATACTTGGATTTTATAGTTTTCTAAAGAAAACTCATTGATTGTTCTCTCTTAACTAAGTTTCTTTCAATAAACAATTAATCCATAAATATCGCATTAGAACCATTTTATCATAGACATTACTTAAAAATTTAACTGCCTTTCGTATTATAAGAATAATATGTGTGTATGCATGTACATATGTATGTATGCATGTATGTCAATTCTTAAAATAATGAAGTTTTATATTATGTTTTAGTCAATTGAGTTATTTTAAAGGATTTGATTAAATTTAATTAGTTAAAAACCTCTTTCAAATTTCAATAACATTACACTAGTGCATCCTATCAACAAAATTATTTTCTTACAAATTCATTTCCTTTCAAAATTAAATTTAAATAAATATTTTCTTTGGGAGCATTCGAATATCTATCGAATATACTACTTTTTTTCTAAAATTTTTAATTGGAATCTGTCTTGTACTAAAAATAAGCAAATGTATTAACAATAACTATCAATAATCGGATGGTTTGAACTCCAATGTGATTAATCCATATATACATATGTACATATTTACATATTAATAACTAAATCTACTAAATCTTTTTGGCAAATTGGGAACGTGAAATCTTTTTAAACGCCGTCGGCTGATATTTGTTTTGTCGAGGAGTATATACTACTTGAGATTTATTTAATCGTTGAATTTTAGTTTATAAAGTTACTGCCATAAGAGATTGACTGAACTTTTCCATACATACACACATACATATGTATGTACATATGTACATATGTATGTCTGCATGTACATATGTATACATATACATACATATGTACATCAACAAACTGGATACCAAGATTACGATGAATGATTCATTTAAGCATTTCAAAGCAAAAACATTTTTCAGACTTTTCAATTTCAAAGTTCTTAGCTAACATTTTGGATAAAATATTTTAAGATATGCAAGTTTTTGAAAAACCATTTGCTATCCTATACTATCCTGTCCTGTCCCGTTGTTGTCTCTTGTCTCTTGTTTTGGCCTTACATTATGACGATGGCGACAAGGTCCAGCCTCTCAGTTCGAAAAACGTTAAGCTGTTATCGGTTTGCCGTCGCCGTCGTCGTCTCCGTCGTTTCTCTCTTACTGCTGCACTCAGCTTTAATCTACATGGAATTATCATGGACCAGGCCACCATCCACAACATCACATGAAACTTCGTTTCATTTCCCCTCCCCCCCTTCTTCCGCGCAACCGAAACATTAGCATCATCGTCGTCGCCAAGTGAATCAGCCGAATGGCATGCCGGGAGGATAGGAGAAGTTACGGATAAGACGACTTTGACTCTGTTGCACTTATAAAATAATTATACGAAATGGATGCGGGGTGGGGGAGATAGGTGGGGGGGGGGCTAAGGTGGTTAGGGTTAACCCACCTGATGGCGCTAAGTTATCGCCATGAAGGCATTTTCAAGAGAGCGACTCATTTTTATCATTATCGAACGGAATGCGGGTTTGACTTTGACGTGGCGAACCAAACCAAAAAGTCGCGGGTTCCCCTTATCAATGACCTCGATCTATTTCTCTCCCCTTCTCCTCTCTTCCTCATTCTGTCCCTTTGCCTGTGTACATACATACATACATACATACATACATATCTCTCTCACTCTTACTTGGCAACCGAAATTTAAATCAAACAAACAAGAGAAATCATAATGACAGGCAATGAACAAAAATGTTCGAATGTAAAGCAAAAACAGAAACCGAAAAAAAAAAACTGTTTCACGTAAATCATAAATTGCGGTATCAGTTCGAAAGATCGACAAAACGGATGCTACGAAAAAGCAGAGCAAAGCAAATATAATTAAGAAACCGAAACGAAAGAAAGATTGAGAGATGGATGCATGGATGGATGGCTTGGCATCCATATCAGAGAGCCAGCTATTTTTTTTATTTTTCGGGGATGATGACGATGATGATTATGGGGCGCCTCAATTTAATGATACCACAATGTCGCATTACAGATACTCTTTTAAAATTTGTCAACGCTTTAGATTTAATCGAAAACTGATGAGTTGAGACTATTTTTAAATAATATTTTCGGCTAAAATGTAAATCAATTGCTTCTAATTTTAATATTTTATTTATATTTAATATAGATAATTTCTTCAATCGTTAATACATATGTATGTATGTATGTATCTATCTTGGATCAATAATTCTTGTATTGAAAATGTTTAGTTTAAAATCGTTTTGGAATTCCTGTTACCGATTTGTGTAAAATGAAAACCATTTCACTTTTCGAAATTAAGTTCGAATTGAATATCGTTTTTCTTCTAGACCATTTATTCTCTCACCAACTGTATCAGCTATTAGAGCATTGCTTACTGATAATTGCCGAATTTTCTAGTCAAGTGTGTGTGAAATGTGATAATTTTAATAAATAGAATGGAAAACAAACTTTTCTAATAGGTAGAACTTGTTCAAAAATAAAGAAACGTTTTTTATCTTAAGTACTATTCAACACCAAAAAAATCAAGAAAAATTTGACATATTTTGTACATTAAATTAAACTATTGTAAATTTACAAATATGCTAAAATCGAAAACGAGAACTTGTGTGTTTCATATTGATTTCTAACACTGTCACACATTCGTCGACAGTATTAAGCAATGTTTTAAATACAATTTATTTGAATATCTGTCTAGATAAATTCTAGTTAATTAACGATGGAACTGAATACATCGACCAATTATTATTATTATAGTTAAGAAAATGATTTTAAATCGAATAATTTGAATCGCTATTGGAAGTAAGAACCGGTTTCGATTCCGATACCAAAAAAATGGTTCTGTAGCGGAAACGATAACAACTCCGAATATCCTAATAAATTAATTATCTTTTAATACTATGTTTAAAATTATTTAAAAAGCAAGCAAAAAGCTTTTTCGGATTCCCTAAAGGATAAAAGATAGTCTTAGACACTTTTAAGCACAAAAATGGCTTAAAAGTAAAATGCCCTCCATGAGATTTATCCATGCATTGGAAAACCGGTTTATCTAACGTGTTTTACCAACTTTTTTTATAAAACTAGAAGATTCAGTTTATAAATTTGTCGAAATCTACAATAGATGTTACTTTTAGCATAATTAAAATAAGAATGCATTATTTTTTAATCAAGTTCTTGTGCAAAAAAAAAAAAAAAAAAAGAACGCTTATATACATACATTTTTCTTTGAGTGTAATATTTAGTTAAAGCAATTAGTTGGAGAATGATAAACAAATGATAAATAAAGATTTTTCCGGCGACAAAATGTCTTTATATTCATATTTTTGTTGAACTAATTTCTTTTCTGCTGTTTTTATTGTTCTTCAAATCAAATTCATATTCCGCCATTATATTTGGACTTGGACATCCTTATCAACTTGTCCATAAAATGACGCACACAACGAAGAAAATATAAGAGGGGATTGGAGGATGTGAAGAAGTAAGACGAGGCAAAGGCAAAAAAGAGAGGGGGGAAGGACCAGATGCTAAGAGATGATGCTAGACAAGTGCTGAGCTGGCTCAACTGGCTGAGATGGTTTCCTTATCAGCATTGTCATAAATCGATGCCCAATGGACAATCAATTCTTCCTCTGTGGAAATGAGGCTTCAATGCAACTTTATCTAAATGCCATTTAGAGAGAGAGAGAGAGAGAAGGACACGCACACAGAGGATGACAGAAATATATATATGTATATACATATACATATGTATATAGAAGAAAAGAGAAAGAGAGAGGAAGAGAGAGCGAGCAAGAGAGATTTCAAAAGTCACACACTTCCAGGTAACATAATTAAAATGTTTTAATGTCCTCTGTCGGCATCCTTAAGAAGGAATCCGCCTGGCACTTGAAGCTCTGAACATGTTGTTAACATTAATTTTGCGCCCTGCGGAGGACATGGACAACACCCCGGCACGGGGACAGCGGCAATTACGCTAAACTGAACAAACAGCCAAGGCTGTAAACAAACACGCATCCATCAGAGAGAGAGAAGTCAACAGAACAGACAACGTTGGACCTAAGGCATATGCATGTATATGTATAGTCGGAGCAACAGGTCTTTGCCCAGGCATTGGCAAACCCGTTTCATTCTGCTTCTGCCCATACTCCAGCAGCAGCAGCAGCACCTTCTTCTCTTGCTTTCATTCGCTTTTTTGTTTTTTTTTTTTAAATAATGCGGCGCCTGTTGTCATGTTCATTTTGTGTTTCCTTCAAACACTTCGCTTTCATGAGCCTAGGGAGCTTACGTTTTGAAGTTTGGTAGGTGAATGAAAGGTAGGTCCTATGATGAATAGAGTGCTGGAATGGGTCATCTGATGATGGTGAAACACTATTTGCCAACAGTCAAGCAATTAAAACATTTGAATGTTTTAATTATTAACTTATTTAGTACAACTTTTTCTTAGTTGCAACAATTCGAAATGAATGAATGAACAAATCTTTAAACATTTTTAGTTACAGGGTATTGAAAAAACATATACATATATTTTTGATACTTTTTAAGCTTCTCTCTTGTGATATTTACTCAAGTGTCTTCAGCTCCATGACTGTTATCCACGTGTGAGTCGCCTTCTTCAGTCGTTGTTGCTGGTTGTTGGTTGTCGTCTTGATATCGTTCCTGTATCATAATGGAAGACGAGACTCTGAGGCTGGCATTTAGATAAGAATGGCGGCGGCGGCGGCAAGTATCTCTTGTCTCCTGCCTCCTGAAACCTTAGGACCCATTGAAATGATTATGCTTAAAGTGCTTGCCGGCGGGCGATGCAAGGAATTCCAAAACCGATTTCCGAAACCGATTCAACAAACTTTACCTACTATAATATATATATATATATATATGTATATTCTTGGACTTTAAGGTGCGAAAAACGCTCAAGAAAATCAAGCTAATGAGATTTCGATTTCTTTTATTTAGATAATGACATGAGTGATTTGTTTTTAATCTTTGATTTCATTTCTCTTGTTTGTCAGTCGATTTTTTTTTTTCTGTTTTGTTTGATTGTTTTTTTTTTTTTTTTTCATTGGGTGGAGACAACAACGCAAGATAAACAGAAATGGCCGAATGTCTGGCCTATCTAGGCTATGGGATCGGCGCAAAGCTAATGGCATAAATAGATTTCATATTGGCCTATCCCCTCCACCCGTATCCGCTAACTACAACCAGACGTAATTACACACACAGACAAGCATATACACACACACACACACACACACACACACACAAAACGGACAGTCAGTCAGACAGAGAACACAGAGACACCAGCAGCAGCGCCCATTTTGATCAGCAAATAAAATCTAGAAATATATTTTTATGGATTTTTAATCGATTGCCGGCACCAACAACAACAACAACAACAACAATAGCAACAACAAACAGAACGCAAAGCAACCCAAATGCGTTCTATAGGCCCTTTTTAGCCAGTTCTTTTTTCCATTTGGTTCCATTTCGATTGCTAAACGCAAACAAGAAGTAGCTAGTTATGAAGCGAGGATAGGGGATAAAGTTTTTGAAATGTTTTTGATACCTAATACATACATATACAGATTTCATTGAAACGGAAGTAATTATTTTTTTAGTTTCTAAAAGTTTGGATAAAAAGCTAAGAAATGAAAAATAATTGCCAATTTTTTATTAATATTAATTACATATTTGTTTTTCCTTTTAATATTTTTTGTAAGAATATAAATTATAATATATAATTCCCAAATATTGTTCTATTAAGCTTTAATATGTTGATAATCGGACTTTAAATATACATATATAAATAAAATAATGATTTTATTCCAAAACTAACTTCTTTTCGTTTCCAATCGTTTTACTTTTAAAATAACCAATCGAAAATTTTGGATTATTTACTAACAAAATGAAAGACATACTTACATATACAAATATTATCGAGCTTTCTAATCTAATAAAGTTCTCCGTATAATTAAATAATTTTAAAGGACTTCTCATTTTATTATCATTGTATGTATCATAATTTCTATATAATGAATGAAAGCTTTTCAGTCTTTTTCTTTAAATATTTCCCAAATTAATTAATATTAGCATATTAAAGACGCTTCGATTACGATATTATCAATGTTTACCTTGATAACCCTTAAATCAGTAGCGATGTAGTAGATGAAAGACCCAATTTGAAAGGAAAATCGAAAACTACATCGAAATTATAACATCGAAAACTAAAACGATTCACATTTACCCTTTTTTTAAATCAATTAAAAAATGAATTCGAAATAAAAAGAACCTTCTATATAAAATATTGTTTGATGAAGATTGATTAGCAAATAAATGTTCATGTATCCACAACTATCTAACAAATTTTTGAATGGCAGATAAAAATAATTCTCGTGACTTAATCAAATTGGCAAGTGGTAATTAAAAACCATTAAACTTTTTTCTTCTCTATCCAATGATGAAACATATATTATTTAATCAAGTGGCATCTTTGGATGATCCTTTGCTGAATTTGTGAGTTAACCCTCGCAGTGAATAGAGATGGTGAATGGATGAGATGGAGGCATGTTTTGTCGTTTATCGCGTAATTAGTTTGGTTTTTTTTTTCGTTGTTGTTGTTTTCTTTCTCTCTTCTTTCTCTCGCTCTCATCAAATTGAGACATCTTCAATTCTTGGTTTATGCGTAGGTGCCCCCCGACCGCCCCCCATTTTCCTACCCTATACCCATACCAAAAAATGATTCCTTTTTTCTTATCTCTAATGACAAATGTTTGCTTACAAAAATCTTTTAATTGCACTTGTTTTCAGGTCTCTCCGTTTTCTTTTTTCGTCTCTGTCTACCCTGATAAGCCAAATTAATCGTAGCACTTAAATTTTCATTTTCAAAATGTGTGCGGCGAGTATTGTGGCTCGATTTCGTTGTTGATGTTGTCGATAGTCGATTGTCAAGTGGATGCTCTTAGTCAACCGGCAGCAGTAGCAATAGCACAAAAACTCTAACAACATTGGACATGTTTTACTTAATCAATTTATCAAACCATACGAAAAAAGGGTGCGATGGGGGGGGAGGGGTTGGGGTGAAATTGTATTGGATTGGGGGAGAGATGTAGAAGGGAAAGTAGTCTGACATTGGTTGCTGCTGGTTTGCTGCTGTACAATTTGTAATTAATAATTGATTGATGAGGCTGGAGAAATATAGTGTGTAAGCTAAATATAACTACATACATACATACATACATAGTTAGCTTGGCAATCATGGATAGACTAGAAAAATGGGGACACAAACCCCACCCCACAACGCCCCTCTTTCCGCCATATATTTGCTGGGTTAGGTCATTGGAAGTATTGGTAATTGAAATTGTAGAAAAATGTGGTAAATGATAGAAAGTATTGCAGAATGACTCATACGTCAATTTAAATAAAAATAGATCGATGAGCCTTAAAAATAAAAAAAAAGAAATCTAATCGGTAAATCCAACTATTATATTAATGAAATAATCAAAAATAGTCGACGTTCGATAAATACTAAACTTTAATCAAATTAATCTAAAATTGAAATCTCTTTGATCTCATACCGATCTATAAACATCAAAGAAAATATTAATATTATTCCTTTATCTAGTGGATTTACGAATATTTCAACATTTTAAATAATTTCAAAAAAAATTTTTCTTATTTGTAAATATTTTGCGAAAATAAAAGGAACATTCAAATTCATTTTGCTTTGATCAAAACAAAAAAGATAACTTCGGCCGTGTCGTAGTTTGTATACCCTTACAGATTAATTGATTACTTTCTCCGTCTTAACGGATTCAAAATATTTTAAAAATTGAAAATATGAAAAATGATTATTGGTTTTATTGATTTATGTCGGTTTTATCTGAATCAGCAAGGTGTAAAAGTAGAATTGTCATCTGTGTGCCAAATTAGGTATTGAGATATCTCACAAGAACTGTTTTGAACGACTCAAATTTTGACCGAGGTCTAATATAGTATCCTATAGTTGTCCGATCCAACCAATCTTTAAACTTGAATTGCTTGCATCATCAACGAATAGAATGATATGACTTTTATTCACGTAGCTCAAAATTTAAGTTCGATTTAGTATGAAGAAACAGACAGACGGACAGACGGACATGGTCATATCGACTCGGCTATTGATGCTGATCAAGAATATATATGTAAACTTTATGGGGTCGGAAACGATTATTTATTTCTATGCGTTACAAACATCTGACCAATTTTATTGTACCCTCTGCAAGGGTATAAAAATAAAATGATCTTGATGAATGGGGCAAACCTAGGACTCCAAGATCTTTTCACGATTTCTGTCAAGGTCATCGGTTTTGACCACCAGCTATAGTAGATTATTAGCTTGACACTAAGTTTTTCTATACGTATAAATATAGGTACATATTTAACAAGAACGAGTATATGTACGTATGTACATACATATGTATACCTACTATATACACATATATATGAAATGTATATATATATATGCGATGATTTGCGGTCTAATGCCCTGTGGCCATACTAAAACCAAGGCCCCAGCGGCTTAATCAGAGATTGCAGATTGCAGGCCAGAGACAAGACGAGACAAGAGAAGAGACGACTACGAGATGAGACGAGACGAGACGAAACGAAACGAGATGAGACAAGAGGAGACGAGGCATGGGCACACACATGGACGTGGTCAATTAAATGACTGAATGTGCTGATCGCTGACTAAAGATAATAAGACATAGGGACCTCTGCATGAACTTTATTATACAAAAAAGATAAGGCCCAAATAAGAGAGAGATAGAGATAGAGGAGGCAGGGTGAGAGAGAGAGAGACAGGGAAAGAGAGATTGATAAGGCTTTAAATGAAATTGAAATCATCGAATTGATCAACAAAGAATAAAGAAATAGAGGGCCGGGCTAGCAACGATCTTTTCGATCTTTTGTTTTGTACACACACAAACTGCAAGTCATCCAATTTTGATTAGATTTGGCAATCGAAATTAAAGTTTAGTATACTCTTTAGAAACAAAAACAAAAATAAGTTGATTTAATTTATTAATTTCGATCTTGAAAACGAATGATATATGTATCTATTAAATAGAGATATGTATATAGCAGTTACTAATTACTTTATTCTTATCAAATGTTTAAACTTTTTGAAACGAAATAGATTTTAACAATTTTTATTTAATTTAATTCAAGTTCTTTTCCGAGGATAACTGAGAAAGGAGACTAGAAAGAAGATGACAGACAATAGCCAATAAAAAGTAAACCCAGACAGACACAGAGACTACTTACAATCTCTTGCACAAAATCACATATCCCCAATGTACATATGTATAAAAAAAGGGTATTAAAAGAAACTAATTAAGTGGGTGGAGGGGCTAAGACTGAAACTGATGATTATCTGACTCGACATTTCCTTTCAATCTGACGACAAAAATCAAAGAGCCAAAACTAGTTGAAATTATTCCATGAGGGAGAGAGTTCATTCGAACCGGCACGACGATAATGATTATCACTTATCGCTGACAACCAACAAGAAGAACATCAAGAAATATGGAACGACTAGCACTCGAAATTGAAAAAAAAAAACTAAAAACAAAACAAAAAAAAAAGGCGAAAGATGCCCGCACTATGATAAGGTGTCGAAATATGAAACTGAGATTTCAAATTTTGATATATGTCTAATTCCAAAACAATAACAAAAACAACAGCAAGAGCCAAAAAAACCAAAAAAACCGAAAGTCTTGATAAGAAAAAATAACGCGCGAGGCGTCGTCGGCAAGGAACTGAACTACTAAGTAGAACTACTGCCTACTGATGGCTATCAGTCCCCCAGTCAACTGACAGAGATTTATGGGCTTCAAGTTGAAAAGGGAGGTGGGTGTGGGTAAGGGGTAAGGGGTAAGGCGGAAATGTTATCAGAAAAATAATGAAACCGATATCTGCTATTCTGCTGAAAATGAAAATTAATTAGCCATAAGGTTAAATTTTAGAAATTGCCAAAATCATCATCATCACCATCGAAATCATCATCATCATCACCATCGAAATCATCATCATCATCGAAGCGGATTTTAGAGCGGACGTAGATATATAAATACATATATATGTATATATATATATGTATACTATATGTATGTACATGTAGATTGATCACAAAACCACATCCAGCACATTGAACAATATTTTTTTTTATCTTAAATTTCAAATCAAATTGTTATAAAACAAACCAGCAACAACAAAATTGTGTTGTTTTTTTTTCGTTCATTCGTTAGTTTGTTCATTCTCATTTTGAAGCAAAGCGCAACGACAATCTTGCCATCAGATCAGCTGATAAGGGTACAAGCCCTCCCCCCAAATACCCTCCCATCACCACATCACCCCGCCCGAAACCCAAAAACTCGAGCATTGTACAAATCATACAACCAACAACAAGGTACAACAACAAAAAAGACAACAACAATAATAATAATTATAACACTCCACATACACACACACGTACATACACACACACATACATACACACACACATACATACATACATACATATATACATACATTCATATATATACATACATATATGACAACTGCTTAGCTTTAGTTTTGTTGTTGCTTTTCCAAAAATGACTACAAAACATTATCGGACTGAACCATTTTTAGCATCAAATTTCATCAAATACCTTACTTATATTTCGATCAAATTTATATATTCCTGATTAGCTAAACAACGTAGAGGAGGAGGAAGATATGGTGAAGAGCAGACGGGGAAAAACGATAGCAAATAGCAAATGGGGGTCCAACGATAATGATTAGTCAGGGAATATGAATCATTACTCTTATTTCTTTTTACAGTCATGGTGAATGATTTCTGATATATGTAAGTATTATCTTTGTTATTCAGATAATGTTAGAAAAATCATTGCATGCAAAAGGAATTACGTTTTAGGAATTGAAATGTAATGCTTAAAGATATTTCAAGATTTCAAATCAAGTACCTTGAAAACTGAAAGTACTCATCGGTGAAATACTTTAACTTACAAATCTTAACTACTTTAAATTAGTAAAATAATAATGGTAATAAATAATAATGGTAATAATAACAATAATAATTATAATAATAATAACAATTAGAATTATAATAATAATTATATATAAAATAAATAATAATAATAATAATAATAATAATAATAATAATAATAATAATAATAATAATAATAATAATAATAATATTAATAATAATAATAATAATAATAATAATAATAATAATAATAATAATAATAATAATAATAATAATAATAATAATAATAATAATAATAATAATAATAATAATAATAATAATAATAATAATAATAATAATAATAATAATAATAATAATAATAATAATAATAATAATAATTAATAATATTAATAATAATAAAAAATAAATTGATTACATCGTTTAAAGAAATTTTTAAATTATCAAATGTTTGGAAAGTAGTTAACAGAGAAAGATTTTATTAAAAAATTATTTGTTTAGAAATTTGAAATAAAACTATAATTTGAATACTTTCTTCATATACTCTACATTAGTCTTAGTCAAGTTTTTGTACCGTAGGCCAAAATAATTGCTTGCGTACTTAAAATTCATATAATTGCCTTAAACAGATGCAAATATGCCGTAAATTGTAGAATTTACTTGAGACCAAAAAATTAAAAGCAATCAGTATTAAATTACTATATAACTATAATTACTATATAATCGGTTTATTTGGAACGTGTTTCAATATGCGTTTCAAAAACGTTTCTACATATATTGATATCTTTAAACCGCTGACAATGAGCTAAAACTAGTAAGCTATGGTGATATATGCATGTAGTAATTTGATATATATGCATCATTTTTATTCAGAGTTATAACTGGATTATCAGAAAGTTAAAAATACATATGTATATTCATTTTGCATAAGATTTGGAACTTTTATAGGGAATTACTTGACTCAAACTTGGATAACTTATTAACCCGTAATACCCTACCCCACCATTCCCCACCCCCAATTTACATCACCCCTATGACTGACTACTCAATTGCTTGATATGCAAATGAAAAACTGAAAAAAAAAATAAAGCGAAAAATAACAAATGAAAAATAACATTATTTGTTTGTAATTTGTAATTGTTGTTATTGTTGTTGTAGCATTTTATTTATCTGCTTGATATTTCCTGGTACGACAAATCAACAACAATAACAAAAAAAAAACCTTATCATAAAAATTATTTTAAAACTGAATCCGAAACACAATATAACACAAAATGTATCCAACAAGTGTGAGCGAGAAAGAGGAATATTATCGCCGCCAGGGCTGGATCAGATTACCGCAAAATAGATTGGAATTTGAGTTAAATGAATAACTGTTGAATTCTACAGGAAATGAATGTAGCTTCAAATTTTCTAGATCAAAAAAATTCAATTGAAAATTTCTTTAAAATTGATTAATTATTCTTGATATTAGAGACTAAACAATAAGCAATAAAACAATGTTAAATCTATCGACGATCGAGTAATCGTACTATAGACATTTAATCGCTTTTTGATTATTAAATGTTTATATATGTATACATATATCAATATCATCAATATTTGAACAAGAAAAATGTGTTGATAAAAACTAAAAGAAAAGAAGAAAGTTAATTTTAGAAACTTAATTTGTTTAATTTTTTTATAATACAAATACATAAATCCGATCAATAAAAATTAACCGCATTTAAAATTAACTTAAAAGTTTAAAGAGAAAAAAAAATGTTATTCTTTCATGAAATTTCTCCGCATTTGTTGTAACTTTTTTATATATGAAATATATACATATATGTAGATATATATAATTTATAAACATTTAAAATTAACTTTAAAGTTTAAAGAGTAAAAAATGTTACTCTTATGAAATTTCTCCGCATTTGTTGTAACTTTTTAAAATATAAGCCCAATTAAAATGTTCCACTATCTGCTACGTATAAAACAGTAAAAAAAACAGTTAAATATACATATTTTTTTAAATTTAGAAATAACCTAAAAATTTTTTTATCTATTTCATAGAAATAAAAGCAAACAATTTTTTATCGACTAAATTAAATTCTAATTTTGATATTATTGAAGCTCTTATAACAGATTAAATCCGGGCCTGATTTTAGTATTGCAAAACCTGAGCTAAACTTTAACTTGACTTATCAATTGCCATTCAAGCAAGTGCAACTGTTTATTATCGACCCTCGGAGAGAATGTTATGTTATGACACGTAGTCGCCGATTGTGATATGGACTACCTACATATATATCTATACATATATGTACATATGTATATAAATGCTTATATATTTATTTGTATATATATATGTATGTATAAATATGTAATTTTGTCATTGTCGTTGTCGTCACCCGCATGTCTTTTGGCAGTAGCAGTAGCAGTTGGGTCGCAATTAACATAAAAATTAGTGATAAGACGTAATTAAAATTTATAAAAATAAAAAGAGAACAGAAAACGCAAAATGTTTTTTTTATCTACATATGCAAGTATTTATATATATGTATATTTACATTTATATATAATACTTATGTATACATAGATAGATGTACATATATATGTACATACATAAGTACATATATATTAGTCGATCCAAAGGGGCGAATACTGTTAGTGGTCGTGTTGGTCACGATTCCAAATGCTTATGTAAAAAATAAAGAACACAAAAAAACAAAAGCTACGCAAGTTGCTGCTGCAATTGTGATAAAAGTTTATCGCGTTGCGCTTTGCTATTTTATTTTTTTTTCTCTCCCTCTCTCTCGCTTTTCTATTTCTTCTCTTCAAGCAGAAGACTGAGCAACAACTGCGATGGAAACGGAGAAGGGAGCGATGGTGTAAAGGCAGAGGCAGAGACAAGTGTGCTAAAAGATAAATATGCAAAGTGTAGAATTGTTTAGGGGGCGAGGATGGGGCCTGTATGATAAGCGGCAGCAAGTGCAGGTGAAGCACCAACAATTACAGCAACAACAACAAGAACAACAACATCAACAGCAGCTGCATAGATAAATGCCCTAATTTATCGAAACTTGTGTTTGTTTTTTTTTTTTTTTGCCTCAACATACATACATACATATATACATAGGAAAAGAGAGGTAATAAGAGGATAAGGGACAGAGATAGAGCCACGAAGAGAAGAGTTAAAGGTTATGCAGAGTCTAGCCATTTTACCGTCTAAGAAGAAAAATAATATTACTATCTGGCAACATTAGTTCAATGGAAATATAATGAAATAAATAGAAAACCATGGAAATAAAAATGCCTGCGATATTTCGTTATTCGAAAGGTCAACATTAATTATTTTAATTAAATTTGGCAAATAAACAAATAAAATATTGCGTTTTAAACAGATTATTTCATATATACATATACATATATAGTTACTACAAGTATCCTGATCTGATATTTTTAATTTTTCAATTGCTCAATTTTTTAATTATCGATCATTTCTGATGGGTCTATATGATATCTTCAGGCCTTATATACTGAAAATATGACATAATATTTTAATTAAATTCATATAAACTTTGATTATTTCAATTATTTCAATTCAAATTATTTTCAATTTGGATAATAAAAAAATAATTAATGATAAAAACAAAAGATGGACTAACTTCCTAATTTTCCTATATAATTCACCAGAAGCATTTAAATTAAACAACCAAATTACAAATTCAATATTTTGATGGGAAAAATTTTTCATACAAAATTTTTTTTGTACCGATTGTTCCTATAGCAGCTATATGATATAGCCAACCGATTCGATCAGACGGAAGTATCAAAAAATATTAAACAAATATCAAATTTCGTGGCATTCGGTTGAAAAACAACAGAGTTATGAGGATAAGCCTTATTCAGACCGATCGTTCCTATGGGAGCTATATGATATAGTCGTCCGATTCGATCAAACTTGGTTGAAGTATCAAGAAGCATATTAAACTCATAAATATCAAATTTCGTGGCATTCGGTTGAAAAACAACAGTTATGAGGATAATCCTTATTTATGACCGATCGTTCCTAGGGCTATATGGTATAGTCGTCCGATTCTGATCAAACTGTAAAGTATCAAGAAGCATATTAAACTCATAAATATCAAATTTCGTGGCATTCGGTTAAAAACAACAGAGTTATTGAGGATAAAGCTTATTCCTTACCGATCGTTCCTAGGGAGCTATTCCATCGGGATGATTAGATATACAATGCCTCGCAAAAGGAGCCTATGCTGAAAATCTCAGCTCGTAGCTCTTATGGTCTCGGAGGAGAAGCGATCAAAAAAAACGGACAGACGGACAGACGGACAAACGGACATGGTCATATCGACTCGGCTATTCAGCTGATCAAGAATATATATACTTTATATAGTCGGAGATGCTTCCTTCGTGCGCAAACTTCTGACAAAATTAATATACCCTGCAAGGGTATAAAAAAGAGAATTAAAGGAAAATTTATTATAAAAATAAATATACATAAATATCAAATCGTATCAAATCATATATATCTATATACATACATATGTACATATGTATGTACATATACAGTGAATCACATTAATATTCGGTTTTTAATTTTTTCAACTTTTAACGCATATATGTATGCAACTCTTCTAAAATTTTATCAGAAAATTTTAAGCAGTCGGCGGAGAAAATGGGCATTTCCCAGAAATTTCAGTTATACAAAGACAATGACCCTAACCTTGAAGCCCATAAGGAGAGGCCTTATAATAAAAAACCGAATATTAATGTGATTCACTGTATGTGTGCTGTGAAAACTTTCAGCGACCATCGGCAAATTTTTGACCGCCCGAGGTGTCCGCCCATAGGAAAATACATACATACATGCATTCATACATATATATATATGTACATATATGTAATTATTATAACACTATGGTCGCCGAAAAAGGTCCCCAACCAATAAAGGTGGCTGTTAAGGGGAAGTTTCGTTATTCTAAAATAAAATGTATAAACATACATACATACATATTAAATAGTCTTTACAGGATCTGCTCTATAACTTAACAATGAAGCACTGACTTTGAGTATACCCTGTAACAAGTATTGGTACTTAAAAAACTCCCCCGAAATGAATTGAAATTCCCTCAACATGCCCCAACAACAAATGCACTTATACTACTTGCAGCAACTTAAACTGCTTGCAGAATAAAGCAGTGCTATCTCGCTCCCATACGCGTATTCGAGTAACAACCGTTGTTGCTCTTGGTAGTTTAGTACAAAACGTTTATACGTACAGATGTATGTGTGTACATACATATGTACATATGTATATCACCGATTTTTGGTCAGCTGGTACATATTGGGTATATTATTAGTGTAACAAAAAGAAATAGGGAACCTTCAACACAGCTCTAGTGGAAGAGGGCGTGGCACTAGAGAGATGTTCACACTAAATTTGGTAGCCTCTAGGTCTGAGATCTAGGTGGTTATATGAACGAACGGGCGGACAGACGGACAGATGGACGGACCCTTTTTTGTTATTTTTTCCCGATCTAAAGCATTTAAAAAAAATGTAGTGATGCAGTTTAGTTTAATATCTAATTATATAACAAATGATTTATTTACAGTATTTACTTCAAAATTTATTCACAAAAAACCAAAAAAAAAAATAAAATATAGATACATATATATGTCGTGTCATTGAATTGTTGTTGCTATTCCGCTTTTGCAGTGTCATAGGTTTATTAATTCCCAAACACCTTGTCGTTATTGCCACCTGGTTATTGCTGGAGTCAATTAGGTGACAGGTTGTAGTTGCCACATATTGGCATGATGCTGGAAGCAAATGTCATATGAGTCTGAAGGTGTAGGGGGAAATGACTAAGAATTAATATTGCAATTGCTGAACGTAGTCCCCCAGGTTGCTTAGTTATTATGAGATTCTCAGAGAAAGGCATTCTGATATTCGTTTTGGAGCCAAAATAAAGAAAAGTAAAGAAAAGAGAATAAAAGTGAATGAAGTAAGCAAGTCGTCCCTGCCGAATTGGAGTACACCCTGTACCAATAAGAGATATTTCATAAAATCAGTCTCCGACGAAATCCTCATTAATTGAATATAAATTTTACTTATACATATTACATAATATTTTCTTCATATTAAATGAATTTTCTTATATTTAAATAAGTTTTCCAGATTTTTATGCTAATTAAAAACGGCGATTCTAAAAATCAAAATAGGACAATCAGACGAGATTTGACTGAATTGGAGCCCTCTGGAGTAGAGGTTCCTTCGAAGGATTTTACCAATGGTTTATAGGCTCTAAGTTGGCCATCTTTTGGCCGATTTTGAAAAGTTTTACATCAATCTTCTGGATAATTTCCGTATTAACAAACTACATTAAAAGTTGAAAAAAGTTGGAAAAAAATTTTTGAACAGATTTTCGTGAATTTTTTCAGTGTAACCATCGTTAAAATTTGCGAAAATCGAGTTGAAAATTACTTTTCCAGATTTTTATGCTAATTAAAAACGGCGATTCTAAAAATCAAATAAAGACATAGTTTTTCAAAATCAGACGAGATTTGACTGAATTGGAGCCCTCTGAAGTAGAGGTTCCTTAGAAGGATTTGTCCGACATGGCTATATCGACTCGGCTGTTAATGCTGATCAAGAATATATATACTTTATTGGGTCGGAAAATTTACCTTCTGCCTGTTACATACATTTTGGCGACTTTAATATACCCTTGAACCCTATGGGTACAGGGTATAAAAATTGAAAGTGTAGTCCAAAATTCTATCCCGACATATATGTACATATATCGACTCGCCTGCTGATCAAGAATACATATATATGTATGTACCCTTTTAACCCATGGATACAGGGTATAAATATCGACATACTATCTCTATCGTTTCTAAATCTTCATTCAATACTTTGTTGTCAATTTGTTCATGCCAAATTAATTTTTTAACGATTTTTATTACCTGTTGTTACTATTATGTAAAATGATATGAATGTGTTTCTAACACGTTTCATGATTACCATATCGTATATAAAATGTAGATTTTTCATCAAAGATAAGTTAAAATAGATATTATATCTATATTTAAATCTTTCGCTTTTAAACAAGGGAAAGCGGCATATGTATGTATGTATGTATGTATTGACACAGGTAAGATATCATTATCAAACCACAATATCAGACAATAATTGTGGAAACTTGAAAGATATAGAGAACATAACACATACATATACATTCCCATGACTAGCTATGTATTTATCAGATCACAATCAGGTTTGATGAAATCACTTATTAAATGCAAATCTTGTCGATAAATCAAAAAGTTGTTATGGAATATGTATGTAAATAATATTAAAATGATAGTCGAAAGAAGTTCCATTACAAATATTTGCCATATTATAGAATTATCAATTTGTATACATATATATATATATATATATATATATATATATATATATATATATATATATATCGTGAGTATATCTACATTTATAAGCTCAGGTTTTTTTTTTTGTTGTTCTAATGCTTGCCACATATCATATTTCCATGCCACATATCAAAAGTGTTAAGCTGAAACGTGCTACGATAAGGAGTCCGAAAAAAATGGCACTTTTTGTGTTAATTTTAGATGAGGTGCGGTAGAGTTAAGGTAGAGGGGGTGGGGGGGGGGGCGATCTGTGTACGATTCCGATTAAATACTACAAGTGAGTGTCCAGAGCTCTGGGCACGTTTTATCGATTTCGAAAATGCATTCATTGAGTGTCAAATGGCTTTAGGGGCCCATATATCAAATGGCAAACAACAACAACAACAACAACAAACAGCGAAATGTAATTAGTTAATATATTGTAAGACAAGGTGTGGCTGAGTCGGGGCTCACCCTTGCTACCGCCCTCTCTTTACCAACCCCTTTTGCCAACACCTTTGTGTCAAGCTAAAAAAACCAACAAAGAAATTTCATTTTTGATTGTTTCTTTTTTTCAGTTTTTTCAGTTTTGTTTTTTTTTTTGTTTTTAGTTTTTATGCGAGCAGAACCAAAAACCAAAAATCAAGTTGAAATCAACAACTTGGCATAGTTTCTTTACATATATCTGGTTACCGCTGCCCAATCCCCTAACCCACACACACACTGTTCCCCCCTCATTGACCAACAACTGTTGACCCATTGTTTGGGCTGTTTGCTGTGTTCGTCCACATGTTGTACAGAAACAGAAAACCCAAAATGCTGACATAAACACTTAGGCATGTCTACGAGAAATACAGATGTAGCCCAAGAATAACATAAAACTATATATAAAAAGAATGTTAAATAACTAAAAGAAATACACATTTGTTCAGAATGAGACAAATATATTTACATATTTATATGGATGGGTAAGATCTTTAAATAAAGTTTGCCGATCTTGTGCAAATAGAGCTTAGTCTAAAAGAAAGTGATCAAACTAACATTAAAGAAATAATTAAACGTTTTAATCTAGAAAATTCTTAATGATCTATAAAGATAAAATAATGTGTATAACAAGAGATCCTGATTTCTTATTGTTTTTCGTAAATGATCGTTCTTACGTCAAGAAAATCAATTCTTTGCTACAACTATGAAGATCGCATACCCTTGCAGATTGTTTCTATATATGCTCATATCTCATATCTCTGCGTACACCCCCCCAAGAGAACTTTTTTTTGGGCATATATTTATTTGGAATCTGTCCAGATGGACATGGAATATGACAGAGAGAGAGAGGAGAGAGGGGGGGGTACGATTCAGGGACGAGTCATCAGTCCATCTCTGGTCTAAATTGTAAATCTAGAGGGTGACATCTTTTAAGACGTCTTGTATGGTTACTTATGTCCAGCAGGTTGAGGGCTTAATTACTGACGGAACAGCTACTTAGGTCATAGAACTAAACTTCTATTTTCAAGTGGCGATTACATTTGATATAATGCACTTTTTAAAATGCTTCTTTTTTATGTAATTCTTTATTCCATGTGGTTTTTTTTCATCACAAATACAATCTAAATATTAAAAAAAAATTATTTAAGAAATAACATAACAAACACGTTTGCCGATCTTGTGCAATGTATGTGTACACTCATTTACGAGAACCATTAAGGAGTATAAGAACAATCTATAGGATATAGTCGATAAATTCTGAATTCTGATTTCAACAGAGATATTTCTATACATACCCAAATTCATGCCCATAGTTTAAAAAATAAACATTTTTAAATTACAAACAATTTTTTTGGATTGATTGTTCCTATGGCAGCTATATGATATAGTCAACCGATTCTTATAAAACTTAGTTAAAGTGTAAAAAATTATATTTAACTCACAATAATTAAATTTCTTTGCATTCGCTTAAAAATCTCTTTTGATTTTATTGAGGTTAAACCCTATTCACGACTGACAGGCGGATAGGGCTAATCATACTGATCAAGAACATAAGTACATATGTATGTACTGTATACAGTTCGAGATGCTTCCTTTTGTGCGTTGCAAACTTCTGACCAAAATTAATATACCCTCTGCAAGGGTATAATATTTTATATCCCAATAGATCCTGGTTTCTTAATTAAACGATTGTTGCCATCACAAGCATTTTTTTCTACATAAATGAGTTAATTAAATTGAATATCTTTTATTAAAAAAATTATTATTTTTCGCATTGGTAATTCTGTAATCTGAATTGTTTTTAATTACTTTGTATTATTTAGAAATTTATATGTATTTAATATTATTTATAGATAAAATTTAAAAAAATTAAACTTGCTTTCAAAGATTGTAACATTATCGATGTTGCAAAATTAATATATACTTCAAATATTTTCTCAAGTGTCTAATAATCGGAATGATAATTTTCAATTGGGATCATATTTCACAAAGTTAATTTAGACAAAAAAAAATATTTAAAGATTAGTTTAATAGTGGAAAAAATTTCACTAAAATTTGCAAGCCTTCTAGTTGGTTTATTTTAGATCTATTTTTACTTTGATCTGATTTTATAGCCAATATTGTTAAAATATGTTTAGATATATATTTGTAGTCTTTACCTTTATTCAACGGCTTTGGATTCAACTGTTTGCGTCGTGACATTGTTTGCATGAAGACCAACTTGTTGGTGGTGCTGGGCTCCTCCTGCTGGAACAACATTAAAAAATTTGCTGGCACTCTTCAAACATTTTTCACTATCTATTTTACAACACTTTGATTGCACAGTTGTTGCTGTTTTATTTATTTATTTTTTTTTTTCAATTTCTTTCCGTTTAATTTGATTATTGAATATTAATTGATTTGGGTTTAGGGATCGGGGCGCGCGGTTGAAAGATCGCAAATCTTTTTGATTATTTCTTACTTGTCGCGTGTTGTTAGCGCAGCAGTAAATAGTGGCGACGACACGTTTGTTTAGGGCAAAGTCTTGCTCACAACTGAACGCTGCTGCAGGTTGTGGGAGTTCGCGGCGTCCCAAGCTTCACACAACCGGTAGCCCGATAAGCGAACGAGTGAGTGAGAGAGAGAGGAAATGAGTTTAATAGTAAATTGTGGGGCTCTCTTGGGGAGCTCTTTCTCTCTCTCTCTCTCTTTTTCTCTCTCTCTCTGTCGCTCGCTTTCTGCGCGCGCATTTGTCATTTTGTTTTTACTTGATTTTTCATTGCCGTCTTTTGCTTTGGTGTCTGCTTCGTCGCTGCACGATAAGAATCAAAACAAAAACGTTGAAAATAAAATAAAACAACACGAAACACGCGGCAGTTGCCCATTTCGGGTATGCAATAGAATTCGTGATGTGAATCGTGACGATGAAACTATCGATTAACGGGAAATTTCCAATCGAAATTCAAAATAAATTCATATGTATTTTCTAAATAAACAATTTTTTTCATTTCTCTTTGAAATTAAGACATATGTCTTTTAATTACATTTATTATTCCACATACCCAAGATATTCACTCAGAAATTTAGAACTTAACGAAAGAAACTGAAGTTCATTATGTTCTAATAGTTTCTCAGCTAGTTGTAGAATCTATTGTAAAAGGAGTTCGTGATACTTAAAAAGATAATGATATAATACTTATAAAAATATGCATATAAATATGTTTTCATATTAAATGAGAGAGAGAAAACCACTTGTAGAATGTGTATAAAAGTTTAATTGTATTAATTTTATTCTTAACTCCTGTTAGTCTTAACATTTATATCATTTTTTAAATTTAAAATTAAATTTTTCAATAAATTAGAAAATATTAAATATTAAATTAATATTCAAATATTAAATTAATACAAACAAATACTATTTATAAATAACCGCCCTATCGATACATTATCATTTCACATTCCGCATCACTATACATTTAAAGCAAGCGTACCATCAGCATATGGCCACACTATACGCCACCCTGTGCCTCCTCTCGCTAACAGATGGCGCCTCTGTGTCATTAGCCGGCATTAACGTATTTCAAATTTTTAAATATTTTTGCAATTTTCAAATTTCTTGTTTTTCTTTTTAAAAATTTCATTTCCTGGTTAGCTAACCATTTACTGTGTTTAGCTGCTGCACTTCCGCTTTAATTCCCATTCTAAAATATATTATTTTACACCTTTTCCTTTATTTTTTTGCCTTTGTCTTGGTTTGGTAATTTGCACCTAATGGAATTTATATATATTTTTTTTATTTTTAACAGGTTTCGCCTTACATTTGCATTGGATGGTCATAGATTTAAAAAATGCCGACAGCAAAGGAAATGAAGTGCTTCCGTTTGGACATTCACGCCCACCCAAATGCTGGCTGGTCACAACTAAGGGCGATTCTATGCAAATGAAAATGCATAAGCCATAAATACCACAAAACTGACGACAATGGTAGACAACGGACATAATCCCCGCTAACATATGGCCTAGTCGATTAATGGTTACTCCCATACACTCACCCACGACTCCCCCCCGCCACCAGTTGCCTTTCACTCCTTCAATTTCCTTATGCTCCTTTATTAGTCGTTAATTTGTTAATCGTTGACCTTCGCATCGTTCATTAAACCCAATGAGCGATTTTTTCTTTCGCTTTTTGTAGGTGGCTGACAGTTTCGTTTTTCTTCTTCTTATTTTGAGACTCAAAATGCAATTTGGCAATCGAGTGAAAAACCTAAAATATATAGTATGTGTTGTATCTATATATTTAATGAAACACAAAAAGAAAAGATGCAGTTGTCGTCGAAGCGAATAGCTAAAATACCCAAAAGCAAATGAAGGCTAAAGAAATCGTGAACATAATATCGAATAGAAACCCTGGGAAAATATTTAGTAGTATAGTTCGTCGATTACATTTCAATTTGAAACTATATAATTTGATTCTAGTATACAATCTTTTCTAAAGATAGCCCAACTACAAAAACAGAAGAAGTAATCAAATATTTTTTTCAGTTACAAAGAATTCAAAAATTTCTTATTAGAAAAGCAAACCAAATTATTTCCTTTATCTTGTAATATAAATATCTAAATAAAATTTTATAAAATCTGTTTACTAGAATATTCTTTTATATTTCATTATTAATGAATTCCTTTATATTCTAGAACAATTATCTAATTAAAATTTTAAAAATTTTCTTTTGGTATTTTTTGTTTCTATATGTTTTATATTTAATTGATTATTTGTTGCTTATCCCCAAAAAGGGGGAGAGTAGAATTTCAAGCTCAAGGGCGGGGATTCTATAAACTTATATTTTATTTAAAAAAAGATTAATAATTTCAATTGACATTCAAACATTTACCGATGATTTCTATCTCTTCGAATCTTCCATCTTTATATATATTTGGAGTTACAAATTTATATTTTAATTGATCATTTTACTAAACATAAACTAACTCAAAAATTATATATGTATGTATACATATTTAACAATCAAGGTGTATACATTTCCTTAAATAAATTATAATATACATAATAATAATTTCTATATACATAAGTGCTTAATTCTGTTAGGTATGATAAAATAATAATCCTATTAATTTCAATATTTATTCTCTTTTTTAATTTTTAAGGACCAAAACTTAGTAAAGGAATTAATGAGTGATCCCCAGTTATGACAAAATTCAGTTTTGAGATCACAGAATGTATTCTAAATATAAAAATATTAATAATTGTAAAACATGTAACTTGCATGCCCTTAATTTCTATTAACTAAACTGACTTAGTAACTTAAGTAACTCTTTCATGCTAAATATTAAAAGTCACATAATGGTTAAAGAAGTTGATTTACAGCAAAATAATTTATTACTTTGCCCATAAATCAAGCCACTTACAGCCAATAATTTTTTCAAGGTTTTACATTTATTTTCATGCCTATACCGTGTTATATCTAATTTGGCTTTAAAGTTAATATTTGTATAATTTGTGTTCTCAGAGGCGTGTTTTTTTTTGGGTTCTTCCTACCCAAAAATTTATATATTTAGGTATATGTACTAAGTAATATCTGTCACTGTAATCATAGTGCATTCACATTACCACTCACTCAAGGCAAAGTCTCTGAGCAATGACGACGACTGTGGGGCTGTGGCCCAGGTTCAGGTCAACCAACTTTAACGACGAGGCCGTTGCCAAAATACATTTTTGGAATACATATATATTTTTTTTTTTGTGAGAGGGAATACAATATATATAATAAATAAAACAAAAAAAAAAATAATAATAATACATGCTGAATATCATTGACCCGAGGTGCAGTTACCTTGTGAATATGAGTGCAATGATCCTGCGGGTCGATCTTCAGTGTCGTCGTCCCAGCCCTGGTAAACGTTAGCATCGACAGCGGCGGCATTGGCAGCGGCATCGACTTCGACATCAACGTTACGCACTGCCGTTAACCTTGTTTGCATGCCTTTGGCACTCTCACTCACTTACACACACACACAACCACACACACACCCTCTCTTTCTTTCTTAGTAGCCGCTGAGCTCCTTGCATAAATTAAAACTGCTGATGAAATTTCTTAACTTTGTCGCATAAGGCAAAATAACAAACAATAAACGAAATAAAATAAACCAAAAAAAAAAAACCGTTAAAAATATGCATTTAAATTTAAAAACCTTCTGTGCCACCGCCCACATTTTCAGTTTTTTTTTTTGTTGTGTGGTTGCTTCGCTGCCATTGCATTTAGGTAGATCAAAGTCCATTTGGCTCTGGGCCCCCGCTTATTTATAGCAAAAAATTCTAATAAAACAATTGCAGTAGAAACTTTTTTCTGCTTGCTCTCGCTCCCTCTCTCTCTCTCTCTCAACTTGGCGGCTGCCTCTCTGCTGCTCTTCTAATTGGCATCATCATTTATCGGTTTTGCGGTAGGTTCCGTTGTTCCCCAACCAACCATTCGACATATGAACATATGTATGTATGTATGTATAGTCTTGAATACTTAATTTGGCCGATGACTATATTATTGGCTATATCTGGTTTTTAGTATAAGAAGTGTAGGGGGGATTTCATAAAATGCCCAGAGGCTTCTAAAGACGAAATCAACATCCTAGTGTTGCCTACCAAAAGATAGCAACATTCCATCAACGGATCTTGCGTCATTTTTAGCACATTTTAACAAGATAAACAGAAAATATTGCAATGGCCTTATTTTATTATTAAAAGCGGGGAAAAACATGTTGTGCGCATTAACCCATTAGAATAGGGAATACCCATTTGCTGACCTCAGGAAAAATATGTATGAACCAATGCAAAAGGAGTTATTCACCTGCAATTCAAAAAATCATCGGATATCGATAACAATAAATATACTTTTTTTTGCAAAGGGTCACATAAATAGAATTTTCGTGGATTTTTTGTTTAATATCTTTAATTAAATTTACCCACCTAACAGAAAATTACAACCCGCATAACAGATATAAGGAAAGTAATGGAAAATATACCTATGTAAAGTTCATAAGTTTGGGTATTCATACAAACAGATAGAGATATCAGAGTGTGACTTAGTAATTGATGCTAATTAAGAAAGCATATACACAAAGATCGCCTGAGCCGAATTTTAATCGTAGGTGATTTTTCACACATTATTATTTGAAGATCCTAAAGAATGGTATTCAAAAATCGATAATAAAATTATCTAATTCTTGGGCAAGTTTCACCGAAACCTTGCATGTTTACAAATTCTTAAAAAGATAAGTAACTAAGTAACAGACGTTTCGCATAACTTAAATTTACTTTATTTTGCTTATCACCCAGTCTATTTATATATAGAACCGCCTCCGAATACTTGACAATTGATTGAACAAACCAACAAACAAGAAATCTACAAAAACAAATAATTTTGTAAAAAAAAGCGTATAAAAACATAAAATGATGAAATTAAATGTGATTTCAGCTAATACAAATGCAATTACTATTATTACGGAACTTTGACGACGGCACTCGAACAATATCGAACTGGTTTTACACGGTAAAGTTGAACTATATTGTAGTTATATGAGTAAAGTAGTTCGGGGTCACCTTCACCTTAACCTTGATACGATTCAGTTGATCATTAGCCTTACGCATGGAAATGGAAATCGATTTAATAGGGGGAAGAAAAGCGGGGAATGACATCATTCCAATGTTCGATGGAAGGCCATAGTCGGGCCTGTTTTTTTTTTTGCTTTTTTTGCACGTTGCGAACTTGGCCGGTTCAACGTTTTCTCAATTCGCTTGACCTTTAAAAAATGCAATCACAGTGAGTGTACACTTCCAGAGTGATCACTTCCGTTGTTGTCCTTGCTGAAAGAAAAAAAAATAACAGAGTACAAAAGCCTTTCAATACAACAGCAACAATTTTTTGTTTTTATTTTTATTTTATTTTTTTTTTTTTGGTTCGCTCCATATATTATAATCATTTCGATTTACGGCCTTAACACACACGATGCATAATTTGCAAAAATATGTTAATTGATCCCTCTCCCCCTCCCTTCTTCTGGTTCGTTTTCTTACCTTAAAAAAGCACAATCTTTAAAACGCGTCGCAAACTTTGCTAAAAATAAAAAAATATAGGCAAAAGGCATCAAGAAATTATAAGCACTCGTGCTCTATGATAACCACAAAATGTGCTAAATGCCTACCCGTCCGTCCGTCCGTCCGTCCGTCCGTACGTCCCTACACTTGATGATGTTGTTGATTTTGATTTCGATTTTGATGAGGTTGTCCACGCCAAACACCCATGGCCCCATACCCAACCCGCCCCGCCACACACACATACACACACACATACCTCTGTCATATACCCCTATTCCAAAAGACGAGACATGGCTACAACAATTGAAATTAATCTCATAATTCTCAAGTCACCCCCAACCTCACCTAATTTGACTTTGATACAGTCTAAAAATAAATGACTTTTAAAATGCCCAAAAATGGATTTCGAATCTCGTTTCCATGATGTCTAAAGAAAAAAAACAAATTACACTTAATGAATGACCGATTTGAATAATGCACGATCATTAATGAGTAGGTATAAATAATGTCAACAAATTATCGTACACGTTATCGCATCGACAGCTTAATATTTGATTACGAATATTTTTTTAATAAAATCGACATAAACTAATATAGATTCTAGCCAGATTTTATGATGGTAGCTTTACAAACTGTAGCTATTGGACTTTAAGTTTGGCTAAAGTGTTATTAAGAAATACTTCATGGGTCCTAGCTAGTTTAAATGTAATGCAACTTGACCATTATTATTTAAAGTAAAAAAAATGGGAATATGGTTTTCAGGGTTAACTCCAAAATCTTCATCCAAATGATGATTCCTACTCTCTGAGCTTTATAATGCATATTAGTTGATACGAATACGATTCCACAGAAATCATAAAAAATGATTTATACAGAAATGAAAGAAAGAAAGAAAAAGAAATTAACGAAATGACCTTCGATTGCTTTCATTTTGCTTTACCTTCTCCAGTAGACAACGACAACGACAACGACAACAACAAGAGTGCGTCATACTGATATGGGCAATATAAGAGATTCAATTCAATACCATACGACCTTATTGCACTTTCAGACAGTCCACCAGCAGTGACCAGCTGGCCACTCAATCAATGCGTGGCTACGTGTAATCAGCTCTGATAAGCAACAATACCCCACTCCCCACCCCATCACACTTTCCGCCATCCATCCGTCACATATGTATGTATAAGATTGGGATCGTCATAGAAAATATCGGAAACGGGCCCACTTAGACAAACAGCAACAATGTCAACAATAATACGAACAATCGGTATGTAGAATTTTAAGGTGAGAAGCGTGCGAATGGCTACAGGGGGGAGGGCACTCGTTGGGTTGTTTCCATTGTTTTGTATATATGTATGTATGTATGTATGTGTGTATGTATATACACGAGCCTCCTACCGAAGGGTTTTGCACATTTATGGCCCACTCAAGGGCGATTCACACCCGAAACAAAATGGATTAATAACAGAACCAAATAAACAACGCCCCGAAATAACACTACAAACATACATACATACATACATATATTTCAATATACATACATATGTACAAATTTATAATATCTACGTCATGTGGTAGGTAGGCTGTTATTTGGTTGAAACGATTGGATGTTCACGTTGTTGGCGGCTGTCACAAATGAATTGGATAAACATTTCGATCGGATATGGCAACGGGAGAGCGAGAACGATAGATAATTCAGATTGCATAACTAATGAGAGGTAAAAATAAAGGTATCTGAAACGTTTTCGTGGGTACTGTACCTTAGTTTAGAGAGAGAAAAGATCAGCCAACTGTCATATCTAGATAAGGAACTTTCAAAATGACTTGGCAAAATTTCCACTAAAATGAAAGTAAAGATTGTTTCAAAAAGAATACATAAAAAAGTAAAGCTACCAAAAATATATCTTGTTAATAGATTTTTCAAAAAAAAATCTGTGATTTTTATTCTATTGAATAGGATAGGAAGAACCAACGAGAAATAATATTTTCCTATAATTCATTCATATTCATTAACACATACATACATACATATGTATGTATGTATCGGTTATGATTTCAGTAAACGGTTAAGTTTGTATGTATATTTTTACTTTAGGACCTGAATAAATAATTTGTTGCACCATTTGAACCTCATTTTAATTGTATAGTATAATATAATACGTTTTGTGACGTCATGATACAAATACAAATTCAATTTATAATCATGTCATTAGATTATTGAATCACATATTGAAATTAAGCTTATAGTAATAAGTATTGCACACAAACAAGTTTGCGCAATGTTTCTTTCGATCGATCCGATTGCCAATCGGTTCAGGCTGATAAACATTGTGCTTGTACCCCCATTGAGAGTACGTTCTCATGAACGTAGCAAACAAAGTTTTACTATCGCAAAAACAATTTTGTCTCGGATAAGGAGCAAAGAAATTCACGTTCCGTTCTGTTGATAAGAGTGATTTGGGGGGGCAAAACGTTGTCCAGCTGGGGGAACTGGAAATTGAGGTCTTATCTCGTATTACCTCTGGCGGCGGCCTTATCGTCTCCCTCCCCCAATTGTTTATTGCCGACACAGTGAGAGAAAGAAATATAGATAGAGAGAATAGGGTTGCATGGCCTTTGGCATCAATGTGAAAAAATATATATACATATGTACATATGTATGTTATAGGGTAGTCTATTTATGAATAAAGCGCCATATATTTTCGCCATTCTCATTTTCTGTTCACGTTGACTTCACGTGCCCGATCATCAGATTTGATGTGAGTGTCTTGTCTCCTCCTTCGTCTTTGGCTAAATTTATTTATATAAAGTATATTCTTTTCTACTTATTGATGGCGTCTTATTTGTGTCGATTCCCATTGAATTGCGTGATGATGAATCTGTTGTTTTCTACATCCCAAAGGCAACTGTCCCATTAAATTGAGTCCACCTGAACCGGTCCAGGGACAACAACTTTCAAGTTCAGTTACACTTTTCGCCTCTCAGCCGTTTTGCCTTCTTTTTGGCATGACCACGAATTGGGCCAAGGTCAGCATCAGCTATAGCAATCGGCATACAGAACAAGTACCTATAGATATTCATATATGTATGTAGCTATAGCTACTGAGGCATGAGCCCCTAGAGCGAGGCCTCTAGATTCCTTCATTGTTTTGTGTACGCATTGATGATGATGATGTGAGGAAACCTCATATAAATTTCCATTTGGGAACTTAACAAAATGATTCCAAGGTCTGACATGGATTCTGTTTACCAACAACCGCAGCAAATTGTAAAATTTAGTTCTCTAGTCTCGAGTCCGCCCTTTCCCTTTAAACATTCAGATAGCCCCATTAAGTTTTTTTTTTAAACGACGCGTCATCTGGCACGTAGGCGCAGCACCACATACAAAAAGTGACTGAGAACGCAATGTAAATGAGGAGTTAGGTAAAATGATTCGAAACATGCATTAGACTTAGATCTTAGTTCTTAGTTCTTAGTTAATATAATGTATATCATCTAAATATGGGATTAGTAAACAAGTTTCATTTTTTCAAATGAGAAAGTATAAAACTTTTGAACAGATAAAGAATACACATACAGATGTATAAATATAAAAATTATTATATTATATTATATTCTAAGTATATTCAAGATATGTATGTACCTAATGTGGAAAATTTTCGATTTAAAATTTGTAAGAGAAGAAAACATTTAGTTAACATTAAATAATAATGTACCTATGTACATACATATTTTTTTAATTCAAACTTAAACCGGTTTTTATTGAATATGCTGAAATCCATTATTACTTCTGATTCTTAAGAAAACAAAAAGCCTTAAATGTCAAATGTGACTAAAAAAAACTTTTTTAAATTAGTGTTATATATGTATGCTTGTACGTACAATCTGATATTATCCCTTGATTCCATTTATATTTAAATATCATATATGTATGTCAGTTTTTAAATTGTGGATTTTTAATCGAACACGCAAAATAAGGTTAATTTGTTTTCTAATGCTTAATCTACACCGACACCTTCCCAAACGAAAATATAATTTGCGTTGAAATTTATATAAATTGATTGCATGATTATACGAAATGTATACCTACATATGTACATATGTGTTTTCTTTATTGTTAAATAGAAAGTTCTATATGAATTTGCATGTACGATAACTATGTACATTCATATACATATATGTACATATGTTGCTGTGAAAAATACAAATAAAATTTTCACTAATTTTTCACTTTTCGAAACGTGATTTTTCATACTATAAGCTTCTGAACTGTAAATCTTATTTAAAACAAATATGTATGTATGAATACATAACGGAATGACTATAATTCTATAGTTTCTCGCGTGACTCATGGAAGATGTAAGTATAATCTAATTTTATTTTACATATGTATGTATTTCTATAACAGATTGTTGACTTTATACTTTTTCAAGTACACAAAATATAATTGCAGCGATTTAGTTAATTTATTTATAATTATGCTAACTGAAAATTCATCATTTATAAGTCCAAGTAAACAAAAAAAAGAAACAAAATAAACAGCAAAGTGATGTCTGGTCTTTAGAGAGGTGGAGGATGGTTGACGTCATGGGGGTAAAGCAATGCTGTCGAGATGAATTCGAGGGGGTTTTACCCAAAAAAAAAAAAAAAAAAAAAATCATAGATACAAAATTTGTTTGTGGAAAATTATATGACCAACGATTTGGACTTGTTGCCGTGCCGAATTATAGAAAAATGTTCACATGATTTGCATAGAGCAGCACTTGCCGTCTACAAAAAATCGTACTTTTTTGACAGAGCTGACGTCACGCTCTTTCACCTGCGATTGACGTGAAGCCAAATGGGGCAACAGGCAACGCCTCTTCAAATTTGAGTATCCCACTAACGTAAAAGGAAAAATGTTGCGTGGACCTTGAACCCTGAAACCAGAAATTGAAGGGAATGAATGTCAACGTCATGGCGCCAATGCTGCGTAGGAGCAACAGGAGTAGGACATTCTTTTATTACAAGTGACGTCACAAACGTAAGGCGAGTTACGTCAATGCGCAAGCTCCATTTCTCTGTCTTTTACATTTTGGTAAGAGCATGGGCCCACGTGTTCTCGGAATGCGTAGGTTTCGCCTCCCAGTTTGGCATGTCAAGGAAACTTTGAAACTGAACTTGAACCCTGCGTACGTTTTTGGCTGTCCGGGTGATACATAAACATAAATATGTACATATGTACATACATACATAAATACATAAATACAGACATATATACATACATACATATGTATGTATGTATGTATGCATTTACGTATATTTTGCAGCTAATTTTAAATGTGCCCCCCTATTTTCAGAGCTCAAGCTGATTAAATGTTCTATACAATCATAAATTCCTCTCAATTGCGTCGCAATGCAATTGTGGGTGGATGGGGGAACGTCCCACTTACAAAACCACACACATACTCACACCTATAGAGACACATGTATGTACATATGTACATACATACACGCCCACCCATTTCTGCGTCCATCAAGTAGAGGCCAATTGCATGCCATGACTGTGCTTTCAGTTCCGCGCGAAATTTACACACGAATTCCGTTTCCAATAACAAACACCAGACACATACACATACACATACACTCATCAAGTTAGTCACACACATACACACATTTTCACAGACACTCGCACACACAGCCAGTCAGCACGCCACCAACTGCTAGGTCAGCCAAAGTATCAACAAATGTGCACGTGAACATCATGAGGTCAACGCGTGAACAGTTTTTTATATGATAATTCACAGACACATAAACACATACAACAGACAGAGAGAGAGCGCAATAGAAGAAAGAGGGAGAGAGAGCGAAAACCAGTAAGCCGGAAGGTTGTCAGCTTCTAGAGGTACGACTTGTTGATACCCAAAAAAAAGTAATACAAGACAAGCGCTAAAAACTTAAAACGAATTATTTTATTTTTTATGTTTAGGGACAGACTGCTGCTGTCCTTAATATGTATTTAATATTAATATTTAATAATTAATTGAGAATATTCGCAATGGCTATCATACCCATCTAATTTCTGGTTCTGTTCAAGTATGGTAGTCGTTTTTCTTGTTGTTGCGCAAGAGAGCCACAGAGAGAGAGCCGCTTTTTGAATAGTCACAGCTGTTTTTATATGGTTGTCGATGGCGCTCTCTCCCACACACTCACTAACACATGAATAAAGTGTGTTTGTATTTTGTGGCGCTGCTGCACGAGCCCCTCTTTTTGTTGCGAATGTACCTACAAAAAATAATATGGGTGCAGGTTGAGCAGCTCAATCTGGAGTCTGGGAATTCCAGTAAAAACGACTGGAATTACTTTTACAATTAGAAATAGTTATTAACATACATATGTATGTATGTACATATATATGTGTGTTCAAGTAATTAAATTCTCTCATAGCATTTGAAAACATTTTTTTGTCGTTTTGATGTTTCCTTCATTAATGAAATCGCCAACAGTTTTGGCTAGACATTATGCAAATAACAAAATATATGCTTATGACTGGGAATTGGAGGCCAACTCAAAGCTATTCAGACTGATATCTTATAGACGGTTTAATGGGCGCGCCTGATATTTAAATTTTGTTTAAATCGAGCCTGTTTATTTTCTGTGTTTCTTCTTCTTTTGTAGTCTTCGATTAATCACTCAAACAAACTTCCGTGGCAACATACGAAAACCTGCGTCAGCTTCAGTCATGGCTTTGGGGCGTGTATGTATGTATGTATATATGTACATACATACAGATACACGCACACGCTAGTGTCTGGGTGTGTGTGTGTGAGCTGTGCACGCTTCGTGTGCATGGACAAGCTATGAATAGACAGCCAGCCCCAAAAAATATGGGGTCTAATCGGAACAGCTGATGACGTTCATGCGTTGGTTACGTGCTCGTGGGGTGTCTTCTTTTGAAAAGAACGGAGCAGAGGGCGGCAGGAGAAAGACCTGACCTTTTTGCTAGAGAGAAGCAGAGGCGGCAACACGCCTTAGGTGAATGTTGTCCACAATTCAAAACCAAAAGATAGCGCAAAGATCTAAGCAATGGTCTACGTCATTGACAAGCTAACATAACGTTGTATTCGTTTTTTTTGCGTTAAGTTAATTAAATTTCATTTGGATAAATACGTACAATATTTTTACATTATTGCCCATGTCGTACAACTATATGTTATATAAATATCTATATAGACTGCAAAACCTTGTTACCAATACAACTATGACGTCACAGATTCATTGCTGGAGCAGCTTATGTTATGCTGACTATCTTGCTGCCCTGCAACGTGATTGCCGCTGGTTGCTCTGCCCACGTTTTGAATGGCTGATGACGATTTTCTCACTCCCTCTCACTCACTCCCACTTACAAGTGATTACGTCGGCGCTCCTCTCTCAGCCACAGACACACACACACACAGATACAAGCATTTACCGCGAATGTATGTGTGACTAAGTTAGCTCTGATGGTAGCTGGCCAACTGATTGTTATTCATTCGTCTGTTGAATTCTGAACGTAACGGTTCGCTTTAGCTCCGCCGAAAGCCACGGGCCAACTTAAAACACTTAACAAGTGAAAAAATAAACCTAAGAATTAAAATCTAACAAAGTGATAAGACACACAACAAACAAATTGAAAGAACTCTCAAAGCACAAGAAGAGAGTAAAAGAGTGCAAAGTGCAACAACAAGATAAAAGAAAAACAAACTTCAAAATGGATATGCATACATTAATGTTACCATCGCCGCCAGCCACGCCTCCATTAAGGGATAATACCAAAATTGAAAATGTAAGTTTTAAATAAAACAAAATAAAAAAAAAACTAAAATTCCCAATTTGCCTGCTCGCTTCCACTTGTGGCTTTTGTAAAAACAAATGTTTGCCGTCTCTGTCACACTCAGGGCCACTTGGTAATTTTTTTTTATCACGCAGCTAACATGCGTTCACGTGAACACCGAATGCACAGCGAATGATACACACAGACATTGGACTCGACAATAGAGAGTGCGATATAGAGAGAGAGAGAAAGAGAGGGAGAGACTGGGGGCAAAATAAGAGAGGAAGAGATAGGTGGTAGTAGTGGAGCTTGTTTGAGAGAGCATAAACAAACTGTGTGAGGCCGTGCCATAAAAAAATATGTCACATTTTTAGTTACTTTTCTTCTTTTTTTTCTCCAACAATTTACACGAGCCGAGCCCATAAAGTAATTTAGACATTTAAATTTTTTCCACCGACTAACTAATACCCTATTTCATTCATAAAATCAAAATTTGTGGCCTTTTCGTCAGGTATTTCCAAATAGTTAGGTTTTAGCGAAATGTGCGCTATCTTTGATAATCAATATTTTATCAATTGACCCTAATTGATAAAAAAATCTAATCAAACAAACCAAATCATTTACGGAAGGTAATTGGAGGTCTATAAAATAATTACTGATTAAAATTATAGGTGAAAAAATATAAATAAATTCGGATTTTTAAACAGAATTGCAACAGATGGAAGAAAAAATAAGAAATTTATTTATATTAATCAAGATATTATTAATAATAAAAATATTTAAAATATTAAGAGTATGTATGTTGCTACTCTCACAGTACATATACTCTATACTGGAAGTTAAAGATAGGCATAGTCTACTTTTAGGCTGCAAAAAAAATTAAAGCAAGTCATTGGCTCATTCATGGGTTAAGGTTAACGGTGAATGGCCGTCTAAATGTTGTTATTGTAGGTCAAAATCCACAAAAAAACAACAAAATAAGTGAATGAACTGAAATCGTAATCGCTGACTAATCCACAATTTTTTTTTTATTCTTTTAGGCATCTTCGGATTTACTGAAGGCCAAACTAAAATTAGTTGCTCAAAAGCATCAACAACAAAAAAATGGCAATACCAATGATCGGGGCTTAATTACACCCAATCCTTCAGATACCGAAGAGGATGAACCGCCCAGTAACAAGAAGCCACGCATGGAACAGCCCATGACACCACCACCAGAGCAGCAACAACAACAACAACAAATGCAAGAACAGCAACAAGAACAGCAGCAGCAGCAACAAGATCGTGACCAACAACAACGAGTCAGTGTCATAATGAGGGTTAACAGTTTGGGTACTGTGACAGCACCACAAGAAACTACAGCGCCTCCACCATTACCAGTGGCCACCGTCGAGGATGATTATCCGGAGGCAAATGTTTGGCGTAATCTTAAATTCAAAATGAATCGGAAAAGAGCAGCAGAAGTGGCTCTACCACCAGCATCAACACCAGCGCCAACACAGTCTCCCCTAGCCGAGGAAGAGAAACTGTCGCCGCCTTCACCAGCTACATCTACCTGCACTTCGACATCTTCCTGCTCTGCATCATCATCATCATCATCATCATCATCGCAATTAATGCTCCTAAGCACAGTCGCCAGCCAACAAATACCCTCACCCTGTGGCTCCACCTCTTCATGCTCCTCGTCGACAAATGTCTCATGCCCATCGCCCAGCAACCGCATCACAGCTGCTCAGGCAGCAGCCACCCGAAATCGCATATATGAATGCACATTTCCGGATTGTGGTAAAAATTACTTCAAAAGCAGTCATCTGAAGGCCCATCAACGTGTCCACACTGGTGAACGTCCATTTATCTGCAAATGGGAAAATTGCGATAAGCGTTTCTCCCGATCAGATGAACTATCACGACACAAACGTACCCATACAGGTGAAAAGCGTTTCCAATGCAGCGTATGCCAAAAGAAATTCATGCGCAGCGATCATCTCTCAAAGCATGTGAAGCGTCACAATAAGGATAAAGCCAATGGTGTAAATCGTCATGTTGCGGTAACCAATTCCATGACAACTGTACAATCCGCCATTGCAGCAACAACAACAACTATCCCTGAATCGAGTCAATTGCGAGCCATTGCCCCAGCTGGTGTATCTAGTACATCATGTTCGGTTTTACCCGCCTCCACCACACCGTTGCACTTCACTATTGGTTCCCAGGAGCTTTTACGATTCCAGCAACAACAACAACAACATCATCAGAGCAACAGCTACTCATTTGTGGCGAATCTCCGATAAACTGTTGTTAGTTCCAAATCTAAATCTCATAATTTCCAGTATCTGGTGTCTTTTTAATTTTACTTTTATGTTACGATTAGATTTTAAGGCTATTGTCATATATCAATCATTATATTCAATAATCAATCAATCGACCAAAATCTGTGATATAGTATTTCATGTTTTGCTTTTTTACTATCTTGCTTAATTTCTAATTGTTATAACCTTATCCTAAACTTAAATCTACAAATTTTGCGTAATGTATTGAATAATATTGTATTTATTGCTAGGATAAAACAAATGGAAAACAAAAAAAAAAAAAAAAAACTGAAAAGGAAAAAATTCAAAACCAACACACACAACAAACAAAAAATCTCAAACAAAAAAACATTACGAAAATATAAAATACATATTTTCCCAAAATAAAAAAATAATCATTGTATTTAATGGGATGAAATCGAAAGTTTACGACCTTTAAAATTACTGAATTAGTAAATAAAAATGCTTGAAGGATTCGAATGGCATGCCCCAAAAGAAGTGGGTAAAGGTTACACAAATCTGTGCCGATCTTTCACAATCTACCATGGAATAGTCTACCTCTTAATTGAAAGTTAAAATCTTACAGACAGACTGATGGATGATGGATGAAAAGCACGCATGAAGTAATAGAAGAATAACTACCAGGGGGTGTGATGAAAGTGAAAAACAACCCAAAAACAACTGTAGTAAGTTTTCAAAATATCGTCCTCAAACGATATTCTCCTATATTTCGTTATAATTGGTTTTACATTAAAATATTTATTCACTAAAACTTATATGAAAATTAACTTTTATAGTTTGTTTATCGAATTGTTTAAAAACTAGAAAGATGGACTAACTCCGGCCGTGCCGAAATTCATATACCCTTGCAGATTTTCTCTATATAATTCACCAGAAGCATTATTGTAAATTATACATACCAAATTTACAAATTTAAAAGGATTTGTTTTAGGATTAATTAAAAAAGGGGAAACAAATTATTTAAAAAACAGTTTCAGTTGGGTCTGCGGTGTTTTAGTGATAAAACAAATGCAGTTTTAAAAAATGTAAGGTAAATTGTAGAGCAAGTTTATAATCCGAAATTAAATCGGAAGATAATATACATATATGAAATATGTATTAAACATTAAATTTTGGAAATTTTTGGAAAACAAAAAGAATAGGTATGAAAGAATACATATATAAAAATTTTGCAAAGAAAAAAACATTGGATACTTGGAAACTTTTAGAATTTTATAAAAATTTAATTTGAATCACTATATTGAAGAGTGAATATAATAAATTATGTATAAATATAGTTAAATATATCAAATCGTATATATATTAAAATGTTAAAAAGTACCCAATAAACGACGACATTTTAAATTAATATATAAAATAATAAGATACATTTAGCATCATCTTAGATACCCAACAATGTAGTAAATTCATTAATGGTTGCCTGCTTCTGTTTGTTGGCCTGGGGCGAACACGCTTGCCTTACGGCCATTTCCCAGGTATCCAGTAAATGTGATAATGAAAAGTTTTTGGGCAATTTGGAAATGCGTGCCATTAAAGACTGTTGGACCAACTGAAGGAATGGTGTGGCTGAATACTCTTGAGTGTGAAGAGAACAATCAGGTGCCTGCCATGGATATTCCTCTGGTACATTAACGCTAACCGGTGGTACACTGGGCAAACGTTTATCATCCAGACAGCAAATTAAACGTATTGATTTATTCGTATTTTGAGCTGTTGTATCCAATTTTATTTTGAATTTTGTGTCGAGACGTGCAATTTCACCCTGAAGGACATGCGGCACTTCCTGATGAAAATGCTCATAAATTGGTTTCTTATCTTCGATGCGTGGCTTTTTTGGTGCTGATATATCCGTGCCAAACAGTAACTCCAAACTGGGACGAAATGTCCGATGCAAAGTGTGATTGGCCAAAGGACTCTGAAGTGTTGTGTTAATTACCTCCAGCAAGGGATTTGAAGATTTCTAGAATAATGAAGTTTATAAATTTATATCCTTCCAAAATTAATTTATTCAAAACTTACCCCAAACTGTTGACCCGAATATGAGACCAAATCCATTTTTTCCAAAGCTTTCTCACACTTAAGCAGGGTATCCAAGGGCACACGCTGAGCGGGATTGCAAAGAATTTCAAGCAACTTGCTCATTTTGGCCATTTTTTCCACATCTATAAAGCAAATTTTCATTTAAAATAATGTTAAACAGAAAAAAATGTTTATGGTTTTTAACTAACTTGTTCCATCATTGCTAATCTTGGCCAGCATACGTTTTAGTGGCTCAATGTATTTAGTTAATTGTTTATATTTTTCTCTGTATAGAGCCTCTTCTTGCGGATTGAATGGACTATTTCCGGTTACAATTTGTCCAGGGGTATTAATGGAAGCACTTGGAGATTGTTGACGGATATTTCGATTCTGAGAGTTTTGTTGCTGCATCATTTGCATTTGCACAGGACTTGATTGGGGCACCAGAGCGGGACTTGGTATCATTTGCGGTGTTGTCATTTGTGGTGTAAGTGGTTGTTGTTGCTGTTGTTGTTGCTGTTGCTGCTGCTGCTGCTGTTGTTGCATTTGCTGAAGCTGTTGCTGTTGCAGTTGCTGTTGCTGCTGTTGGGCATCTGCCGGAGATGGACTCGAACGCATAAATGGCGGTTGTTGTTGCTGCTGACCTGGTTGTTGCTGCTGCTGTTGTCCAGGTTGTTGTTGTTGCTGCTGTTGTTGTGGACCTCTGTTACCGACACCAACTGGAAACATTTGACCTCCTGGCCCGACTACTTGACCCATGGCCATTGGATTCGGTTTCTGCTGTTGTTGAAGATTTGGCGGCATATTTGGTACATTTACCATGCCACCGCCACCACCACCACCGCCAATTTGTTGCTGTTGCTGATTCACTGCTGGCTGCATATTGGGAGGCATTCCAGGCATATTCTGTCCCATGGAATTACCACCTTGTTGTAAACGCATCATTGGATTCATGCCCATCTGTTGCAGAAAAAAACAATTATATTATGAACTTCATGAAGTCATAGAGAATTCTCGAAGACTTCTATGATTTCTCTTAGTTTACTTACCGCCATCTGATTCTGTTGCATTTGCTGCATGGGCATTTGTTGCATGGCATTAACATTCATGGGTGGTCCCCCACCTGGTCCGCCACTAACGGGTGCTCCACCAACATTACCGCCAACGCCACCACCGGGACCACTTGGCAGTGGGCCACTATTTGGTCCAGGACCGACCATTTGATTGGGCATACCTTGAAGCGATTGATTGCCAGGTCCACCAGCTCCTCCACCACCACCCGCCATAACATTCATTTGTTGGACTTGTACCATCTGTTGTTGTTGCTGGGGGCCGGCACCTCCCACTCCCACACCACCCAACGGCATTTGCCCTCTTATATTCGGCATCGTAGGCATTTGTTGCTGACCTCCAGGCCGCTGCTGACTTAATGATTGTAACAGATTTGTTGCAGTCCCAGGACCTACTGGTCCAGCCATTTGATTTGGTACCGGTCCTCCACCGACTCCTACACCCACCACAACGCCTACACCTACGCCACCTCCTGACATGGGCATCACCTGGGGATTACGATTTCCTTGACTGGCCAAATTCTGTAATGCATTTAATGGATCAGGAATCATGGATTGCTGACCCATTTCAGGAGGCGGTCCGCCTTGTGCCTGTTGTTGTTGCTGCTGGTGTTGTTGCTGTTGCTGCTGGGATTTGCGTTGTGAGACATCTTTGTAGTGCATAAACAACTTGGCCACCAAGCCTAAGTACTCGTCTTTAGTGCGGGATTTGCGAAAAATATGGCTTTCCATCATGCTTGCATTTTTAGTCGGATCCTGTCCATTCTGCGGTAGCATATCATGGCTGCCGGTGGAATGGAAAAATTATCCCAATTGTAAATAAAAAAACATAAAATCGTTATCACTTACATCTTGGAGATGACATTCTGACGAAATTTCTGGGTCTGCCACTCTTCCGTCATGTTGCTTACTAATTTTAAACGAAAATTTTCAACCAATTGCTTGCGACGCTTTTAACTAAAACACAGTACTGCCAGACTTCCCAATCTTCACTTCTTTTGTTGCTCATTTTGAGTCTGCTCATTAACAGTGATTGCAAATAACGAGTTATCGTGCATCTTCATTCAGTTTAAAATTATCCTTAAATCTATCTCACCACCACCTGGAAATTAATTTTTTTTGTTTTAATTATCTGAATAGTTTAATTTTGGAATGCTAGAAATCAAAGAAATTCAATTTATATAACGACATTTAGTCCCCGTTTCGTCATATAAATAACGTTCATACTTGTTGCTTCGATTTTACCGTTAAGTTTAACACTGTTATTTGTGGTTCTGTCAAATATCACAGGTCTGTTAAGCTGAACTGTGACAGCATGACTGCGACTGATAAAATTTAAGGATAACTCCTTTAATTTTCATTCCATTTATTTTTTAATTTTAATGGATTGTTGTAACTGTTTTTGTCGTTTCAATGTCAGCTATGTATAATGCATTATCGGTCGGCGATAACCTCTGAATATGCTTAAAAAACTTTAGTTACTAAACTATCATGCTGATCTACATTTACAGATCATTTATTCTCCACTTAGCAATCAAAAATGCAAATTTTATAGTTGGGGTACAATTAAATAAATTAATTATATGCTTTCAATAAATGTTAGTGTGAATTGTCATTTTAAACTTTTATATTATGTCCTTGCTTAGCGGACTTTGTTATGTCTGAAAATTCCACGATGTGGCATAATTTACGCGTTAGATGGCGAAAAATGTAAAATTTAGATTTTTTTAAGCAAAGTATTTGTTGGATAGCAGTTCTAACGGTAAAAATCAAATATTGAACATAATAATGCATAAAATCAATTAACACTTACTAACAAATGCACTCGGTATCACACCGACAACAACCACCTGTAAATCGCCCTGCGTCTCTTGCTCTTTCACCCACATTCACTCACACAGTAAAAGAATGAGAGAGCGAGAGAGAGCTTTCGCTTCGGCTTTTGTGTTTTTATACCCTTGTAGCCATATAATAAGAGAGTATATTAATTCGACGCGTGTTGCCCACAGAATAAATCATTTCCAGCAACATTATTATAGTACCAAGAGCTAAGAAGGTTTTGATACATAAAGTCCTTTGAACTTCTTCCTTAATTCAGAACAATCGAATGACAAATGATCGAATTCTGTTTTGGCGCAAATATTATTGTATTTATTCCAATCTAACTGTTCATCGTAATTCAAAACATACACACATATTTATGCCATTAATTTTAAGTTACCTTTGCGCCTGGTACAGGGAAAACTTTAGTCGGCGCACTAAATCTGCAAAATTACTCAATCTATGTATGTATGTGTGACGCGTGCTGGACTTCGGCTCATTAGCACTCACCTTACCGTTTTTTTACCGTTGCTACTCATTCGTATCTGTATCTTCAACTGGAGCAGACGTTGTCGCTTCTTTTCGTGTGCGGTTGTGTTGTTGTTTTTTGGCGCGTTGTCGTCGACGTTGTGTATTTATTATTTTCTTCCATTTACTACGTTCGCTACGCTGCTACGTCTATGCGCCTCTGCGTGCACCCCACCGCCCCGGTCTAAATTTCCGTTCGTAGATTTAAAACAAAACTATTTTATTTATTTTTTTTTGCATTTTACGCGCTCCAGCTGTACCACAGGTAGCGATAGTGATCCTCCAGCTACTTAATTTCCCCACCATATTCAAGCCGGCATTGATAGCCTACGTGTGTGAAGTGGCATTTTTGCTAAAGAAAGGAAAAAGAAGCATTTTCTATATTATATGCATATGTACATACATATGTATGTATGTATATATTTTTATTTTTTATTATCAGCAAATGTGCTATTACCTTGAAGTGCAACGGTAACAAGTCAAAAGCAGCGACGTCGGCAGAGCGCCCACTGTGGCCACCTCTTTCTCCTTGTGTTTTTGTGTGTGTCTGTGTATTAAGTGCGTAACAACAACAATACTAATAATAGTAATTAAAAGCATATGAACAGCTATTAAAATTAAATAAAAAAACGTATAAGCAAAAAAAAAAGCCAAAATAATCAAGCGAAACTCAGTAAGAAGACAAAACAAACAACAAGCAGCGACTGCGGCAGCGGCAGAACGTTTAAGTGAGCAGCAAGTAGCGAGCAGAGCAAAAAATAGCAACAAAATGTTGAAAAACTGTTGAGGTTCGTATCTCTCTCACTCTTTCTTTCAAAGTGTTTATGTGTTTGTGTGTGTGAATACGTGGTTTATTTGCTGCTTCAGTGCATATGCTGCTAGCATGGGGGCCATCCCTGCTACCCCCATATCGTCCCCCCACACACCCGTACCCTTCGGCTCCTCTCTCTTCAGACCCCATAGCCTCTCTTTTACTGACTAGAGGGGGCTTCATTCTGCTGGCTTCGCTGTCACCGTTGACGCTGACGTGTGCGCTAACTTGGTTGCTCTACTTTATTCTGTTCTTTGGCATTTTTTGTTGTTGTTTTTTATTTTTGGATTTTTTTTTTGCGGCAATAAAAAAATAACAACAACGTTGATTACATACCCCCCAAACCATCTTTCCTAACGAAAAGCTCAACACACAGTTAAACATAGTAAAAAATATAAAAGCGGCAGGCAGAGAAATTATAATTTATATATGTATGTATGTATGAATGTATGTACATTTTACATACATATGTACATATGTACATGCATATGTACATACTTATTAAACTTGATCGAACCTTTCGACTTATTGTTACCCCTTAAATTTTCCCCCAAGGAAAACTAAACTAAAGCTAAACGAGTCCTCGCAAAGTATGCTATAATTTAGATAAGAAGACTTATTAAAAGTTGTGTTGGGTTTAAGCCGGATTGCCATCTTTAAGGCACTCAGTATCCATGCAGCGAACTTTGATGGAGTGATAGAAGTTAACAGTTAAATTAAATTAAATTGTACATATGTATGTATGTACATATGTATGTATGCATGTCAAATTGGATTTGAGAATGTTTAATTCGCGCAGTATGTATTAGCTTTTGAAATCTTTAAGATAGAACAAAATTCTTACTCGATTCCGTATTTCTATTAGAGTTCTTGTTTCTTGGGATAATGCAATATGTATATATACATACGTACATATGTATGTACATACATGTGTATGTACATATATGCATATGCATGTATATATGTACCTATGTACATATGTACATAGGAAAAGGTTTCCAAATTGTCGAGTTAATAGTTGCATAGTTGACAGTTCAATGTATGCTCCCCGTCAATCTATATTAATAATAACAATGGGTATTGCATTAATACAACAACGCAACAACAATAACAAAAAAAAAAAGTGTGTTGACATTTTGTTTCTCTGTTTTTCTTTCGTTGCCTTTTGAACGTCTGTTTTGCTCAATACGTATTGGGTGATGTCGCTTACTGGCAGAGGGAAAACCTTCCAACTGGCCCCCCACCTACCAGATGTGTGTGTATGTATGTACATATGTATGTACATACATATGTACGTGTTTAAATTATCAAGCCGAGCTTGTCGTCGCAACACGCATAGACATGAATAAATATATGTATCTGTAGTTGTATGTATGTATGTATTTAAATGTGTGAGTTACTGTGTATATATGTATATGTATGTATGTACATACATACATATGTACATATATCAGTAGCGGATTTTTGGGGCCAACTCCGTTCAACTTCTTTTTAAATTTATTACTTAAGTTTTCTACATGGATTTATTAAATACTTTGGCTTATACATACAAACATACATATCAATATGTATATATGCGCATACATATATGTAATTATATGTATGTACATATATGTACATGTGTATATATGCACATACATACATACATATGTATGTACTTATACTCAAACTACAATGTTGTTACTTAAAGATAGTTCCTAAGGAAAGGAGTATATTTTATACATATGTACATACATATGTACATACATATGTACATACATATGTACATACATATGTACATACATATGTACATACATATGTATATATATATATATGTATGTATGTATGCACATTCGCACATACATACAAACCTAAGTAGGCTGTGAGGAGGACATAAAACGACTATCTATGAATAGGGTTACATGGATTCTGCGTAGTAAAGACAAGTTTGATAATATTTAACTTTTAGGCAGATCATCATGACTAGCTGAATCGAAATCGCGTGCACGTGTTTTTTTTTTTAGAAAAGTCAAGAATAGATTTTAAGCAATAAAAGCTGAAATGTTATTCAGAACCTTTAATTTTCTGCACGCAGTCTCATCGCACTTATGTATGTATACGTACGTATGTATGTGTATGTATTTACATACATACATACATACATATGTCTGTATGTACTTGTAGATCGTTAAAATAGAAAACAAGTGGAGAAAAGAACAGTTCCTCTAGTTAAAGTTTAATAATATTTGTATAATTATTAAAGTTACATTAAAAAAAACCTTGCAACAATTATTTTGGAACGACCTTTTTACGACTATTAAGTAAAAAGTAACAGATGTACGAAGACATTATTAGCCAACTGATGTACATGTACGTATTATACATACATATATGTATACATATACATACATACATACATAAGTAGTAAAATATCGGATAAGATATAGAAAAGGAATTGGTGCAAGATAATATGAGCGAGATATTTGCAAGCCCTTTTTTAGAATGAAATTATTAATACGCCACTGGTGCCACCCACTACTATGTAGATTTACAAATGTATTGTACATATGTACACAAATACATGCATACATATGTACATACATACATACATACATACATATGTACATATGTACATATGTATGTGAATCTTTTTGAAACTATGCCGGGTGGAACTTCATTTTCATTTTTTGAATCTTGACGTCGACGGCGAACTACATACATATACATACATATGTATGTATATACATACATATATATACATAGTAACTTATGTACATACTTACAATAATGATGAGAATGATGATAGACAAGCGCTAGTTGTCTCTATTTCCATGTCTATTGATTTTCAATCAATATTTGTCGTGGCTTTGCCCCTTCCCTTCCCTACCACATGCTTCACCATAGCCAACGTCTTTTTGTGTTTTCTTTTACCATTTTTGGTTGTTATTTTCCCTTACACTTTTTTTTTTTGCTTTTGCTTTTGTTCGATTTTTCGATTTTTTTTTTTGTTTTGCATTTTGTATTTGGAATGGGAATTGCTATAGCTTCTTTCTCTTCTTCTTTCTCTGCTTGGTGTTGTTTTGCGACGCTTTGGCTTCTCGTTTCACCTTTGAGACGCGACTCTATTCACTCACGCATGCATAATAATCAAAGAAAACGAAAAGAAAAGAAAAAAAAGTAGAGAGAAACAGCAAGAGAAGAAGAAGAAGAGCGTGTCTCTGCCACCTGGCGACCGCGACTCGACTGCTCTGTTGGCGTAATCGCAGTTTTTTTTTTATTATCACTTGATTGCGTTGTTGTTGTTGCTGTTTGTCGCCTATTTTGTTTTTTTTTTTTTTTGCCCATTTACTGTTTATTCATTGTTTATTTCCATTCGCTTTGTTTTTGTCGGTCGGTTGGTTAGTCGGTTTTTTTTTTCCTAACTTTTCCTAATTTGTTTTTGTGGTTGTCAATTGAATTGTGTTTGGTCCTAAATGATAAACGTTCTCTTTCTCTCTCTCTCTCTCTCCCTATTAGTCTCCCTCTTTCTAGAATATGTATGTATGTCTCTCTCTCTTAATTTTTTTACTGCTGCACTTTTCCTTAAATTGTTGTTATTTTGTTTGTCACGCTTTCGTCTCTGTCATTATAAATGGGAGCATGTTTAAAAGAGGGATGGGGGACTGACGGACGAATTGCTAGCTACTCCAACTCTGGAACACTCTGTCATGTTTGCTTATGAGAGCGAGCCTTCATTTCCGTTTCATGGATACATACATACATATGTACAAACATGCATACATATATACATACATAAAGTATATACATACATACATACATACATGCATATGTATATATGTAAGTATATTCCTATGTATATACATATGTATGTATGTATGTATGTATATCCAGACCTTCTGCAAAGCTAAAGTCATGCCAGGAGCAGGAAAAGCTGTCACATGGCAAGCAAGGAGCGGTGGCTCCCTTGCTATGGCTCAACCGATCCTAAACTTGACTTGTTAATACCCTTTAATTGCCAAAGTAAAATGAGCGTCATTAATAATTTTACAAATTTGTTAATTTTTTGTTTTGTTGGTTCAAAGTTTAATTATAAGTTAAAACTTCAGTTAAAATAAAAGTTAATTCATTTAAATACCATATTTTATTTTATATTTTTTATTGTGTAAAATTATGTATTTTTAGTATGCATGTATATCTTAAATTTTAAATACATAGTTTATTTTATTTTTAAATTTTTTGATATCAAATTTTACGGAATAAATAAATACATAAAAAAATATCGTTTATGTATTTTATCCAAAAAGCTCCCCTTAAGTGTTTCAACTAAACCTAAAGATGTTCTAACATTCAACTTTTTCGTTTACAAATACATAAGTATGTACATATGTAAATGGTGTTAAATTTAATAAATATTTGAGCCATTAAATATTTAAGGAAGAAAATAACTGAAAATTTGAAAGAAGAAAAACTCTTTTGGACAATTATTTCTTCATTAACTAATTGTTTACTTAAAACTTTTTTAATTCGAATATCCTTTAAGACTATCGATTTTGCCTAAATTTTGTTGACTTGAATTTGCCCTTATAAATTAAGGTTTAATTACAGAAAAATATAAATTATTTCAGAAAGTCAACCAACATTAACTTACTTTTTACATTTTCTTTAAAAGAAAAATGAGAAATACGACGAAAAACGTTAAATTTTTGAATATGAAATGAAAATTATATGAATATCATTTTTTAATAGTTCATTTAAATAAATTAAATTAGTTCTGAAAACTATAAATTTATTTGATGTCTTTTTGCTTTGTTTAAATTGATATAAAACTATATAATATTTTTAAAATTATGGAAAGTTTTTCTATATATTTATTCTAATATATATTTATAATATATTTATATTATATATTTATAACATATTTATAATATATGTATAATATTTTATTTCAATGCTAAAATATTTAAAAATAAAATTATAAAAATAACCAATATCCAGTTTGCCAAATTAAATTGAAATAAAATATATGTATATAGAACTAAATTTATTAGGTATCAAGTAAGTCAGTAAATTAATTTTGTTAAACCTTTAGTTTAGCATGTTGCCGACCCTTAGCCAATCCTTACAGTTTATTTATATTCCTTGCTTTTTTTATACCCCATCACAGGGTATGTTAATATTGCTCTGAAGTTTGAAGCGCACAGAAGGAACCATCTACAACTATATAAAGTATATGTATGTATATATTCTTGACCAGCATGAATATAAGAGTTTATCTAGTCGTGTCTGTCTGTCATCTTTCTGGATGGACAACAGCTCCTCTTCCGAAAATTTTATAGCTATAGAGCACAAATTTTCAATTTCGATCGGATGACGGAAGCGGCAAAAATAATTCTTTTTTATGGGTTTCTTTAGGGTTGCGATGTTCGTAACACATTTCTAAATAACACAAATTATATTTTTAATCAAAACAAAAAACTTCATAAATTTCCAATAACATAAAAAGTCGTATACGTAATATTATGCCTATTCATAAGCATTTAATTTTTTTAAGCTTGGAATTTTCCTTTTCTGACTCAGGTAATGAAGTAGAAAATCTATAGAAAATCATTACTTACTTGCGCTTAAAGTTAAGTAAAGGAAAAAACCGAATATTAATGTTATTCACTGTATATAAGAATATTCATTTGTGGTTCTCTTATTCTCAATTTAAATAGCCTTTAATTTTGGATTGCATAACCCTTTTTTGACCTATAATAATAAGCGTTAAGCTCTCATCCTTAAAATCTGTTTAAAACTTCTGTAGCCTAAAATGCTTCCAGGACGACGCTTAGTGCTGATCCATCTTCATTTTCCTCCTCCACGTTTTTTTTTGTAGTGAGAGCGTGAAAACCTCTGTGCAGCTGCAAGGCACAAAAGATCACTGACAAATTTGTCATTATAAGAGGAGACGTACTAACGGAGTCCCTTTCATATAGTTTGGTATGGGGACCAACCAAATCATCAAACTTTAATCGCTATAACCGGACGGACGTTATAAGCGGAGTCGTTATAACCGGATTCTACTGTAATTTAGCAATTAACAATTTAATTTTTGTGAGTTTATTACTTATAATAAATACTTATTAATCTTTAACAGAATCGATTGACTATATCATATAGCTGCTATAGGAACGATCGGAGGTAAATATGGTTTAACCTCAATATTTCTGACGTTTTTCAAGCAAACGCCACGAAGTTTAATATTTGTAACATACTTATAAATATTTCAACTTCAACTTATCAGAATCGGAATAGGAACAATCCGCGCTAAAATATTTAGTATGGAATAATGTTGTTTCTCGAAAATTAGTATTTATAAATTTGATGTATATAGAAATATATCTGTTGCGTTGTAACTGAATTTCGGTCTACTATGTATGTATATGCTATATATATATATATTCCGAGGTCGCTCACACGACTTTTGGAAGCAAAATAAAACTTTATAATCAATATATGAGAGTATTATCAAACGTAAAAAAACTTATAATAACCATGGGTTTAGAGATCATTGCTAACAATGGGCCAACTCTGCGAATTGTGTGAGAATTTTTGAATTTTAAATATTTTTTCCATAAATAAGAGATATCAAGCTTTATTATTAGAATTATGATTTTTCCGAAATTTTTCGTGTACTGTTTTTCAAATTTATTCTTCTGGATCACTCAGGCGACACTTTTTCCACTGCAGTTTTCAGTGCAGTGTATATATACATACAAAAAGCTTGTTCATATTTGATGATTCCGAAATATAAATAGCCAAGCCTCGTATACTTAATAATGGTTATGGTTATATTATAAAGAGATAATCTAAAAAGGGTATAAGAACTTCGGCATGGCCCAAGTTTTAGCCCATCCTTTTAGTTTTCTTCTCCATTTTTTCCACTTAGTTCGCTTCTTTATTTTTTTTTTTTTTTTCTCACCACGGCAACCACTTGTTTTCCCAAGCACAACAGACACTACAGAAGAGGAGACCCATACATTCACATTTTTATAGACTGCGAAACGCCGACACGACGTCGATGTCGACATACTAAGAGTGTGTGTGTGTGAGTGTGTGTGTAAGTGTATGTATGTATATTCCACCCCCTTTTGAGGGTATATATGGGTATATACATACATATGTACGTTTTGTATGTATGTGCGTATAACTTTCCATTGTCGACTGCGTCGGCGTTAGTGCCACATTCCGTTGCGTTGCGTTCCGTTGCGTTGCGTTGCGTTCCGCGCGTCCTTCTTGTTGATTACTTTTATTTTGTTTGAACTTCAACAGATGAAAAAGTTTGTGCGCCTAGAAGAGAGCTACAAAAAATAAAAAAGGAGAAAAGAGATATAATACTAAAAATCAAAGGTTAAAAAATTGTTAAGAATAATTTAATGTATATGCATATACTTGTATACATATGTATAAAGAAAACTTTAGTGTATAAGTGAGAAGAAATGCGCGCCCTTTTTTGTTTTGTTGTTGTTTTTTCGGCCACACATTTCCTTTCACATTTTGTTTGCGTTGAAAGTGTTGCAAGCATATGGCAACAGTTTTTCAATTATTTGCAAGCTTTGCATATTGATTACAAAAGCAATTCGATCCGATCTGATACGATCCAACCATTCCCTTTCTGATCTAACATTTAGATCTTAGTAATATTTTGCGCTTCAGTTGACTTTATGCCCAATTAAACTAAAAGCCAAAAACCCCCCAATATCGAATCGCCATCAATCGCTATTCTGGCCTTGTGGCATTAGTGTTTTCTGGTATTGAGTATATTGAGTGCTTGGGGTCATCCGTCAATAATAATATTCATCAGGAATAATTCTCCCCCCTCCAAATGCTCAAATAAATGTGAATTATCATAATGAATTCCAGTTGTATAAAGTTCTTTCTCGGTCCCAGTTCTGCCCCATCGTGTAGTATATAAAAATAAAATTTTTCTTCATTTGTTTTTTTTTAAAATATTTTATTTGTTTCTGCACCGTCGTCATGTGGTTTCCCACAGATGCTACTTTCGCTGCTGCGTCACAGGTGGTCGCTGTCGACATGAATGGCGGCTGGTGGATGGAATTAGCGCCAGGTTATTATGAATGCATAAAGAAGGGTAGTAGAAGGAGTAAAGAAGGTATGTGTTTGAAAAAAATAATAACAATGAATGCAAGTTGCTGCTTACCTTCTGTCCATTGGTACCAACAACAACAACAACTACAACTACTACTACAATAATAATAATTGTCTCAATTATTGGTTTTTTTTTTTGTGTGTGTGTGTGTGTGTGTGTGTGTGTGTGTGTGGGGGTCAATCATAAATATTTCATGAACTGGCACAATTGCTGCTACTACCCAAGTGGCTCCTGCGTGCTGCTACCGACCCCCCCCCCCGCCACAACCCCCTTCAAAGCACCCACGAATAACTATTGGGGTTTTCCACCATTTTTCATTTTAAATGTCGGGAAATAATTGCTTTTTCCTGTTCTATGAAAAGTGAATGAGTGAAAGGGTCGCTTAAGGGTGTAATAGAGAGAAGTCTGAGAGAAAACGAAAAAAGGTGGTGAAGGGGTGGAGGGGGAAGGGGGGGTGTTAATGCAATTCACTTCTCTAATAAAAACCAAAGATAGTAAAAGCATTTCGTTTTCATTTCATTTTCATGGCTTTTAAAGTGTTCTACATTTTGACTTACGTACAAGAATTTACTTGATTTCTTTAAATTAAAAGTTTTAAGGGAAAAAAAATGTATTTTTCATTTATTTACTTATTTACATATCAAATTAAATAAAGTATTAATTCTAAATATTAAATCTATTATTATATACATATTTGTCAATACAAATTTACTTTCCAAAATTTGTAAAAGTTATTTATTTTTTTTATTTATATTAAATTTCAATCCGTGAGAATTTTTTTCGATTAATTTTTTTATTTAAAACAATAGACTTTGTTTTCATTCGTTGTTGAAAATATGGAAGAAAAAGATATATTTCTAAGAATTGTCCTCGATTTTCGTAGAAGAGTATATAATCTATTGCGAAATCATCCGTTTCTAAATGCTTTAGCTCTTATTGAAATTAGACGAATTCCAGGAAATTTAATATTTTATTTATAATTATATAATGTCTATATATGTTCCTATATGTCTATATATGTTCCTATATATCTATATATTGTTCCTATGGTAGCTATATGCTATAGTCAACCGATTCGGAACTATAGCTACAAATATAGTTGAAGTAAGATAAATTAGTAAAAAAATATTTATAACTACATATACATACTTATATTATAAAGTACATACATATATATACATTATATAATTATAAATAAAATATTAAATTTGCTGGCATTCGTTAAAAAACATCAGAGATATTGTCCTTAAACTACATTTACTACCGATCGTTCCAATGTTAATTGTATGTTATAGTTGTCCGATCGGGATGATTCCGAGTTATACAATGCCCGCAGCGAAAATAAGTTTCTGTAAAGATCTCGAAGGATAAGCTGTTGATCCAGACAGACGGACATACGGACTTATAGACAGGGCTAAATAGACTCGCCTATTCAAGCTGATCAAGAATATATATACTTTATATAGTCGAAGATGCTTCCTTCTGTGCGTTTCAAACTTTTGACCGAAATTAATATACCCCCTGCCAGGGTATAAAAACTCTTTCAGATTTTAATGCCATTCAAAGATTCATTTCTAGGAAGTAAATAAATATTCATAAAGTTGCTCAGGATCAAAGTCCATTATTATTATTGTAATTAATTATTGTAATAATTATTTATTTGCTTGTAAAGCGGCTTCTTCTATAAAATCTTTTACTTAGTTTTTTTTCGGAATGACCCTAATTTACTATAAATTTTGTTAAAGTGAAAAATGAAACTTTGTGAAACTTTAAATTTATTTATTATGAGAGCCCCAAACGATTTCCAAAACATCATAAAGTAACTTGAAAATATCAAGATAAGATACCGATGGGTAAAGTTACATATAGTGGCATACATAAGTATGCTGACAAAAGAGCAAAAAATTTTAAATTTATTTAATTTAACTTTAAAAGTTTTGTTAAAAGTTAAAAATCCTAAGAAAATAATTATTTACTCGAATTTTTGCTGTTTTCCGATAAATATTTTTCTATATATATTATTTGATTTTACCTTAATATTAGTTTTCTTCTTCTTTTTTTTTTTCTCTTGCAGCTTACAAAATGCAAGCGGTCATGGACTCGGCCTCCATGGCCATTGCAGCTGCAGCCATGGGCAGCAGCTCCTCTGGCAGCAGTAGTAGCAGCAGCAGCAGTGGGTATGGCAGTGCCACAACAACGCCCACAACACCACTAACTGGAGGTCACTATGAAACATCATCCGGTGGTGCTGGTGGTGGTGTTGGTGGAGGGAACAGTAGCAGCAGCAGCAGCAATAACAGTAGCAACTCGACCTCAATACCAATGGCCACCATTGCAACAGTGGCTCCGTTTTACAGTGAGGCATTGACCACACAACAACAACAGCAGCAGCAACACCATCAGCAACAGCAACAACAACAGCATCACCAGCATCAGCAACAGCATCAGCAACAGCAACAATTGCAGTCAACACAATCTCATTTCTATAATCAAAATTATACTGGATATGGCAGTGCCATGTCAATGGATCCATATAACTATAATATGGTTTCATATAATGGATCTGCAGGTTATAATCCCACAAGCGGTGGCTTAGGACTACCACCTCAAAGCTATCAGAGTATCTCCTCTATGGGACAAAGATATGAGAAATTAACAACTAACAAGTATACGGCAAATAGTGGAATTGGAATTGGTGGTAATGTTGGTAAACCCCAGGCGGCAGCTACACCCTTTTATGGAGGTGTAGCAAGTAGCGTCGTTGGCGGCGGATCAACTGGAAATAGTGGATCAATGGCGGGCAATCAATATTTGCCACCACCAACAAATTCGTATGTCGATCCATATAAATATAAAATGCCAACACAAACGAATCCAAATTTAAATCCTAATCCAAGCCAACAATCCTATATGCAGCAATATCAAAATCCAAATCAAAAGTTAACCAGTTTGGAGCCAAATTATGCGGCAATTAAGCCAACGAGAAGCTATCAGAATATGCCAGGTGCACCTGGTAGTACGAATGGTAGCAGCTTGGGCGGAGTTGGTGCGGGTCAGACGCAGTATTATGATAAATATGCCATGTCCATGCCCATGCCAATGTCCATGCCGATGTCCATGTATCCAGCCAATTCACAGCTCTATAATCCACCACCGCCAGAAATGAAAGCGGCAAATAATTGTCATAATTGGGGATCGGGTCAAACAGTTAATCAGAGTACTGCGGTACCATCAGTTCCAACAGTTCCAACGGCTGTGGCGCCAACAGGATCAACATACCATCATTCCGCTAATGATATATACTATAATAAATATGATAAATATCAACATGGTAGCAGCAATAATCCATATCAAACAGTTCCTGGACGTACCATGTGGCCAGAGAGTCCATCATCTCGTACACAATTGAGCTGTTGTTCCCAACAGCCGCAACAGAGTTGCTATTATCAAAGGAACAATGTGAATGTTAACTATGGTGGTGGTGGTCAATATGGTGCTCCTCCAAGTAATATGAAATTGAAACATCCAACGGATCTCTATGTTAGCCATCATACGACACCTTATGATAATTATCCTTCAAATAATATGAGTGGGCAACGTGGTTATGTAACAGCACCACCGCAACTCAATCTTGGCATGAATATGGGTATGGGTATGGGTATGAATATGAATATGGGTATGAATATGGGCATGAATATGGGTATGGGTATGGGCATGGGCATGAATATGAATATGGATGGCTACAATGATCTCAATCTAAATAGTTTGGACAGTGGACAGTTTGGTCCACATCCACCGTCTAGTCTTGCTCCCCCACCTCCCACGCAAAATCAACAAACAAATCATCGTCCTGCCATTGCACCGCCACCAACATATCATACCCAATCTCAATTAAATTACGGCAAACGTTCCACAACAAATAGCACTAATTGCTATATGACAGGAGGAGGGAATGTGCCACATTTAACAAATCTGGAAACACATGTGGATAGTTATATTGGTTACGATTTGCATGCAAAGCAACCAGTAGCAGTTGCTCCACAACCGACCACATCATCAGCTCCGGTACATACATCGATAAGCTCCAATATTCGTGATTTTCTATCAACTTGGAATGATGGGGAAGAGGATGAACCAGCAGCAACACCTCAGGCAGCAACAGGTGCAGGTGTATCCGCTGCAGTGGCCATTGTGGCACCTAATCCCAATACCTCGATCACAACATCCACAACATCGCCACATTTTATGTATGAAACTTTGCCACCAGCTGGACCCACAGCTACGGCTGTTATGAATCTGCCCGATATAATCATTGATATTGAAAAGTCCTCGAATAATCCAAATGCAACTGCTCAACTAGAGGATTCTTTTACTAGTTTCGATGTAGAAAAAGAGCTAGATGAGTTGCGCTTAAAGACATCGCAACAGCCGCCAAATGATAATTGTAATACCAATGAAACTCTAGCTGAGATACTACTTGGTGAATCATCTGTAAAGGAACCAGAACCTGTGGAAAGTCCATCATCGAATTTAAATCTACCAACTTTAACCCTACCGCTAAGTAGTCCCATACTCTCAAACGATTTTCCCACTGAAGACAATTCGAATGAGTCGACATTTGCAAAGGAATATGAAACGTTTATTCATAAGATCGGTGGTAATGAAACAACTGATATAACTACCAATGAATCAACGGTCACAGATGGTGAAGAAGCCAAACGTTTTAAATTCTACAAGCGAAAGAAATTAGATGATAATGAAAAGGAGAATGTGATTGAAGCAATGGAACCAACAGTTCCTCCGGATGCCATTCCAGTACAATTGCCCAGTACTAGTCCAAATCGTCCTAAAACCAATCGAAAGTTGCTCACCCGACGTCGTGATCGGAATCGTATGAAAATGTTAAAAATTCTTGAATTTGAGAGTCCCAAGGTGAAGCATCGTTATTATTTCAAGACATTGAAATGTCTAAGACGTACCCATGCTCTAAGTAAGACGAGAGATCATCGATTAATCCTAATGCGAAGGCAGATATCATTTCGAAAGGAACGTCGTTTGCCACTGATTAAACGACATAGTATAAAGGAACAGCATGCGGTAACAATGACACACAATCCACCCACACTGAAGGGTCTAAGTGTCATAGCTCTAAATACGAAGGCATTTCGTTCAACTCTAATGGCAGTGCAGGATAATCGTGAGACGGTCATCAAAAGTGGTTATAAAATACAAACTGCTCTGAATCCTATACGGCCAGATCAATTGGAACAACTTAGTGCAATTTCCCTAGAATCGATGGAAACTGTTGAATCGGTTGATCTTCAAGGAAATTTTATGGGTTTTGATGATTTGGAGAATACAAATTTAACGCCACAGGCAAAATTGCAAAGCGATGAAACGGAAACGGAAATGGAAAAGAAAAAGCAAACAAAAGATCTGGCGGAGAAACTTAAAGAAAAGCTTACGGCGGTTCTCAAAAAAGAGAAGGAGCAGGAGGAGGAGCAGGAGGAGGAGGAGAAAGAGGTAGCTAAAAAAATGCAAGTACAAAAATGGTTGCGTCATAGTAATAATATTGGTTTAGTTGTTGAGAGCGAACAAGAAAAAATGACTAATACACAACCGGCAATATTATCATCATCTAGTTCATCATCGTCATCATCATCATCATCATCATCTAGTTCCAGTACCAACAGTAGTACCAGCAGTAGTTCCAGTTCAAGCACGAGTTCTAGTGATGATGAAGATGACAACGATGATGATGGAAAGAAGACATTCAAAGACTTACCAAATAAAAGTTCGAGTAGTACTTCCAGCAGTTCATCAGACGATGAAAGTGATTTTAATGAAATGGTCGCATTGGAAAAGGAACTATCTCAAACGGCAAATGGAACAACAAATGATTTTACTGTAACACGTTCCGTTATTGTGGAACCCCTCAAAGAGGCAACAGATTTAGCCAAATTAAAGCAAATACTAGAAAGCGATGAGGAGGAGGCATTGCATGCACCAAAATTAACTAATCTTAGTAGAAATGCTTTAACAACTGTCCCCCCGCCTTTAAGCGAAACTTCTTCCCAACTCTCTGAACCGCCGCCTGCAGAGCCAACAGTTCGCGAACTCAGCGTTGAGGAAGAATTGGCTGAAATGTGTGGTGTTGCCTCTGATCCAGAAGATTTTGATGAATTGGATAAAAATAATATGGATATTGAGGAGGTGGATGGTATCGAATTGGTTACCGGAGTAGCTTCAACAGTTTCAACGAGAGGAGGGGGACAACAAGATGTTTTACTGATAAATTTGGCTGAAATTTTTGATACCACCAGTGATCTGTATGTGGTGCAATGCGATATGAATGAAAATATATTGAGCGTTGTCACCAGCGATCAGGATGGTAATGATGCTAATAATGGTGAACATTCCGAAGATACCTTACAATTAATTGAACTATTAACGGAAGAGCCACAAGAAACACAATCCCAAATGGAACATGATATGGAATCTGAACCAATCCTGCCCGATTATGTGCATCATGAGGAGATTGTACATGAGGATAATAAAATCTTTGAGCGTTGCCAATTTTTCAAATATCTGCATAATAAATATGCCCAAACAAGCATTAATCGTTACTATCATACACAGAGGATTATCAAGAAATACAGGCGTCAAAAAAAAAAAAAAAAAAAAAACAAAATACGATGATCGTAAAAGGATCGTAAAAACGATTCTCTAACTGAGAAATGAGAAACGAGGCTAGAAATTCTACCAAAGATATTGATCGCGTTTCGCATCGAATGTCGAAACAAATTGTGTGTATTTTACAAAAAAAAAAAAATTATTTTGTGAAATTGTATCACATCAGGCGTGCCTAATTCTAGTTATAATGATTTGCCATGCAAATTATCCACCACACAAACACACACACATATACATACACCCCCAATACCTAAACACATACATACATACATACATAGACAAACACACACATTTCTAGAATCTCAAAAGACTTGGCATTTTACTGAATCGAAAAATAATAACAAGAGCATAGCAAAATAATAAAAAACAAAAATAATAATTTTTATAATGATATATTATATAGTATATATATTTGTATATATACATATATATAAATAAATATATATATATATATATATAGATATAAATCAATATATTATGTACTATATTTGTAAAAATTTTGTGTAGATTTTTTTTCCTTTTTTTTTTTATCATTTTTAAACTAAGAAGAGATATATACGAATGAGTAAGTACATATGTGCAATATTTACATTGAAATGACGTGTCGAATCTCAATGTTTTTTTTTAGTAAGTTAAAAAAAATGGGCACTGGTTCGTGTTGGGGTCTGAAGCTAGGCTTTAGGGGTTTGCGTGCAATTAGGCGAGGGCAACAGCGAGAAAGAGAGAGGGAGGGAAATGAAGGGAGACAGATTTATCAGCTAAATGTATCAGTAATTTAACCGCCAAAAGGTCAGATAAACGCTTTATATATACATATGTACAAATACATAGATATAGATACATATATACATATGTATGTATGTATGCATGTTCCATCATTATCATTAAATCTTTCTCTCTCTCTCTCTCTCGTCCCCTCTGTGTACCCATAAACCGTTAGCTTTTTAACATTTTTAAGTTTTCAATGACAAAATTTATATATATATACATACACATACATATGTACAATTAAAAATCAAATGCAGCTTAGACCAAAAAAAAAAAAACGGAAAAAAAGTAAGAAAAAAAATTTTGTTTAAATGTTTCACAGTTTTATTAGTGCAAAATGGAGAAGAAAAAAAAAACTGCTGTTAAGTTACACCGTTACATTTGTTAGTTATATTATATTATTAGCAGAGAGACTTTGTTTTTCTTGTTTAGTGCAATTTAGATACAATTTTATATATACATATATACACATACATATATATATGTATATTTAAATAAGTATGGTAAACATTAAGAGCTTTATCCTAATGTGCATTGTCAAGATAGTTAAAAAAGTGAAGGCCTTTTATATATATACATAGGTACATACATACATACATATATATTATACATATATACTATATATCTATAGATTGAACTGCATATTTAGACGATCCATTGAAAAATGCATTATAAATTTTCTGCCATACCTTAATAACATTTTGTATGGCACCCTCACCCCCCCCCCAACCTTTTCCCCCTTTACATATACTTAGCTTTACATAAAATGCGGATGTTTTTGCTTTCGTCTGGATCGTTTCGGTTCTAGTTTTTAGGAATTATACTTACTTAACGGCTAATTTAATTAATCCAAATAACTGAAATATAACAACTTTGACCACCTAGTACTATAGATGTCTGTATTTTCTTCAATGTTTCTATGTTTTGTAACACATTCCAAAGGACCAATCTTATAAATACATTTATATATATACATACATATATACACTATATACTATAAGCTATATATTTCTCTCTCTCTTTCATTTGTAAGCCTAAATCATACGCTTAATTTTAGTACAAAAAAAATTTGAAAAAAAACAAAGACTTCGGTTTACCGAAACCTACATATACCCTATAATAATGAAAACTAAAAGGATGGGTTAACTACGGCCGTGCCGATGTTCCTATACTCTTGCAGATTGTCTTTTGGACAATAAAATATATATATTGTATATGAAATTTACAAAAATCATTAAGTACGTTAGTTAAATCTAAATTTAATGTCCATTTTCGTACAAAAAAATATAGTCCACCGATCCTGTTGAAATTCAATAAATATTTCATTACATAACAAACTTATAAAGACAAAATTGTCGTGCCACTAGCTTGAGAAACAAACAGTTTTAAATACAACATATTTTTGGACCGAAAGTTCCTATGGGAGCTATATGATATAGGCTACAGATCCTGATAGAACTGGGTAAAAGTGTTTAGAAGTATATTAAACTCACATTTGTCATTCGCTTAAAAAACAATAGAGACACTGAAGTGAAGCTTTGTTTATCTATCAGACCGATCGCTCTTATGGGAGCTATATAATACATTCCTCCGATGGGAGTGTTTCCGAGATATACCATGACTGCATTAAGAAGAAGACAAAAGATCTTCTTTAGTCTACTCCTGCAGCTGATGATCCATACTGACGGACAGATAAACAATTTTAATTAAGCTGGTGATCAAGAGTATATATACTTTATATATAGATATCTACTTTTACTTTGCTTACCCTCTGCAAGAGTATTAATATAATTATCCATTTAGCCAAATAACCGAAAGTTATGGTCTCATATTTACATATATCAAGTTAAAATGTTAAGTAAGATCTATAGGGTATATAAATTATCTATTTAATTAATTTATTATTATGAAATTTAGAATGTTGTTGTACATACCTACCAATTCTACTATTATTATCTAGATGTTTCCTATACAAACACACATACACACATACAGACAGAGAGACATACACCTTACACACATGGTTTTTAAAATCAATCTGTCCAGATTGCGACTATATATATTTGTATACAATAAATGTAAAATGTGAGTGTCTTTGAGAAAATACCTAAAATGGAAAAATAAATCAATGTTTTATGTAAATGTTAAAATGAAAACACCAACAAATTGTCTTATACTTTTTTTTATTCTATTATATATATATATTTCTATTATAATACAGAAATATTGCAATTTATTCGGGAAACGGCACAGTTCACAAATCTAATATTTGCAGGCAAGTAATAATCGAATTTAGAAATAAAAGCCAAATAAGTTTTAAGAAATATTTTTAAAAACAAGTTTCCTTAGATCAAATTTTTCGTTTTGTTTTTTGTTTTTTTTTTTTTTTTGTTGTGCTCACATTGGGCTCTTTGGTCTCTCCACAGTTCTATAGCTTTGGCCAACAATTTGCCGATTACTTTTAATATATCGAATATTCCAGTTGCTATAGGAAGACTTCACTCGAACTAGATTTCTTCATAGAATGCTTTGAGTGAAGTCTTAAGCTTAAGGATATCCTCATCTTGATTAAGGACCGCTTTCGACATACAAACATCCAGTTTAGTCAATTATTTTGATATCGCTTATTCGTACTTATCAAAGTAGCGTTTATTCAGTTCCGGCGGATAAGTGACGTAAATGTAATGTTCATTCTGACTTAATCCACTGGCACCACCGACCATCTCACCTTGAACAATCTCATGAGTAGAGGATGAGGCACGCAGAGATTGCTGCGAGGAACCAGCATGACGATGCCGCGTTTCTAGCGGTCGCGGATGTGTATTATAATGACGCGGAACATCACCGAGAGCGCTGGCAGAAGCCACATTGGTGGCAATATTACGGCCAGAACTATTTGTATAGTCGCGTCGGTCTAAAATGTCCTGTGGGTAAGCCAGGCTCGTCGAATGGCGGTGCTGGGGGGGATAGTGATGATGATGATGCAGTGGCGTATTGGCGTTGGATGAGCTGGTGATTGTGTGCATTTGACGAACGCCCCCCGAAGCTTTGGGTGTACCCGTACCCTGACCCATCACCGCCGCTTGACGCTGATCGTCGCTGCTGATGTAGTGACGCGGACTGTGACGATGATGATATTGAACTGATTCTGGGTACAATTCTCTTGACGCCACCAATGGCTGTTCCCGGTAGTAATATGGCTGTTGTTCCCTTTGCAGCTGATGTTGGTGTTCCACACTCAGACCAGGTATCCCGCCGGCGTCGTCCAACTGCATCAAATGATCGCGATGCGGGATATAGTCCATGTGCTGATAGTGATGGGTTGGATGATGGATACCGTGCATGTAAATGCTGCTGTTGGTGGTGTTGTTGATGCCTAGACCTCCTCCGTATTGGCTTGTATTGATTGTCGTTTCTTCGGATCTGAAACAAATGACTTGGGTTTGCTCAATCTCAGTTTGGAAAATAATAATTGGTGCAAGAACTACTTACTCAAAAAGTATCCAAATGATGTAATAACAGAAACAAATGCCCGTTGAAAGTACAAAAATGAGTATTATTATGAGGCCCCAGGGAAAGGCACGTAGTTCTAATGGTCCATCCTCCCAATAGCGATCACAGGTTAGATACCAGCATACAGCCTTGTTCATCTCCTCTGCGAAATTTTAGCAAACAACAACAAAAAAAAAGAGGCGATAATTTGAAATAATATTCAAAGGCGTTTTTATAATTACCTTCCATCTCTTTAAAGGCCTGATCTGACATAGATAGCAGTAGACCGCCTATACAACTTCGTAACAAGTGTTCACAGCGTATTTTCAATTTACTCAGCTCCTCAGGCTTACAATTGGCCCGAGCTTTAACCGATGCATTAACTTCATCTGTTTTGCCTTTATCTTGCTGCTGTTCGTGACCACTGCCATATTCCGCATTGCCACTATGCTCTTCGTCCTTTACATCTTCATCCTCTCCATTTGCATTTGGCATACCATTGGTTTTTATAGGATCGCCTTTTGCAACTGACTCGCTATCTCCACGTCTTAAGTGGGTCTGACCTAGTTCTTTTAACTTTCGTAAAAGTTTCACACCGGCTGATTTCTGTTTTGGGTGGGATGCCGAACCATCTTCAGCATCTGGTGTTGCCTCACCGGCACCTCCATTCGGTCCTCTAGCTGGCGTCTGATCATTGATCGTTTGGCTTGGCTTGTCTTGGAGTAATTGACGATTTTGTACTTTGGCGGCACGCGTTGTGGTACCCAATGTGGAAGTTCTGTTTAGATTATAATAATATAATAAATACATATATATATATATATATAAACAGATATTGAATACAGATTTACTCGCCTCGGTATTAAACTCAAATATGCGGCGTTCGCTTTGGCCAATGCGGAATTCTGACCACCAAATTCGCCCCAAACTTCAATATCCGTAACAATAACTTGATCCCCAAATTTTAAACTTGTGGCATCCTCTGTTTGGAATACATCGCAGCGCATTATGTCACAGAAGTCTGACAGACAAATGGAGTCCTCTACCTGTAATACGTATCAGATTGAAGGTTAAATATTTCTAAACATCAGTCTTACATCCTTCTATTAATAGATTCATATTACGTTATGTTTTATCGATTATACTTTGTCATTTTTTTTATTTTTGGATTTTACCTCATTAATGAGTGTGTCGTGTCTTGTATCAAAATGGAGGTCAAGATATTTCTCCTGATAGAAGCTTTTACCACAACGTCGACATGTCCATTGTGTAGGACGATCCCGTTGCTTGGAATCTTGGCGCGGAGCAAAGACATCTCGAAATGGATGCAAAGGGCATTCCATAGGAAGTTTCACCTAAAAATGGATCATTCAATTATATCAATAAAGTCTGGGAATTTAACCCGATAATAGTTACCTGATGCTTATCGAGTATTGGTGTCCATTTCGAGCGAATTATTTTCCGCACCAGACGACTGTTATCTCTGGAGCAGAGTATCTTGATCACATTTGTTGTTGGCCATGGTATCAATAGCAGGAAATAAATAAGTGCAAACTGTAAAACGGATTGAAAATTTTGAAGGGGGCGACATTTACCGGCTTCAATCCAACCCGAAAACCCTCCCCTTAAATTTTTAGTTTTTGGGTCACTTTAAGTAACACAAGGAAAATCGATAAAAATAAAAAAAAATAAGACAAAAAAAAACATAAATGTAAAACAAGCCTTTGGGGGTAGCAAGGCGCACCCTCTTCTGGATGACTCAAATTCATATTAAATTTAAAACAAATTTACCTCGAAATGATGATATTTAGGCGACATTCATAATATATTTTTCAATTTTCGGCTTTTTATTAAATGCGGTTAACTTTTATTTAAGGTTATGTTTTACCACCACCTAACGGTTATCTTTCCTTTATAGTTTTGGTGGGGGTGGCCTGCCAAATATGTCTAAAAACTCTAAACATCAAAAAAAATAATCAAATTTAGAATTTCCCTTTAGTTTATTATACTTTGTATGAATTGTTTGTTATAGACTTTATTTGATGTCCGTTCTTGTGAAAATTTCTAAGCTCTCTGACAACTTGGAAGTTCACTTTCACACACGCACACACATACATTCCCTCCCCCTCCATAAGGCCTCTCTCTTTCCTTTAGTTTGCCATTGTCCTGCGCCACTTATTGGCAGCTGTTTAAAAACAGAGTTGAATTCGATAGAAAGAACACCCTTGATGTATAAAGCAATATATTTTAATTATTTTATGTATTTTAGACACAAATTAGAGCATATTCTTTGATTATAAAAATACATATACATACATACTTATATATGTACATAGCATAAAGAGTACGCCCCTCAAAAGTGGTGTAGCTTCATATACATTTGCACATATGTACATACATACATATGTATTTATGCAACGTTTTTATGATATTTGCTAATTGAAGCATCATTAAAAATATTAATTTGGAAGATTTTCTATAAAATTCCATTTCACTAATTAGAGTCATTTTTTCATTTATTTAAAATGTAGGAACTTATATTTTGGATTTCCGTCATGGAAATCTTTAAAATTTTTAATCATGAATCCTGAAAAACATAAGAAATGCATTAATTGTTCTGAATAAACTATTTATAATTTAAACATTCATTTATTTTTTTTTGCAACAGTGTTTTTTTCGGAACTGTGATAATTTGTTGTTTGTTTTAAGGTTCCTTTATCTATTTTTGTTATTTTATTTATAATTGCTAAACTAAAATTAAATTGGTTTTGCTCAACTTTTGTAACAAAGTCATTTTCATCATCTACGAGCTTGGTAAAGTACAGCCAAAAGGAGGTGCTCGTGGTGGTAGGGGAAATGGTACCCAAAACCTTCACCAGATCACAGACCATTATAGATGCGGTTAATAGACGATTGCTCGAGTATTTTCTTGAGAGCTAAAAGAGAAAAGAATAGTAATGTTTAGGTTAGACAAAGTAAGAACAGTAATGAACATATGTATTTAAATCCATCATTTAGTATTTTTTAATGCCTACCCTCTTTTTCCTCCTCAGTCAGATCTTTTTTAGGGAATTCCACATCGAATGTAATGTAGAGATTGCCAGTCAGATTATTATTCTCAAAGTTCGGCATACCCTCCCCCTTCTTGCGTATACGTGCACCTGGCCATGTTATTTTCTCTCTCGTTATGGGCACTAGATGGCCATCCAAATGTTTGATCTCCATGGAGAAGCCCACTAGTGCATCCTGTAGACTTATGGTCACGTTTGTATACAAATCATCGGCCTTACGCAGGAATCGAGGATGGGGCATCTGTTGTACGCGTATAATTAAATCACCAGGTTCTCCATCAATATGGGGTTCACCTTCGGCCACAAATCGTGTCTCCTGCCCATCGACCATACCTTGTTCCACTTCAATTTCTAAAGTACGCTCTTCATTGACCAATTTGACATTGGGGCACTCATCGCAAACGGTCTGCTGTATCATTTGGAAACGGCCTGAGCCCAAATTTCTTGTAACCATTTCTTGACGGCAATTACACTTTCGGGTTCCCGAGGCAGGCTTCATTACTGGCTTGTTACGTACAATTTCTACAAAGTTACCCGAATATAGTTCCTCCAATGAAACATACATGTTCATTACAATATCTCCTCCACGAGGGGTGTCATGCTGATGTGGATCTCCATTACCGAAATGAAAACCAAAATCGCCAAAAAAGCTAGAGAATGGATCGCCACCATGATCCATCATACCCTCCTTCTTAAGGCATTCCTCACCACAGCGATCATAAGTCTTACGTTTATCGGCATTAGAGAGAACCTCGTAGGCGGCACCCAGATCTTGGAATTTGGTAGATGCATCTGGATCATCTTTGTTTTTGTCAGGATGCAGCTCTTTGGCTAAACGTCGGTAGGCTTTTTTTATCTCGTTCGTATTGGCATTGCGTTTCACATTTAAAATCTTGTAGAAATCTCGGCCAGATCCGAGAGTCTCGTCTAGACAGCAAATGATGAAGAAGGCCAATTGGAGCAGAAGCAGGGATTTTGTTTGTAATTGCATGATTTGGCTGGCTGTGACTTATTTTATTGGGGAAACCTGCTAAATATTTACTAGTTTTAGTCAATTGACAATAAATATTACTAAACCATTCTTTATCTTTTTAGAAAAGTTGGCAAAAACGTTGTATGAAGGTAATAAGTTTGTGTGTATAAGTCGTGGTCCGCGTTGATTGGCTGACTGCCGGCTTAGTGATGGACTATCCACGTAGTCATTCACGAACTGAAAATGCTGCCTATGTTCATTATACTATTTTTCTAAGTAAAAATTTGTAATTCAGAGTAGATACAAATAAGTTAAAATGTAAATAATTCTTTATATAGCAAACATTCTATAAATATATACATATATATTAATAAAAATTTATAATCATACTATAAGAGATCATGACGGCGTAATAAGTACGATTCGTATCTATTAATAGTGCCTTAATTTGTTACAATATGTAAAAAAATGTATCGGCATTATTTTGCCTATGAAAATAAATACCTAAAATGTCTTCAAAGTAATCCAAAATTTCTTTCGTGACTCTAATTCATGGAAGACGTGCAAAATTTACTGTATGTTAGTATCATCTCTAAATAACGTTGCCACCTATGACAATTTTACAAAGTTCGATAACATGGCATTGCTTAGTTGGTATAAATTTGTTGGTTTACCATTTTCGTGTTAATGGTCACACTTAAAGAAAAATATAAATAAAAGGAGTTGTAAGAATCAACGGAGCATAATCCTAGTGAAAAAATGAGACGTCGTGAACTGCAGACTATACAACTGAAGCTTTCCGAGCTGAAAGAATATGAGCAGGCTAAGCTGGAGCGAGCCAAAGCCCGCCAGCAGCTGCAAACACCAAGAACACCCACTCCCACTGGCATTGAATCGGCGGTTATCAAGGGAATCCCACAGTTGCTGTTGGATGGTGTGAACGCCGAGGATGATGGAACCACTAAGACTAGCTTATCAACTTCCCCATGAGTTTGAAAGTGACAGCAAGAAAGAAAAATATAATATAAAGTAAGCTAATATTTCTTTTATTTGCTTTTAATTCACATTTCGTAACCATCCGCATTGTGACTATTGTGACTGTTGTTATTATTCTGGAATCGTACCGTTTCAAAGCCATCCACTAGTATCTCACGATCCTCGGTTTGTTGTCGTTCTCGTAGCCATTGCTCTCTCACCGGAACATAACGTCGAAGTCCTGGTAATTTGCGCCAACAACGTCGCTTGTACAACACCCAAGCCAGAGATAAAAAGCATCCAACAAGAAAGCAGACTAAAAAAATGCTCACACCGTGGCCATGAGTCTCAATGTTGTCAAAATTTACACCCTCACCTGCTGTTGGTAGGCATGTTGTAGATGGTATTATAAGCTGTTGACTATTACATGTGGTGATGGGTTGAAATGGTGTAATCATCACATCTCCAGCTAACGAATGGATACGCACAGCAAAGTCCACAAATGTATCATTCAGTTTGGCCACATGCACGAAGTTAGCTTGCTCATGTTCCCGCCGTGTAATGCAGTTCAAAAATGTTTCAGCCAGCTTTTCCGATACATTCTGACGATAATGTATGACATAGCTAACCACCATACCATTGGGATGTTCAGGCTCCGCAAAACGAACAATAATCTTTTCCAAATCCTCCACATGGCAAGCACTTAACTCAGTCGGCATATCGGCGCCCATAGTATAGTTGGTACGTTCATTCAATATGGTTGGTGAGCTGCAGCCCAATAGATTACAAGACTGCAATTCGAGAGAATAGAGAGTATACCGATTTAGTTGACCTAGCTCGTACTGTGTGATGTCGCTCGCCAGTCGGATTTGCTGCATTGGAATAGAACTTGGTTTTAGGTCATGACAATTCTCTTTTCGATCCAAACTACACCGATATTGTTCACGCATTTTGTCAATGAAACGACGATCGTCATCCATTTCCGCCTTGTGGGCACAACAGTCATCATAGTCATAGTCGTCCGGTGCACTTTCTCGCCATTGATTGCCATCCTGCATGTCTCGCCATAAATATGATGGATGATGGCAATAATTTCTATAATCCAAATATTCAGTATCATCGGGCAACTCATAGACTGACAGCAGATAGTGGTCATGATTTTTGTCCTGACTCATTACACGGAACATAAGGGTGGTATCGGTCTTTTGCATCAGTTCTAATTTTGGTGGTTGAGGTATATCTGGTTCTGTTACCACATATATTAAATCACTGCGTGCTTCGTGCGTTATATCGCCACCAAAGGTACGCAGCATACAGACATAACGTGTGTCCGGTTGCAGTGCCTCCATCTGATATTTATAATACGTATCATTCAATTGGATAAGATTATCGGGAAATAGCAAACGTCGTTGCCAATTGATACGGGTGCAAACAGGCGCTTCAATATCACTATGATCGTGATATAGATGACCTGGCGGTACGGGACGATAGATTATCTCAAGTTCTGCACTGGTCTGAGATTTTGGCCATATCAATTCCACGGTACGATGAGTGCGGGTCTATGTATGAGATAAAATAAATATCGTTATGTATATATATATGTACATACATATATATACATATGTATAATTTGAAGCTATTAATTATCTTTGAACTTCTTTGACTTACTTGCACCAATAATTGTAATTTTGCTGGACTGCATAGGACCTCTTGATCATTTATTTGTATCGAATCCAAGGCCTTGTCATGCTTTACCGCAGCTAGAAAATCCTTCATAGCCTTGTTGCACAATTTATTATTCCGATGTATATACATGCCGCCTTCTTTTAACTGTAATTCCCTTACTGGATGCCACAATTCACTCAGTTTTTTATTGTCATAAATTATAAGACTATAATGTCGATTCTCCAAAGGATTTCCATAGATAACCTCCAGATTGTCCAAAAAATTTAGTTTATTTAACTGCGAAGACCTGCAAAAAAACAAGTTCAAAAAGAAAAAAAAAACAAAAATCACAATCGAATCCTTTAATACGATTGGTGGAGTTACCGATAAATTTTGAGATAGCCTCTAATCTCTCGTATGCTGGATAAACTTTCGGCCAATTGTGACTCATTCACCTGATTGCGTATAGTTATAGTCAGACTTCCATTAACAATCTGACAGCCACGCAGTTCATCAGCATCGGCCAGATTTGAAACATTAACGGTATCATTTGCCGGTTCCGGTGAGCAAATACTTATACACGGCTCTAATTCACTACAGAGTACACATTCGGATTCATTATTAGCTCGGAAGCCGCTTGGACAGAAGGCAACACATTCTGATGCAAAAATATAATGGCCATGATGTGCCACACACTCTGACCGAGTATAACACCTTTGATACTGCTCCAGCACATACCTGTGAACGGATAATAGCTAATTAAAAATCAACAAGAGGAATATTTAAAATTATGCCACTTGAGCGACCACCTACTTGCCAACTGGACATTTTGGTACACAGACGCCGGCATCACTGAGTCCCCGACAAGCCTGACACTTCGAAGCTGTCGCATTCTGACGGCAGCCGCCAAGGCATTCATTGTGACAGTCGTTCAAGTTGCTTAATAAAAAAAAATTAAACAATTCACGTTAATTTAAATTTAATAATTTATATTGTCTTGCTAGGGAGAAAACGTTTTGTACCCTAAATCTACTGTAACATTTAAAATATGTTTAAATTGCATAAAATTTTTCATTTGAAAAAATTTGTTATAAAATTAACTCTATCTAACTTCTCACTGCTTCTTGTCAAAGAATTAAAAACCGTAAACTTTGGGGGTATTTTGTCTCGTTAGGGCTATCTACTATCTATAACTCCTTGCCCACATAGTCTTTCCGTTTTGCACACAAAAACATTTATTCATTGACTTTCCAGGGTTTCTGGAAAATAGAACTACTGGGAGTAAACTCCTGGTAAAATGGTTATATTACACAATTATCGCTTTCTTAAATTTGGAATCTGCTGAAGAAGAGTCCATTCAATATTGAATTTGCTCGTGCAGACTTGCTAACATATTTACTTATTAAGTTAAGGTCTTTTTAAACTCGAATTCTGAGGAATTCTTTATTGTATAACTTCGACAAGACCTAGCATCCAAAACTATAAAAATTTCATAAAATTTCTAAACATTCTCAATGATATATCACTGAAATATTAATATAATATCACTGGGATTTACTTTTTAAAGTGTGCCACATTGTCATTTTCAAAACGTTGACAATTGAAATTGGACCAGCAATGTCCAGAATCGCAACCCTTGCAAATGCTGCGTTGTGTACAATTGTTGTCTCCGATCATAATGTGATTCTCACCCGTACTTAAAGTAAGTCGAGCCCAATTGACCTGAAATCGAAAATGTAAAGTGGAAATATATGTATGTATATACATATTTATATTATATACATATGTATGTACATTTCAAGAAAAACTTACACCCTCCAGTTGACAGAGCTTGGGACAGTTACCAATGTAGACATGACCACGTTGAATGGCCAGCAGCGAGGGGAACTCCAACTTAAATTAACAAATTAGTTTATTCGTTTTTATTGTTATAATCAATTTAACATATATATATATATTTATATGTATATATACCAATTGGAGATCAGGCATACTGGTCACACCCAATGCATAATTAAGAAACAATCGTCGGCCGCGTATTACTGTTAGATGTGGAAACATATTCCCAATACTGATCATACCACGCACATCCGTTAAGATCATGTATTCCGTAATTTCAATCAATTCGGGAAATTTGTAATCCGAGTAGTTGCAAACCGAATGGCTTGGCATTAGGGTGATCATCACAAAACCCGTGACAACAGTACAGTTATCAAGGAGTTTCATGTTGCTACATTCATTGCGTATGTCAATGCTGGTGCATTCCTTGTAGCCATTGGCTGGGGCGACTGTTAGCAACATGACGATAACAAGGCCCAGCAACATGTTGCCAAACATCATTTCTGTTGGATTTTTAAAATTCTTTCAATACTTTTTGCATCGCAGTCTTTTTAGCATTGCTTAGGAATCTTTTGTTTTTTCCTTTTTTTTTTATTTCCTTATTGTCTTTTATTTGTATGTTTTTTTTTTTGTTGTTATCAGATTTGTTTACAGTTATTTGCAATTGCGTTGTTTCTTTTAGTTTTCTTTTTGCTGTTGGTTTCTGCTTATGCTCTGCTTTTTATGCGTTGCGCCTCATTAGCGCATTGACTTTGGCATCTTCATTCCCATCTCGATTAGCCGATATTTATGTGTTTTTCTTCACGTTTATATTTTAAACGCAATCTCGGTCAGAATATCGCATAAGCTTCCAAAAGGCTCTTGTTTAATTTTTGGCCACTACTTTTTGCGGTTTTATTTTTTTTTTTGGTTGGATATCGAAAATTCAATATAAACAAACAGTTTTATATAAACAATCACACGATCACGCATACACACACAGAGATAGATTCACCAGGCAATTATTTTTAATTTTGTTTGTTTTCTTTTATTATATTTCTTTAATTTAACTATCCGTGGATTGTTAGATTTTTCATTTCACTTTCATTCCCATTGGAATATAATTTTTATATGGCGCAGAGAAAGATGCCACACTGTTGAAATCTGGCAACGATAACGCTCTCTCTCTCTTAAAAATATTGAATTCTTTTTTATTATTCTTATTTATTAGACAAAATTTCAAATTCAATTCACTTAAATGTGGAATAGGAATATTAATGTTATCTCCAAGTAAAGAGTAAACTAAAAATCGTGTACATATGTATTTATAACGAAAAAAAACAGCACAAGCTGCTATATCCTAATGAAATGTCGATGATTTATGGCAATTTTAAGAAAAACCATATGTATGGTAATGATAATGATGTATGTATAATCATTTGGCTGAGCTTGGTAAAAATATGTTTAAAGATTCCAGAAACTAACGAAGGCCTAGGCGAAGTCTATATACACTTTCAAACTAGTATAAAGCCACTCCGTTTTTTTTTTTACACTTTTTCCTCTAGTAATAAAAATTTATACTTTTTAGAGGTGATGTATTATTAACGATTTATTTGGTATGAAAATATTTATATATTTAAAATATTTATTATTAAAAAAAAACCCAAAGCATCTATTAAATACGAGGTCTGTGATATACATACATACCTATATACATATGTATATAAATTATTTATCCATTATTATTAATACAGACATTTTTGATAATATCTTTAAATTTTTTTGAAAGCTATTACAAATTGTAAATCTTCTTAGTATTAAAAGAACTATGCAAGCGAAATTTTTAATAGATCTCTAAAATATTCATTTAACTTTAAAAATCAATTTCGATATGTTGTTATGGAGAATAGGTCATAAATTAAAAATCTTTTATAAAATATAAATTTTCCCCGTGTATTTTTTATGAAGCCAAAACTGACAAAAACAAAATTAATTTTGTTTTTTTTTTTTTAAAGTTTTTGAAATTGTACAATGTTTTACCGGCAATAATTCACTTCTTTAGACAGTTTTTCCCTGTAGTTCCATATTGAACGGATAGTCCCAACCTACACCAATAAAAAGATTATACACCGAGTTTTATACACTGAGAGACAAACAATTAGATCATTACTAATATAAATTGGTTATTGATCAAGAATTTATGATGTGGAAAATACATCTCTTTCTTCATAACGATACAATTAATTAATACTAGTTAAAAATTTTAACATTATATGCGTCATCTTTAAAATTTAAAAAAAATTTTTCAATGTGAAATTATATTTTTTTTCGTCCGACTTAAGTTTTTTTTCAGCACTTGTTTTTCTTTTTTTTATTAAAATCTGTAGTTATTGCACTCTATTAAATATTTGTTATATTTACTAATTCATTTATTTTTTTCTTATTCTTTTAGTGCCGCATTGAACCTCACTAAAGCAGCCGTAGAATGGAATATAGAAAATCCGATCAATTTCCTGACACTGGAATACACAAATTCGATTATTATCACTGTGTGTATTTATATATGCTATTTATTTAACATATTTAATTAGGCACTAAATATTTAATTAGTGCTAAGAAGCCCGACTGTATTATTATACATATATGACAAATTAATTGTAACTATTTTAAGTTTCCATCACTGACTCAGATTTGTAATTAAACAACAATTAAGATGATTGACAGAAATATTTCAAATTTTGTGCACTTTTTCTTTTTCCAAAGAATTTGTTTTTGAACTTCGTCAAGTTTTTGTGGTGTTCTTTTCTTTTTTGTTTTTTGTTTTTGTGCCAGTTCCGAGACGATGTGGACGTGCTGACGATCGAATGCCGACTGGAGTGGATGCCGCAAGCGTGGCCAAAGTGTCTGGGGCTGGGCTGGGCGACTGGGAAGCTCGTTGTGAGAGCAAACGAATTGATTTTTCATTTACTGCTTTCTGCCGCCGACATTGGATCTCTAAATACGTAAAAATATATATATATATGTATATACATACATACATACATACTGATGCACATAGATACACTGCGAGTAGTTTGAAGTCTGAAGAATGTGCGGGGCCTTTGGAATATTACCGCATCAGAAAAGGCCGTAAATTAATTAAGAGCGTTTGATTTGTCGTCATGAACAAGTTAATTTGTCATCGGTACACTCGAACCCGATGAATTTTATATAACGAAAGCATTTAAATAAACAAAACTTTGGCGCTTGAAAAATAAAAAAATAACCAAGGCCAAGGCCCATTCAAGGTGAGTGATGGCCAAGTTCACAATTTCTTTCAGTGCAAAATGTGAGGCCTTTCGATTTTTATGGCCAGCAGCAACTTGGCCAGCGACCAGCTGATCCTAGTGGCTCGTAAAAACAGCTGACTCCAATTAGCCACATGGCACCGGCACCGGCATCAGCACCAGCATCATTCTGAACATGATGATCTTCATCTGCAACTCATACACACACACAGACACATTTAAACATCAGATGGAAATCAAGTCGCAGTCCCAACATCCCAGTCAACTTTAGAAGCTATTAAGTTAAAGGAGCGACACAAAGGATGAGATGAGAAAAGAAATTTAGGAAATAACGAATTGAACGTACTCTATAGAAAATTAAAAAAAATGTGTGGTGAAAATATATTACATTATAAAATTTATGTATCTATACATAAATCATTTATTTTCTCTGATGAAACGAATGATAGGGCATATGAAAGTCGACAAACTAGAATGGAATACTTGATTAGCATCAATATCTAAATTCATTAATAGATATATGTTTTTTTGTATTAATTCTTAGATGAGCTATAGCCATTAGACTTGACTCATTTTGAAAGTGTATAAATAAAGATATTATCAATTCCATAAGTTTTATTTGTGTGTAAAATCGATGAATGGATTTGAAAATCTCTTTTGACCAACGTATCGATTTATAATATATCTTGTATAAATGATCTTGTTATGCCTTTGCATTTCTCTCTGACTCTGCCTTCGGTTCTCGTGTCAAAGTTCAATTAATTCAATTAAATTATTTCATTCAGACGCATGCGTGTATGTTTAGATCAACAGATCAATGAAGGGGAAAGGAGTGCCAGTTGCGTTCTAAAGATGAAAACAATAACAACGAAAGAGAGGGAAAGAAACAAAACAATCCAATTTGTTAAATGCAATATATCTTCTAATGTAAATTAAAAAAAAATGATTGATAATTGATTATATATATTATATTATATATTGTTTAGAATTACAAGCTTAGCTTACTGAACATGGATTTCTGTTGTTTTTTTACTTTCTAAAAATTATTCTGGTGGCGTATTATCGTGTATCCATTCAGCGAAATGGGCCACCGAAGTATAAACACTAGGTATACGTAATCCGCCACAATTATCGGAGCCAAAGGACATGATGCCAACCTGATTAATAAAAGGACACACTTGATTAACATCCATCAAGTTATAGTAAAAGTAGCTTAATTACTTGTGAAAAGATTCCATTCTCCTGAATAAATAATGGGGCACCACCAAAACCCTGACACACATCTTTGCCCTCACCGCCAGCGCACATCCATTGACCTTCAATTGAATTGGGTGACTCCAAAGCCCCTGTGGATCCATAATTACGCAAGCACAGATCCCAACTAGTCAATGGCACATCCAAATGAGACATTTCGGGTTGTCGTATGCTCGAAGTGGACATTTTGCCCCAACCGGCAATGGTTGCTCGCTTACCGACCACCAAGTTAGCGCGTGTCTTCTGCAGACAAATAGGCTGCGTGGCCACTGAAAGAGAAAAAGGGAGAGAGAGAGAAAAAAAAAATTCAGGCAAGGATAAACATTGCGAAGGAGGAGGGCAAAATTAATCTGATAGTATGATCCGGTGCCGTGCGTGCAACATTGTTTCAACGGTGTTCCCATGGAACATTATAAAGCCATAAGAAACGCACTACAAACAAGTTGGCCATCCTCCATTTGGATAACGCCTTCTTATTTTAGGATGTGTTTTATAATGTGTTGTTTACGACTTGTGCACATCATGATTAGCAATCAATCCCTCCTGCTCATCGATTACCAACAACCACCGACACGCTGTCTACTCAGTTAGGTTCAAATTCAGTATCCAATCCGTTACTGAGGCCAAAGCCCATGCCTATAACCGTGTCTGGTGTGTGGTAATGACCCTTATTTGTTCTGGCCATATAATATTTTACTCTTTAAAATTCAATTTAAAATCCTATAGACGATTGATAGGCGATCTGAATCACGTGTGGGCAATTTAAGTACTCCATCTGGCAGCTGGCTAATATAAGTATATGTATTAGGGCGGTTAGCCACTCCAATGTCAGGCTTCTGAATGAAATCATAATGTTGAATGCCTAAGTATATATATATACAATTGTTTTATGTTACTATTACAAATATTTCAAGTATTTTAAGTTAAAAAAAAAACTACAAAATTTGTAGAACAAATCCCAAATTCTCTTTCTATTCACTAAGAATTATGTTCGATAAGTATTTTAATAATTATAAAAAAAACTATTTATTTGATGAATCTAATACTTAAATATTTAATTCTAAATAAGCTTCCTATTCCTAGGATGGAAAAAAGATATTTAAATTGTAAAAAATTTGTTTTGACTAAATTGTTGCCTAAGACTAAGTTTTAAATGACTTTTAATTAAACTGTGGATTTTATAAGTAAAACATAAGTATTTTAGCTATATTTAAATTATGTTCGGTAATTTATGTTAAATCTGTGTTTCAGAAGAAATGAAAACTTTTAAGTTCAGTTATGAAAATTTGAATTGTTCCCTGTAATATAATTCATTTCTATCGGTTTTTTTTTTAATATATGTACATACGTACATAATTCGTTCTTTTTTTGCGTTTTAGCATAGTAGGGAAAATATAGTAATAAGAATAATCAGGCACAAATTCGCAGAAATCCAAAGTACAATACTATTGAAGCATGGATAATAGCTTTAAAATGATATAGATTTTGATGGCTGTCCAAAAATCGCGTCTAAGCCATTAACCGGTACAGTAAACACGGATTCAACGAAATGGGCAGTGAAAACCAAAACCTCAAATTAGCGACATGCGATATACATACATATGAATATATGTATATGTTGTCTGAATATATGTACATATATATATATATACATATACATATGTCGAGTGAGAGGAGAGAAGAACAGTTGACATTTTTGAACTTGGAAGTGAGTTAAAAATATGACAGAACAAAACGATTTTTAATTAACATTGTCACTGTCGAGCGTAACCTCCCCCAGATCCCAAAAAAAAAATAATAAACACCGCACTGAACTGCTCTCTTCTTCCCAATAGCTCTCTTGCTCTTTCTATCACGTGGATCGTATAGTTTTCCTAAGCTTACCCGAGTAATTGAGCGGCGTTTTAAGTACCAACAGAGCAATATCATGATGATATTGGCCTTGCTTATAGTCGGGATGCACGATAACATGGCTAATCGCATGATTCACTGATCGTGGGGCACAAAAGCCGGTGTTGGCACAGTCTGGATCACTGGAGGTGTCATACTCTCCAACGCGCACCGATGAGCTGCCAATGAGGAGAAAGTGGTTGGTTGCATATAATATAGATGGGAATCTCATTGTTCAAGATAAGCTTAAATATTTATAGTGTGCAGTTGACCCACTTACAGTCGATGGCCATCGGCCTTGGCCAAAGCGCAATGGGCAGCCGTTAGAATAACTCGTTGTGCTATAACCGATCCTGCACAAGGATATGCAAAAGCTCCCGTATTTATATCTAAAATAATTAATCAATATTCATCGAAATATTACATAGTAGATCTCAACTTTCACTTACGCTTAAATCCAATACGGGCCACAAATGGATACGAGCCGAGTCCTTTGTAAAAATGTCCCTGAACGAGTGATTTGCCACAGACCTGGTTCTTCTCCAAAGGACTGCTTGGACAACAAACATAAGGCATTTCCTCACCTCCACCACAATAAAGTGACTTGTCGCCATAGTAACAATTTTTGGCAACCTCATAGATCATTGCAGTACAATCGTGTAAAGGTGTACATTCAGTGCCCAAGGAGCACTCTGTTTGTCCATTCTCATAATAAGAACGAGCCAAAAGCGAATGGCCTGAGCCACTAGAGCTGCTATTGACATTTCCACTGCCAGCTGGACTTTTATCTGGATTAAATTTTGCATACGTCCCTGGTACAATTAGTTTCTCTAAGGAAGAAAATCGGTTTAAAAAATTGTCTTGATAATAGGCAGGATTTTTTGGTAACATTCGACAAATTTCTCACAAGAAAATATAAAGCAAGATCAAAAGTGGAATTCATGATTATTTACAAAAAAAAAATTCCCAGCTTAAATTCCTAGTTTTCGCCAATTTAAACCGAAATCTTTTTTCTGATAATATTCCCTTATATATACATATGTATGTATACAGTGTTGTAAGAAATACGAGAAACGGCATTTCAAACCGAAATTTTTTGAATCGAAATGAATTTTTAGAATTAAAACCGACTGCTCAAGAATGTGGGATAATGGAACTTTATTTGGGATTTGATTTTGGGCATATTATCAGCGAGATTTTTTCTTAAATTACGTTTTAGATACCTCGTGTTCAGGCTGGAAGAAAAATTAGAAACGCGCCGAATTTTCTTTATAGAAAGTCAAAAAATATCTTTTAAAGATTATTATTTGTGTCTGATTGGTAATTATTTTTCATAGGTATTTAAAATAAAGGATCCCGGCAGGCAGACAAATTATCGAAAATTTAAGAAATAATGGTCTTTCTATATCAAAAAAAAATTATTTCTGTCATACATTTTGTATTTAAAAAGCAAAACAAGATTACGAAAACGAATCAGAGAATTTTGACGAGATGGTCAGGCAGGAATCCAAAGAATCCTGTCCTGTCACAGGATATAAAAAATTAATTAAAAGCACCTGTAGGCAGTTGTACCATCCTATCTAGGCTGGCCTCTACAGACTTATATATTTTTATGTCCTTAGCGCACTTTTAGGGAATTGTACGCTCTATTACAAACCAAATTATTAAAAAAGGTGTAGACTTTAATAACCTTCATAAATCTGGTCTGCTGCATATTCTATAGGTAAGGTTTTTATGCAAACGCAAAAAAGTTTTACCAATCTATGACAATTTTCTCAGATAGTTGAAAGTTTCTCCAAGTCAAATTATTAAACATATTCTTTCTGATTTAGCGGCTTTAAGACACTTTTCGAATCTTATCTTCTTGAGGCTTTCCATGGGTGTTCATTTAAGTGTTCAAATATTTTATTTATGTATATAACCAGAATTTCATTGGGAATAAACTTTACTAGTCCACAAAATGTGATTGATTATTAAAATATTTTTAAATCATTGAGTTCGACGAGGACGATTTTGAGTGAATTTTTTACAAATAATAGGGAGAGAGTACAGAAGAAATAAAAACCTACAGTTAAGACCAAAGTCAATACAATTTTGCCAAATTCTTTTAAAAACCAATTCAATAAAAAGATTTGTAAAAAATTCTCTTTTTATCCTTTTTGTATCCTACCAAATTCTCCGGCTTCCGTTCGAACGTTTGCCAATAAATTGCATAAGACGAACACCACATAGAATGATTGCATTTTTAATTTAATGTTTCACAAAACACTTGTGCACAATTTAATAAAAAAAATTGGTTAATTTTAGTAGCCCGCTAAACCAATATTTTCCGATTTTCTTTTTCACCATCAACCGTGCACGTTAACAAAACTTTTTCAACTAAATGGTGAATCAGGCAGCTTGGTTACAGAAGATCGCGTTGCCAAATGAAAATGAAATTATACATTGTACATGTATGTACATATGTGCGTATGTGTTGTGTCCGTATGTACTTTTATATACATACATACATATATGGATAGTAGATACATATAGTATAGGGTAAATGAAGGTACAAACAATAAGTATGTATAGTAGGTATAGTATAATATACATAGTGCTGCTACTGTCACTGCTCTGTGGTTATTAACTGATTTTTATGACAGTTTGGTCTCGATTCGCGACCATTTCCAGGTTGTCGTTTGTACATTTATTTAATATTTAATGACTCTTGATAACATGCAGATGCGTTTCTATATTGTTCTGCTGGTAAAAACTAATTCTATTTCACTATTAGTCAGTCAGTAGTAGCAAGTGATCTCATTTACAATATTACAATTGAATCCGGTTAACAGCATATAATTACAAATATGATGGGTTTAAGTTGTAAAATATAGTTAGAACAAAAAAGAAATATTCCAAAAAATTAAGCAATTTTAATTTGTAATGGGTAAACTAAATTACAATTTAACATAGATCTCTAATCAAATCATCCAATGAACTGGAAAAAGAAATATCATGATAAAGTATTTTTTTTACCAATCATTTTTAACATTTACGAATTTGTCTGAATTTAATAAAAGCAAAGATATGTTACACCATAAATAATAAATACAAATAAAGTTTTTGCCTTTAAAAACAAAATATTATAGATCAACGGAATTTACTTTATGCGATTTAAGATTAGTAAGTATGTACATATATCGAAAGTTTTTCTAAATTTTAATATATTATGGTAAAATTAAACGAATTCAATTGGCTTATTTAGTTAAGGCTTATTGACTTTCACTGCATGTATATTTACAATTTTACTAGTTTTTTAATTTTTCTTGGAAAATTATACAATTTCATTATTATTCCATAATCATATAACTTTCATAATGATTTAATGTTCAGTGTATTTTCCTTTAAATTACCAAAAACTTTCTGCGAATTAGTAGGTATATAGTTTATTTTACTGTTTTATGTATTTATCCATTTTTTTTTTTTTAGTATTTTTATTTTTCTTTATTTTTATATTTTTAATGCATGTAATAATAAAACAGCTTCAATGAGATCATTTAGCTTTGATAAGTCAACGGCCATTTCACTGGACAAATTCAGTTCCAGTTTTTTAGGCAGGAAAACAAGCGCGACAAACGCACATTAAATGGTTTAAAATATATAAATAAATGTGTGTGTATGCGTGCAGTATGTATGTTGTATGTATGTATGGTTAACTATTTAGTAATTTTATGGGCCGAGTTTGTTTATATGTATGCAACTTAATGGTCAAATGTTACTGTTACTTTCGTTTAACGACATTTAAGGTACTTCAATGATGAAAATGAAAATTCACTTTTCATAAAGTTTTCACTCTTGTTTTTGTTTTTTTTTTAACAAATTGCAGAAAAATCCAAAAGTTAACAGCAACAATCCGTTTTAATGGTAATTAGTTATCCTAGTAGTTGGTATTATTATCCCTAACAAGCTCGTCTAGTGTACTGCGTACCGCTTCCTCATAAAAATCACAACGAGCGGACAAATCTTCACTACAACTGGAATTGTCGGAACTGGAGTCGGAGCTCAGGCTAAGAACATCACAATCAGTACAACTGGACTCGCTATCGCCCAGACTTTCCGTTACATTTAAGGTGCTTTCTTGCACTGGAGTCACATCGAGTCCGAAACGAGAATATTGATGCAATGGCATAGGATAGTTGGACAGCAATTGACAAAAGACTTCGTAACGATCACGTAACTGCACATCGACTTCGTCGCTGCGACGCTCCTCCGCTTGGAGGGATTGGAGCAGGGAATACATAAATACACGATTGCTTATGCGGCAATCTGGTAGGAGTGTACTTTCCATAAACTGATTTGGACACATGCTAAAGCAAATGGTACATTTCGAATGTGTTATACAGTTGGTTAAGAATTTTTCCTTACCCAAAAACAGTTTCTATTTGTTTTTTAATTGCACAAAATTTTGTTCTAAAGGAATGATAAAATACAAATAAAGGAATTTATAGATACAAATATAAGCACACAGAGTTGAAAACCTTTACAAATAAATGGTTTGCTAGCATAAACTAGGCCAGCTTTGTTTTGTCTAGAGCCTAATATAGATACTTCTCATATATAATATATTGCATAATTAAAAAATAAAACAATGTATTAACATATTCACCGCTAAATGGCAAACAAAAGCCATATGCGGAAGTAAGCATATTAAACTGTAAAAAATGACATATGGCTAATCTGGGCACCACTCGGGAGATACCCTGTACAAGAAATTTTTCCCTTGATTATTCGGTCCATTGGCAATTTATTCTTCTTTTGCGATATTTAATCGATTGGAGCAGTATACACACAAATAAAACAAGATCCATAAATCTCTGCTTGTTTGAGGTGAAGGGAGAATATGTTGAAAACCTTTATACGAATTAAGCATTTTAAAAAATACTTTCTAATAGTAGCGTTGGCTAGTTACTCTATATGTTAATATACCCGTTTTACCCAGTGGACACATACATACATACATACGTATGTATGTATATGTTTACGTACATATGCACGCAAGTGGATTATTGCAAAAACTAATGTATTCAAATTGTTTGTACCGTTATATGGCTACTATTAATGTGTTTTATGTGCCATTATCGTGTTTAAATTGTCAGTAAATTGTTTAAATTTTTAATGATGAGTATTAGAAATATAGAAAAATAAGTTAATTGTTATGCGAAAATATATATTACAATAGTTACCTATTATTAAATGTAAAATCCTTTCCCAAAGAATAAAAATAATAATTGATTATTACATGTTTTCGCAATGTGTTGTCTCTTATTATAAGAACAGGTTGAACGGATCGATTGAGAATGATATATATTTATTAAATATTAGTAGTTTGTTTGGTACACTTTAGTCACCTGTGTTTTATAAGTTGTTGTTAGCAAATTAATATTTAACGTAAATTGAATCTAATTAATTGATAGGCTCCTGCCTTCAATGCGATTTATTAACATGTTTATTTTGGTTACAATCGAATATTTTATGACATCAATTTAAACTTGAAACAGTTGTTTTCTAAAAGAGAAATGTAAAACAATATTCCATAAGTAGCATTTAAAATGTAACGTAGACAAGTGCAACATAAACCGTTTCTTTCAAGAAGAAAACGGTTAAACAGTGCTACCAGAAGTAGAAAACACAAAGACTCAGGTAACACTCGAAGCGAAGCGAATTCAGGAGAGCTAAGCGAATTCAAATACCATGGGCGAATTCGTCAGTGTGTTTTGTTTGTGGAAATAATGAAATTGAAGAATGAAAGTTGAAATTACTAATTAAACAACTTATAAAGTTGAATAGATGCTTTTCCTACGCTCCTACACCACAAGGGCTCCTGCTCCTCGAGAACACTATGCCAGCAGTAGCATTAAAATATATCGAAAAGCAAGGGCGCCAAAAAAGAAGGAAATCAAATCGGTATCTAATCCAGCCTCGGAATACTTTCAAAATCCGGTAAAAGTACAAATGATTTCCCAGAATCTCCACAAGCAAATCTTTCCCCAGACACCGCGTCGGAACTCAACAGGAAATGCCAATGCAGCTCAAGAGTATAAGTCAGAACTGCATCGGCATGGCATTGACATTGATAGCTCTACGCCAGTCGAGGATGTACATCTTAAATTGCCACAACTGCATGGTAACAACATTGAAGAGCATTTCTACAACATAGCTAAAGAGCAGGTGAAACCATATGAGGAGTTGTTATGGCCGTTAGTAAACTGCTCGGAGATGCCAAAGAAACCTAAACGTTGGGCATTCCATGCCGGCTGGACAGCGTACGATCCCATAGATGACACACCTCAGACAGTTGACCATCCAATGGAAAAGGGACTCATTTTCGATGTGGAGGTATGCGTAAAAGCTGGCCAAAGTCCAGTTTTGGCAACAGCAGTTAGTACCAAGCGTTGGTACTCCTGGGTTAGTCCAAAACTGACGAAACATCGTACAAGTTCCGTTCAAATGGAAGACATGGAGCCCTGTGACGGTGATGTGGACACAGGTAGACCTCATCACACGCTAGATGATCTTATACCACTTGGAAATGGTCTAGGATTGATTGTGGGCCACAATGTCTCTTATGATAGAGCTAGATTAAGAGAGCAATATTTTTTGGAGGATACGCGTACACGATTTGTAGACACCATGTCGCTGCACATGTGTGTGAGTGGAGTAACCAGTTATCAGCGAGCTATGCTTAAGTCTAAAAAAGAACCAGCTCCCGAGGATTTAAATTGGTTGGAGCAATCCGCTTTAAATAGCCTGGTAGAAGTGCATCGTTTGTATTGTGGTGGCAAGCCGTTGTCCAAGGAACCTAGAAATATATTTGTGGAAGGTACGCTTGAGCAAGTGCGGCAAAATTTTCAATACCTGGTAAATTATTGCGCTGGTGATGTGGAAGCCACTTATCGTGTACTGAGCCAATTGTATCCTTTATATGCAGAGAGATTTCCACATCCCGCTTCTTTGGCTGGAATGTTGGAAATGGGTTCGGCCTACTTGCCTGTAAATTCCAACTGGGAGCGATATATACGTGAATCCCAATTAACCTATGAGGATTTAAGCATTGAGGCCAAATATCATTTAGGTCGCAGGGCAGAAGAAGCATGTTCTTTTCTTCATGATGAGCAATATAAGCAACATCTTTGGTTGTGGGATGAGGATTGGAGTGTGCAAGCACTAAAAATAAAAAAGCCAACCAAAAGTAAACCATTATCCGATCCTAATGAGAAGCATATAGAAAATTCGTCATCTCCTTTTCAAGAAAAATTTCAGCATTTATATAACCAGCGATCCTTATTACCTGCTCGTCGTCCTCTTTTACCGGGTTATCCTCAATGGTATCGCAAATTGTGCCAAAAACCACCACCTAAATACACCACTAAGGAAGAGCAGTTCGCAGAAGAGTGGATACCGGGAGCTACTGGTATTAGTACGGGCATGCAGATTGCCCCAAAACTTTTGTCTCTCTGTTGGGAGGGTTATCCTTTGCATTATATTAAGGAACACGGTTGGGGTTTTCTAGTACCCTTTCGAAATGATACACAAAAAGTCCAAGTATTGCCCCTAGAACAACTACTACAACGTTGCCCTGTTCCAGAATTCGCACGTCACTGTGCCTCGTCTAATGAGAGTGATTTTGCTCTGGATGCACTGGCGCATGATTTAAATGAGCATTTAGGTAAACGTGAATTTTATAAGAAAATCTCCAAGCGTCAGCAAAAACTAGAAAACCAATATAAAGGTGATAATCAATTCCATTCCATTTTAAATAATAATTACATTACTTAATCAGTAATCATTTCGTTTTTGTTTGTTTTTAGGATCTGGAGTTTGGTGCAATCATATATTGGAAGATTCATGTTTTTTTCTTAAGTTACCGCATAAGAATGGTCCCTCCTATCGTGTGGGCAATCCATTATCCAAGGATTTTCTTAATAAATTCTCTGAAAACGTTTTAACAAGCGGTGATCCCTCAAGTCAGGCTGCTGCTCGTGTTATTGAGATTGCCCGTATGATGTCCTATTGGCGTAATAATCGTGATCGAATTATGAATCAAATGGTCGTTTGGTTAGACCGGAAGCATTTGCCATCGGAATTAGCATCTCATTCGCAGCACACGTCCTATGGTGCCATTTGCCCGCAAGTGGTCGCATGCGGTACCCTAACACGCCGAGCAATGGAGCCGACATGGATGACAGCCTCAAATTCACGTCCCAATCGTTTAGGTTCAGAACTACGGTCAATGGTTCAGGCACCGCCCGGTTATCGTTTAGTTGGAGCCGATGTGGACTCTCAGGAACTGTGGATAGCATCGGTATTGGGTGATGCCTATGCTTGGGGCGAACATGGTGCCACCCCACTTGGCTGGATGACTTTAAGCGGCAATAAGTCAAATCAAAGTGATATGCACTCCATTACAGCAAAGGCAGTGGGCATTTCCCGTGATCATGCGAAGGTGATTAACTATGCCAGAATCTATGGAGCAGGTCAGCAGTTTGCTGAGAATTTGTTGCAACAATTTAATCCCACCTTTAGTGCTTCGGAGGCCAAAGCCAAGGCAATGAAAATGTTTTCTATAACAAAGGGCAAGAGGATCTATAGACTTCGCGCTGAGTTCCATGACGAGTTAGATGACAGACCGTAAGTTTACTAATTTTTTGGGAATTAATGAAATCTACTTATTTTAATACTTGGCCAACCCTTTCCAGGTATAGCGGTTACGAGGCCAAACGGTTGGCTGTTCAACGTAATCGACCATTGTCAGAGGTGTTTCATCGTTCTAGTTGGCAGGGCGGTACTGAAAGCGCCATGTTTAATCGGTTAGAAGAGATTGCCACTGGAGACCAACCGCAGACACCATTTCTAGGTGGCCGTCTTAGTCGAGCACTTGAGACAGATGGCGGCGCAGATCACGAGCAAAGGTTTCTGCCCACTCGCATCAATTGGGTGGTACAAAGTGGCGCTGTTGACTTTCTTCATTTAATGTTGGTTAGCATGCGTTGGCTAATGGGTAGTCATGCCCGTTTTTGTCTAAGTTTTCACGATGAGTTGCGTTACTTGGTCCGGGAAGATTTGGCATCCAAGGCGGCATTGGCCATGCATATTACAAATTTGTTAACACGTTCCTTCTGTGTATCACGAATTGGGCTAAAAGACTTACCCATGTCAGTGGCATTTTTCTCTTCAGTTGAAGTGGACTCAGTGTTACGTAAAGAATGTTCTATGGACTGTCAAACACCATCCAATCCACATGGTCTACGTATTGGTTACGGCATACAACCAGGAGAAAGTTTGACTATAGCCAAGGCCATTGAAAAAGCTGGTGGTCATGACTTAAACCAATGGCATTGGATAAGCAAAAAATAAATTTCATAACGAAACAAAAACTTAGTTTTAGATCATTTTTGAAATTGAAAATATTTGATTTGTTTAAGTTGTTGATTTTTGATTCTGTTTAAATTTAATTGATTACATTTGAAAATCTAATGAAAATGAGTTTTGATGCAAATTTATTTGATAATTGTATGACCTGGTGCTAAGAAAATTGTTTTCCAATAACATGAAAGAGTCTTTGTTAATAAACTTGTAAATATGAAATGTAATAGGGAATATTTTTTTTTATTTAATAACTTTTTTCACAACACTTGTAAAATACTAAACGGTTTATATAATGATAAGTAGTTTATGTTACATACATACATATAGCATATGTCTAAAAAGAATGTTTTTCATCACAACATATATGTAATATTACAATTCCTGACCCAACAATTCGATTTCATTGAGGAAATACAGCATATCTGATTCCTCCAGACACGAATTCTGCAGCACCAAACGGAAAAAGTTGGGTAAACTCCGCAACGGCTGATATGTAATCATCATGGAACCCTTTTTGATCATACCCTCTTTGATTTTTGGTGCCACCTTATGAAGTTTATCGTAAAATTCTTGATTACGTTCCATATGCCTCAGACTGGGCGGTATATACCAAAAACTAATGTTGGTGCATTCTGGTTGTTCAAGTACCAGCTCAAAACCGGGACGTTCTCGTACTTGGTCCGTAAAGTACTCCGCCATGCGGAAAACTTGCTCGACATGGGCTCTCAACCCTTCACTACCCTTTGCCTTCCACATGAACCAGAACTTAAATACATCAGCCCTTCGTCCACATTGAATGTGCTTATCTCCAGTATCATAGGATGTGTCATAGAATTTATCCTTCTGAAACAAATATGTTGCATTGGTTGAATGACATTGACCCAGAATCTGTTGATGACGCGTAAGGAAAGTCGAGCATTGCTGGGACGCTGCCAAAAGTTTGTGCGGATTCCATGTTACCGAATCAGCGCTAGAAAATACGTCACAATAAAGCAAATCTGTTTCATATTGTATGCATATATGTCTATGAACTTACAGTTCAATGCCATTAAGTAAATGACGATATTTTTTGGACATTAAGGCGCCACCACCCCAGGCAGCATCCACATGCATCCACATATTATGTTTGCGGCACAACTCCGATATGCCCACAAGGTTATCAAAAGCACCCAACACTGTGGTGCCGGCTGTAGCCGATACCATCAATGGTTGCCAGTTATTATCCAAACACAACTGAATTTGCTGTTCCAAATCACAGAGACGCATTTTACCCACCTCATTGGTAGCTATTTTACGAACATGCTCGCTACCGAAACCCATAAACATGGCCAATTTCTCCACTGAATAATGTGCATCCTCTGAGGTAAATATGATCAAGGGTTTGGCATTAAAAAGACCATTTTTCTACAAATAAATACAAAATAATTATTTAAATTAATATATTTTAAAGAAAATAATATAATACAATAAGAACTAATTTATCCTTTTCCGAAAGAAAAATTAGTTTTTAATATTTATTAAAATTTTCAACACAAGCTTGCAACAATAAATAAATTCTGAATGAAATAAGTAAATTACTATATAGTAAATAAAAAAAAAACTCTAATTAGTGCAGTGGTTTTAGAAATAAATATTTTAAAACGAAACATTGAAATTTTTGAAACTAATCTTAAATATTTAAAGAATAGATATTAATAAACAGAGCAAAAAACATTAAAATTGTTTGTTTTTAGCGCTAGTAAAACGTAATTGTCTCATTAATAGGCCACGTTAACAACTACAATTAACAACTTTACGACCTCTAAGAGACATGAAGACTATATCTAACAATTTCCGCATTGGATATTGGATTTGGCAATAGAAGAATTAAATCACACCGTAGCAATTCTGGCCTTGATGGTAGTCATGCTGGTAAATGCTACCACTTACCTTGGATTCGGGGGCATATTTGTAACGAGCACAGCTAATTGCATAACCATTGGCAATCGAACCGCCGGGACAAAGATTCCGTCCCCCTTGCCGTTATCGGGAAAACCAACAATGCGTCGCATTTCTGCCAATACTTGTTCCTCCATCAATGTGAAAACAGGTGCCACCTCATATGTGTAGACACTGGGATTCAAGGAATCGGTTAACCATTGTCCAACAAGAGCATAGGGATCCACACCCGAATATAATTGATTGATAAAATATGGATGTCCAGTCTTTACCGAAAACCGAATAGTCTCGCGAATCAATTCACGTAGTTTTTCATGAGATTCGCCCTTCTCGCGCAGCTGGAAATCAAAGATTTCACGTAGTTCATTTGGCTCATGCCATTCGACCACTTTTGTAGAACGATTTGTACCTTCAACGACTGCAAACTTTATAATCTCATCCATGCAGACTCGCAGAAAGTTTTCGAATTCGGCAGTATCCTTAGAGTTATTATTATCATTATTATTGTTGTTGTTATTATTAACGGTATTGTTGGTCAACATTTTGCGAGCAGTGTCGATATCGACTGTTCTCATAAGCGAACCAGTGGACGCTGTATCAGCCGATGACGACGTGATCGATTTCGATGTCAATGTCTTGGCAACATTTGCCAAATCTTCAACAGTGGTTATAGGTGGGGTGGCAGCCGCTGCCGCTGACGCTGCAGCGGGCGCAACTGAAGTGTTTGCATTATATGGCTTAAATATAGATTCCTTAAAGTGATGTGTGGGGAAATTTTCACTGGCCAACATTTTAGTTATTCTCGTTTATTTTTTGGCAAAGCACAACAATTTAGTTTATTTATGTTTAGTGTAATTTGTGTTTTATTTTGATTTTTAAATTCTTTAATTAAATCACTATGTGTTCCTCTTTAGGATTCTTCTGCGTCAACACACACCTTTGACAATGATTCTAAAGAATTCGCGGACGAACTGATTGAGCGTTTGCTGTTGTTGCTGCTTTTATAAAAGCTCGTTGACTTCCACCGACATCAACGACTTACATAAAAAATAAAAACAATGCCAACGCTCTCCAATTCTCTCGGTTCTCTTACTCGTCTCAGACGTCGTTCGAACAGGCGAAAATGTGTAACAATAATGATTAAGTAGCAGGTGGGGAATGCCGACCAATTTGGTAACCCCGACGTATTGACACTCCTTCATTGTAAACATTCTAAGTTCTTACCAATAAAAGTTACCAATAAAAGTTATATATATATATATATATATATATATACATATATATATATTTGTTACCACATTTTAATAAAACCCTATTACTAAAACTGAATCACATAACACCACGTTTCCCAATTTGTCTAGATCCCCTGCTGACACCATTAGCATTCACAAACTGATCACTTCCGCTGCAGAAACACACTATTGTAAATTCTGGCATGAAAGCAAGGTTATATGGGGAGTACATAAGATATTTATTGAAGTGAAAAAATAGAATATGAAGAATAACTTTTCGAAAGGTTCCAAAATTAGTGTTTTACGTTAACAACCGCTTCTTAACACAGGGTATCTACCTGAATAAAATTTTTGTTTAAAACTGTTCTAGGTACAATTTAGAAAACTTATTACTACTTCATTCTAAAACATCAGATGCTATTCTAATTACTAAAATAGGGTAACGTTAAATTCTAAAATCCGTGTCTTTGTTTTAAGTGTAATATATACACAGTCTTTTCCTTATATGGCCATTACTAATTGATATGCTCATGTAATACAATTATAAAGAAATATATATGTATGTATAATCAATGTAATTGGCTGGGCTGATGATTATGTGCACAGAGGTCTTCATTGACTTCTCCGGCACCGTCGCTTACCTCCATTTACTCCTTCTGCTATAATGTGGGTAAATTATTTTGTGGTTTCTCTCTCATTAGCAACAATCAAGCAACAAATTAAATGCAAATTTATTGAATAATTTTTCTTCTATTATATCTATTGTGTAACTAAAAACGTGATATTAAGTAGGTGCATATGGTGATTGCTGTAGGTCGCTAAAATATTCGAGCTGTAGGTCAAGTTTGAAGTGGTCCAATTCTTGTAATTTGTAAGAACTGATCTTGGCCTTGACGATGCATATATATAAATGTACCTATGTATGTATATTTATGTGTTAGCATCAGTCAATGGCATGCAATTTTCTCATTTATTCTCTATAAATAAAAGTCAACATACAACGGAAATTTCCCAAATGTCTGACATGATGTATTGTCCACATAGGATATAACAAAAGTACACACTTTTATACTTATAAACTTATGTATGTCTAGTGCATATAGAAAATCTTTTCAATTGCTTAAGAAAGCTGATGACGTTCTTTGGTTATTCACCTTGGCAACCAAATGAAATGAAGGTTTCCCACCATCCTTTCTTTTAATCAATTTGCAATTCTTTTCATTGGGTACTTCACCGCCAAAACCATTTGTATGACGCATCCTCTCTTAAAAAGAAGAGAAGAGCCTGAATGCGATTAAGTTTATTGTGCTAATAAATAATGAGAAAAAATATAAATACTTATGTATATTGCATACATATATATATATGTACATACGTACTATTTTGGGTCCGAAAATCCTCCCTCACAAATAAACGAAATAATTTTCATGTGAATTCCATTGTCAAGTTTGTTTTTAACAATTAAAAAAAAAGGGTATATTTATTTTGATCAATAACTTAAAGGGCAGACTGAAATGAAAACTTTTATTAAAAAATTTCATCACTTTAAAGAAGCGAATTAGGAATTAGAACATAATTTTTAAAATCAAAAAATATAAAATATGAAATTCAGGATATCATTTAAGAAATACTTTTAACAAAAAAGTTATTTTCAGCAAAGATAATCATCTTGACCTTGATGTTAAACAAATTTCTTAATAGCAAGATAATAATTTTTTTTATAAAATACTGAAAAAATCTATTTCAAAAATCTGATAGTAATTTACAAGTGTATTGAAACTTCGTCACATTCGATAGGAGTCCGGCCCTCCGGTTTATTTTTCAAATGCTTAAAACCTGTTGCAATAATCAACGAAAATAATCAGGAAGCATTTCTCGGTGAACGCTTTTGATGACGTTACTAAAGTCTCGAAAAGCGAAAGGAAATTAAACAAAAAATGTTGTTCTCAAATATATGTATGTATATATTTTTTTAAGTTAATTGCACAGAAATGCACAAGTAACTAACAATTAGTCTCGTTGACAATCCCCCCGTAGTTTTTCCTATTTAAACTAATTAACGATATATGTTAATGACATAAAACTTATGTTAGAAATTGCTAGGGTTTCAAGCTGTTCATTCATATATGTACATATATATTCTCTAGCAAATAGTTAATGGCACAGTTTTTGTATTCCATCGAGGTCAATGGGCTCATGAGGAACTCGCTTCTTTATAGGTATATTTGAAAATGAATCAAATATATAGACATACATATGTACATATAAAAAAAGAGTCTTTAAACCAAGTTTGACTTTACTTGAATGCAATCCAATTGTTTCAACTAAGCAAGCGAGAATGATTTGTTTCCTTTAATCAATAAAGAATTATTTGTTATCATTGCTATAATATTATTTTCATTATTCTCAAGCTAAAAACTTATTACCTATTTACGATACATATATGTAGGTGCTGTTGCTTTAAAAAATATTTCAGCAGTTGTTGATGATGATGTTCCCAGTAAGATGCTTGGAAAGTGTATAGTAATATCATAAAATCATCCATCACGCATTTAACACTAATTTGAAAGAAGCAAGTACGGAATGGAGAAAAACCTAAGATGTAGTTAGCATCTAGTTGCCATTGAGAAATATAAATTCTATTATGTATAGAAAATAATAAAAGTTGATAAAGATCTGTTTAACAATAGTGTGTTATACTTTATTGTTTTATATTCTACAATCAATACAATGTTGTTGGTTTTCAATATTTACAATTGTTTATAATTATAATAATAATAATCATATAATAACATAATTTTCATTTTAGTTGAATTGTATATGCGTGTCTATGTGTTTTGTGAGTTTCGAATAATAAAAATCATCAGGTCTTATTCGGTTCTTAATATGGATAACTCTTGCTAATAGAATACATTAATCGTTCACTGTGTACCTACGTATATATAGAGATATATAAATATCTCACAATTTCCAATGTTAATGCCGACAAATATTACGGATCATATTCGTACTTTCTGTATATATTATAAATTTTTTTTTGTCCTATCACATCGCCAGGCAATATTATTCTTGGTTTGTACTTGGGTAAAGAAACATCGTACCTTTATCTATTAGGAAATAAAAAAAAAATATTATTAATATTATTTAGGGATAATTTTTAACTACCATTTTTGACCTACCTGGATTATTATAGAAGTTTGCGCTTAGACTAGGTTTTGGTGGAAGTTTGGGTGTGCCCTCGTGGCTAGTCGTAATGGAAAAGATTTCCTTTGGGGACGAGCGGTTATGTGATTGGCTAGGATGATGTGACTGTATATGGGTATGTGGAAGTGGATGATGATGCTGTAGCGATTGCTGGTGGTGATGAGATTGCTGGTGCTGCTGCTGCTGCGGTTGTTGTGGCTTCAAACGAAGCTGATGTGTGCTGTCGACAGAATTGCTCGGAATGTGCGGGGACATGGGCGTCATGGGTGTCATCGGTGATGTAGTTGTCGACGAGCTCAAAGCAGGTGAGATCGATTGCGGCGGATGCTGTTCCTCAGTTCCAGTTGCCTGAGACTGTGAAACAGTGACAAATGTGGTTTGTTGGCAACCCAAAGAGCTGGAAGCTCCCGTCTGTTGTTGTTGTGCAGCTGCCGCTGCACGCTTTTCAATGGCCGAATTGCGACGTATCATAATACTGCTTGTATTGGGCAAAAGTAAACTGCTCTTGCCCGCAAATTCTTTGGCCTGTCCATGACTGTGTCGACCATGGCTACCCATGCTGCCCATGGAATGATTAAGTCGGGGCGGTATGGGCGGTGGACTTAATTCACCATCACGTGGAGGTAACTAAAAGAATCAACAGTAAAAACAAAAAATTAATAATAACAGAAAAATTAACAATGTACAAATTCAAAAGCATCAAGTTTATAATTCTAGCAGAGTACATAAATACCCTTCTCAATAAAATGTATGACAATTGGATCTTACCGTTGGGGCATCCGGCGCCTGACGCTTTTGGGCCATATCAGCGCAGCTATCTGTGCGCTCTTTGCGTCGTGGTGGCAGTGGTGGGGGGACTGCACGATATTCAATATTCGAAACGGTTGGCACATTCACATGTGGAGATATGGGCACTGCACCAACAGATCCCGTTGGATGGGCGCTGTTATAGTAGAAACCACCAAGCTGTGGACTCACATCTCCGTCTGCTCCTCCTGTTACGCTAGTGGCAGCTCCAGTTAGAGTTATTGTACTCGCAATGCTGTGCGTTGGGCTATATTGTATTCGCCCGTGGAATGGTGACCGATTCGGACTGACTATCAATTTTGGCAGCGGTGATGGAGGAGCATCTGAATCTGTTATAGCCATTGCAAATGGATTATTAACGCCAATTCCACAGATTGTTGCATCTGATAATTGGTGCTGAGGTTGTTGCTGTTCCAATAGGCCCGGACTGTGCGCATCCGTGAGATTAGTAGACATTGAAATCGCGTTATTGGTCCATACATGAGCTCCCGGTTTTCGCGGTAAATGTGGAGCCGGCACTGCCGCCTCCCCATTATTATCTGTCCGATGTTGCTGATTATGATGATGCAACTGGGTGCCACTCCAACTGGTTCCATTGCGTTCCGGTATGAGAACTGGAGCAAATACGGTAAAAGCATGGGGATTATGTTGCGGGCTTTGATCACCCAATACGCTAGATGTTGCTTGTGGTTCTAAGGTGGCTGGGGGATTAGGATTTACTGGGGCTACAACTGCTGCTGCTGCTGCTGGTGGCGGTGCTTTGTTGTTGCTGTTGCTCTGGTTTTGACGACGCGGTTTAATCCCTGGCGATTTGAGTGGAATGTGCGGCCATTTACGGGGCTAAAATAAATTTATGATTATATAAAGGATTCTTGAAATTGTTTAATTTGATCAGATACTCACAAATTTGGGCCATGTCTTGCAACCACGTGGTTCAATACGCAAACTCTCTTTATAGGGATTATCGCACATCTCTTTGTCGGATAATCCACTAAATGGATCGAGTTGCTCCAAAAATTGCCGTATGGTGGCTTCCTCGTTTAAACAATACGGCTGATTTTGATACTGTTGGATTTCCCCGATAATTTCGGCGACTTTTCGCCGTTTAGAGAAATTGATTAGTTCCGTGTTTGCCAGCAAATCCGGATTGCCCTCTTCCAAATGAAGAATATTGGTCAAATAACGACCAAAGAATGGCACACAGGGAGGATTAATGGATCGTAGACGTTCTTGATATTTTTTCAAATGATCATCGCTTAATTCGCGGCACTCATCAAGGAATTTTCTATACCGCTCCGGCAATCCTTGGAATGTCCAGCGTAAACGATATACCGATGCCGTGCCCAAAGCAGCGACAATTGAGAGTATGCCATTGAAATTATTTAGCTCCAGCATGACCATCATTACTTCAATTGACCGTTGCATAATGGCTACTCGTTCCTCATAGTTTTCGGCCTCTGTTATGGATTTCTCAATCCAACGTGTCACATTGGTGGTGTGCTTCATAATCTTGAGCAAATTGGGACTCTTAAGCTCTTTGTCTTTTTTGGTCCATGGTGAGCCGACCAGCTCAGATGGTTTCACATTCTTGTACATTTCAAACTCTAGCAAAGTGAGTTGACGGGCCAGCTCCAGAGGATGTAAGGTTAAGAGATTGATTTCCTCGTTAGGCACAGTCAGATGAGTTTCAATGGGCGGCGGATCATGACCATAAGCATAAATAATTTTCTTATTGCTTTTCTCCTGTTCGTTCTAAATCGAAAAAAGAAATGCAGAAATTGTTAGAGGACTTAGTAGGAACATAAATGAATGAAGAAGAACTTACTTTTCGTTGAACAATTTTTAGAACAGAGTCAACCCATTTGCGCATCGATTTTCCATTCACATGCTCCAGGAAATGCAGTAACTTTTCGAGTAGCATGGGATCCTTTTCAAAATCATAGAAATGATGATCAACCCAATGTCGAAGAACATTGAGTACACGAAATTGAACTGGCTGAACAAATTCTTTGCGATAACGTTTCCAATCTTCACGCTGAGAGTTTTTATGTTCTTTATCACCAACCAATCCACCAGCTCCACTACCACCAGCACCACAATCCTGATAGACCAAACTAGGATCTGGTATATTGAATCGTTCGATTAGTAACTGAAGCAGCTGCTGGGGCGAACAAAAATATCGATATGTGGTGAGAAAAGTGCGCACAAATGTCGGATCTGCATAAATGTGATAGGTAAGACGTTCAATTAGCTTGCATAATGTTGCTCCTTTGATCATTGGTACACCAGTGCTTTCACGTTCTTCAAGCACTATATTCTCAGTGCTATCTGGTATGGCAAATTTATAGATTTCTGGACTGGGCATTCGTAATGGATGTTTACGCTCAATGTCCTGTAATATACTATCCAGTATACGATCTAGCATTGATTTCGTATTAACCATAATTAAATCAGCCATCCAATCGTGCTTATGTTGTGCATTTTTTGCGGTCAAAACAATTGCCGGCTGTATACGGGTTACCAATTCAAAACTATTTTTTAACTCATCTGTATCAAGTCGATCATTTATCTCGACGCGTCGCATAAAAAATTTCTCCTTCAGTCGATAATCATAGGCAGTGGCCCCAGCTGATGGTGTCTGTTTCTTTGTGTTAGCTTTGCATAAGACCATCAGACCATCAAAGAGAAACACTTTCCGTTCGCTCCATATGCGTTTCCCTGAGCCCAGTTTGCTTAAAAAATCATCTGTGAAGTGAACAGCAAAATTAGACAATGGAACCATCTGATAGAATGAGAAGCCATTTACTTACCACGTATAAATTCATTGCAATTCTGTCCCACATCCTTATCATCCCAGTGTTCAACCTTAAGTTGTAACTCCCGAGTACGTTCGATTGCCAACTGGCGTCGCACGCGCCCACTTACTGGTACCATACGCTCTTTGGATAAGCTAGCCATAACCTTTTCAAGATCACAGTGCAATGGATGCAATAGACCCTGAACCTGCACAAAACTTTCGATATCATCTTGCGATGAACTGAGATCCATTAAATGTTTAATATAATCAAAGTAGACAAAGGCATGACAGATGGGGACCAACAGAAGCTTTGGTAAATAATACTTAACGGCATCGCGAAAGCCATGGCCAGCAGAGATCAAGGAGAGAGCCTGTATAGATTCAATACAAATGGATTTTAATTATAATATTTAATAAAAAAAAAAAAAAGGAATATTCAAATAATCAAAACTCACATCAGGTTTTGCCAGCAATTGGTTGAGGGCATCACGGGATGCTTGTGAAGTCACGTCATGTGCATATTTTTTGTAAACATCAAATTCTTCCGCTTCGGCCAGTTCTTCAAAACAACTGCCCACACACGGTGCATTCTGTTCCTGCGACATCTCGATTACATCCTCTAGTGAGCCCAAAAGGGTCACTGTAACTTCATAAATGTCCATAATGTTACTAAATATTGGCTCCAGCTCTTTTGGATCACGGACAATCTTCACAAGTTCTTCCCGAAAAACTCTTATAATCATATGAAGATCCCGCTGATATTGTTTCTCATCATGGATAAGTTCCTTCACTGTCTCTTCATATGTGGCACTAGCCCTTTGGGGAGGAAGCGATAAGGGACTGGGCAGAATATTTTGCTTTAGATCGGAGCTCTGATTGAACATATCCATGAATACACGATCAGCATTCATAACCACTTCAATGTCCTCCTTGGTGATTTCGCAATGCGATATTTTGCAAACATAGTCAGCTGCCATTTTTAGAATGTCCGCTGATATATATTCTAATACGGCCACAAGAAAAGCAGAGACGGAACTATCAATTTTATATTGAAGCACATCTTTCTGAAGTAGCGAATGTACGCGTTCTGTGGGTAGGACACTTTTTCGTTTCTTTGAATTAATCACTTCGTTTGCTTCTTTGAGTGCCCATTGATCGATAGGGGATGGAAACGATTTGTTCACCTTCTCTTCTACATCCTGTACGGAGTGGGGCAGCGGTTTGGCACACAGAATTGCCAGAATGCGCAAACACAATTTCTCTACATACATCAATGCATCATCTTTGGCCGTTACCCGTGAATTCACTTGCTCCAGGACCTTGCGCAGCGATGGCATAAATAGACCACGCCAACGAGCTGCATTTTCACTTTTCGTGAAATCATAGCCATCACAATCTTGTACAGCATCTGCACAGCTAATGACGTGAGTATGGGTATGGCCCCCGCTGCTGCCGGAAAACATTTTTGCAGCGGCACTTATTATTACTAAATTAGCGTTTAGGTGTATCCTGTATCCGTTTACGTATACTTAATTTTTCATTAACTTAAAAACAAAAACAAAAAAACACGACGCAACATTTGCGACCACTGTTATTCACCAGCATCATTTGCGAGCACTGCTCATTTACAGACCATAAAACACTTACGAGAATACGATACAAGTTACGTGTTCATTCGTGAATGCGTTAACACTGCTCACAAATGATACTGTAAAATAATATCGCTGACAATATGGTATGCCAAATTTGAATATTTTTGAAGTTAATAATACTCGGTGACCTAATGTACTTTTGCACATTTCTCTTCTCCTGGACGTACACCTCTCTTACCAGGACGCAGATGCGTTTTTTCATGAGTTTCAAAACAAAAACTTTCCCTTGAGCGAATTCGAAGCAGAAAAAAGTTGGGTATTCCCCATGTTAAGAATAACGCATGTTTCAATTGACGCTTTGTTTATTTTATACATATATATGTACATACATATGAATGTATGTATGTGTATACTCTGTACCCCTTGTTCCCTCTATTGAAACTAGCTTAATCATATTTATTCCACACCGTATGTACATACATACATATGCACATACATTCACACATATGTACATATATCTCCTATTTTTACACCTTGCACCGATAGGACAAAAGGGTATATTAAAGTCGCGAAAGTGTAGAAGGACAGATTTCCGACCCCATAAAGTTAAGCAGCATCAACCGCGAGTCTTTATAGCCATGTCCGTCTGCCCGACTGTCCGTCCGTCCGTATGAACACGTACATAGATCTCAGAGACTAAAAAGCTAAAGCAACCAAATTGGGTGTCAACATCCATTTAGTGTCTACGCAGCTTAAGTTTGTTTTATCAGGCCCACTTCCCGCCGCAAAACAGAAAAAAGAATAACTAGAGTTGTATTAAAGCTATTATATTTCTTTTTGGTACACTCAATTATATATACATATGTATGTATGTATATTCATGTTAATTATTGGAGGGCCATACAATATTTTCGATCCATTTCAGGTAGTGAAAAACTCTTGCATGTGCAGTTCTTGATTTTTCCGATGTACAAGTCTTTCCATTTTGAACAACTCCAAAAACACGACCTAAGCAAGAAGTTTCTGGAAACCATCTAGCCAAAGGACCACCAGAATCACCATGGCACACATCACCGATTCCGCTGAGTACACCTCCACATATGGACTCTGTATTATTGAATTTAGTAAATGCATCACTGCAGTTGGATGGATGCAACTGGATTAACATAATCTCCATTAATTGTGGTGGAACTGTGTCATTTGCAGTGGTATGGCCCCAACCGGTGGCCGTAAAATTATTCATTTCAAGTCCATTAGTTATTGGTAAACATGCTGGCTTGGTATGATTATTAAATGTAACTGGATTTTTTAAAAATAATAGAGCTATATCCCTGTTCTCATTATTTTCCTTATATAGGATTGACTTTTTCACTTTAATCGTGATTCCATCAGTCTGATTATAGCCACCTACACGTACAAACAATTTCCTATAAAATAAATTAAAATTATTGATTGTCAAGAATACTTTTAAAATGATTAGATTACGCTAGTGAACTCATACTCATCTTCGTTCCGAATGCAATGGGCTGCAGTTAGCACATATCTTTCCTCTATTAATGTGCCACCGCAATCGAATTTTTTTTTCCCTGATTTTGGATCTTTCCTCCCCACTTGTGCCATGTAGGTATGTTTATGGGGCTCGGCTGGTTTGCCGTTAGCAACCATTTCTCTGCTTTCGCACAATTTGCGTGAGTACTTTGCGCACGCTGTAATTAAAATATTCAAAAAAAATTTACAAAATTCATAATTGCTGTTTACTTGTATTTTGTTTCTATTTTACCCATGCCTGATGAAGAATTTCCGAAATCATCCACAGGTTTCACACAACAAGCTTTTAAAGGTTCATAGTTGCAATAGTCGTCGAACCACGGATATTTTGCATCAGGACATTCATCAGCAGGAATACATGTTCCCCTTTTGCAAGGTATGTCAGAATATGCTTTTATATACGATTTGAGTAAAAAAATTACCACAAGTATTTGGGCTAATATTTTCGCTATTGAGAAGAAAATAATGCAATTATATTCGGTTAAAAAATTGCAATAAATACAATATAACAAAATGGAAAATTACTATCAGGCCTTACTGGAATGTCCTTTAAACATTTTACCAACTATAGGGTTTTCTTGGTATGAATTTGGACTAAACTAGCATTCCTTTGGTTATAAACTTTTATGCCGCCTAATGGATATGCACTATTATTAAGCTCTTCAGCACACTAGCTGTCACTTAATCTTAACAGCCAACACTAAGATTAGACATCTAAAACGCTTTTATTTGAATAGTGACCGGAGATATGGAGATTCCAAAGAAAAGGTTAAAGTTCAGTTTTTAAAATTTCCAGTCCACGTTTGTATTTTGTATTTTGTTTTTGCTTCTATTGGAACAATGGGCAACTATCAGGACTTACTGGAATGTTTTTTAAACATTTTACCAATTATGTATATGGTTTTCTTGGTTCGAATTAGCACTAAACGTTTTGTGATAACCTTCTTTACCGCCTCATTATTTTGCACTGAAACCATCCATTAGAAAAGCTGTTGTAGAAAGTATTAATTTTTGTCTCACTTATGTGTGAGACTGATAAGAATAAGGCATCATTGAACTTAAGCATCTAAAACGTTTTTATATAGTCACCGACCAGCACCTTTTATTTTGATGACTGCTTCTATCTATCAAAAAAATACAATAAGACTAACCACTTAAACATTTTTTAATTTTACATAAAAGGTCAAAATGCCAAATGTTTATATTAACACTGTGCAGTATTGTTTATGCATTAGTTATTTCATTTACAATACGGGAGCACAGTTTAGAAGTTCCGTGTTCTCTTCAAATCCCAATCTGATGTTCCGGTATTATATTATTTTCCTCCAACACTAGCTACATTCTACTAAACAGTAATATATCAAATAAATTCCAAAACGTGGCTAGAAATCTGATGGGAGAGTATGAGGAAATACAATTTTCAGGTTTTGATGGTTTTGAAACCAAAGTAATTTGAACATATTTCCATTTCCTTACAATTAAATGTTAGCATCTTAACACATTTATGAGGAATGTTGTTGTTTCTTTTCTCTTTCTCCACCAAGCTGGCGATTTATTACTTATTATTTAATATATATTATTATTAATTATATATGTTGGAGTACTATTATTTTCTATATCGCATTTGATGGAAGAATACACCGGACGACACTTGACGACACTTCTATTCTCGCGATTTTCCTGTCAACATGTTGCTTGCAAAAGCAACATCTCAAATATGAGTAAATATATGTGTCGTCCTGCAATCGCAATATCTAAACTATCACAAAGACAGTGTTGTAAATTACGAACAGTACCATCGGCAAATGCCCGGTTACAGATGACATCTCTGTTAATTCAAATCTCAATCAGGAACAATAGAGATTCATCATTAATCAAGATTCATCAATGCATAACATTTCATAATTATTCGCATTTAAATACTTCTTCTGGTCTTACTGAAATCAGTGTTCAAACAGTCCAAAAGTGCTAGTTACTGGTAGCTTATATTTTTTATTTCTTAATTATTATAATCTCCATTTTTCATTTAGTACTAGCAGGGTTGTCAGTGTACTTAAAAAACTGTTATCGGTAATCGAAAATTCAGCACACAGTTTTTGTTAGTAAATATACCGGACCAAAAACATAAAATTTATTATTGGGTGAATTTTTAGCCCAGTTCATATTAAATAATGTCCGTTTGCTGCCTGTATTGTCAGGACCAAATTGAAGACGACAACTATCTGAAATGTCACGAATGCAGACATAATGTCCACATCAAGTGCCTAAAGCAAGCAAGTGGGTTTTTATTGAAGCCTTGAAAAGTCTGGCACTCATCTTAATCTATTTCTAGCTCCTGGTGATTTACTCGGTGATGTGTTCTTTGATTTCACCTGCCTTAAGTGTGCCAGCGAGGAGCGTTATGTACGCCAGAGGATACCCTGGTTGCTGGTACTGACCCTAACACTATATAATCTGTCTATTAAACAGAAGGGCTTGGGACATCATGGATACTTTCATTGGCGTACTCACATAATTAGTTTTGTGGGCAAACATTGGAACTATATCTTTGGTTCGCACGTGTGAGTTAATCAAAATATGACAAAAATAGTGGGAACTTAATAAATATAAATAATAATCTCTTAGACGACGTCGAAAGCAATGGGCAGGGTCTGTCTCGGGTGCGTTATCACACAATAGTCCAGAATATTTTCAATCAGGTTTGGATTTATTTCAAGAGCATGGTTGGTGGAAACTTGCTAAGCGCTATCAAACCCCAAGAAGTGTGCTTAGGGAATATGAAAAGAAACAGTTGCAGCGTCAGCAGATACGCAATGAAAAGCGTTTGCCTGCATTGGACGAGAATAGCTGCAGCAGTGAGTTATCTATAGTGAGTGATGAAAAGCCGAAAAATGTCGCAACGGATGACAATTTGATGGCCCCTGGTGAAGGCTGTGCAAGAGCCATGTAAGACAGTCAAACATTTTTTATAAGTTGTATATGTTATAATCATCTCTTTTTTTAGTCCGTATATGAGTCGGGGTCCTAAATTAAGTACTATTATACCAGCTTCATCCCAGTTAACTGATGCTACAACTAATCAGCATGATTTGCCTCTCTCAGATCGTGTGGAAGAGGCACCACAGCAACCTTTAAGTTCTGTTCAGGCTAGTCTTATGGATTTTCTTGCCGAGAGTTTAGGTGGCGATGATTTGAGTATGTTTAATAGTTTGCCTGGAATTATGCCCATGTCTACTCCCTTAATTGGAGCAGGAAAGAGTGATTTCTTTATGACAGAAGCATTGTTAGAAGCACCCAACGTTACGGAAAGTTTATTTGAATTGGAACCAAACTTTGGGATACCCGCTGGGGAAGTGAATGATGACATTACGGAAAATCAATCCCAACATAGCAGCGCAGAAAGTGAAGATGAACAAATGGAAAAAGACTATGCGGAAGAAGAGGGATCATCGATTTACCAGCCACGCATATTGCAAGTGACCAATTTTCAGGCCCATGAACCATCGGTTCACATTAAGGATGAGCCCTTAGAACAAGAATTAGACGCAATTGGTGAGACTGCTGCTAATAAATCATTTCTAGAGCCCTGCAAACCAAGTGGTTTTAAAAGACAACCGCTGCGTAACTGGCCTTGGCTACAGGAATCCCAAGAGGAAACTGATCATAAAAATGACATTCATTACTCATTACCCTGTGAAAGTCTCACGCTCATTAGTGTCTATGAAGAACAGAAGTTGCATCAACGGTTGCAAAGGATTTTCTCAATGGATCAGCGATCTCAGTTACATATTCCGTGTTTTGTGCGTCGTCTATATCGAAAGCTTAGCCTACGCAAATGGAAAAGAGAACACAATCGTCCAATATTTAATCTAGACGAACATGTCGATAGAGCATTCGCACAGCGCGTGAAACAAATCCAAATTTTAGATCGATATCAATTGTTATCCCACGCACGGCAAGACCCTAAAAGCTCTTTCTATGCACGTCTTGCTGGTTCCACTCAATACGAGCTTTTTGAGTCGCCCTACACCCAGCGGATTCTGCATCCATTCATATTTAGAAGCGAGTCTGTTGCCCCAGCTTGGCTGAGACTGATGTGCGAGCTACAACATCGTGTTACAGGTTGCCATCCTTCACGTAGCACCATTGACTTGTGCTATGTCCGACCGCAACATATTCCAGCTGTAAATGCTCTACTTCAAAGTGTCTTTTGGCCGGGCATTGATGGTAAGTTTTTATTGTAATTGATTCCTTATTTGGTATTATTTAATTTTCAAACTTTTTTTTGCCTAGTAAGTGATTGCCTTAGCTATCCGGACTACAGTGTGGTAGCACTTTATAAAAAGTTAGTAATTGGATGCGGTTTCCTTGTACCTGATGTTGGTTACAATGAGGCCTATATTTCGTTTATGGCAGTGCGACCAAATTGGCAACGGAGCGGTATTGCAACATTGATGCTATATCATCTTGTACAGACCTGTATGTCAAAGGATATAACTCTTCATGTTTCAGCCAGCAATTCGGCCGTGATGTTATATCAAAAGTTTGGCTTCAAAATTGAAGAAATCATTCTTGACTTTTATGACAAATATTTGCCACACGACTCCAAGCAAAGTCGAAATGCATTCTTTTTACGCTTGATAAGATAATTTTATGAATTTATGTTTATATATGTTTGTATACATATAGAAAATATATTGAGGTTTATATTTTGTAAAATGTTATCTAGTTTTGCATTTTATTGCTATTGGCTTGTTTCCAATATGAAGAAATCTTGGATTTAAGAGGAGACATACATATATGTATATGAACGCGTTTCTCTTAACAGAATGTTTCTCAAATCGGTACCCAAAATTTCTTGAAAATTACTAAACCGATTGCCACATTACACGATATTTGGTTTTCTAAATTTTTTATCTACAAACATTTGCCAAAAATTCGATATTTCATTTTTATGTAACTAGTTCTTTTCTTTAGGGGCTCTAAGGATTACTGATTATTTAAGGTTTTTTTAATTTTCAGCTAAAAAAAAATTTAACACATTTCTAAATATGTATATATTATTTTAAATAAATCAAAGAGGAATGATAAACTTTAGTTTTCCTTGAAAAATTTTACAAAAAATACGTTTTTTCGGGCTCCGCCTATGTAAATATCTCTTATTAATTTGATTTTAAATGATACCATAAATGGAGGCAATAAATTTGTTTTAGACAGAACATAAACATTCTGGTAGAATAAGAATTAGGATTTTATTTCAATTTCTCAAATTGGAGTTTTAAGCAAAAATTTTCTCTTCCCTGCGCTTCTTAGTCACTACAGTGCCTGGTTTATGTTGAGCTTCCGGATGATTCATTAGTTCTGGAGGACATACTGATACTGGACTAGCTGTCACACATTGCTTCAGATCATAGAATAGGCTGCTATCGTCTTTGGTGACAAAGGAAATGGCCACACCATTTTTGCCGGCACGGCCAGTACGACCGATACGATGGGTATAGTCCTCAATTGTCTTTGCCATATCATAATTAATGACCAAAGAGACATCCTTGATATCAATACCACGACCAGCCACATCAGTGGCAACCAAAATATCTTTGGCTCCAGATTTAAGTGCGGCCAATGCGTATTCTCTCTGCTCTTGACCTTTGCCACCGTGAAGAGTGCAAGAATTGTAACCAAGTTTCTCCAGTCCCTTGGCCAGAACATCGGCACCTTTCTTCTGGTTAACAAAGATAATGATAGGCGGATCAATGCTGCGGGATAGAATCTCCATGAGCTTTTTGCGTTTGTCATTTTCGCCCATCATGTAAACGATTTGCTCGGTACGCTCAGTAGGTTTGCCCACAGAACCAATATAGACAGTGGCCGGACGTCGTAGATAAGACCGAGCCAACCGCTCCACCGCCGGTGGCATGGTTGCTGTAAACATAACCGTTTGGCGATATTTCTTTTTTGTATAGAAATTCTCCATTAATTTATTCTCATCTTCCGCCTCCTCAGTGTCAGGTTTGAGATTGGTCACCGGCATATACTCAAGAATTTTCTGCACATCCGGCTCAAAACCCATGTCAATCATACGATCGGCCTCATCTAGAACAATATAAGTGCACTGATTAAGCACTAGATAGCGATTCTCTAATACATCAATTAAACGACCGGGTGTGGCTATGACAATTTCACATCCAAGGCGCAGACGGAATCCTTGCTCCTCTCTTGACAAGCCGCCGACAACGACAACTGTGCGAATTCCTAAAGGTTGGCCAAATTTAGTTGTTTCTTCCTCAATTTGCTGGGCCAATTCACGAGTGGGCGCCATTATAATGGCGTATGGTCCCTGATCAACGTCTTCCAAACGCTCAATTTTTGGTAACGATTGAATCCATGAAAGCAGAGGAATAAGGAAGGCTAAAGTCTTGCCAGAACCTGTCTCGGCCACACCAATAATATCCCGATTTTGTAAACCTATCGGTATAGCTTGACGCTGAATAGGTGTCGGTTCCTTATAGCCCACTCTATCGATTATTTCAATAATTTCTGTTGGGAAACCCGATTCACTCCAGCTGCGTATGGGATTGGGTATTTTGCCACCTTTGATGGTTATGTTGTAGTCTTCACGGAAGATACGCCAATCTCGTTCGGTCATTTCATCGTTTTCCTTCTCTGACCAGTGTCGATCATCCCATTTCTGTTTGTCCTCCTTACGCTTCATTTTCTTCAATCGTACCTTTTCCTGTTCCTTTTCAGCCTCAGTACGTCGCTTTTCTAGCAAATCTCCATAAAATTTACTTTGTGTACGCTTTTGTTCTTTGATGTCAATACCCGCCACATTTCCACGTCCAAAAAACTGAACATGATGCCGCTCCTTATATAAATTGTTATAATCTATTGATGTATCCTCTCCAGCATCCCAGTCGAAAACAAATTTGCGATCATTAAGACGCCTAACGCGCCGCTTTTTCTTTATAATTCCCAGATACCGCTCACGTATGGCTTCCAATTCCTTTTCTTTATCTTTGTGTGTGAGATCTTCGGCCCTTTTGCTGTCTCGATCTCTTTCAACACCTCGATCCCCTACACGTTCACCTGCACGATCACCGCCACGATCGCCGCCACGATCACCGCCACGATCACCGCCACGATCTCCAGGTCTCTCACCCCTCTCGCGTCTTTCGGGCTTGGCTGAAGGCTGAGGAACGGCTGGTGCTGTTAGCGGTGCTGAAGCCGTTGCCGTGGCCATAGAAGTAATGCCCGTTTTAGTCATCGACATTTGCTCCCTGACTGCATCTTGAACGGCACGTAAGTGCTCAACTTCCTCCTGTCGACGTTTGATTGCTTCGGCGGCGCGCTGCTCTTTTGTTAGAAAAACGGGCTTGCTACGTGCCATCTCCTCCCGTTTCTTCTTGTCCAGCAATTCTTCCAAAGAGAGTGGCTCCTTCTTTAGCTTCAGATCTTGTTTATCTTCGGATGAGTCTTCTCCCACCTTGCTACTAGCAGCTTCCGGTTTAAGCGGTCCATCTAACTTTAATTTCTTTTCGGGTTCGCCAATTCGTTGGCCTCGATCTGGCGTACGCCGACGATTCCGGTCCTCCCTGTTAAACAGATTGATTAGCTACCAATTTATATTTCAATATGCAACACTTACCTGGAACGCGGACGCCTTTGACGACGTTCTCTGTCCCGTTGTTGCTGATCCCGTTCTTTGACACGTTCCCTCTCCCGCTCTCTTTGACGCTCACGGTCACGATCATTTCCACCCGGGCGCTCATCTCTGTACCGCTCCCGTGAACGAGAACGTCGCTTTTTATCATTTACCATGGCTTCGAATAAAAAAATGGTTTTCGTTTGCTGTTGAAACAGCTGAACGAGCTATCTTTCGATAACTTATCGACAACAAGGCCTAGTGATTGGTGATGGCAGCGTGAACTATTTCTAAATGGTACAATATTGATATCTAACTGCATTTTGTATTGATATTAAAATAAAAAACAAATCATATTTTTTGCAATAAACAACTGTGAATAAATTTGGTAGTTATGAAGATTGAAATGGCTATTTCAAATATAAATAAATGATAAATGTATATCTCATTAGGGTATTATAATTCATATTCTATTTACTTTAGGTAACCCTGTTTTTGTTATCGATAAATGATTGACCCGTATGTTGAAAACAAAACAAACGACTGGGAGCTTATATGGGGAGAGGCTATTAGTTCTCAACGCTTTCTCTGCTCCAACAGACAAAGCACCAACCATACAGACGTGATAAAAGACAAAATAAGCCTAAATTACTGTATAGATTGAGCGCTTTTAATCTCGTTCGGTCTCGGTCCAGTTAGAGTGCGCAAATTATATACATAATCGGCTTCAAATATAAAGCTTAGCTTTGCTTCCTAAACTCGGGGGCGTTCGCATCAACTTTTTATCTTTCCCCTCTCTCGTTTTGCTTTTCTTTTGTGTGTGGGTACATATGTGTGAGAAGAATTTGGTTTTTTTTAATTGAATCTACTAAACAATGAGTATTAATACGGATCAGGAGACGGCGCCAATTGCCACACCACGTAATGGAAGCGCTGCCAATGTATTTCGCAGCTTTGGTTCCCTTTTTGGAGGCGGCAGCAATGCCAATTCAGTAGCAGAACGTAGCAGTTCCGGTGATGGATATGTGGAGTTTGGCATGCAGGATCCAGAACGTAATGGTCGGACATTGGGAACATTTGCCGGTGTTTTTAGTCCGGTGGCCTTGTCCATGTTTAGCGCCTTAATTTTTATTCGAGTTGGTAGGTGTGACGTCATAGCTGAAATTTTAAATGCATGAATGTGTTCCTTGGTTTCCCAATTGCAGGTTTTATTGTGGGAAACGCTGGTCTATACATAACTTTGCTGCAGTTTGTCATTGCCTATGCTATCTTACTTTTTACGGTGGCATCTGTCTGCGCCATATCCACAAATGGTGCTATCGAGGGCGGCGGTGTCTATTGTAAGTTTTGGATTTTTTTTGAATCATCCTCCCAGAACTTTAATTCTATTCCTTTTTATATGTTTGCTGCTCTAGTTATGATAAGTCGAACATTGGGTCTGGAATTTGGGGGTTCAATTGGCACACTCTTCTTTTTTGCTAATGTCGTTGGCTGTGCGATGGCTATATCTGGCTGCACGGAAGGAATAATGACTGACTTTGGTCCAGATGGACGTTTTGTTAGTGGGGAAGCTACTCTACCCAGTGGACCCTGGTGGAATTTCCTTGTGAGCAGCTTGATCAACACATGCATGTTGCTTGTCTGCTTAGTGGGTGCCGCCCTCTTTGCCAAGACGTCAGTAATTATTTTGGGAATTGTGATTATTTGTCTGTTTGCCACGTATATCAGTTTCCTGGCTGTGGGTGCCAGCAACAACACGGTAAGCTATTAACCGACCAATCATTCATTTCAATGAAAGTCCCCATACTGTATGCGGTCTTATCAATATAAATGGTAATTGTTATCATTAATATTTGAGCTCTAAAAGTCTTTGGATTGCCAACAAAAAAAAAAAAACAGGATCTCGCCTAATATAAAAAAGGTATAATTTTTACGTACAGTGTTTCAATAGGTTTTTAAGATCTAGGCTTGGAAATTCTTTCTTAATATAATATTTAAGATACAAAAGATCAGAAACTGTATAGCATTTGTAACAATTGCAAGTACTTATTTCAAACTTTAATGTTTTTCTCTTTTGCATATACATATGTATGTATGTATGTATTTATGTATGTATGTATGTATGAACACATCCATATATCGTCATACTTACCTTTAGTCATAGAACCTTCGCTCTATTCCACATTCGTTAACTTTTCTTTTATCTCTGCGGTCATTTTTGTCCAGGTTAATCCTCTAAGAGTCTCCATTAAATACAAAAAAAATAGTCAGGAACACCGAAAGATAAGTAATTTATCTTTATGATTCACTAGTTACTAATTGATATTTATTTGATAATATACATATAATATGTACATACATACATATTAATTAAATGATTTTACCTGATAAGAAATTTCTGATTATTTATTACAGATACCCGATGCCAGTAAACAAAATGTATCTGAGTTCCTTAATTATACTGGCCTAAGTGCTCAGACTTTGCGCGACAATCTGGGTTCCCATTATGGCGTTGATTATACATCGAATAACAAAAAAGTGGATTTTTCAACAACATTTGGCGTCCTGTTCTCTGGTGTTACTGGTATCATGGCTGGAGCAAATATGTCTGGAGAATTAAAGAATCCATCAAAAAGTATTCCATGGGGAACACTGTCAGCGGTTGCCTTCACATTTGTCTCCTATATTATACTGTCATTTCTGATGAGTTGCACTACACCCTTTATCACAATGCAGAATAATTATCTCTTCCTAATGCCAATTAATTTATGGCCACCATTTACAGCAATTGGTATACTTACAGCCACTTTTTCAACGGGTTTGAGCAATTTGATTGGCTCTAGCCGTATTCTGGAAGCTCTGTCCAAAGATCAAGTGTTTGGATCTCTGCTTAATTTTGTTTTGAGTGGCACTTGGAAGGGCAATCCTATTGCTGCAGTAGTGGTCAGTTGGTGTCTGGTCGAATGCGTTCTGTTAATTGGTTCATTTAATATTATTGCGCAAATCAATTCGGTTTTATTTATGCTCTCCTATTTGGCCACCAACGTTGCTTGTTTGGGCATTGAACTAACGGGTGCTCCAAATTTCCGACCGCTCTTTAAATACTTCACCTGGCATACATGTTTCGTAGGTCTTTTGGGTACACTGGTCATGATGTTTGTGATAAATCCCATTTATGCCTCATTATGTATTATCCTTTGTCTAATTCTGGTGATAGCATTGCATCTCTTCTCACCGGCAACTCAAGCAGCACAATGGGGCTCAATATCCCAGGCACTGATGTTTCACCAGGTGAGAAATGTAATAGTAATAGAAGACTATAAGAACTAAAAAATTTTATTTTACATTTAGGTACGAAAATATCTTCTGATGTTGGACCCACGCAAGGATCACGTCAAGTTCTGGCGACCACAAATTCTTCTATTGGTTTCCTCACCGCGCTCGTGCTGTCCCTTAGTTGATTTTGTCAATGATATGAAAAAAAGCGGCCTCTATATCATTGGACATGTTAAATTAGGTGATTTCCGTGGAACTGAAGATCCAGAGGAGAATCAAAAATGGTGGTCATTCCTAGATCACATGCGTGTAAAAGCCTTTACCGAAGTAACACTTAGTCGCAGTATTCGCGAAGGTGTTCAACATTTGATAAGATTATCAGGCATCGGGGCAATGAAACCAAACACTATTATTTTGGGATTTTACGATAATGAAGCACCCAAGGATTTCTTCCAGAAGTAAGTTATTAATACCTATCGGTATAGCTTTTAATTATAATTTCATTTTTTATACAGTGGCTCTTCTCCCTATAAAACGGATGATTTCAATAATGGTGATATCCAAAGCTTTCCCATTCGACGTGATGGTGAAGCCAAACATTTCCAAGTCCAGGAATATGTACAAATTCTTTGTGATACTCTACGAATGAAAAAGAACCTATGCCTCTGCAGAAATTTCCATAGGCTAGACAAGAATTTTATTTCGATGTAAGTTTAAAAAAATAGAATTTTTATGGTTTTTCATGTAAATCATCTTTCCCCATCTTTGGATTGCAGAAGCAAACATGTTAAGTACATTGATGTTTGGCCTATTAACATTTTTAATCCCACATCTGGTGATCCCTTTGACATGGTATCCTTATTTATGATGCAATTAGCAGTTATCATGTTGGCTAAATGGAAACACTTACGTGTTAGAATTTTCCTTTGTGAAACGCAAGAAGAACGCAATGTGGGGTATGTTACCAATTCTTAATCCTTCTCGTTAAATATCTCAGATCATATTGCTTTTTTCATAGAACTTTTGACTCTCATGCACCTCAAATGGAAATATTCTCTAAGATAAAATTGGAACAGTCTCTGAAAGAACTACGTATCAATGCCGACATTATAGAGATCCAAGAATGGAGTCGCGATACAGAATTTACCCGCCATGCACGGACACTGAAACAGTTTACTGCTCAGGCGGATGAAACACTGCTAACTGATGACGATGATGAAGTTAGCGAGGATAAATTAAATCGTTCGCTATTGTATATGCAGCGTGCAAATCAAATCATACGTCAGCGTTCAGATCAAACTGCTTTATCGTTTATATATTTAGCCGCTCCACCAAAGTTAACCATGCCAGATTTCAATGAGCGTAGCGCAAACTATGTGGAGTTACTTACAGAACTGACGGCAGAATTACCGCCCACAATACTAGTGCATGGCGTCAGTACGGTGACCTCAACGACGCTATAAACACAGATTGTGTGAGCCAGAAGTGATATACAAAAGAAACCCCTTTAAGCGGATTAAACAAATTTTGGGCGATTGCTCTCGTAAGCTCCTTTTTCCTCGCTTTACGGAAAGTATGGGGCATATTATCGTTGTGTGCATAAAAAATGCTGAATCCACATATGAGTTAAATATATTTTTAGGTAACAAGTAGTGCTGATTAATTACCAGATAGAATTATACATACATCTACATATATTCCAATTCCGATAAGAAATAATTTCTACATATTCTGATTTGTTTGAAAATGTTAAAACTTGGCATAGCATATATATTAGTTTTCTATAATATGCTCTAATATTCTATGTTATACATTTTTAGTTTAATTTTCTTTTAATTTTCACTTTGATAATTTAGCGTAATTTTGAATCGGAATTGAGAAAGAATCAGCTATTTATTTTTAGCCAATATAAGGTAAAACAGTTTCAATATCAAACAAACTAACTATCATATCAGTCGTTTAACACCCAATTTTATATAAAAAACATAACAAGACATTAATATTTTCAATAACGAGAATGACATTGTCCCAACAAAAGAAAAAAACACCGATATTAAAACTATTTGTGATTGAAATATATTGAGAAATAGAAAAGTATTAGAAAACCATTAACGAAATAGTGGATTTGATAGGGATAATGAATAGCGAATAATAGGATGGATAGTACTCACAGTTTACTAGTAGCATCAAATTTTTATTTGTCTAATCTGTTTTGTAATAACCATAATTATTCTTAAATTTGTATAATGTGTTACCGTTTAAAACTGTGCAATACCCATATAATTTCAATACTTTAGTATTGCAATGTGAATTCAGTTCTTTCCAATAACATAATAAAACTAGATATACTTATGTATTTATATATACTACCAATATTTTTGTGTATGTATGTATATTTGAGTCTTTATTACTTCTTCAATTAACACTTTCATGTTGGCTGTATGTCGTAGCATTTATTTTATTTAAAGACTGTTTGTGCCTCATTTACCGCTACCATTAAATGCTTATTTAGATAAGGAGTCGGCTCAAGTGTAAAAAAGGACACTGATTGCCGCAAGAAGCAGCAGCAGCAGCAGCAATAGAGTCATAAATGTCAAACGATCCTCGAGGAGTATTTATGTGATGACAATTTATGATACGTCTCAGTGTCTCACTTTTGTGATTACCTGCTTGTTCTTTTCAAGGATTTTTAAAAGAATTCGGTTACCTGAATGTAAGGATTCGCTGTTTGTTTTACCCAATCACGGTTAAGTGTCAATAAATTTTCATAAAGCCTTTGGGTTATCCGAATAAGAGCCTAACGGTTAGTTAACAACCAGTCCACTTATGTCCTTGACATGCGACTAACTTATGAGAGCACGTTCTACTTTAACGACAATCGGAAAAATGCCAAGAAATTACTGTACACTCTAAGTAGTGTCATCTTAAGCTCTTGCCCAGACAAGCAGTCTGGAAATTTACACAGGTGTTCCAAAAAATTTCACCAAAACAAATTTTCGTAGAAACAAACAAATATATGTACTTGTATGAATATAATATTCCATAATTCTCGTATATTACATGGCAATTTGGATAAGATCAAAGTATAACTGACTCTCAGGCCTTTCATTTCAATAGAACAATGGCCTTTGTCCATTGTCCTTTAAACAAAGAAAAAGGTGAGACAAGTGTTGCTTTAAATTTCCCATAGAGTGTCTCACGCAATCTTTAGTCGAGTATATATGTACATAAGTTGTAATCTTATTTTCGCAATTTAGCGCCAACGTATAATCCGCAAAACGAAAACTATTAATCTTGAACAGAAAACACGCAACCAAAAACACCGAAGGATTAACATCAGTTGTTCTATTGTTACCTAAAGAATTGTGTGTAAGGCGAAAGAGAGGTTCAACTTTCAACCAGAACCGCCTCCTCTACCTATTGTTGCTATTTTGACATGTCCCTATCCCAAAAAGTCAGGTAAACCACATGCTAATTGGAAATGCCCAGAACCGACTACTAACCCGGGGCGTTAACGATCTTTAGGCGATCGCGTCCTTTCACTAGAAATATTGCAGCATAATGCTCGAGGTTTAAAATCACTCGACGAATTTCTGCGGTCGCGTGGCACTCATGACAAAGCCTGACGCTGTGGATCCATCAGCGTCAAGATCAAACGTCAGGATCCTTTTGTCGGCAGATCAAATCAGGAATATTTCACTCTATCTCTCTCTCTCTCTCTCTTGCCACTGGTCGACATTCTTCATGTCAATTTGTGTGAAATATCCAAAAGATCAAGTAAGTAGTAGCATCATTTGTACACTTTAGCAATGGCCGGCGCTGTTTTTGAATTGTTTTGGCCGTTTTCTTTAGAAATTCAGTGATCTGTTTGAATTGATTTTCTTTTTCAGTATGTGGAGTTAATTAACCTTTCGTTGCGGCCACTTGAAAGTGGGCTTGAGATATCTGGGCTAATTGCTGTGGCAAATAGATCGCCGAAACTCAGAGCAGAAAAGTGCAACGTGGATATTCCAATGATTGAGTATCAACTTTGCAAAGTGTAACTATGTACATATCACGAAATGACATTCGTTTTAGCTACATATATTAAAATGTAAGCCACCTATGTATGTACATACATTTTAAATACAAATACGAGTTTGGCTAAAATACTGCTTAAAACATTCAAAATTATACATACATATATAAATAAATTTGATGCTAAAACCAGACCAAAAAATAATGCTGTTTTAATTAAATGTGTATGCTTAAGGTTAATAAATATACTTAATACATATACTTCGATATTTTAAGTTTGGATATTATCATATCAAGTACTCTATTCACTATCCATCTTCAATATTTAATCAATTATGTGGAATATCTCAAGAAAAGTTTGTCAAGACTGTTCCGATTTTAGTTGTTGTCTACAATTAGAAGAAAAACTAAGAGAGAATGAATTTTCTTTTAAAAACAACATGTTTTATTGAGATTTTAAGACATTCTCTTAATTCTAAACAAAAACAAGTAATATCTCAAATATTTTGTATTGTATAATAAAACAAAAAAACACTAGAGTAATGACAATTAGGTGACTATATCACAACAAAAAACTATAAGAAACTAAAAAAAAATCAAAACTCCATTTGCAGATATACACTCATATATCATATAGTAGATATCTTAATACAATTCAAAGATAAGGGTAGACCGCAATTTGTAATTACTTAAGTAATTGCTACAGTTATAATAAAACAATTATAATACTACAAACCTTTTATTATTATTTATATATTTAGAACTGAATCATTTTCTTGTTTAATCATTTAAGCTGCCAAACAGAGGCATTTAAAATGATGTCATATTACATAAAAATGGCGAATATACACAAGTTCTAATTAATTGTCATAAACACTCATATATCAAAAAAAAAATATTCCCCTACAAAAGAATGATTTATATATTTAAATGCGATATTGATTTTTCATTTTATATGCTGCGTTTACTTTAACGTCTTTTGTACATTTAAACCTACGTACATACATGAACTTTTGCAATGTTTCCATCGTGTGAATACCGCTTTAGGTGATTTTTTGGCTGTGATGGCAAAAAGAAAGCTACTGCCATTTCAAAGAGATATTTACTTTTGACCTATTAAAGAACAATATACCTAAAATCGAAAGTTGAAAACCACACAGATAATTAACAATTCTTTATGCAAAAAAAAAGAAGAGAAAAAATGCATAACACTTACTAGACCACAGACATGCAAAGCGATCAATTGGTATAAAAGGAAAGCAGATCGAATGCATTATCCATCGATGAATGCAAATTATGTTCATGCAATTCTTTTGTACTCACAATTGACCTTGGTAGCAATTGTTTAACTTATAAATTAAATATTTTTTCTGATCTAAAGAAAATAACAGTCAAACGTACAAAAGGAGTCAGAATTATGATTCCGGACGGTAGCAAAGTGGCAGGTCAAAAGAAAACGAAGCAGGCAATTAAGCGTTTTGACCACAAGCCAATTTAGGGCACGGGCATAAGAAAAAAAAAGATTATCGTCTACCTACAGAACAGGATCAACAAAAGGGCCAGCGAATCAGGTAACAGCAATTCGGTTTTGGCCTGGCCTGACCAATCAACGTTAAGTTGCGCGAGCCTCTAGGTATATAAAGACCTTCGAGGATTACTGGTACTTCAGTTATCCTTGAGTATCCGAACATTGTACAACCATGCTGACAAACAACGATCTAATTGAACAATTTTACTACAACAACGAGAATAACGATGATGCAATCCTTGGACAGAGTAGTGAAGATGCGTTTCAACAACTGGAGCAATTCATGTATCAACAGGACTTTAATGGATGCAGCGGCGATAGTCTCTCCGATGGCACGAACAGCAGCTCCCTTGAAATGTACTACAATTCACCGGCTGTCCTGGAATTGGAACAAATGCTTAGTGCCCAAACACAAGAAAATACAATTATATCCACGAATCCACCAAACAAAACCCAATTGAAGGCTTCCAAATACTGGTCTAAGCAACAACAGCGCTCTAAACCATATATCAGTTCCTCATCCTCCTACTCAACGGCTTTAGGATCTGGTTTTGGCACAGAAGTCCTCCGAAAACGTCGCCAGGCAGCCAATGCAAGGGAACGACGACGTATGAGCAGCTTGAACGATGCTTTTGACAAATTGCGCGATGTGGTACCATCTCTGGGACATGATAGACGTCTATCCAAATATGAAACATTGCAAATGGCCCAGGCCTATATTGGCGATCTTGTGACCTTACTCTCAAGGGACTATTGACATCAGGATCCGGAGATGATATAGAAGGATCGCTGTATTTGTTGTAGCAACAATTTAACCTAGTGTAAACTTATAAAGGCTGTTAATTCTAAGTCTGTAAAATTTAATGCAATTTAAAATATAATTTGAAATATTTACAAAAATTTGATATACTTTATTTTTACTTGTTTTTAAATTTGATCTTCGATATAAATTTGAAAACGTTTAGACTAATCTTAACGGATTCTGATTATACAAGATACTTTAGTTCTGAATAATTTCAATTCAATATTAAATCAAGTCAAATCATTAAAATTGTGATCTGTTTTTTCTTTCCAAAATTAATTTAATTTTTATTTAAAATTTTTTGCTTTAATGGCAAACTGAAATCATTTACTTACGAGTATTTTCAGCTCCATCCGAATTCAACTAAATTTGCGTTTGCAGAGGGGATCCTGACATGGATCGAAGTCTTCATACCAGCAAGGGAATTTAGCTACTTCAGCTATATTAAAAAAATTTATATATTTATACATTTAGATATACTCAATTTTCCTTTTGTGGTATACAAATAATTTTTGCTAATTTGGAGAGACAAAAGTAAAAAAGTTAAAAAAGAATTGGATCTTACAATCATAGTTACTAGAACTTCCCTTGTGTTGTGTACACTTATTCTTTAATATATCCACATATTTACGGAATCCTTTGATTAATATCTTTGAAAAATGTTCACATTATTCGGTATACTCGTTCTTAGCCCTTCTCAACTAAGTAGTCAGGAGGGTCTCGCCCACTTTCAAAACAAACGACCATCCAAATACCATCTACCGGCACAAAATTAATGAGTTCCGACTTCCGACACAGAACAACACAGTTTAAACAGGAGTGATTAAGTGCTGCAAACGTCAACAGGTAAGACACACCAAGCGCTTTCTTAGATCCTGAATTGGAAAGGAACCGATACACGAAAATTGATTTAAACATAGTTATTTTTAAATAGTGAAAATATTGTGTAGGTGGTCCCTCACATATGTAGGCAGGTTACAAATTACAATCTAACAAAAAGAGAATCCGTTTTTTCTTGTTTCTTTTTATGGTTTTTTTTCTTTTTAGAATTTAAATATCACATTGTATTTATAAAACTAAATACTCAACTTTAGTCATATAATTAATCTTTACACATAATAGAGCTTATTTAACTAAATTGCACCGTTTTAAAATTGACTTGCCTCGATTTTATGATTTTCATAAATGTCTTCCCTTGTTTGATAAAAAGCGGACAAAGATTTCTGTTAGCCCAGTTGAAAGTCAGAATATAAAAATCAGATAGTTTTCTACATAAAAATAAAGTCAGTCTTTAAAGTCCGAGCATAAAGTTTTTATAGTTTGATCGATGTAAATAAATAAGTAATGTCGATTCAACTGTTTAAATTTCAACTGTGCCAGTCTGATTTCGATTCTAAGACCCCTCTCGTTTTGTCCGATTTAGTTTAAAGTTTTTATTTAAGAAATTAATTTTTATTTGAATTTATGTTAAGGAGATTTTGTAGTAGAGATACATTTAATAAAGAGCATAAAACGTTGGCATAGTCCAAGATAAAACTAGGTTTTCTTTTCTGTTTTTTTTTTTCCTAAATAATTCTATTTACATAATTTGTGTATACTAATTATATTAAATATTACTATAACTAAAAGCAAAACATTATATCTAAGGCAACTAAAGAAAAATAATGTATTTTTTTTGTTTGTGGAAGTCTTTGCTGGTTTGTTTAGATTAGGGAGCGATTTTTGTCGAGGTTAGAAAAGGTTGACTATTTGCAAGAGATCGGGAATGGTTTAAACTATATAAATTAATATCTAGTAACTGAATTTAACTGATTCAAATTATAACCTGGCTTGGTGATAATGCCAACAAATTAAAATTATGCGTTATCAAAAATCACTCAACATAGCTAGTTAAATAATTATATTTTTGGATTATTTGAATATTTTAAATTTTGTATTTAGGATTTCTTTTTCTTTTACTTAACTTTTTTCAACAAATTATTTATATATAATATAATAATTATTTGAGACAATTAAATAAAATAATCTATTGGATTTATTTACGAACCGCAATTAATTATCTATTTAATAGAAACAACTCATTTTATGGTACAATCAAAAATGGAACGAATCAATCAAAAATAATCGAGTTGAACACTTTAAACAAGTAGTTTATAGTTTCTAGAATTTTTATCCCAATTTTAAAAATTTTGTCAATTGATCAATTTTTACATATTTTTATATAGATCATTGGCTTTCTGGCAAAATAGATTATTCTAAAGGTTTATCTAAAATTTTTACAATTTTATTATAAGACAAAACTATTGCAAATATCGAAAGAAATATTGATACTACATCAATAATTTTACTTAAAACTTTGTTCGTGAATCGTTTTCAGAAATAGATATATAGTTTATTTGCATAATTCTTCAATTAGTCAACCTGTAATCGCTCTTGGGTCAACTAAGAGTGTCGATGGGTAAGTGAATTGTTGATTCGGTCTGTACATACTTTGCGTTACATTGAATCCAAGTGAGATAATAACTATTAACTAAAACCATTAGGCGTGTATGTGTGTGTAAATCTATAATACGTAATTACATCATCCAATTTTTACCACGCATGCGACCACGTCCTCGCATTGGTCCACCACTACTGGGTCCACCGCCAACTCCACCTCCACCGCCACCACCACCACCACCGCCGCGGTGAAAGAAGGGTCGCTGGCCTGGGCCATTACCACCACCCTCAAAGCTACCACCGGCACCTTGCATCCGTTGATAGGGTGGCCTAAATTGCCCTTGACCAGACCAACCCCGACCCCTTCCGCGCCCCCGTGACATATCAGTACTGTTTATAGGTGAATTAAAACGTTGAAACGGAAATGGTGAACCATATGGTGGGCGAGGTGGTGGCGCTGTTGTAGGTCCCGATCCACCATGCATGCCCAATTGATTCCAAGATTGCTGAGGAGGAGGTTGTTGTTCATCAGATGGCATATCCTGCATTGTACCTAGAAAACTGTTGTTGGAATCCCAAGGACTTATAAATTCTGGCGGCGTTTCCAGCAGCACTGGGCGAGAAGGCGTTAGGGACCCATTAGCATCCGTTTCAGCCTCTGGATTTTCCATAATCAACTCATCTTTGGGATCTAATAAAAGAAATTTCATCTATTACCAAGAAATCCATCATAATCTAAAATATCAAATAGTCTCAACACTAAGGAATAAGAATTAATTAATTAAAAATAATTAGGTGGAAAATTGAATAGAAATTAAACTAATAAATTAGAAGACAAAAATCACATATAAAAGATGAAAAAGCGGAAAAACAAACACAACACAAATGACTTTTTAAGAAATTAAAAAAAAAATGCACTTAACATAAAAAGCCTAGAAAAGACGGAAGACAAATTTCATAATTATAATGAATGTTATGATAAAAATAAAAATATTAGAATTGATGATGCGTTTAAAAGAAAAATAAATAGCAGTATAAATCAAGAAAAAAAAATAATTTAAAAATAATTGAGACTTAGTTTTATGGTTTTTGTGTCATCTAATGTCCCACCTCGAAGCGATTCATCAATGTCATCATCTGACATGTCCATATCCACCACCATATCTGCCGGGTCGTACCGACCTGATCCGTCCACTCGATCCGATTCTGATGAAGAACCTTAAGAAAGTTGTAAAATATTTATAAAAAAATTCATAAAAAAAAAAAAAAAGGGAATCATTCAACTAACTCGCATTGGATTTTTGTGGTGAATTTATAGTTTTCTTTGTATAATTGGAGCCTGGTGGAGCCATCAGGCCTTCCTCATTCGCTTTAGTCCGATAGTCGACATCGCTATCACCAAAATCCTGGCAAGAAATAAATTATTTGCAATTTTGCCTGGTCGATTTTATTTGGAGATCACTTACCTTTTCCGTTCCACCGGGTGAACCTGTCAGTGATATTAAATTCCTGTGATCAATGTCCGCCAGCTGTCTTGATTTATCCTTGCTCAAACCTAATTTTGCACCGAAATTAAAAGCCGGTGGCAATTGTAAAGATCGATGATCAACATCCTCGGCGCCCAGCGCTGCATTCTGATTATGATGATGCTCATTGTACTCGATCGATGGAGCGGCACTGCTCTTGCGATCAAAATGGGGCGGCGAATGTGGTGTCGTCTGAGATGTATATGCCGAGCTGCTAGAAGCACTGCTATTGAGACTACTGTCTAACGGCGTCCACGACATGCTCATATCCCATGTACTGTTAAATTCATCGGATCCGCCTGTTGGTGCTACCGGTGGTAATGGTGGAGGCGGTGCCATTCCAGGTGCGGGTGTATACGGACTATTCTCCTGCCCTCCACCTGCCCCATAGCCATGCGGAGGGGGTGGCGGCACATACTGTTCTTGATGAAGTGGTGGCACAGGTGTTGGCAATGAACTACCGTAATGTGACTGATTTGGATTGTACTCAACGGTACCGCCTCCCACAGATAAGCCAGGAATAGAGCCGCCATTATTGGTGCTATTATTATTATTTGAATAGAAATTTGCAGCCGGCGTATAGCCACCTTCATCATCCGATCTGGACCCAATCACCTCAATGGCACTTCCACGATCCCTTGTATCTCGCTTAAAATCATTTATATCAAAGGGAAGTTTGCCACTATCCAAATAACTGGAAAACCCATTCAAACTGTTACCAAACATACTCTATAAAGATAAAAAAAAAACAAAACAATTTTTTATAAAATATATTATTAAATAATAAATATTCAAATATATTGTAATTATTTACCAATCCCGTGGAAGTATTATTTTCATCGGGTAACTGGAGATCAGCATCTCGTTCCGGCGATGGAGCATTGATATCCGGTGATGGTATCGGACTGGACAGAGTTGGTATTATTTCATCCAATTTTCTTTTTACAATTTTGATGCGAGTTCCAAAACTTTTGTAGGCCTTTAATAATGATTAGATTATGATTTAAAAAAATGCAACCAATACAATTTTATATAAAAATGTCTAATTATTTATAAAATGGATATAAAATTTATATAAATTTATAAAGAAATTTAGCCATATAGGCTTTTCTACATTCTAATTAAAATATTTGTGATAAATACATTTATTACCCATTTTGGCCGATTCAGAAAAAAGGTTTAAAGATTATATAATTATAATGGAATGAAAAAGAAAGTCTTGTAATCGATTAATAATGTAAATAATTTAATGGTATCCTTTTGTTAAATGTTTTCTGAAACATTCTAAAACATTGAAAAGTTCTTTAAAACATTTGCTAAGTAATGAAAGATGATGATACTTGAGATAAAGTTTTTTGGATGAAATAACTGTTTTAGTCACTAAAGACAGCTACAAAAACTTAAGTAAAGTTTTGTGGCCGCCTATGTTAATTAAACCTTTACATTAACACAAAATCTTGAGACTAAAAATGTAAAGTTAAGTACACATTAAACTGAAATCTAATTTAGAAAATCAACGACTTATCCAATAAAATGCTAGGATATAGATATGAGTTTAGTTCCCATTTTATATAAAATATTTAAATACATACACCCAAATACATTTTCATTTTGCATTTCCCCCCGGCTCTCCCCCCTTTGTTTTAACTTACACTTGCTACCACTTTAACTTCCCGTCCCTGATGTTCGTAGAACTTTTTGGCTGCCTCCAAATTCTCCAACACAGCTTTTCGACTCTTGATTTCATTTTGCAAATTCTTGTTATACGCATTGATGAAGGCCACACAGCGTTCCAGTTCTTTTTCAATGTCGCCTGAATGACTTTTATCCTTTAGCTGCTGTTTGATGGCTTCAATTTCGAATATCGGAGGTTTTGGGAGTTTATTCATACTCTTGTCAGTAGCCTCAGCAAGCTCAACGCATTCCCGTATCTGGGCAATGAGGGTGGCATTTTGAAACTCATCACTAACATCTACTTGGGATTTCTTTGGCGGTGCAATATTTAGGAGGCCACTTAGATCACTTAGATATTCCTCATTGTAGATTTCACGCTGTTCCCAGATTTGAAAGATGCGCAAAATTTTATCCTTTACACGTTCGTCCCTAATAGGGATAGGTGTGGATGAAGGGTTAGTTGCAGTTGATGGTGATAACTTTAGTTACATATATCAACTTCTGGGCACATTTTTACTTACCGCACCATAGTGGTGGCTCTTTGTAGGGCTGTTGCCCAGCATTCCACAAACTCATAACGTTTCCGTTTACTATACTGTATAACATCATTGGCCAGATAGAATAAGACCAATCGATGATCCACGCGCACTAAGGAAACACCAAGAAAACGTACATACACACTTTAGCCTGGATGGGATTGTTGCGCTATCGCCATTGCGCCTTACCTTTTTTAAACACATTTAACCAACATTGAATAATCTTCTTGTGATTGCTGCGATGCTGCAAACACCAGTTAGACATCTGCTGAATACCCTCTTGTGTGTCCTTAAGAGCCTCCAATCGCGTCTCAAAAAGTTCCTCATCGAATGTTTCACGTTCACTACTAGCTTGGCTCATTTTTTCTCACTTAGCAGCACATTACAACGTAATACAAATCGAATAATTGCACAAGGCGACTATTACACGGTTTTCCTCAATTGTTTACAACTTTTACTGTTCACTTCCGGCTAATTTTAAGCGTTTTTCTTCTTAATTGTTGTACACGGCAGGCGTGGAGGTCCCGCTTGTACCGAGATTAGGAGGAAATATCGATATAAAATAAACATCGATAGATCGATATCCTTCAAATTTTTTATTTAGAATCGATCCCAAGTTTTGAAGTGGCTTGTCGATTTACTTCCTAATATCTGCAATTAACAAAATTTGCCATATATTTAAACTTTTTTCGATATTTTTTGCAATTTAAATTATATTAATTACTACTAATTAACAGCTGATAAGAAGTGAAAAAACTAGTGTTGTGAAATGCAAAGCAAACATTGCCAGATCGTTAAGCTAAAAGTCGTTAGTTTATAGTCATTTGAATATGGGAGGTACGGTCTGTTGAACTCCATTATACATGTATGTATGTACTTAGCAATCGTTATAATTCAGACGTTTCATCTATTTAAAGAATAAATGTTGCTGATCAGAAAATTTTTTTGTATAAGCATGACAAAATTTCTCGAATAAAACTAACATTTTTTGCATTGATACATTAGCTGGCCTTGATTTCTTACGTCAACTTTTCATGTGTCGACTTTGTTTTGTGACTGGAAAATTGTTCATTCATACAACAGGAATCCCCTTGCAAACACACAACTTTCGAAATAGTTTGACAGAAATTAAAAATATTTTTACAATATCACACTGTTAACCAAACACTCCTTTTTCTGTAATAAAGCTAAGGGTAAGTACAAATTTTAACGAAATACATATATTCACGGACATTCTCTTTTGTTTCTAGGTACGTCTATAGAAAAACTTAGCTTTTTTAGAACGAAATAAGGATAAAATTATTGTTCTTTGACATCCACATATACATAAATCGTATGTTAAAATCAAGACAAACCAGGAAGTAATGTGAAATTAATGTCGATTTTCGCCTTTTTTTCTTTAGACGATGTGTTGCGGACCTGCTGGCTGTTGTCCCAGTTGCGGACCACCATGTGGATCTTGTTGCAAGAGTTGTTGTGTAGAAATTTGCTGTGTACCATGCACACCAGCATATTTGCAATGTTCCTACAACTGTTGCAACCTCCCCTGTTATCCGCGATGCTGTTAAACTAATTGGTTAAACGCCAGCTTAGGACTCATACTTAAACTTAAGCAATTCAATGAATAATGTAAGCCAAAAAAAAAAAGGAAATAAAATAAAATGCACAGGGTAAAACAATATAAAAAATCCAAATATAACAATTAGGTATTTTTATTGCCAGTACTCATAGCCTAAAGCAGTAAATTAAAGTCGCAAATACGCATTCTCTTATTCCGGTATGGGGTCAAGTGCCTTTCGGCGTTTGGCACCACCGATATTCAAATATGTGTCTGGTAAATAAGGCACGATACCTAAGTGGCGGTATAGGTTCGGGCATGGGTCCATAACTGGTTTCCCATTGATTCGCTGCACTGACCTGGTCATTGGCAGTCTTTGAGAACCTACTTATCTTTTAAGGATCTATTCGTGTCTTAAGTAGTTGGCCAACCAAGAAATCTTAATGGATGACCACAACGCTTTCTATACCATCAACGATTTATTCATTTAACATTTCGATATTCAGGGTTATCTGATACTAGGGGAACTCTTTGCTCAACTTTAATGCGTATAACAAAATAATGTGGAAATGACCCATTCAGGAACCAAATGCTTGGAAAATTTGGCTATTGCTTCACATAAATTCAACACAACCCAAGCCTAAGATGTGCTCACTTGGCGGACAAAGTCTGCTCTTGATATATACCAGATTACTGACCATCCTGAAATTTACCTTATTTAAGACAGATTTCCAATAGTCGCTTAAGTGTTTCGTCTTTACGAACAAAAGGAAAGACAATCAAAATTGGCCCGAATGAAATATTCTCCAAATTATGTAAATTTTTATGGATCAAGTTGGCATTGGAGTCAAATAGTTTTTGAACTGTCTGAGTATATTCCAATTAAAAGTTAGTCCGACTCTGAGTTTCGTAGTGTTAGCAACAAATCAAAACCAATTCCAATAATATCAACTTTTTGGAATAACTGTTGTTTGTGGTAAGTCCGTGATACTTTTCTTTGAGTATATCCAACTCGATATTTAGTTGAATCCAACTTAATGGCTGTCTTTTCTCTTATTTCAGAACCTACGATCTCTTTAAGCTGAGTCTTCTCCTTGGGGTACATCAATCCAGCCAAATTTTTCCGCAGGATAAGCAAAAGCAAAACTTTCTCCATCATGTGCTGTAATCCTGGTGGCTGCTGCAACATGCCCGCTTGCATTCAATGCACCAACTTTTGCTATAACTGTTGGACAGGATGTGCCAGTACACCGTGCTGTCGAACCAGCTGTACACCCTGTTGTCCCCCTTATAGTGGATGCTGCGGTGGCCCTCGTGGTTGCTGCTAAATGGCCATCTGGAGTTAATGCACTGGAATTTCATCTTTTTTTCGATTTTACTTACTAAAAAAAAATAGAAATTAACTGTGCAGTTTCCCAAGAATGATTAAAAGCAAACCAAACAAAAAATAAAAAACTCACAAATGCCCAGTTTCAATTTATTAATTTTTATTGAAGATTTATAATTTTAAATGATCGGTGGTGCCTTTAATTTGGATGCCTCACAGATATATGAACGTTTTATATCGCAAGGTGCATCATTTAGGGCTGGCGCGGCCTGTGGATCATTTTTTGACACCCAACCCAATACATCGCAGTGTTCGTCCTCAGAATAATCTGGCTGTCCTTTGGCCCATATCTTTTGAGTAATGGGTTCTCCATTTGAAAACCATATATGTCCTTGCTGTGACAAATTACTACCAGAAGTCCAGTATTCCTTCTCAATTTTCATATCCTTAAGATATTTATTAATCTTATTCCATTCTTCAATTGTATCGAATGTGACAAGCTCAGCTCCCATTCGACGGCAGCTTTCGTAGGCATCAAACCAATTTTTTAGCAAATTGTGCTCGATGAAATAAAAACCATTGCCAATCTGGAAGAAAAGTCCTACAGATAAAGAATTCTTAAGAGAATGGTATATAAATATATATAAATTTATGATCAATTTTACCATCCTTGCTAATTGTATCAATAGCCAGCGTTGAAGCCAATTGCCCCAAGAAAAAGCTAAATAGGACGCACTTTTTAAACATTTTTGCAATAATGCTGAATTTCAAATCCGGTTACTGAGCTTATATACTGTGATTTCTTAATTAAAATTTTGCACTAGTAGTATCTTATCAGAAAATGAAGTGTGTACACCAGGAGTGAAAGCAATTAAATTTTAATTAAATAAGTAATGTTTTTATTTTAGATAGGTTTAAATACATATATCAGAATTGATAAATTTGTTACAAATTATCTTTTAAAACTTCAAGGCACGTATCGCATAAAGAATACACAAGACACATATAATACGATAATTATTGACAATTACGAGCTTAATAGTATTAAAGAACACAAGTTTTCAAAAAAAGAGGGATCTGATTACGTGGAAATGGCTGTTACCACCACGGTTTTTGAAAATCATAGTATAAAAAATATATAGTTTTTCCTCCAAGGTACAGATAATTTTATCTGATTCAATAATATAGATAAGTCTACACATATCATCACTTAAGCAAGAAGCCCAGACGAATATTCTAAATGTTCATTCAACTTTGGCAACATTAAATAAAAAGGGAAGAGATGTGAATTTCATTGATAAATTTGTTTGATTCTGCTGTGTTCAAATTAGCCGCTCATTTGGAAGGATTCGTAAACTTTTTATTCCCCACAACAAACGATTGCCATATAGTTTAGCTTTGTTAGCAGTATTACCAGAATCAAGAATTTTAGTTTCTGGCAACACCAAGAAAAACGTAAACAAAATGCCCTCGGAAAACAGGTAAAGTTTTCCATTAAAATAAAAACCAAATTGGTAATACCTCTTGATTTAATTAACAACCATTTTACCCATATGCAACTCTACTCAGCATCAAAATTATGCCAAAGGCAGTTGTTTGTGAGGAGACTAATTTACGTGGTGACATCATTTTCTCGTCGGGTTGTGTAGTTCACCCAAGCGCTACAATTTTGGCTGAGGCTGGGCCTGTTATAATTGGCGAAAACTGCATCGTGGAGGAATATGCAACAATTGCCCATCGCTTGGCAGATGGAGCTCAATGGGACTCAACTAATATACTGAGCATTGGAACCCACAACGTATTTGAAGTCGGGTGCACGGTAGAAGCAGCCCGAATCGGGGATAAAAATGTTTTTGAAACCAAGTCTTATGTAGGCCCAGGTGTAACTGTCACCAGTGGCTGTGTGGTTGGTGCTGGAATTCAAATGCGAACCGCTCAGGTAATGCCCGAGAATACCATAGTTTACGGCAAGGAAGCACTGCAGCGCGAGGCCATCGAGAAGCAAGGTTCGCAGACACTACAAATTGATTTCCTACGAAAGGTTTTGCCCAATTATCACCATCTGCGCAAGCCAAATTACGATCCAAAAAAACCACGAAGCGTAGTTTAAACTTAATTATGTATTTTCCACTGTTGTCATAGAATTAAAGTGATTCATTTCCTTCTCAAATGTGTCTATTGTGTGATCACACAGAGCCTCCAAATCCTCCAGTCCACGTTTAAGTAAATCTATGGCCCTCTCGCGATGGGATTGAATGCGAAAATGTAGCTTCTGCTCTGTAGGATGGGGAATAGTATAGCCAACAAAATCCACTTCAGGATATCTTGCAATAATCGTCTTTAGAGCATTGCCCAATGTGTGTCCCTCATTGGTAAACACAAATGTCCGGGATCCTTCGCCGTTTTTCTCATCACCGGCAAGCTGAAAGAATAAATAGTAAGAACTTGAAGGATGAATGGAAGGTAATGTCATCGTACTTCTGCTAGGGCACCCATTTCAAAGAAGTAAAATTTAAATATTTTTATTAAAAACAACGTGCCAAGAAATTATCGCAATAGAGATGGAAGTCAATAAAAACATTTACCAGGGTTACACAGAACGTGAGCCATTGGGCTAAAAATGTTTAAACTTAAGTCGACACAGGAAACAACTTGTAAAAATCATTCGCATATCTGAAAGCCTGCTGCTTTATGCAAAAACTTGGATTCAGGAACATACATATTTTCCTCAATTTGGGAATCTGTGTCATTGATTGCTAAAAATTCGGTTTGATACAATTCTCGGTGAATTTCTTTTCTGGATTTGGTCACACTAGCTACCATTACCGGCTTCCTCATGGGGCTACCATTTAAGCATCTGGCAACGCTGATCAATATTTGGTGCTGCTGGCGTAAATTCTGGCAACCCTTGTTCTGATTCTGGCACGGGCGCGCTTCGGCTTGTCAAGCTTAAACAAATTTCTTGCCCACTTAAACATTTGTGTGAGAATTTGTCATTTGCTAAAATATTTGTAAGAAAAAAATAAAATACTCTATGAAGCTATCTAAAGTGTAGTTCAACAAAAGTTGATTAAATAGCGAAGTAAAGAAAAAATTGCATACAGTGCAAAACGTTTTTGTGAATTTGTGTTTGTGTGTGTGTGTGTGTATATGTTTGTCGGCAGCGCTGTCTCGACCAATTGCAACAACAAAAACCTCTTATACAGCAGAAAAGGCGGCAAAAGAGAAAAGAAAACAGAACACAAGGCAAAGCGGCATAGGTAACAACACAACAAAAAATGCAACTGCAAACATAATTATTTTCGCAATACACAACAACAACGATAACGAAGAAACGGCACTTAACGCTTTTTGCTTCTCTCTCTCTCCTGACCGTATATGCATGTATGTATGTACGTAGAGGTGTGTGCGTTTGTGTCTGGTGCAAAGCCGACAGGAATAAAAAAAATACCAACAACTGCAATACAGGTTTGTGCAAAAGCAGCAAAAAAAATCCAAAAAAATAAAACAGAAAAACGTAAAATTAATGCAAATGTGCTTAAAATTAAAACGCTTTATTGAAAATTTTGTTTATGAAAAATAATATGGAAAAACAACAAAAAAAAGGTGTCATTTCTGGCCGCCACGCCTCCCCTGGCTGGAGACACAAAAAAATTTATGCAAATTCATGCACACGACGCTCTGCCGTTAACAAACTGCGACGTCAACCCAAGCGAAGGCGGAAGCGTTCTGGTTTATATATGTATACATACATATGTACATACATACATACGTACATACAAGTTTGCATATACATATGTACATACTTAAGTTTATCTGCTTATAATTGGGCATAAAACCAAATTAAGTAACAAGTTATTAAATTAATATATTTTGTTGCCAAGTCCTTTTATGCATATGTATGTATGTATGTATGTGCATGTGTATATATATAAACCTTTATGTATTTTTGACCAGCAAGTCGAGCTTTGTTGATCTTCTCCTAGTCTTCTGGACCAATCAAATTATATTTCAAAATTATTTAATCATTGTACACAAAATTTCTATAAATATTTAAGTAGCTTCACAAAACTTGTTAGATTTGAGAATTTTCAAATGATTGTGCCAAATTTTATTTAGGGAACTCGCAATGCGAACCTGAAATATTGGACCGCAATTTTTTACGTACTTAATAGATACATACATATGTACATATGTATGTATGTACATACATATATGCTCAACAGTTTTCGATTTTGAGAAACCGGTTCAAACATTGCTTATAAATTTATTTGGGAACAACTTAAATTCAAATAAGATGACACATCTGTTAATAAGAACTATTAAAGTTATTTCATCCCTCATATTGATAATAAAAGTTACTAAACAAACAAAGTGTTAATTTTTAAAACTTTTTGTTACTAACTCCTTTTATTTTTGTGTATATATGTATGTATATACATATGTACGTACTTGTTTCACTTTGGTTATTATTTCGGTTTGTGATGACTAATCCCCATGGGTCTGTTCCGTTATCTCAGGCGTCTCCTACACACACACACACACTGAAACTTGTGTTGTAATGTGTCTCATGTTTCACTTTGGCGCCTTTGCGTTCCCCCTTGTTGCAATTTTTGTTGGAGGTGTTGTTTTTGTAGTAGCTTTTTTCGGTCTAGGCTGGTGTTTCATTTTCCATTTTGTTTCCCCCATTTGAATGGTTTTTGCGCCCTTTTTTGCATTCTCTTTGTGGTCGTGGTCTCTGCCCGCCCAGCCGGCGTTTGTCTGCATTGTTCTATGTACATATACATATGTATGTATATACATAAGTATGTATGCATGATTTCAATGTGGTTGTATGTGTTAATGTGTTGTGTGAGCATGGCAGCTGCCATTAACTGGAACAAAAAAGGGGTTCGAATTCCTATTTTTATTGTTTTGCATTTATTTGGCTTGCATCTGATATATTGTATTTGTCAGATCGAAAGGTAACACAGCCCACTCGCTTTCGCTTGCAAAATGCATACATTGAATACAGAATATTCAGTTATGGGCTTACCAAAAAGAGAATTATCAGCTGGTAGATACCCTTTTACAGGTTAACTTATTTAAATTAATTATAATTTAGATGCTATTTCTTTGATTCGATATTTTAACTATTTTGTTGTACCGTATTTCTATTGCCTGCAATCCAAGTTTAACAATTGTCTTAGAATTTATATTATTCTTTGCTTATAAAACAACTTCAGTTACATTGATCCATCGACAAATTCTTATTTTTCTTCTTCCTTTGGAATTTTTTTAGTTGCTTCTTATTGCTTCGTCGAATTTCTGTTTTGTTTAGTGTTTTCTGGTACCTGAGGGCCTACATTGTATAGCAGGCAGACAAAAAACCTTTGTAAACCAACCAGGTATTTGCTTGCTCGATCATAATCATCCAATCATAGAACTTAACTTACTGATGTACATACATATGTATGTACATACATATATACACAATACATATGTATATTTGTATAAACCTATCTTGCATCAGCATGTGTTTTCTAGCAATTTGTAGCTCTATATGAAAACCTAGATCATTTGATTATTAAACATCGGCTGAGAAGTGACAAACCAGAAGCGATTCAAATTAAGAACTAAAATAATATACATATGTACATACATACATACATACATATCTACATATGTATATCCATTTCAACTTCAAGTGATTCTTACAGGGATGTATCGGTATAATCCTTATATTTGAGTTAGGATTAAATGTAGATCGGTATATCTGTAAGGTAAGATATTTATTGAAGGTTACTTCTAAATGGAATAGGTATCTACCTGTATATTGGCATATTTCAGGAATATTTTTGGTATACCGTACAAACACATTTTGCACTCAAACATACACAAACTTATATACTTTACTGTAAATACATATGTATGTATGTATGTATTTCAATGTGTATGTATGTATGTTTCGCATAAATGCAGAGGGTCCAGAGACTAGCGAACTAAAGGACGGGATAGGCAGGCGAAGCAGATACACAACAGACAGACAAAAGGCAATGGCACCAGCAGCAGAAGCAGCAACAGACGTGCCAAGCCAACATCCTGTGCAGCAGCAGCCACGAATAAATAAAGAAGAAACGGAGGGAGTAACAACAGCAACAACAACGACAAAAAGAGAAGCAGGCCAAAAAAAAAGAAAGAAAAACCTGTCATCTGTTTTGCTCTTCTCCCCCATCTTTCTGCATTCGATACGGCTTCGTTCGTCGTCCCAGGATGATGTTGCTGCTGCTGCTGTCCATTGTTGCTGTTGCAAGCATTTTTAGAATTCCCAAAATCAACATTAAAAAAAATTGTAGCAGACAAACAAGAACGCACACTTATACACACATATAGATACATCAAGGAAGCAAAAAGTATCTGTGTGTGTGTGTGTACGTGATCAGACCCAGACTCAGCAGCAGAGCTAACAAGCAGAACATTATTTCATGATATTTCCTTCTAGAGATGTGTGATATTGACACAATCACGCGACTCACGAAAAATTCACACTTGATGATGGTGGTTATACAATTTAGATGATTATCCCATAGAAGAACGTTAGATCTACGCAGAAACTGAGTCATTTATAATCAGTGTGCATAACCGAAGTATCTACACCTAAAACTAACGATGGTTGAGTCTATACGAATTATAACAGAAAAACAATTCGTTAATTTTGTCTAGTAAATGCTTAAAGAATAGTCTTTACAAATCAAATCTATATACATATACATATATACATATGTATGTATATTATTCTGTGTTTCTACCAGATAACGTCAATTATTGGTTGCTTTTCAAAAAATGCTTTCACAGCCCTAAAGTTCTACTGAACTCACGCTTTTATCGCTATCGTGCACTTTTTGTTGCAGTATTCGTATTTTGCATTATTGTTTTTTTTTTTTTGTGTCTATTTCATTTTTTTCAGGGCTGCATCGATTGACTGGCAGATTTCGTTTCATTCAAATATCCCACTCAGATCCCAACAACATCAAGTAAAAAGCTCTTTACGCTTGCCTGATTTGCATAACGTGCGCTATTACAATAACGCACGACCATAAAGGTGTATGGTAGTAGTAGTACCGTCTGTTGTGGTCCGTAAACATATTGGTGGTTGGTTGGTTGGTTGAAAGAGGACTTGAAGGGACGGGGCGGTGTCTACGACATCGAGGACGAGGACTGGAGGACTACCCTCGATGAAGGCAATGTCCTGAGCCGCCGTCCTTCGTTGGCAGTATAGTTTCATTTCATTTCGTTTTCACTTATTTGCTTCCTACTTTTATTGTTGAACTTTTACAGCTGCTGCCTTTTCAACTTGCATTCGTTCAATCTTCCTGCTGCCGCTGCTACCCCAGGGGTGGAATTTATAACAAATTTGGTTGTATGAAGTGTGTGTGCTGTGTCTGACTTTGATCCTTCGTCTGTCTGGCAGTTTTAGCAGCAAAGCAGCACCCCCTCCCCCAAAAAAAGTAGAATTTTCAACATTAGGGAAAGTGTCTTGCAAATAAATAAATAGTCATGTCAGGGTCGCCATATTATTAATGCCTAGACAAACGAACGTACGCCGAATTGTCGGAAAGAATGGAGGAAGGAAAAGGTAGATGTGAAAGCAGTGGGCGGGGGCGTTGCTAATTCAACCCTCTTTTGGTATGCACGCCCGCTTCCCCCCAAAAAAAAAGTTTCAGCCTTATTGTGAGGTCAATAAACTTTAACAGGCGGCACCGGCGGGCGGCTTCCCAGCATCATCTCAGAACCACCCTTTTGTTTGTTGGCGTTTTGGCGCATGTTCTACGCATTTTTGTGCATTGACCCCACAGTACACGCACAGACCCAGACGAGATGATAGAATAAAAGAGGAACAGAGAGTAAATAAGGGGTCGAAATACTCCAGTCTCCCCCATACGCACAATGGCAACCCTCGTTGTCGCTGATTTGATTTTCATTTCAGTTGAAATGGGGGGAAAAGAAGCGTACGCAACTCCAAGACACTTCTAAGGCCATCAATAGAGAGTTTTTATGAATTTTACTTTATGGATTTTTATGTTTGTATACATTTTTATATATCTACACATATATATATATACATATATTAAAAATATAACATTCTGTGTGTGTGTGTGGTGAGACAGGAAAAGTAAGAGAAAGATCGGGGAAAGGAAGCCACTAACTCCGATTACACCTTTATGATGTAATAAATTCAAGATGCGAGCGTTTTACCAATGCGGCTTTAATTGCACTTACATCAAACACTGGAAGAAACAAAATTTAGATATTAAATATCTATCTATAAATACAAAATTTCGGATAATGTTCAGAAAGTGTACAAAATATTTGTTAACTTATAATTTAAAATGTTATACATATAAACAAAATATGTTAAATCTTAAATAAATCTTCATTTCTGCATATTTTACAACTCAATTGGATCGAAAAATATTACAAAATAACTATGAATTAGCATAAAATGCAGTAGAAATAGGTAAATATCATCCCAACTTAGAGAATAGACTAAGATTTTTCCACTAACTCTGTCTATTCTCAATTACAGATTCCTACTTTAAATTTTGTACTGAGACGTTGAAGTTTTTTTACATTTTCTTTTTTATCAACAAATTTGAATTCGTTAGATAAGGACTTTATAAGTTGCGTTAAAATCGTTTTAATTTCTTTCAGTGTAGAATGTGGTCCGAAAATTTTTAGTATTATTTTACCTTTGGGGGGGCCTGTTCCTGTCTCTCTCACTCTAACTCTATACACAAACACAGATATAAAACGGTTTTATGTGTTTACCCAACTCCCCCAAGTTCCTCATTCACTGTTCTAATGGGTGTGGCCAAAAAGCGAAAGAGATTGATGCGTTTAGTTTTTGTTGAATGATTTTGTTGCTTTCTTTTTTTTTTTTTTTTTGACAACCAGTTTTAGTTCCTCTTCCATATAATTTGGCTTGAGATTACAATAGAAAGGAAAGAGTAGAAAGCAAACAGAATGAGCCAGAACATCATCATTAAAGGTCATTCTGTCGGCCGTTTGTTTTCCAGGGGTAGTTTTTTTTTCCATGGGAAAACAATGGGAGGTCATAGTCCTCACCTCATGAATATGCGAAATTTTACGCATGCAAATGGTTACAAAATGTTCAAGGAAATTGTCTTGTAAATGAAATCTTTATGGTTTTCTTACACTTATAAGAATGATGAAGGGAGCGAGAAAGGCGAAATCACACAATCCGAAGGAGAGTTTTCCTGGGAACTTATCGAAAGTAGTTTTGTAGTTTTTCTTTTTTGCCTTTGTAATGAATTTGTGATAGGGTTAGCATAAAGAGGGTAGAAAAATATTCTTTGAACAGGTTGCTGCCGTTGTTCACCTTTTCATTTAAATAGAAAAAAACCAGATTCTATTATGATAATGGGTCTACTGGGATAAATACACCATTCACATACATATATCTTTAAAGAAGAAGCTATTGTATGTATGTATGTATGTATGTGTATGTATTTTGCATATTAAAAGAAAGGTAGCAAATAATTTAAATATTAAAGCAGTCAAACTTAAAAGCTTAGCTTAAAAAGACTTTTCATATTAAGAGTATTAAAATGGTTATTGCTATAGAGTAGTACATAGAAAACCCAGTCACATAGTTTAACTTTATTTTTGGGATTGCATAGTTAAGTTAATTGATTGGTATGATGAAATGTGCCATTAAAAAATATTCGATCAAAGTTTCCCGACTACGTTAAATATGTAATTATAAACTTAAAAATTAGAACCAATTTCGGCAGATTGAAGTATAAAAGATTTCCCTTATTTTAATTTGACAAAATTCTATACGATGAATAGAAGGCAAACAATATTAAAAATTAACTAATTGTAGTATTCATTATTGTTCCCAAATTTTATCTATGTAAATCTGTAATTATTAGAAAGTATGTATGTATGTATGTATGTATATCTGTTGGTTTCTAAAAGTAATTAAAGATAATCGAATTGTCAGAAGGGTATTGCAAAGTTCATCATTTAAATAATGATTTTTTTGTTTTGGACCCTTCGTTAATTATCTTTATGTAATCGGGGGCGCTTATTCTTAATAAATTTCGAAAGAAAATCAAGCTATGAGAGCTTTCAGTGAATATTCTTAGAAAAACCTCAACATGTGTTCTCCGACGGCTTTGGCTTGTGTGTTACGTACATACATATGTATGTATGTATATGTATATGTATACGTATGGGTATACATATACGTTGCCTTCCTATGCCCTATCCTCATCTCCCTCGATATCATTTCATCTGGGCCTTGTGGTCTTAGTTGTTATTTCTTGCACTTGGCGCTTTTGTTTGCTTATACAACAACAACAACAAAAAGTTCACACGCTGACTGCGATTATTACTATTGTTGTTCGTCTCCTTATTCTCAAACCAGCTGTTAATGCAAAGCAAAGTTTAAAAAACGAAGAATAACTGAATCGAAACACATATTGAAACACTGTGTGTACATACATACATATGTATTGACATAAATATATACATAAGCACATACATATGTACATACATATGTATGTAGAAATATGTATTTTGTCGAGTATAGTTCAGATGAAATTGAAATACACATACATACATACATATGTACATAAGTATGTATGTATATGTACATATATATAAATGTTTTATTCCACTGATAAAACAAAGCACATATAGGGAAGGAGGAGCTCTAGGGGGAACCGGGCGCTAGACCCCAGTACATACGTACATATACATATCAATGTTTCGTCTTCTTGGTTTTGGCGTTGTTTCCGCTTGCTTTTCTAAATGTTGTTGTTGTTGCTTTCGTCGTTGTTGTTGTTGTTTAGAAATAGAAATGATTTCACAATTTACTTTGGCGACGACAACGAAAAATGTTTAAGCTTCAGCTAAAGTCGGAAACCCAACCTCCCGGGACGGGAAAACCAGCAAAAGAAACACGTTTTCAAAGTGCTGATATCTTATTAGATATTCTTGTGGTTGTGTGTGTGTGTGTGTCTGCCTCTATGTGCGTTGTATGTATGTTGGTGGTGCCTGGGCCTGACTTTGGGGTTTGCAACCAATTTATACACTTGCAAAATGAGAGTATGTTTATTACGATCAGAAATTTGAAATATAGCAAAAATTATTTACATAAGAACAACCATGCTTTTATATTCCTACAAATATTTACAACATGCGCATTTCAGCCTCTTTCGTTAAATCATTTGAGTAATAATCAAAAAAAAAAAATGAAAGAATGGATCTGAAAATATGTACATACATACATATGTATGTATGAGCGAACGTGTAACCGATGGGAACAATTCGAAAACTATTTCCGGATCCATAAATACCGAGCAAGTTGGGAGCTCTCGTTTCAGAGATACATACATACATATGTAGCTCATGTAGCCGTTAAATTGATAGCCTTTGCTGCTTTAATGAAATTAATCGTTCCAATAATCAATTTTGCAAGAGTATTGAAACTATCATATAGACAATAAAGTTAGCCTGGTCGTCTGATTTTTTCACGTCTTTGGAATATTATTTATTCTTTCGCTGTTTGTAGTGGCTTTTTGGTGATTCAGCTTGAAACGAGAAGTGAATGTACGACCGACGGCAACGTTGTCTGTCTAAGCGCACATTTTTGTTGTTGCTGCTGTCGTTGTTTTGTTGTCGTTGTTGTAGTTGGTTGTGGCTGTGTTATTCAGTTGTAAAAATGTCATCGTGTCAGTGTTAAATAATATTATGTTTTTTGTATGCAAAATGTACCGTTTACTGGGGAGAACCGACTCACAGCAATGGGAGAGTAAGCTACATGTGGGGCTTGTGAGTGAGAAAGACCGAGAGCAAAGTTTTAAGGAAATGTTTGTAAAATTGTGTACATATATGTATGTATATGTGCCTCTGTGTGTATGTATGTATGTGTTAGTATGTGATTGATGGCCAAGCCGCGCAATTAGTCAGAGAGTGAGAGAGATTGTTGCTGTTGCTGCTGCTGCTGGTGCTGTTGGCGGTTCTTCTGCTTCTGCTTCTTCCTCTTCTTTGATGAAGGTCAATGTTCGTGTGCGTTGGACGCCACCGACGCCAACGTCGCAGTCGATAATGGCTTCGCTCCGTTTGTTAGAGATTGCTGATGATGATTGTTGATGGATTTGTGTGTGTGTGTACATGCATGTATGTATGTTAGTGTGTGTGTATGTATGTGTTGGCGTTTCGCTTTGAGTTCATTTAAGTACAAGTAAAAACTCCAAAAACCATGTTAATGATGATTTTTATTTTGTTAATTTTTTCCCTAGGCGTGGTGGTTCTACCAACTCGTTTGAAGTTCCATCCAAGACATAATTTTATTGTTTCAATTATGTAGATACATACACTAGTAAGCGATAGCAATAAACATGAATCATTTTTGAAAGCATGTAATAAATGCATAGCTAAGTAAGGTTACGGCAATAGAATATTTTTTAATGTGTGACGATTATGGACTCCTTAACTTCTCAAACTTATTCATGTATTATTTTTTTTTAGGATTATCCCAAAAATCGATATTATGTCATGTTTATCTCGATTCTTCCGAACAAATTTCTATGGTTCCAATACATATATACCGAGTACTAGTACATAGTTTGATTTTTGTAAATTCTTATTTTTCATCTTGTAGACCTATCCGTCTGTCTAGATCATCAGTTTCTGCTCCAAGATCCTTCAATTTTACACAGACAGCTTTTTTAGATATAAGGGATTTATTATACGTTGTGCACTTCCTATCTCTTTATTACTATTTTTATACCCTTGCAGAGGTTATATTAATTTTGGTCAGAAGTTTGCAAATCACAGAAGGAAGCATCTCCGACTATATAAAGTACATATATTCTTGATCAGCATGAATAGCCGAGTCGATATGACCATGTCCGTCTGTCCGTCTGTCTGGATCAACAGCAGCTTCTCCTCCGAGACCATAAGAGCTACAGAGCTGAAATTTTCAGCATAGGCTCCTTCTTGATGCAAGCATTGTATATCTCGGAATCATCCCGATCGGACGACTATATCATATAGTTCCCATAGGACCGATCGGTTATGAATAAGGCTTATCCTCAATAAATCTGTTGTTTTTCAACCGAATGCCACGAAATATATTTCTGAGTTTAACATACTTCTTAATACATACTTCAATCAATTTTGATCAGAATCGGACGACTATATCATATAGCTGCTATAGGAACAATCGGTATAAAAACAATTTTTGTATGAATCATTTTTTTTCTCAAGCTCAAAATTTTGAATTTGTATATTTGGTATGTATAATTTACAGTAATGAAATTCTGGTGAATTATGTAGAGAAAATCTGCAAGGGTATACGAACTTCGGCACGGCCGAAGTTAGTTCATCTTTCTACGTTAAATCTAATTTGATATTAGTTCACGTGCAAAGTAGATAAAATAATTTGTTTATATTAACTATGATTTGAGTTTGTTTAGATGGCATCTAATTACAACAATAATAGAATCATTTAGAATCTTAAAATAATTTATGAAATTGTAAATAATGGGATTTCTTTTATGAAAGTTTAGACTTGAAGAATGTGAATGTCGATTTCATTTTGTTTATACTTTGATTGGGTTACTAAAGAATTACACCTTTGATGTAAGCATAAATTTCTATGAAAACTCAATTTGGTTCATGTTACTGATGATAGATGGGGTCATCTTATCCTTAGGTCACCGAATACAACGATGAAATGTAAACTTCGATCCCTGATTTCCCATCTGGGTTTTATCCTCCAACCCAAACATAGTTCTTTGGGGAAATTAGCAGGGCTGGCATAGTCCCTTTCACAATTAGTTGGTTGTAGTAGCCTTCAAAAAGAAAGAAGCAAATGTTTTTTTTACTCCCTAGAGGAAAAACTACGGTTCAAAGACCTAGGCAAAACAGAAATGCTAGTTTTTGAGTCTGCTTTCTGGCATTTCCGTTTGAATCTAATTTGCCGCATCTAATACATATTATAACCATGTTGGTGAAGGGGGGTAGCGGCACAACAATTATGAACATTGACCTTTTTTTTTGGCAAATTTTCTACTAAGGTGAAAGAACACACACACACACACACACACAAAACAAGCAACAACAAGAGCAAGGTAAAGGCAAACCTAATGACAGCTGAGGGGACAACCAAACAAAGCGGATAAGAGAATAAGAACAACAACAGCAAGAAGAAAAGTTTTTAAAAGCAAATAAGCAAAAGACAAAGTTTTTTTTTTTGGCCAACAAAGAACTCCCAGATCACGAGGTCTCTCCTCCATATACACAGACACATAGCTTTATACACATTCGAATACATACATATGTACATACGTATATATATGTACGGACTATAACCTGGCGTTGACTTTGGCTTTTTGAAAGTTGAAATGTTGCTGCTGGTTTGCTGGCTAGAAGCCAATAAACGAGTTTGAAACAAAAGAACAGACGCGCTTACCTACCCACTACCTACCATACTCCCCCTTCTTACCAAAAAGCGCGCGTGTGAAGATCACAAAAGTTGAGGGAACAAAATGGTAAATGAAACAGAAACCACCTACCACTAAAATACACAGCAACCCCTCAACGGAATAATACCTGCATAGGTCTAAGCAACCCACAAGTGACATGCCAAAGCCTAGTATATCTCTTGTCATAATTAACAGTGTTTCATTAAGGGTAGCAGTGGCTGCTTCTTTTACCAAAAAAAAAAAGAAGTAAATAAGAAATATTGCCTGGTTCTTAAGAGCTTAAATATAAATCATTTCACAGAGAACGGTGATGAGAAAAGGAATGGCAAAATGACAGAACCTTGAAACCCAATATCTCACGTACTCATCCTATCGATACGAAGGCTGTTCGAAAAGTATCCTTCAATAATGCTAAGGGAGATGTTTGTAATTACTTTATCACACTTTTAAGTATTAAGTAACATCGCTTAATATTACATCAGTTAACGCATATTGTACTAGCTTACGAATACTTTTCAGAATCATGGCGAGCTCAGTTGTCCTGTGTTACACCTGGGTCACTTGATTCTTGATTGATAAGAAATTATGAAGTGAGGAACTGCTAGAGTATCCTTCGCGTACGTTTAAGACCCCGTTTCCGTAGATTGCATTATTCCGGAATACATCACATCAATATGTTTAATGACTGATGGTGAGGTCATACGATGAATAATGTATGGTGCATCAGGTGACGACTTTGAGATACTCTATACCGGGCAATGATATTACAAGGTTTTAAAGTTTTTGCAACATTTTTAAGTAAATCTTATATGTATGGTTGCCAAGAGTTAACCTAGTAAACTTGGAGCTTATCAACATATAGACCAACCAATTTTAAACAGAACACGTAACGTTTCGTCATAGCCATATTTGAAATTATAGTACTAAAGGATATAAGTAGTGAAAGATATTTTTTTTTTTTTAGTTTAGATTACTGAGGTTCGGTAGACATCTGTACATATGTACATACATACAGATTTTTGCAATATTATCAATCAGACTTAGACCACATTTCTTGCTGGCTAATAAATACAGGGTATTAAGAGCACAAAAAAAATTAAATTAAAAAAAAGTATTCCCAAGCAACAAGTTTTTTATATTGTTTGGATATAGAAATAAATTCTATTATCTATTTGTTGCCTATTCATGGTCTATACACGACGCGGGTAGAAACGTTGGCTAGTAGCTTGGTTTATTGACATCGGCACCTAACCACCTCTGCCAACGTCGCTGCCACCAGCTCTATCTACGGCTATTTTTTTTTGTTTTTTTTTTTGTATGTTTTTTTTCAAGTTCGTGAATTTTTAGCCGTTCGTTGACTTTTGTCGCTGTTTGTTATTTTATTTTTTTTTTTGTGTATTATGTGTTGTTATTTATGATGTCCAAACTAATGTCATTTAGAGAGCTCTCTGGGGCTTTTCGCAACAATTTGTAGTTGGTCTCTTAGTAAGGTTTTTTTGTTTCGTTAGGTTCATCTTTTTTGACCGACCACAGCATTTTCTGGGAAGCTTCATTTTCGTTGTTTTTTTTGGTTGTTGTTGTAGTTCTCGAAAACCCGCAGAAGTTGATTGAAATTTCCTGCTGCTCTGTTTCTTTAATGCGAATTATGAGGTCAGTGCAAGACGAGACACCGACCAACCCTAACCCCAACCCCAACCCCATCCTCAAACCGAAGCAAGCCCAACAGTATACAACCTAAAGTGAGCAACCAGAAAACCAAAGACAAAGAGGAGAGTTCAATAAGTGGCCGTCATTAGCTTTAATGTAAGGGGATATCGTATATTTGTTTGTATTGCTGTCTATATGTATTTACGATCCACTGTGAGGCCGTCGGATCAAATGTGTGCAATATGCGGGCCAAATGTTCTAAAGTTACCAAACATTCGATTCTTTAAAATTTCAAAATCAGGTAAAGAAATGGAAGAAGAAATGGGCTATTGAAATAGGTTGATGGGGAATTTCCTTAATAATAATAATAATAACAAGAAAAAGTAAAAAGTTACATTATATTGTTGGTGTAATGATATTTTTTTTCTACTTCAATATAATCCGACCGGTGGAAACATTCTACTTATATACCATAACTAACAGGTGTAACTAAATTATATTGTACTGTACATACAGATTTGTTGTGGACATGCATACATAAAAACAACTAATGATCTATAAAGTAAAAAGAAAAAGGTTTACGAATAGACTTGTTGTTTAATGACTGTATTAATTAAGGTGATGACAAGAACTTATTTAAATTTATCATCAATCACAATTTCAAAGAGATGATGACCAATAAAACAAGAAACCAAATGTTAAGATCAAAAGCAAAAAAATCGTTATGTAAGTTTGGGAATCTGAATCTGATTTATGAAAAGCACTTGATAAAAAGTTATCCTTTTGCCAACTTCCGGCCAATAAGAAGCAAATCAGAGTGTGTGTGAGAGAGAGATAAAGAGAAAAAAAGTAGAGAGATTCAACAGCCATGATCACTGCAATGCTCTCGCCTCACCTGGAAGAGAGAGAAATCGTTGAGAGCGAGCAGCTGCGCTGCAGTATCCAAGCTGCCTAATTTCCGGTTTCAAGTGTCACATTTTTCTTTTTTTCAAAAATTATTGAAAGAGCCATAACAAATATGTGTATATTGTTGTTTTTACAGTTTATGGGTTGGGTTTCTTTCTTTTCCCCCCACCCCTCTTAATGGTTCATTCGCTCTCTTTCTCCCTCTCACTCTCTACTGTATAGAGAGGAAACATCTGGCGTTGATCGGATCGGGGTGACAGCTGCTAAAAGGGCCTGCTCGCTCGCTCTGTTAATTGGCTTTGGCTCGGGTTATTGAATTGTCGTGTCAATATGGTCATAAAACTGTTGAGGTCGGCCCATTTAGGATATTGAGAATATCGACTAGTTCCCGAAACTCGGAACTCTGAAAATAATATTTCAACATTTTGCGAAATTTTTATTCCCCCGTTTTTTTTTCTTTTTTTTTTTTTTTTTGCCATGACGAGGCCATTTTTTGCGCTTGCGAGTGTCATTGTGAGAGAAAGAGCACGAGAGAGAAAGAGGGGTTTATGAACCCCCGGCAAGGACAAATTTCCGAGCTTAATCGGCAGCGGATCGATCACATTGAAATGGAACAGACAATAACGAAATTGTCGATGTCGATGTCGGTGGCTGAGGCGAAGGCACGCCGCTCTATGTTAGCCTCGTTGTTGTCTCATATGCCACTTGTTCCCAAGCCACTTGAACCCATTATTCTTGGAATTTCAGACAGACAAAAAGAGGAGGTAGAGAAGAAGAACAAGAAGAAGGAGATGCCAAGATCTCTCTCTTTCTCTCTTGGCTCCTGCTGCGTGAGTCATGTGAGCAAGTGAGATGGACAAAGAGAGGTTTAAATTGAAATTGGCGAACAAGAAATCACTGACCTTGACTTTAAGCAAAGTTTAAGGCCCTTTTAACTGCCAACCACACACATACACATTCACACAATTACACTCACACTCTTGTACATAAATGGACTTGGAGCAACATAATTATATAGCCAAGCCAAGAGCGCCGTTTTAGTCGTCGTAGCGCGTTTCTAGACTGGTTTTGGTGTTGCCTCTGGCTTCTCTGGCTCTGACTCGAACTCGAACTCTTTTGCTATTCTGAACGCACACTTGCGTCATGCAAGCGCGCCAGCGACGTAGACGTTTTTTCTTTTCTTTCATTTTTACATACTATAATTCCTCATTCGCATTCTCTTCTTCCTCCTATTGCATCAGCGTGTGAGGAAAGAAAAGTTACAGCTTGTAATACCGAACTAACTGGTCGTCGTCATCGTCAGACTAGGCTTCTTGTTTATAGCTTATAACCATAAAAAGTTATTGTTGTACATTAAAGAATATAGTATGTACATATCTACATACATACATATATACATACATATGTATGTTTGTATGCACGTCCGTACATTTGCTGTATCTGTGTGGGGCACACAGCACCAACAACAAAAGCAGCCATCAAATTTGTCTTGATCAATTCTTGCTTCCTTTCTCTGCGCGTTGTCTACTTAGCATTATTTTCAGCATTATGAAAAAACGGTTTTGTATTTCTCAGTTCTTTTTAATATTGGACACTGAAGTATATACTAAAGACACTAAGATAATAAACGAAAATCCGATGTTAGTTAGTACTAAAATCTACAAAAAAAAAAAAAATCAGCAGAATCTTATATTTACACATGGAAAATATATGAGCTAAAATATTGTACATTTTACTTTATTCGGATTTTATCTTCGGACCGAAAAATCGCACAATTCGTAAATAAAATGTCTTTCGAAGGTGCATATCAATGCTCGACGGCAGTTGCTAAAATAGTGGAACATTAAGAATAACCAAAGGAAATGATGCTACTTTCTTTAGGTGTTTGCGGTACGAGGAGGCGTATGTCTGATGTCTCATTTGTTCATGTTGTTATTGCAATAAATATTTTAAGATTTTCAAAAGAATTAGAACGTAGATTCATTTCAGCTACGTATGTATTGGGTGTAGGTATGTATGTATACATTCATAGATACATACATACATATACACATATATGAAATTTTAAATTCTCATCATCAAAATTCTGGTTTTGATACCGGAAATAGTAGCTGGTTTTGTTTGGTTTTAAATTTCACAACATTAAGATAAAGGCAATGACTACAATTTTATATTGTTATTTTTATGTAAATTATTTAGAACTATGTAATGGTATTTTGAAATATTTTTGAATTTTGATTATTACCTGCTACTTTGGATATTAACAATAAGAGTCTTGATTAGCAAACGTACTATGTGAGTTTACGAAAAAGCATAAAATACATAAAATATTCATTTTTGAGTTTGTCCTGCAAATTTTCCTTTGCAGCCAGCCAGCTAGCTAATTTTTCTCCCCTTTCTTTGACTCGTGTCTCTCGTTTTGGTCGTTTCTCTCTTTGTAACTGAGTTGGTGCGGCATCTCTTCTTTTGCACTCCCACTCCCCAAAAGACTTAGGAGTGCAGTGCTCCCTCATGCAATTTATGTATGTTCTGGCTGCTTTATATGTGTGTGTGTATGTATGAGTAGGAGGTTGTCAGAGGTCAGTCTCATCGCTGGCAGCGCAGCCTTTGTGAAGTTCCATATTCCAATTCATTCCGTTGCCGTTGTTCTGTGGCCAAACTAGATTTTGCTACCACCGACGACGGTCGTTTAGGCGTCTGCTCTCTCATTCTTTGTCTCACCCTCTCTATTACTCTCTTGCTTGCTCTCTAGCTCTCTGAACTGGTTGTGTGACTTTTTTGTTGCTTGTGTTTTTCTGCTTGGCGTCGTTTCATTTCCGTGTTCCCTCTGCTAAAACTGCGTTCGTTTGCGTTTCGTTGTATGTTGTAAAAAAGATTCTTTGCTATGTTTTCAGCATTCTCATTCAGTTCTTAGCGTTCGCCGGATAAACAACGTACACTTTCGCGTCGCCGTTGAATTTTGTAACGTCGTCGCTCGCGTCCGTTGTATATGTGTGTGTGTGTTGTTAGTGTTTGTTTGTATGTAGTAAAGAGAAGAAAAAAGCAATAAAAAGTATTAATAATAATAAAATAAAATTAATAATAATCAAAAAAGTGCAACAGCAACATTTGCATCTCAAACACATACAACACATACCTTCATGAATGTACGTATGTATGAAAAACAAAAAAACAACATAAAACTTGTGTAAAATGACGTTGGCGTTGGCGTCGTCAGCGTCGTCGTAGAGTTCATCAACTTGTTTAGAATCGTTGGGCATCAGCAGCAGCAGCATTTTCTGTGTACGTGAGTGCGTGGCTGTCTTTCTCTCTCTGTCGCTCTCAAAGAGTACATATGTGTGTATGTGTATCTGTGTGTGCGACACGTCTGTGTTGCCTTTTTTCCTGCTTGTCGTTGCGAGCCTCTTCTGAATATCTTTTGCTTTGCATCACTTGCATTTTGTTATTTTTCTTCTGTTTGTTGCACGAACGAACAATTTCTTGTGTTTTCTGTTTGTTCTTCTTTTTCGTGGAAAATCTACAACGCCGCAGCGTGTCTTGTTATTGTTTGTGTTTGTTTATACGTCTTTCTTTTTTTTGTTATTATTATCTCATTTCTTCGGTGCGTTGTGTGGATGTACACTCGAGTCTAAAAATTAAATGTCTAGTTCATAGAATGTGGATTTTATAATGTTTATGAATACATATATACATACATACATACATGCATGCAAACTATTTAACAAATATTGATATACCCTGTGCAACGTTCCCGAATTAAAACTGAGAAACTAAATTTTCACATTTGTAATATCAAGTACTAAAGTCTATTTGGCGCTATCAATAAATTCGTGACAAGTATATGATGCATAAATCATTTCAAAATTCATTATATTCCAATTGACAATTTTAAATTTTGATGGAAAGATATCGATCCAAGTAAATTTCTGATGATTAATAACCGAACTTTTTTTTGTAATAAAAATTGAAAGGAAAAAGTGCATTCAACTTCCTACCCAAGATGACCTTGCCTATTTATTTGCCCACAACTGTTTAAATATAATTCACAAAATTTAGTACCTCCACTGTACATGTACATACGTATGTATGTATGTATGTATGTATGTATGTATGTATGTATGTATGTGGCTGTTTATAAGTGAGGTGTTGATGCGGAAGAATATTAAAACACAAGTTTTTTAAATCGGGAAAAAAATTATTACGGCAATGTTCTTTAATTTTACTCACACGCCACGCTTTGATACCAAGTCAAGTCTACAGAAAAAAAAAAACGTGTTTAAAATGTGTGTGAGCTGAACGCGCAAAAGCCATATGGACAAACACACATACATACATACATACATATGTACATACTCACAAACAGACATTTGGGTAGTATTTTTATATTGATTGTTGTTGTTATTCCATGTGTCTTGTTTCACGCTCGATTTCGCTTGGCCAACGGCTGTTTTTTATTGTTGTTTGCATTTTTTTTTTGATTGAAAGCTGTCGCCATTGGGCGACATTACTGACCAAACCATATACCATACATATATATGTACGATCATATATGATAATGGTCCTACACCCAGGGTCATAATTACAAATTGATTGAATATACATAAGTTCATATGTGATCAAAGAATTTTACAAAAATATTTTTTAAACCAACATATGTATTTGTAATATGATCAGAAATCGTAAATCCGATGCGTCCTAATAACATATTGAAAAGGATTTTGGGAGATCCTTATTGTGCACAGATTATTATTGCCAGTTATTTGTTTTTTGTTGCTCTTGATTGATTTAAACAGCTGTATTTCCTCTTAGTTAGAAAACTGGGTCGTTTCTTTCATTATCAAAAAATTATAGCAAAGAACAAAAGTCGCGCTTACTTACTACTTGTCCGTCATAGATAACAAAATCATGAAGAAAAAGAAAAACAGAAACAGAAGAAAACGAAAATTGGTACAAGTCTAATTGAAAATGTTAAAGCAAATGAAATGGTTGCAGATAGTAAATATTTATCAAAAAGTTTACACGACAAAAGGTAAACGATGCACGACAGACACGTACGACGTGCCGCAGTTTGATTAGAATGTTGTCTAAATGCAAAAAGACAAAAAAAAAATAAATATGGTGGAGATACACAGAAAACGATACGATGGAAATCGGAAGACTAGCTTAGAAGATACATATTTCGATTTAATAAATTTTGGAAAATGCATAAGAAATGTTAAATTTATTGAAATTTGATTAATTAATATAACAAAACAACTTCATCACATATTGTTACTGCTGAAAAAAGAAACAATGAAAAAAAAAGAATTGTTAGAAATGTTATGGTATTTTAAAACCATTAAAAAAGCTCAAATAATTGCTCTTCAGGACAAAGAACACGATGAGGAGAGCCACAGACACTACAAAGCGCAGTAAGAAAGAAAAGCAAAGGAAAAAATATTGCAAGAAAAATTGCAGCAATGCCGTCGTTGACCTGCCCTGAGAATAAGAAGCAGCGTTGTCTGTTTCTGTTTGTGTGTGTGTGTGTGGAGGTCTTTAAATTGGATGCTGCTCTTGCTGGTGCTGGCTTGTCTCCTACAACAATAAAACTCCCTTGTGTCGTTGTCGCGGTTTTTTTCCTTCTTTGGCTCATTGTCTTTTATCTGCTTTCAATAATTTCATTCAGCAGCAGATGCTTTGGGGGTCTCGGCTGACGCATCATGGTCGTCGATGTCGTCTGGATGGGATGAAAGAGGAACGCAGTATTCCACGAATTGCATACATACATATATACAAACATACAAATATACATACAACGTACATATGTATGCTATGTCTTAAAAAAAATAAATAATTTGCATTGCGGCGGTTTCTTTGTATGCGCGCTCTCCGTATATAAATGTGAATGTATGTATGTATGTTTCGTGATGGGATAGTTTATTTGTCCCGTCCTTTCCCCCATTCCCCTTAACTGCGACGCTTAGAAAGGAAGGTAGAGAGACGAGGCAGGTAGACGCAGACTTGGCCTGGCTGGGTTTTGTGCTTTGTTCTTCTGTTTTATATGGTTTGCTCTTTGTACTTGTGTTATTGCTGTTAGTGTTGGTTTGTATATTTGTATGTGTGTATGTCATGCTCTTTGGTACCATTGAACTCTCTGCTGATGACTGCTGCTGCAATTCACCCCCAAGTGGCGCAATAAGTGAAATGCATGGAATTGAAACAGAAGCAGAACTCGTTTTGTTATTGTGGGCAATTTTTAGTTAGTTGAACTTGATGTTGTTGTGCGCCCTGCTCTTTTTCTTATTCTTCTTGTCGTTGTATCTTCATCGTAGTCGTCGTCATTTTCCACTTCTTTTCAACCATGAAATTTATAATCTTGTACAAATTGTTTTGCATTAGTAATGCCTGCGCAGTTTTTGTTCCACTTCCCACAATGACGACGTAGCACCGCACACCCACCATCTATTCAGCTCCTCTTCCCTTCTCATTCTATTCACTTAATTACGGCACGCCCTCAGCGGTAATGCAGTGCACTCACATTCAACATTTATTAGCTTCTTTTCTCCTCTTTCTCTCTCTCTCTCTCCTTCTCTCTGTCTTTCTCCTTGGCTCTCTATTTTTAAACATTTTTACAAGCGTTCTGGAATTTGTTATATGTTTTTGCTCCACCAACAAAAGAACAACAAAATGTAAAACAAATGCACCGACAATATGGTACCCTATTCCAAGTTAAAACTCCTTTACTAGTAATAATATGATTAAATCACTTTCAATATTAAATGGTTGCCTTCACACACATGGGCATATCCATAGTCTTTTTCAATTCATATTTTTTTTGACAAACAAAATTATTTTGCGGAAGTGTTCTGAGAAACGGAAATTGTTTTATTTTTTGGATTCATGTTTTGCCGTTTACATACAATATGCCTTTCTTCAAACCGTCGGCATAGGGTATCTTAAACAACACATATGGCACTCCACTGTAAGAAGCAAAAATGATATTTATCTTGTCAATTTGTCTGTGTGATAGATATACAATCCAACTGTCAGTTTTGGTTTTGGCTTGTCTCCCCTTTCCTTTCAATCTATACAATTATTTTGCTAATCTAATCGATTTGATGTGGTGGAGTCAGTCACTTCACTATCAATACTAGTCTTCTTTACCTCTGTCACCTTTTGGCTTATGGATGGATATATGTATGCTGCTGATTTGCCTGCCGCCTACTAACTACTACGCCTAATTATTGTGTTTCATTTTTAGTGAATGACGTTTACTCTCTTGCCTATTCTTGTATTGTTTGTATTTTATTTATATATACATATGTATGTATATTAACTAACCTGTTGAAATAACTGGAAAGCTTGTTGTTTATTTGGTTGAGAGGTTCTCATGAGTCAGTTGGTTGGTTAATAAAATGACGTGTACAAGTATTATTAGGTAAGAGGTATTTCTGTTTGTTATTTTTGGACAAAGTTTATGAAAATATTATATATAAAATATTTAAAAATTTTGATAATACACAGAAACGATGGTTGTTTAATGCTAAATAAGTTCAACTATGATTCAAAGAGAATTTCATTCAATGTGTGACAAATACCATAATGACGTTTTTTTTTATACTGTGTATATGTATATATGTACACACATATTAAAAAGTTCATTTAATGGTGAAATGTATGTTGTTATCATTTAACCGTGTCATTCCGAATAACGATTAAAAGTTCTCTTAATGTAAAAACCTTTTATCGATTTAACGGGTTTAACAAATCCGGTTCTCTCAGATTCATATTTGCAATCAACAAATATGCAAACCCTTAACTTTTCTTTGTGGAAAACATAAAACAATTATATTGTTTATAAAAATTAGTAACTAGTTTAAATTCAGAAAAAAATTAAAGATAAATGAATGTATGAATGCAGATATGTATGTATGTATGTACATATGTATAAATGTGTAAATACATTTCGATTACTGAAAGAAATTACGGATAAGAATTAATTTTTATAGGAAGTATTAGTTACGCGATAAATGTATATATGTTTATATCAAAATGTATATAATTATACATTATTATTATTATATATACATACATATATTTGAATTGAGTTTGCAACAGTTCAGGTCCCGCTACTTCTACTTTTTTTTTGCATGAATCTGTCTCGGCGAAAGCATATTTATGTATAGAACATATAAATATGTACACTGTGATTTATGCGCTTCTTCATTCGCTTTTGCTGTCGTCTGGCTATTTCTCGAATGTAAATATGTACACACATTTACATACATACATATGTACATACATACATGCATGCATACATGCATTTGTAGGTACGTATGTATGTATGTTCATCTGCTACATCGGCTTGTATACATAGGTACATACATTTTTGCATATGTTGTTGTTTTTGTTGTTGGCTTGTATTAACTGAATGCGCTGGCCTGACTGTTGTGGCCCTTTAATGTCTGCAGCATAAAATTCTTCCTTCTACTCGAAAGTTCTGCAATTTTCCATACCACCCACCCTAAAGTAAGAGGCGCTTTCTAACCGAACAGACAGTGCCCGACCGAAGGGGGGAGAGAAGGGAAAACATAAGGAAAGAGATAGAACTAAGGTAAAAGAGCCGAGCGAGAGAACGAAGTTTTGTTTGCTTTTGCGGTCGTTGCCCAAAAATGGAGGAAAATACATGCGCGCCAATGTTTTATCGGTTTATCGAAGAAAATGCTTCCTGCTCTCTTTTTATCTCTCTCTCGCAACCTGTAGCGCGCACATAAAAAAAAATAGATTGTTGCTCTTGCAGGGGAGGATTTTGTGTTGTTATTGTGTGAGGGGAGTGAGTGGGTGGATGGGTGGTTAGTTGGTTGATTCGGTAATGGCAGTTGCCGCCATATTGTTTTTAGGGGGTTGCCAAGTGCTAAAGCGGAGAGAGTTTGTGTATGTATGTATGTATGTACCATGTATATAAAAGAAATATATACACATACATGTGCATACATAGAAGGAAAATGAATGGGAAGGGAGAACGGTGTGCGGCTATAGCTGCAACCGGGGCCCGGCATTCAACAGTTCGGCTTTGCTGCTCTCTTTCTATCCATCGCTTCTCTCATGTAAATAGGAAATTTTTTGGTATATGTATGTATATTGATTTTTCCCTGACTGTAATTCTGGGTAATTTTGTTTTAATTTTGCACAAAAACAAAAAAAAATATCCCGGCATTTGCTGCTATCCAGGCATTTTGTGACGTAGACGGTTATCCTCTTCTGTGTTTCTCTGTTCGTAACTCCTTTTTGTCACTCGTTCATTTGCTCACTCACATTCGCACTTTCTGCTCGTTGTTCTCCGCTTCCTTTTTGACATGCACAAAATTGCAGCTGGCGTCATTGCATTTTCACTGAGAGGTCCTGGGAACCGCTGCTGCTGTTGTTGCTCCTCTCTGCTGGCTCCTCTGAGTGTGTGTGTTTGTTTGTGTGTGGGGAGCTTTACCCGGGTCGCGCCTGCATCAAATGCGCAAAGTTAGTTTTGCAAGGAACTGCGTCGCATACGCGTCGACGGGGTTCCCTTATTTTTGGTGCTGCTGTGAAAACTTTTAACAAAAGAAAATAGTTTTTTGTTATTATTAGTTGTAAATTCTAAATGAATTTCAACGAATAGATTCATATTCACAATCGTATTTCAATGTTTTTTTTTGTTTGTTCTTGTTTATTGCAGCGTTTTGTGCTTGGAACGCAATTAATTGACAGCACCGAAAACTATGCTACACAAATTTGTCACAACTTCTTACAAATACAACATCAACCATAAAACTAAAGGCGAATTAATAATAATAATATTGACTGCATAAAAACGAACGCAAATCGGAATTAAACAACTTAAAAAAAGAAAAGGAAAGAGGGAAAACCAATTCAACTAACTATCTGGGAACAACAAAAGCTTCAAAGGTAATTTCCTAGATTTGTGACGTTGCATGTATGTGTGTGTGTGTGCGTGTGAGTGTATGTGTGTGCATGATAAATGTACATCCAGTCTAGACAGTTGCACAACCCTCTTTCTTCTTCAACCCCCCTCTCTCTCTCTCACTCTCTCTCTCTATTTCCACCTCTCTCTTTCTGTCTCGCTGTCTTCGGATCGTTCCATCCCCGTGATAAAAGGGAACCGCGCGTTTTATTTTTGTTTTTGGGGTTGATTTTGTTGACGGAAGTTTTTGGTTTCGAAATCTAGAGAAACTTCTTGTTTACTTTTTGTGTTTTTTTTTTTGCCCAGGGGTTGTGCACCCTCGACAACTGTGTGCGTGCGTTTATTGCATTTGCCAAAGACAGCATTTGTTTGGTGGTTAGAGGGGGCTGTTGTCAGGAACCTTTCTTATTTGCTTTCATCCGTATCATCGTAGTACAGCCTCGCTAGAAATTAGAATTGTGTTAAAAAGCACTTTGTTTCCATTTGTTGGGGGCGTAGTTTGATTTGTCCAACAGCAGCAGGGGGAGCACAAGTAATTGGAGGGAGATGGCAAAACAATGGAGAGGGGAGCCAAGGCAAAAGTCACTCAACTGTCTTCGACGACGTTTAATAAAACGGGTCACAGCTGTGCCAAGGATTAGAGAAAAAGCAACCAAAGGGGAAATTCATATGTATGTACGATGGTACGTGCTTTGGTTAGACGGCCGAGGCAATTAGTTACAAATTATGATAACAAACAATTTTCCTGCTCCAAAAAAGAGGGGCCTTAAAGACATTTGAGGAGGTAGGTGGGCGTATACAATATATGTATGTAAAAGCATCGGCGGGGGTCAAAATGTTTCATGAGTGGCTGAGTGACTCATTCATTGAGTTTATGTGATTCATGGTACCACATGGAAACCTATGCAAAATGGGAAATTTCAATTACTTAGAAGAGCAGGTGAAATGCCCCACAGAAAAGTTTTCATAACTTAATTAAGACAGGATTATTGATAAATTATTCATATGGTATATAATATTATTAAGCGGGGGTCCCAAAACTTTATCTTGTTTGGTTAAATAAAAGATTAAAAGAGATATTTTACCTTAAAGATTAGCTGATTAGCAAAATGCCAAAAACGACAAAATGACTTAAATCCTAGATAACATAATGTCTATATTATTTAAATTATATACATATATACATATTTTTTTGTATTATTAAAATTATGTTATTTTCTGTTTTCAGCTGTTACCATTAACGGAACTGACCGAAGCCAACGGCAACAAAAATTTTTATTATCAGACAAAGATGGCGTCCTCGCCGACACCATCATTAGATTCGATGCGCGGCGGTGCCAACTCAATAGAATCCTATGAACATGCCGGTTATCTGTCAGACTCACCGCTTACTTTAAGCGGTTCATCGCCACCGGCCAGCGATTCGGCCATTTGCATTGATGAATATACAACTGGTAGTGGTAGTGGAAGTGTTGTCAGCAGCTCAAAGACCCGATCTTCGGATGTTACCGTCATCAATGGACATCATCCTATTTCGGCATCCGTTTCATCTAGCTCATCGGCTAGCTCATCGTCCTGCTCGTCGTCATCCTCATCGTCATCATCATCATCTAGCAGCAGCAGTGCTTCGTCCAGTTCATCCACCAGCGGCTTAAGTGGCTGCGGCAGCACAAGCAGTAGTGTCATCAGTTCCAATGTGGTGGTATCCAATGGACCTGGAGTTATTGGCAGTAATTTACAGAGTTCGGTCAATGGTGGAAATTCATCATCAACGACAACCATTAGCAGTTTGGTTGTGGGAGCAGGAAAAAGTAACAGTAATTCCTCCTCCTCCTCCTCATCCACCACAACAACATCGATGACAGCCCGTTGCACTGCCTGCAAGAGCAAAAGTAGCGATGCGGTGGCAAAATGTTTCGATTGCCAGAGTTATCTCTGCGCCAATTGTGTGACAGCTCATGAATTTATGCATTGCTTTAATGGACATAGTGTCTGTTTGATTAAGGGATTCGAAGCGGTTAGTAGCAGTGGCGGCGGCGGTGGAAGTCCACTATCATCAATGGGATCGCCTAGCAATAATCCGGCATCGAATGATTTCAAATATGCCAGCTCATTGACCATGATGTTGCAGCAACAGCAGCAGCAGCAGCAAATGGAAAATCAACAGCAGCAGCAACAACAGCAACAACAACTTGGTTTAAACTCTCAACCAATGAGTCAACTATCAAAGATTGTTTTAGCTGCCGCAGCCAATAATCAAGAACAGCAGCAACAACAACAACAACAGCAACAACAACAACAACAACAGCAGCAACAACTTGATAATCTTTATGCCCCACAACGTCAAATTTTCTGTCCACGTCACAAACATGAATTATTGAAATTTAGTTGCCGAACTTGTTGCACTTTGGTCTGCAAAGAGTGCATTGTTCTGGAACATTCGACTGGACTGCACGAATTGGAGAATGTGCAGACCCCCGCCCTGACCTCGACCAACAATAACAGCAGCAGCAGCAACGGCGGCAGCAGCAGCATTAGCATTACCAATGGCAACAACAACATTGCCGCCGCCACCGCCGCCACAACCACCAGCAACAACACAAATGAAATCGCCTTACAAACACTTTTGGCCGATATGCGTGGTAAAATTGGTGAAATAGTGGCAATTGCTGCCAATTCGGAACAAAATCAAACCAAGGTCAAATTGCAATATCAAAAGGCACACAATGAGCTAAATGAGACGCATCAGTTCTTTGCCTCCATGTTGGATGAGCGTAAAACCGAATTGCACAAGGAGCTTGAATCGCTCTATTCGGCAAAGGTTAATGCAAATAATGCCTGGCTCCAGAGAGCCAAGGAAACAATTGACAAGGGCGTGGCCACTTGTGAGGCAATTGAACGTTGCCCCCAACCGCAATCAGCTCTACTTACTGAAGCCCTATTGCTACGAAAGACACTGGAACAGCAATTGCAGACTGGAATCCAGGATATGCAATTGCCATTTGAATTGGAATTCATGTCCAATTATCAGTCCATACAGGCCGGTGTACGTAATACTTTTGGTTATATACGTGCCAGTAGCACGGATAATGGGCTAACTGGAGGATTGGGACAAAATTCAACAATGCATAATAAACAGCCGCCAATTGCTAGGCCAACGCAAAGTGCTAGCAATAGTAGTGCCAGTAGTGCGGGTAGCCATCATCATCATCATCATCATCATGCAGGTCAACAGCATCTCCATCAACAGCAGCAGCAGCAGCAACAGCATCATCTTCATCAGCAGCAACATGGCCTGGGATTGGGTTTAACAGCGGGTAGCTTGCTGGACAGTACCACAAATGGAGGTGTTTATACTAATGGAGGAGCCGGATGCCTTCTTCGTAATTCCCTAACCGTTGCCGAACACTTTGGTGAACTTCTACCTAAACGTGGTGGTGGTGGTGGTGGTAATGGTATTACCAATGGCTATAGCAGCTCAACAAATGGTTCATCTACACAAATTGCCCACTACAATCCCTATGAGAAATGGAGCAATGGTGGCAGTGACAATCTATTTAATACACCCTCAACTGGTTCCCAATCATCGGTCATTGCTGATGCATTTGCCACACAATTGACTAGCTTATCATCGGCAGCGGCTGCTGCTGGTGGTGTTGGTGTTGTTGGTGGTGTTGTTGGCACCAGCTCTGAATCTTTACTAGATTTGACTAATAAATTGCTATCGGCCAGCATTTATCCACCAAAATCACAAATAAAACGCCAAAAAATGATCTATCATTGTAAATTTGGTGAATTTGGTGTAATGGAAGGACAATTCACAGAGCCCAGCGGTGTGGCTGTTAATGCCCAAAACGATATCATTGTGGCCGATACAAATAATCATCGTATCCAGATATTTGATAAAGAGGGACGCTTCAAATTTCAATTCGGTGAATGCGGCAAACGTGACTCTCAATTGCTCTATCCGAATCGTGTCGCTGTGGTACGGAATTCGGGTGATATTATTGTCACCGAACGTTCACCCACGCATCAAATACAGATCTATAATCAATATGGACAGTTTGTAAGGAAATTTGGAGCCACAATATTGCAACATCCACGAGGCGTAACAGTTGACAATAAGGGAAGGATCATTGTCGTTGAATGCAAAGTGATGCGTGTCATTATATTTGATCAGAATGGCAATGTATTGCATAAATTTGGATGCTCCAAACATTTGGAATTCCCCAATGGTGTGGTGGTCAATGATAAACAAGAGATATTCATTAGTGACAATCGTGCCCATTGTGTGAAGGTCTTTAACTATGAGGGACAATATCTAAGACAAATTGGAGGCGAGGGTATTACCAATTATCCAATTGGCGTTGGCATCAATTCAAATGGCGAAATCTTAATTGCGGACAATCATAATAATTTCAATTTGACCATATTTACCCAGGATGGGCAATTAATATCGGCACTCGAATCGAAGGTTAAACATGCCCAATGCTTCGATGTGGCACTAATGGACGATGGCAGCGTCGTATTGGCCAGTAAGGATTATCGCCTGTATATCTATCGTTATGTACAATTGGCACCTGTGGGTATGTGAATTAAATACACAATTTATAAATGAATGAGTGCAGCAACAACAACTTGAAATGGATATATAGATGGATGGTTGGATGGATAGATAGATGGATGGATGGATGATTCCTGCATATATATATATATATATATAGTATATATATATATATATATATATATGTATATAAAAAAGAGTATAAAACAAAAGAATGAAAGAAAAGAAACTGTAATCTGATTCTCCTCGCTCTAAGCTAAGTTCCAAAACACACACACACACATACACAAACATAAACCACTATATATATTCATATTTTGTAGTCTGACTTGCGCGGTCTCTCTCTCTCTCTACCCAAAACTATGGCTCCGTCTATCTGTCTCTTTCCCTCTCTAACTATCTCTGTCAGTTTTTATAACTGTCTCTCTCACTCTCTCTCTCTCTCTATCTGACTCTCGTATGACTTGGATCAAGATTTGGGCAAAATATAAATATATATAGATATATGCATACGCATTCGATTTATTTCATTTTCTGCCCAATTCTTGGATCAAGATCAGAAACTTTAGAAGCGGCTCGCTTTAATTAACGAATTACGCACACACGCAAACAAACAAAACAAAAAAAAAAGAAAAAAATCTGTTGGTTAACATTTTTAAATTATTGTTGAATTTTGTTTTTTATTTTATTTGATTTGAATTATTTTTTTTTTCTTTACTTGTATACACTGTTAAGCTTAGTTTTCTTGCGTATTATAATTGTAATATTTTTTTTTTTGTTTTCCAAATAATGGTAGTAGATTTCGATCGAGATGAAAGATATATAGAAAGTAAAGTTCGAATTGTGTGCATAACTTTCGATCCGATAAACCGAGTAGGCAAAGCAAGTCGAATATATCAGCATATACTGAATGAAAAAAAAATCCCTCCAACACATTAATTACATACAAACATACATACATATATAACAACAAATTTTTCAATTGAACTCTTTGCTTACAATTTGATTTCCCTTACACTTAAATACATACACACACACACACACATATATATTATAATTAAGATTAAAACATTAATATTATTATTGATTGTAATTTTAAGTAATTTCTTGATAAATTGTTTGTTATTTTTATTTTTGATGATTGCATAAAAATTTTTATCTATATTATATATATAATCTGTTTTTATGTTTATAAATTATTTTTTGATTATATACATTTTTATTGATTACTGATTAATTCATTATTTATACCTTACCTTACACATTACACACACTTACTTATATATATATATACTATATTATATTATATTTAATGGCAAAAACAAAAACTAAAAAAAAAAATATGAAAGAATGAAAACAAAATTTAACAACAAACTAAAATACCATAAAACTTTTTTATACTCGCCTAGTTTTTTTTTATTTCATTGTTTTTTTTTTCTTATTCCTTTCTCAATATGTATTATGTAATTTCTAAATACTAAAGTACATTGAATTTTGAAATTTCTCTCTCTATATTATATCTCTCTTAACTTGTAAAATCGAAAGGAACTGAGAAAATAGTTGAAATTTATTATTATATTTTGTATTTGTATTCTTTATTGTTGAAACTATTTTATTTTTATATACATATATGTATATATACATATATATATTTAAATTTCTTACTTAAAAATACGCAGAATATCAAATAATAATCATTAATTATTTGTTGTTAGTGTTGTATGCATAAAAAAAAAAAAAAAAAAACAATTTTAAACTAAAAGTTGGCAATCAGCGCAGAAGACTTAAACAATTTATTATAATATAAAAAAAAAAAACAACCCCAAAACAGAAACGAAATACTATTTATAAATATTTAAAGATCCAACTCTACATAAACATAAATATATGTACATGAAAAACTTTGAAACTGAATCACAAATTAATTCGAAAAGCCAATTATCGAAAAATAGATTTCGAAACTTTAACCATTCTTTCAATTTTTTTAACTTTAAACATATAATGTTTAATTATACAAATTATACATTATATATACATTTCTCTTAATTCGAAATCAATAATTAACGATTATAGCTAAAGCCAATAATAGATTTCGAATTTTTAAAACATTCTTGAGAGAAGCCACCCGCAAAGCAAAGCAAATGATCTTTCAATTGTTAACTTATAGACCGACCCTAATTTGTTTATGATGCAAATCTACTTATAAATTATAGGATATTTTATATAAAAAAATGAGGTTTAAGTATGTTAAGCAAATGTGTAAAATTTTAACACTGTTTCTTGCTTGGCTCATCTCTCTTTCTCTCTCTACCCGAGAGAATTCGTCTAAAAACTTCAATTATTCATACTTTTGTTTGAGATAAAAAAGAGGTCTCATATATATTTTCACAACTTTCAATATTCAGGCAATCGCCCACCCACTTTCTCTTTTTTTTTTTTGATATAAGGATTAAGAATAAAGAATAAAAAATATATAAAACAGAAAAAAAAAGATAAACAAAACAAAAAACCAAGCAAACTTTTTGAGACTACAAACGCAACAGTAACAGGAACAGCATTTAAAAAATGTTTTTATTTTTTATTAATTTAAATACATTAAAAGAAAAGAAAACAAAAAAAAAACACTATTAATTATATGTACGTATATTTGTTAATGCTTTTTTTGCTTGGCCCTCCCAGCCTCTCCCTATCTTTACATACATACATACATACATACGCAGGTATTATAGATTTTTGTTGGTTTTCGAAAAACGCTTTTTCAATGTTGTGTAATTTAAATATTTTTTTTGTGCATTTTTTGAATATCATTTCATTCGTTTATTCTTTGTTTAATTTAAGTGAGATTATTAATTGGTAGGCAAGAAAATGGTAAACATGTAACGGTTTCCTCTTAATAATTTTTGATTTAGTTATTCTTGTTGTAAACTGTAATCTAATATGATTATGATATAATATATGGAATGGTAAAACACAAAAAGTATTGTAAATTTCTTGTGAGAAACTTTTTACTTGACACCAAAACTTATTAAAATGAAAAAAAAAACACACACAAACAAAGGAATGCAACTGTTGAAAATTTTTTAATATAAAAATTGTTGAAATGCAAACAAAAAATAAGAAAAGAAATGAAACTGCTAATTGATAGTATTTATAAAGGCCTAAAAAATATATATATATATAGATATAAATTATATATATATATATATATATATATATATATAGATATAAATTATATATATATATATATATAGATATAAATTATATATATATATACATATATATATATATATATATATATATATATATGTATTATATTTTAATGGTATATATATATATATAAACATTTGCTTACTATATATATTTGTATTTATTATTAGCATTTTTAGCTTGCACAAATTTTAGACAAACCAAAAACCATTTTCGGCATTTCGCACGAATTTTATATAACCTTGCAAAGAAAAGAAAAATAATTTTCCAGAATTCATTCCGATTGACGGCCTAAAATTTTTTAAATATGCAGAGAATGGCATTTATTTAATACTATTTTATTTATGTTGTGAAAATATGACTCACTAGACCAAACCATATTAAAAATATTAAATGTTAGAATCAATCTATATTATTATGTTGATCAGGTATGCTGAAATTTCTCTTCTTATTGTCAACTCCATTGAAATCCCATAAACTCTTTTGCAAGATTATAATAATTGGTATTTTGATAATTTTTTGTGCTAGCAGTATATTTGTTTTTATGTTTATCTACTTTATTATTATTACATTTTTAAATGTTACATACAGAGACACACACACAAAAAAACACAACAAAAAAAGGGACACAAACTGAAAAAAAATGAAGAAGAAAAGAAACACAAACAAATAATTGATTGAATATTAACAATTAAACGTAGTAAGCAAAATACAAATTGTTGTAAAAGTAAAACAAATATGTGAAGGATGAAACTGATAACTACTAAAAAAAAACAACAAAAGAAGTACCACAATTAAAGATTTTTTATATTTATACTGATAATGCATTTTGTTTTCTTTGTTTTGCAATTTTGAATTTTTTATTTTTGAAATTTCAGTAATATTTATCATTTGATTCGTAATATTTTTATTTTTCCCTTTCAACAGATTAACTAGAGCCGCCTATTTCGACTATATACATATAAATAGATGTCCCTTCTTTTTCTAAAATATTTGTAGTAAATGATTATTTATATACATATATATATATATATAAATATATATATATATATATATATATATATATAAATGAATGTATGTTGATAACACAATTTGATGAATTGAGAATCTAATAGACTGTGCAAAAACATGAAAAATATAAAACAAAAAAAAACCAACAGAATAAACAATTTTTTAAATATATATATATTTCTCTATATACATATATAAATAAAAAAAAAAAGAAACCCTCCTTCCCAAGCATATTTAAGCTAAACTTCGTGTGTAAACTATATGAATATATATATATATATATATATATATCTATAAAAAAAATATATATATATATAGTATATATCTATAAAAATATATATATATATATATATATATATATATATAAATATGCATATATAATAATTTACATGTATATATATACTTGTGTCGTCGAACAAAAAATAATATTCGAACATTTTATACCGCCAATTAACTGTGCTCTCTCTTTTTCTATACACACCAACCGGATCAAGTATCTATATATACATATGTATGTATGTATATATATTAACTTGAATATAAATCTGGATCTAACATTTTAAGATATCCGTATATCTATATATGAATATATATATATATATATATATAATGTATGTTATATTAACTTTATTATAGAGTATATATATACATATATGTAGTGGGCGTTGTCGCCATTTGTGATTAGTTTTGGGCGTCTCACCTCTTCCGCCACCACTTCCTTCTCCAATTTCCCCCATTAATCCCCCAAACAAACATTGTCAGTCGTTTCACAAATGTCGCCAAAAAAGAAAAACGAAAAAAAAGGATTATTAAAAACAGTTTAGAACACCACCAAAAGAAACAGAAATTAAAGGAAAATCATAAAAAATAACTAATGCATATTTTAGTAGAGTTAAGTGTAAGTGTTGTTGGTATGGGCATGCTACATTTTTTGATTGTTAGGCTATGAATGTTAATCTAATATTAAACTATTTCAAAAACAAAAAAAAAAGGATTAAAGAATGAAATGAAACGAAACAGTTTTTGGTCTAGGTCTCGGCGTTGGTTTAGGTTGGATTCTCAAGACTGTCAGGCACAAGTTACATTTAGAGAGACATCAAATTTATGATATATTCTATAATCGTGTGGTATATATATGGTGTATGGTATTATACATATAAATATGGATATGGATGTGAATATGTCGTCATCAGCAAATCATTTTTAATGTAGTTTATATTTTTGATAAATGTTATTAATAAAAACAAAAACCAAATCAAAGCAAAATGAAATAATGAGAAAAGCAAGTCAGGAAAACATGTTTAGAGAGTCGGCAAAATTGTTAAGCATTTGTATGGAATTTAAAAAAAAATAAAAATAATTATATTCATATAGAAATATGAAAAACAAAATATTAATAATAAAAGCGTCAAGCAGCGAACTAATAAATGAAATTCAAACTGGCTTCGTAGAAGTGTTTTTAAGTATTATTATCTAGATCTATGGCCCAAAAAAGCTACAATATGTATGCACATATATGTGTACATATAAGTACAGACATACACATATGCCACTATTAAAATTCTCCCCAGTAAAATGGTTAAAAATATTGATTTCAAGTTAAGAAAAAAAAATTAAGAATTAGGCATATTTATAATAAAAAGTAACCAACTTGAGTGTGTTTTTCAACCAAAGCCGGAATTGTAAAATGATTCAAAATTGATGGTAATATAAGAAAATTCAATTATTAAAAGAGCCAAGTAATAACTAAAGTATGTATGTACATATGTATAAATTTCAGGGCATTGTCCTTTCTTGATTTCAGAATGCAGAATGCCAATGTAGAACAGTTTTGAAATGCAGTTGCAAAAGTTTTATACTTGTATGAAATTGTTATATGGTATCGATCACTTAAAATTATCGATATTTTTTAAGTTCAAGTAGAAATTCTGTTAAATTTACAACTGCCAATTGAATTTTAACAGGATTTTAATGTTATCATAGTTATTGTTTTGTAACGTATTTCTTGATATTGTTGAATAAGATTCTTAATATATATATGTATATTAATAAAATTTTGTTCGAATGTCGATAACTACATATACATTCTGCATAATTAGAGGGAAGTTAAACAATAGACCAATTCATTAAAAATGTGTCATCTTTTTTGAAATTTTTTACATTTCTGGCTTTAGAGTAGTCAGTTGAATTCAATTAAATTCTTATATCCGTCAAAAACAAAAAATAAAACAAAATTACTAAAAAAATATTGATAATGATTAAGAATCCCGAAACTGTTAAAATACATATATACTTACATATGTATGTATGTATGTATGTATATTTATAACATTGCAAATTAAAAATTACAATTAAATATAATGCATGCTTGCGTAGTGAAATGAGCTAAACAAATATAAAAAGACGTCTGTTTGTATGTATGTTCATAATGTAAACGTATGTGTGCATCTTTAACCAAAAAGGAAAATTAAGTAGAAAGCCTGGAAAATTTCTTATACTTACAAAGCATTGTTATTGTCACCAAACTTAAAACATTAAGCAAATTAGAAGTAGGTCAAACGAGATCAATTCAATAATAATAAAACAAAAAAAAAAATTCCAAAAGAAATTTTAAAATTTTTCTTTTTACTTTGTTTTTGCAAATTTTTTGTTTTTTCTTTGGTTGATTGTAAAAATCTCTACAAAATTCACACTAATCTATACAAAACAACAACAACAAATGAATAACTCTGACTGATTTTTACACATAAATATGCATACACATGTATGTATGTATCAAAAAACGCATACATGTATATACATATATACATATATATATATATTCATACACACACTACATACATATATATACATTATAATGTTGCTACTAAATAAAATGTAAAATGATAAATTTATCTCTAGCATTTTACACATGTATATTTAAAATTAGGATTAACTTTCTGGAATTATATATATGTATGTACAATATATACATAAATATATACAGCGATGTGTATATACATGTGTATATTTGTACAACTATATACTTATGTGTGTACTTAAATAAAAATTAGTAGTGAAAAGAAAAACAAGAACACACTTTTTAACAACACAAAAAAAAACAAAACACCTACAAAAACAACAACAAAATCTTAGACTGCTTCGAAAACGTAAACGTGAAAACTAAATAATTTTTAATCTTTTTGTGAAATAGAGAAACAAAATTTGAAATCGGAACGAAGAATGAAGACTCGTTTAGGGAATTTTCTAAAAATTTATATGCTTGGGTTTGCTTCTCTGCATTTGTTTTCATAACTGAGAAACAACTAATCTTAACTATAATGCTTATAAAAAATACTACAACTTTACTTTTTGCTCTATTTCTAACAATTTCACTTGTTTTCTATGTTTATTTTAATTAACGCGCAAGACAAAAACAAAAAAAACACAAAAAAACCAAAGTATAATATTTATATACATTTACATACATATATATGTACATGCATATATATATATATATATATATATATATATTACATATATACTCTATATACATAAATATATATAAAAAAATATGAAATACTTAAACATTGTTGTTAGCTGCTTAAAATCTTCCTATTGAAGAAACACAAAAAGAACAAAAACCAAAAAAAAAAAAAACAAGAAATTAACATTTTTAAAGCAAAAGAAAAAACTCATTCATATCCATGCATTTGTATTTTAAAATTAATTAAACAAAAAAAAAAACCAAGATAAAAACAAGAACCAGAAAGGCAATGAATACGCAATAATAAATAAAAAATGACAAGTTTTTATATTAAAAATTAATTTTAAGTTTATTGTTGATTTTTTAATTTGATTAATTTTTTGTTCTTTTTATATATTTTCCAGTGTTGCGTAAATTAAATCATCACATGTCAGATCACAGTCAACAACAACAGCAACACCTACACGAAATCATTTCAATTCATTTAAATTAAACGGAATCGAACCTCGGCACCCGAAGTTCAATACTCTTGCAAATACTATTCCCAACTCAAAAAATTTATTGATGTATACCCAAAAAGGAGCGTCAAAATGTAGGAAAAGTTTCTTTTATTATTCATGTGGAAGCTTTTACTAAACAATATATTACAACGAAATTTAAATAACAAATAATTCGCCAGGAGAACTTGAATATCTAAATTTAATTACATATTCACAAATAAATTTTGTTAAGAACTGTGTTAATTTTTGATCTGGCAACTCTTGCGACAAGTCGGTTTTAATTGCGGCATTTGTACCAAAGCCTATTTTTGTGTGTTGAATTTTTTTGTACTGCTTTCTAAAAAATATTCAAAAATATATTGTGGACTGTGCGAAATAATTATCCTATAATACCCTATATTTATCAATTGATATTTGCAAGAATATTAAGTATGTACTAATTTCATTCCATTACACGATTTTCATTTTAATTTGTTAAACAATTTATTTTGTTATGGCCTATAAAAAGAAGTTTTACATATATGAAGTAATAACAAAATATGTTATGCAATTAATTTAAATCAATTTTGGGACTCAAAAAATATTTATTATACCCTATTATGTATTATCAATTTAGTGTAAAATGAGTCTCTACGGTCGAACCGCACACACACACACACAACAACACTCACATATACATTCATACAGCTAAAATATTGAAATAATTATTTGAAATAAAACATTTACATAAATGTTAGCTCATCTTATCCCATAATCAAGCATTTAATAATAATCATACATATATATATATATATAGGATATAGGCTATATCATTGGAAATCATCAAATCTAGTCATCATATTATACATACGTACATTCATACACATATGCATATAAGTATATATATACATACATATATGTATTTTTATAATATAATGTATCATTATTATTATTATTATTATGATTATTAAACCAACACCAAGCTAATGTTAAAATGGTCGTTAACAATTAAGTTTATCTCATATAATATGTTTTAGCTAAGAATTTATATCAAACTGATTGATTTTCATTTGTCTCTGCTTCAAAAAACGCCGAGTTGAATTTTTTAAAGTGTATACAGGGTGTTGCTAATAAAAACCAAAAAAGAAAACAAAGGGAAAAGACATTAAATACTTAAAAACTAAAAGAAAAAATTTACATACAGACAAGTTATCGTTTATTAAACCTAAGTTAACATGTCTTTCGCTCAAATTTTGTTTATTAATAAAGACAAAATAAAAAATTAAAAAAAAATATTGCAAAAAAAATGGAAATGTTACAAGAAGAAAAACACAAAAAACCTAAATAATGGACTGAAAAATGCAAATAATATATATCAAAGGAAAAGGAACAGCTGTTCAAGCATATGTAACCCTGTCAACTTTCAGCTGTTTGTTTTTTGTTTGTCATAGAAATTGTTAAATTTATGTTTTAAAAGATATAAAAACAAAGAGAATGAAATGATGAAGGAAAATATACATACATACATACACACGCCCACCAATGCATACTATATGCTAACTGTTTCTACATAAAAAAAAACAAAACAAAAACAAAACCAAAAATCAAATCGCATATAGAATTTACTGTTTTTAAATGCATCTCTCAGACATGATTTTTTTCACTGTATGTAAACTGAACCTCAACTTACTGCCAACTATTTGTAGCGCGCACACACACAAACAAACATTAACAGACACACACATGGTAGAACACCCTGCATATATTAAAAATTTCCCTGGATTTATTCTTTCCCAAATCAAATATCAAAAATTTTTAAAGCACCATAGTAAGAACAAGAAAAATGGCAAATTCTCTCAAGAACTATACGCATTTAACTTGAATATTGTATTTTTTTATTACGAATTTTTTAAGAAAACTGAAAATACCATAATCGTATATTGAATGTGAATGTTATTAAACTCATTAAACTATTATTAACAACTATGCTTTTTATTTATAAAAACAATAACAACAAATCGCAAAAACACAAAAAAAATTAATAACTCTCATTAATATAATGTGTAAGTAAAAACCAGGCAAAAAACTTACCATAAAATATATACATAAATATTTTTATACATGTGAAAACAAAAAGAAAGCAAGAAAGAACAGAAAAAGGGTTCTGGATTGGCAGATATCTATATGAATTTGATATATGTATATTGATTATAAATTATACTCAAATACAAAAGAAGAAAAACAAAAAAAAAACGAACAACTTGATGCAAAAATAAAATTTAACAACAAAAAATGAAGTCTTTTTAATGCTTAGGGGCCACAATTTTCGAAGTAATTAAAAAAATGTATGAAAACCAAAACAAGAAAAATTATTATTATTATATTAAATATTGCATTAATTAACATTTAAAAAATGTTGTGTAACAGAAAAAATGAAACAACAAACGACAAACCAACCAGCAACAACCAATTGTATTGTAAGAATTTCTATTTCCATCAAACACAATAAAATTATTTTGTTTTTAATAAAAAAAAGTCCGTTTCATTTTTAATGGGATTGTTATTGTTATATTTCGAAAACATGCCACTTGCACCTCTGCCAAATTGAAAAAGCAATAGAGATTGTTGCTTTTAATGGCTAATTTCAGAATAAGTGTAAAGGAAAAGGTATGTATAGGGCGAACTTTTTGAATATTATAACTAACGCCTGAAACAAATTTCAGACGGATGACAGTGGTAATGGCATGCTGTCTAAGAAACCGATTATATTTTTAAAAGCATACAAAATGAGTTCCTTTTTGAGTTTTTATTTGGTTTTTAAAACAAAATGATATGTATTTTTTTACAGCTAAATTATTTTTTACTATTTGAGTTTTATTAGCTTAACTTTTATACGTGAGTGTGTACATATATACGATTAATTGTTATTAAAATGTTATACGGTTTCATAACTGTGAAAACAAAAACACTGACTACAAATGTCTGCTAATATCAGTTTTGAAAAAGAATCGGAGATTTTAAGTTTATTGTGTTTAACACATGGAGAGTTTCTGCTTCGTCCAAATTCTGAAGCATAAAATCATTTATCGGGTTAATTTGAACAACGAAACTTTTGCATTTGTAAAACTTATTAAATTTTAAATTTTCACATCGCTAGGCACGATTGGCACATCTCTAACGAGTATACTACAAGTATCGCGGTGTTGAATATCGATAACCTTTGGTAAAACTTTGTTGGAAGCTGATGCAATTATAACTTGCTTTTTGGAGACAAGAACTACTTTCAGATTAAAGTGAATCATCTCTTAAATAAGATGCCCACAGAACAACTGTCGGAACTATCTATAAGTAAGTAAAATTTTATATAAAGTGTAATAGCAAGTAAATGATAAGCATGTGCGTTGCCGCAGCCGTCCACGTTGCCAGCTTTAACAGAGTATCGATCCACGTACAAACACAGATGCATATGTCGGTGTATGTATCATTATATATATATGTATAATGCATTCGTCTGTATATTTGTGCATTTGCAGGTGCCATCTTCACTTCAGAGAAGCGTGGCAGTGATGACTCGGGCGATGGCAGTGAGCTTAAACCGTTTAAGACCATCCTTCAAGCGATGCGTCATGCAGGAAAGGAACCCTTTCCCATCATCTATGTGGATAGCAAGGATCCCAAAGCTGGGGAAACTTATGAGCCTGCGGCCAAATCACAATTAAAGAAAATCCAAAAACTTTTTGTTCGTGAGGGTCACAAAAATGCTGAGAAGCAACAACGTGAGGCTGAAGATGCCGAGAAGCGACAACAGAATCTAGAAGACGCCAAAAAGGTAAAAATCCAAGAGGATCCCACATGGCCAGTTGCTAAAAAATTGCTCATTGTCGATGGGGCAAAAAATCGTGGAAGCCGCGTTAAAATCTATGGTTGGGTTCATCGCCTGAGACGTCAAGGCAAGTCTTTGATTTTCATTACGCTGAGAGATGGCACTGGATTTCTGCAGTGCGTGCTGAATGACTTGCTTTGCCAGACCTATGAAGCTCTGACATTAACAACGGAAAGTTCTGTGGTTCTCTATGGCACTCTGAAGTTAGTTCCAGAAGGTAAAACTGCACCTGGTGGTCATGAATTGAACGTAGATTACTGGGAACTGATTGGCTTGGCTCCCGCTGGCGGAGCTGATGCCATACTAAACGAAGAAGCACATCCCGATGTCCAGCTGGATCAGAGACATATTATGATTCGTGGCGAGAATACTTCAAATGTGTTAAAAATGCGTTCCGTAGTATTGCAGGCATTCCGTGCGCATTATCTTGACAACGATTACAATGAGGTGACGCCACCCACATTGGTGCAGACTCAAGTTGAGGGAGGATCCACTCTGTTTAAACTTCAATATTTTAACGAGGAGGCATATCTCACGCAGAGTTCTCAACTGTATTTGGAGACGTGCCTCCCAGCTCTTGGTGATGTCTTTTGCATTGCCCAGAGCTATCGAGCTGAACAGAGCCGTACGCGTCGCCATTTGGCCGAATACACCCACGTTGAGGCCGAATGTCCTTTCATTAGTTTTGATGACCTCTTGAATCGTTTGGAGGATCTGGTTTGTGATGTTGTCGATCGTGTTCTAAAAGGTCCTTATGGTCATTTAGTTTATGAACTAAATCCAGACTTTAAGGTACCAAAAAAACCATTCCGACGCATGAACTATTCCGATGCCATCAAGTGGTTAAAAGAGAATAATGTCACCAAGGATGATGGCACTTTCTACGAATTTGGCGAAGATATACCAGAGGCACCAGAGCGCAAAATGACCGATACAATTAATGAGCCCATAATGCTATGCCGCTTCCCAGTGGAAATTAAATCTTTTTATATGGCACGCTGTCCCGAAGATCAACGTCTCACAGAAAGTGTTGATGTCTTGCTACCCAATGTTGGCGAAATTGTTGGCGGTTCAATGAGGATCTGGGATTCGGAAGAACTGCTTAAGGGCTATCAACGTGAAGGTATCGATCCTAAGCCATATTATTGGTATACTGATCAACGTATCTATGGCTCGACGCCACATGGCGGCTATGGCTTGGGATTGGAACGTTTCATTTGCTGGCTACTTAACCGCTATCACATTCGTGATGTTTGCCTATATCCCCGCTTCTTGGATAGATGCAAACCCTAAACTGGAGACATCTAAATCTAAAGCATTTAAAAGCAACAAACTGAACGGCAAAGGAAAAAAACCTCAAATTTATGCACTTATTTGTATAATGCTCGGTCTCTTGCTATCACCTAGCTATAGGCCACGCCTATGCTTAAACGCAGTAATAAAATTGCTTCTTATCTCTATACATATATGTATAAAAATCAATTGGCGTTCGATAGTCTCGATAAAATTGGAGAATCTTCTGATGCACCCATTTCTTTCGCATCACGGACTCAAAAACTAATTCAGCATTTCCGGATATTTTGTCGTTAGAAGTTTACAGAATTAAATTGTAGTTTTTCCTGTTTCTGTTATTGACGCGCCGCAAAAGAGATCAAAAATTCAGTTTATGAGAAAGCATTAAATTGATTAAATCTATAGTTTAGCTTTTTCATTTGTTAATTTGTAAAAAGAATAATTAAGTAGAAGTAGAAGAAACGAATCCTTCCTTTCTCATTAGCTTGTTATATTATGTAGAATCTGTTCAATATCCTTTTCCACATAGTTTCCTGTCTCGGTTGTGTTCACAGCTTGTGTATCATCCATTTCTATATCCTCTTCCTGTATGTCCTCCTCACCATCCTCTGCATAGTCATCATCTTCAGCTTCCTGTGGCACTGCATCCACCTCGGCAGTTAAATGTTCTTTGCGATAATGATTCCGTAATAGTTCACTTATTGTGGTGCACACAATTTGACGAACCTGAGCATCAAAACTTGGTGGTAGCCAACCGGTTCGCTCATTACAAATAGCGCCAGTTAGGGGTGTGGGTATCTTTTCAATCATATCCTGAATCTTTGGCAATCGAACATCGCAATAGCGGAGCATACATTGCCTAGAACGTGGTAATTTATGTTCATCAAAATAGGGATAATCGATATTTTGAACAAGATCATGTTTGATGGCGTCATCCGGATTTGCAGAAGATGAGTTTGCCATGGACGCAAGCTTTTTCTGTTTGGCGTATTTGCGAGAGTAAACGAATTCTGAGACGCCAGAACCGAAACGCAAACGAAAATCGAAAGTCTGATAGAGACGACTCTTAAAATCCTTTCGAGGATCATAGCCATACCGTACATAGAGTGTACGCCAGGGTCCATTGTTAAAATAGTAGGCCAACGATGGAATAATACATTTAAGCTTATCATTACGCACACCGGATTCGTACAACAGAGCAATCCGTGTCCAAACGGGGCAGTCATCGAACAGTTTCTTAACTCGAGCAAATTGCTCATCTGAAACGTATTTGATTTTGAGTCGCTTTAGGATCTGTGCATCTGGCTGTGTGGGAAACGTGTCTAACATATTGAATGAGACAGCATCATGATTCTCATAGTTGGATATGGTATTTACACCAAGAACTTCGTGTAGGCCGTCTTCAGAGCTGTCCTCCAAACGATAATTACCCGAATGGACAATATCAACACGAGCAAACAGCTCGGGTAAGCACAGCAATTGGGATTGTGGTCGTCTGTAAAGATACGTCTATATAAAATTATGTTTTCTTTATAATTCAGTTAGGGCTCACTTGAAATAATCCAAATCGGTTACATGTTTGGGCTGCACTTGAGACAGGGCAGATGTTAATTTTTTGGCCGCAATGGCATTCTCACTCTTGGGAATGGACCACAATGGCAAGTACTGAAAATCGCAAAGAGCTATTCCAATTATTTTAGATAAGTCGAGCCATTGCTTTAGGCTAAAACTCACATTCAAAGGAGAAACTGCGACTGCAATGGCCCAGCACTCGGACAAAATATTGCGGTGGAATTTGCTTGTCCCGCTTATGCCGTCTTACAGTGACTGACAAAAGGATTCCTGTTTTGTCAATGCAGTCCCCAAACACAGGTTTATTATAGGGATTTTCCGGATGGAAACGAAGCTGCAATCGCTTTTCTTCATCACCCAAGACCTGGCCCAATATGCAAGTGATTAATATGATCTTCAAATTAGTTGGTTCCTGCATTTAATTACCTTGGATATTTTCACTGTTCCACCCAATGTGGCTAACATCTTATCAGTGTTTACCACTCTTCCAGGATATTCAATTAATTCATATTCTGTTCTTGGGTTAAAACTTAGCTGGCGCGACATTGTTTTGTTTTTAGTTCGAATGTAGTGTGACCAGACAGGCTTGTAAACGTCAATAATAAAGGTTCAGCGCTGCCAGATTTGGAGAAGATTATTGTAAAGCTATCGATTTTATTTAACTATCGATGACACACTATCGGTGTATAAACTATAAAAACAATAATAAATAAATATAAAAAAAATAATTTGAAAAATGTCTAGCAAAAATCGTAAACGGACTGCCGCTAGTAGTAGCAGCGATACGGAGCCGGACAGTGAAGAGGAATCGCGTCTTAAGGATTTGCGCGAACGAGATGAATTTGCCAACCGCCTAAAACAACGAGATGAGGAGCGCACCCGCAAGGTGGTGGAATCCACCGGTGGCCGCAAAGCAATTGAAGAAGCCACCAAACGCTTGAAACTGGAGCACGAGGATCGGGATAAAATAGTGCCCCATTTGCGTATTAAATCCCGTCGTCAGTACCTAGAGAAACGGAAAGATGATAAAGTGGCCGAACTGGAGGCCGATATCTTAGATGATGAGTATCTGTTTGATGAGAGTGTGTAAGTGGAAGAAGGAGAATAGGAATTAACCGATTAAAGTCTAAATTAATGATCGTTTCTATTATCAAAGATTGACCCAACGGGAGAAGGAAGATCGCCAGTATAAAAAGCAATTGCTGAATATAGCCAAGGAGCATGAAAAGGCCAGGGAATTGGAGCGTGTGCAACGGTATCGTATGCCTCAGGATATGAAAAAGGGGGAAAAATGTAAGATTATTCATTTACTGTTACTTTTTCTAGCTAAATTTTTTAATTTGTTTCCTCAGCTGAATATGTGGAAGTAGACGACTTTGAAAAACAACCAAACTCGGAACAGAAAAAATGGGAAGCCGAATTATTGGCCTCCGCTTTGGGATCTCATTATGGCTCAAACAAAGAAACGAATGCTCAAGAGGAATATGAATTGCTTCTAGATGATCAAATTGATTTTATTCAAGCCCTAACACTAGACGGCAATAGAGAAAAGTCCTCCAGTCAAAAACCGGAATTGACAGAAAAGGAACGCAAACGTTTGACCTTAGATGAGACACGGCGTTCATTACCTGTGTATCCATTTAAGGATGATCTGATAGCAGCTGTTAAAGAGCACCAAGTACTCATTATTGAAGGCGAAACTGGATCTGGAAAGACAACCCAAGTACCACAGTATTTGGTTGAAGCTGGTTTTACCAAGGATAAAAAGATGATTGGCTGCACACAGCCACGTCGAGTGGCCGCTATGTCTGTAGCCGCTCGTGTGGCCGAAGAAATGGGCGTAAAATTGGGTAATGAAGTGGGATATAGCATACGTTTTGAGGACTGTACATCGGATCGAACTATATTGAAGTATATGACTGATGGCACATTACATCGTGAATTTCTATCAGAACCTGATTTGGGCTCATACAGCGTCATGATCATTGATGAGGCCCACGAGAGAACTTTACACACAGATATTCTATTTGGGTTGGTCAAAGATATAGCCAGATTTAGGCCCGAATTGAAATTACTCATATCGAGTGCCACTTTAGATGCTGATAAGTTTTCAGCATTCTTTGATGATGCTCCCATATTTCGCATACCTGGCAGACGTTATCCTGTTGATATTTTTTATACTAAAGCCCCGGAAGCGGATTACATTGATGCATGTTGTGTGTCAGTTTTACAAATTCATGCAACACAGCCATTGGGTGATATTTTGGTTTTCCTTACCGGTCAGGATGAGATCGAGACGTGCCAGGAGGTACTGCAGGATCGCGTAAAACGTTTGGGTTCAAAAATACGCGAATTGGTCATTGTGCCTGTCTATGCCAATTTACCTAGTGACATGCAGGCAAAAATCTTTGAACCTACACCACCAAATGCCCGCAAAGTCATATTGGCCACCAATATAGCTGAGACATCCTTGACTATAGATAATATTATCTATGTCATTGATCCTGGTTTCGCGAAACAAAACAATTTCAATTCCCGCACTGGCATGGAATCTCTAATGGTTGTACCCATATCAAAGGCGTCCGCCAATCAACGAGCTGGTCGAGCTGGACGCACTGCGCCGGGCAAATGTTTTCGTCTATATACGGCTTGGGCGTATAAGCATGAGCTGGAGGATAACACAGTGCCTGAAATACAGCGTATCAATCTGGGCAATGCAGTTCTTATGCTTAAGGCATTAGGCATCAACGATCTGATACATTTTGATTTCCTTGATCCGCCACCACATGAGACATTAGTATTGGCATTGGAACAACTTTATGCCTTAGGAGCTCTTAATCATCATGGTGAGCTTACAAAATTGGGTAGGCGCATGGCTGAGTTTCCTGTGGATCCAATGATGGGCAAAATGTTGCTCGCCAGTGAAAAGTAAGTATAATATTATATGCCGTTCATCTACTGAAGAAATTAATCTTTTAATTTGTTGTAGATATAAATGCTCGGAGGAGATGGTTACTATTGCAGCCATGTTGTCAGTAAATAGTGCCATTTTTTATAGACCAAAAGATAAAATTATTCATGCTGACACAGCGCGGAAAAACTTCAATCATATGCACGGCGATCACTTGAGTCTACTTCAAGTTTATAATCAGTGGGCAGATACGGATTATAGTACCCAATGGTGTTATGAGAACTTTATTCAATATCGTTCCATGAAGCGGGCAAGAGATGTTCGTGAGCAATTGGCTGGTTTAATGCAGCGGGTGGAAATTGATATGGTCAGTTGCCTGCCAGAGACGATAAATGTTAGAAAAGCAGCCACTGCAGGTTATTTCTATCATGTGGCACGACTTTCCAAAGGTGGACATTACAAGACCATTAAACATAATCAGACAGTAATGATTCATCCAAACTCATCGTTGTTTGAGGAGCTGCCACGTTGGGTCCTCTACCATGAATTGGTGTTTACATCCAAGGAGTATATGCGGCAAGTGATTGAAATTGAAAGTAAATGGTTGCTGGAAGTGGCGCCACATTATTATAAGGCTAAAGAATTGGAGGATTCTACGAATAAGAAAATGCCCAAGGGAGCTGGGCGCGCTGAAATGACACAATAAAAAGGAAAATAGAAGGAATATTTTCATAATAGTGTTTGAATTTTAAATTAATGAATTTAAAGAGTATTTTATTCCTGTTTTGTAATATTAAAAATGTAATTAATCTTGAATTTGGCGCTGATGTTCGATACAAATGGAATTAATTAAGGCATCGAAGTATCGAATGCCGTCTTTTTAAAATATTTTGTGGTTATATTAGATTAAGGCCTATATATTTATAGATAAAGTATGTCTATATTATTTATATGGCGTTCCATCCTGATCAATAGGGGAATTTAAAAAATAATGAATCTTGAATCTTTTGTACTGATATGCTGAATGTGTCCATTTTATCGAATTTTGACCAAAGTATCGATAGATTTGTGCTCCCACATTGTGGAATTATTTCATGTTTTGTTCGAGCCGAAAGGGCAACATTTTGAATTTTACATAATAAGATATAGTTTTAAACGTTGTAAATAGTAAGTGTCAGAAGTGCGGAATAAATTTATCCTAAACAAAAGAATTGTACCGTCATATTCCATCAATTATAATCAAAATTGACATATGTATTACCCGACGTTCTAACCTAAAAAGCTGATGAAATTTCATTCACATCACACACAGTTGCACACACATACACAGTCGGCTTTTTTCTATTCATATGAAATACTTTTGTCTTGCTTAATATTAAATATAAAATTTTTTTTATTTTGTTATCAAACCAAAGAAAGTACCACAAGAAATGGCTGCTCAATTCTTTAATCGTATTGGACAATTCGGTCTTGGCGTCGCTGTGCTTGGAGGCGTGGTTAATTCGGCATTATATAATGTGGATGGTGGACATCGCGCGGTCATCTTTGATCGATTCACCGGCATCAAAGAGAGTGTTGTTGGCGAGGGTACACATTTTTTTATCCCCTGGGTTCAACGACCCATTATCTTTGACATACGGTCGCAGCCCCGCAATGTCCCAGTGATAACTGGCAGCAAGGATTTGCAGAATGTTAACATCACATTGCGTATTCTATATCGTCCCATTCCGGATCAATTGCCAAAGATTTACACAATTTTGGGCCAGGATTATGATGAGCGCGTATTGCCTTCCATTGCTCCTGAGGTCCTCAAAGCTGTCGTGGCCCAGTTTGATGCCGGCGAGCTGATTACACAGCGTGAGGTCGGTCGATCTTTTAGTTGAATAACTGATAGGAATCACCATTAACTTTTTCTTTTGCTTCACACAGATGGTTTCTCAGCGTGTCTCCCAGGAGCTGACAGTGCGTGCCAAGCAATTCGGTTTTATTTTGGATGATATCTCCCTTACCCATTTGACCTTTGGACGTGAATTCACTCAGGCTGTGGAAATGAAACAGGTGGCCCAACAAGAAGCAGAAAAAGCTCGTTTCGTGGTCGAGAAGGCTGAGCAACAGAAGTTGGCTTCCATTATTTCGGCAGAGGGTGATGCTGCTGCTGCTGATTTGCTAGCGAAATCCTTTGGCGAAGCCGGTGACGGTCTCGTTGAATTGCGTCGTATTGAAGCGGCTGAGGATATCGCTTACCAATTGTCCAGATCACGTGGCGTTGCGTACTTGCCCAGTGGTCAGAGTACACTCCTCAATTTGCCGTCATCATTGGCTCAGTAATGTGCCGGCGTCTCGTTAACCTTAGTTTTACATAAAAATCAACAGCTAAAGCAAATCCCCCTGTTAGCATTTAAATACTAAAATACGTTTTTATTCATTATTGATTGGGGAAATAAGAATCAACCAAACTTTGGTCCTTTAAACGGTTATTTCTAAATTTTTCCCGTATCGTTTGCTGCTGGCGGCCTAAAATTTATTGTTCCCAGCTGAGCCGTTCTTTGATAGAGAGTGTTGGATACTACAGCAGCAAAAGCAAAATCGGTTTATCATTAAACCAGTGAAATCGACTACAATTTGTTAAGTGAAAACCAATTATTGAATAAAAGTATATAGTAACTATATACAAAATCGTTTCTTAATTTAATCAAGTTTTTCTTTTTCAGAAATAGTGAAATTTAACAATCGATAATTTGAGGTTTATTTTATTTTATTTTAAATATTTTAGAAAAAGATATTTGGAGTATTTCATGGCAATGAGTATCCAGTCGAAGTTACATTTAAGAAAAGTCTGATCCAGCCAACAGGTGGATTAGTCCAGTTTCTCTTAATACAAATATTCAAGAATGATGTGAAAGATCGGAGTTAATAACCAAAATGATTACACGTTGCCTTTTCTCAAATATGGTAATATATATAATTATTTACTTTTGGTAAAAGCACATTGAGATTAAACATTATAAAGCTTATATATAACATACCACCCAATAGTTAATTCTTTGTCTATATAATCAAGATCTCATGATTTGTTTAATTTGCATTTGCAATTTATTCAAATAAATTTATTAAATGAACTGTATATAACTGCAGCTGATCTAATAAATTAAGTCTTATAAAAGTTTTAAAAATTATGCATAGTATGCTTTATAAATGACTACAAAAATAAACGTGCACATTTAAGGCAAAAATCATTATTTATTAAACAATTTACTATAATTTAAATTGAAACAAAAACGTAAAAAATGAGTCATACAATTATTGTATCTTCAATGGCCAAAGGAAAGTTAAGAATGAGACTACTGTTTTTTTTAATATTTACTACAAAATCAAACAATGTGTATTTAACATTTAAGATTAAAGTAGCCATTCTAGCCATTCTAATTTTATCTAAAATTATAAAATTAATGAAACCAAACTATCGTGGCTAAGTGTTTAGTCAGCTAAGTGTATAGTCGGAAATGTTTAATTTATCCTTTTATTGAATAACTATCTATTGAGGTAGATTTCGTGGCCAAATCATAGATTTCTATCCTTTATCCTATTTCTTTCATTGTTACTTTCTTTTGATTATGCAATCCCCCACTCGAAGGCGCCATTCGAACGACCCCTATAAATGGCAAGTTTCCTCTCATTTCTATGCCTTTCAACGCAAGTCACCCATAAATCAAATTGAAGTACCTCACCAGCATTAAGCAGAAATACGTTGTGGATGGTTCTACGTCTGCCTGATAAGTGGGGGAGGAGCGACAGAGACAGAAAGAGAGAGAGAGAGAGAGTTAGATAGAATGGGAGAGCGCCCCAAAGCATTACAATCAAAATCAGGAACCGTGTTGGCATGGCAAAAAAATCTGTTGATTCAAGTCCAAGTGATTTGCCAAAGTGGCTTCGTTGAAATGTCAGGCACACTCCCCAGCAACAGTTGGGCCAGGAAATATCCAACCCACAACCCCATTACATACTCCATTTCTATTTAACCATCATAGCAGAGCATAGCTTTTGACGTCATCCAAGAGCGGTTCAGCATCATATTTCAATTTTCACATACGTCACACAAATTTCTTTCTGATTAAAACCCACAAAACGAAAACCAGTTTAAAGATGTGCGAATACGTTTGCAATAAGTTGATATATCTTATTTTTCTGTCTTCACTATGAATATTAATTTGTTTATGTTTCTGTGCACTCAGCTGGCCGAGAAAATCCCTGGCTAAATGTGATTCATGGTTTCTTGGGGATTCCTTTTTTGTCTTGATCGTTTTATTGCGAACGAGAACATGTTGAAATCTTTAGAAATTAAGCCACCAAGAACGGAATTGGATAAAAAAGATATACAGTAGGTGAAACTTTTATATTAAATTTATGAAAAATAATTATGTGACGATTTTGTTCAATACTTTTTTACAATGTAAGTTTAAAATGTCAGTAAGTGAAATAAAAGAACTACCAAGTTTGTATTTTAATTTATTTTATCTGTTTTCATTTCAATTAATGAAAAAGATCAAATTATACCCTTGGCTAACATGGGTTAATCATCAGGAGGTGTAATGAACTTTATATGTAGTATAAAAATATACATATATATTTAAAATCGTTTCAAAGTTTTAGCCAAAAACAATTCATTTCAACTTGATTCAAACCAATTAAACTTGATATACGCACACACACAAACACTCTAGCAACATTTTATTTTTACATAAAGATAATAAAAAGGTGTAGTCGCAGCATTGAACCGGTCCTGATCTGATGCTCGTTCATTTTTGTTCGTGCTCCGCTTTGGGGTTTAAAAGCCTTCCCCAAGCAAGAGCAGCGCTCAGTTAGCAGGCACGCGTCACAGTTAAAACATCTCCGGATACGTTATTGTGGGATTGAGAAAAACCAACATTAACTAAAATATTAAGTACAACGTACGAAACGGAAACTAAAGCAAATAATTAAAAGTCAGTTTAACTAAAGTGCATACACGGTGAGTGGCATCAACGTGCGGAAAAACACAAAATACAAAAAAAAAAAACTTGAGCAACATAATTAGTTTGGAAGTTAATACCTGGCGTATACGTAATTTAATTTCCAAAAGAGAAAAAATGTATTTAACTAGCTTTTTAGCCTTGTTAAATAATTTTTTGACGTTTTGCTTAAATTAAAACGGCATTCTTTTACGGCTTTTTGGGGCTTGTTCTGGTTATTTACAAGTTTTGCATCTATGTATAAAAAAGTTGTTGCTTTCAATGTCAAACTGCCTTGGCAACTTGTTTGGATTCAAAAGTGCTTTATTAACAAATGCAAAAAAAAAAAAACGAAAAAAAAATAAATGAATAAAAATATAAATATGCAAGTGAATAGAAAAATTAATGCAAAATTCTCATTATCATTTATATTATATAATCATGTTAATCAATTAGCAAAGTTACAATATAATCAGAGAGCTAAATACTGATCTTAGAGCACTATCACACATGAGATCTAGATACTGACTTGGTATCAAGAAGAAACACAAAAAATTCTATCGAGTTAATATATACTAACATTAATTGATAATGATTATTATTAAAAATAACTTGTTTTAATTTATATTCATTTCTTTAATATTCGAGGTATTTCAATATACATAACTTTAATTTAATAATTTGGACTTTTACATTAAGATATAGTTTTTTAAAAGTTCGTAGTTTCTTATTCCGTTTGCTTCTTCTATATTATAATAAGTTAAATTTACTTTTTAGTAGATTTTTTTTTTTGAAAATTATAGTCAATACGAATTTTATTTTAAATAATTATTTAAATGACTTTAAATTGAACATAATCTACAAACAGAGAAAACCAAATTTTAAGATTCAGATTTTGAGCACTGTAACAGATCTTGTAACCGTAAAAATAAAGTATTTAATGGTCAATATGTATATAACTTGTATATTTTAGATGATTATTTCATATGATTATATATTCATCATGAATTGTTTGTTTGATATAGTTGTAACTGATTAGATTCGTCATTTAATACATATAAAATCAATACTTTGATCTTGTCTCTCAATTTCACTGCTGCAAATTGGAATAAAAATGGCATTCTCACATCTAGCTTATTCATTTACAATTCCATTTTAAAATGAGTAATTTACCAACTAATAGAACTAACAAACCAAAACAAACTAACAGTAATGGTAAAGCTAACAATAGTCTGGTGGAAGATAAACTGGATCCCAAGGTCTCGGTATGTTTAAGCCCAATAATAAAACAAATTAGAGAAATTAGAAATACATACAAAATATGTATATGGTTTTTTCTCTCTATCTTATTTCCTCCTACTTTTCTCTTCCTTTTAGATCGACATGGAGGCTCCAGAATTTAAAGATTTTGCTAAATCAATGGTGGATTATATCGCAGAATATTTGGAAAACATACGCGACAGGTAAATGACTCAATTGCTGTCTGTTAATTAAATTAAATTTAGTATATCGATGATATATATAGAAATTGGTATCATACCCTGTTCATTGTCTCGAATTGACCTCAACAAGTTGGATAAATTCAATTTGAAAGTTCATTTTCGTTTTTCATTCTGATTGAAGCTGCAGGCACGTGTGCCCGCCCGCCCCACTCAAAGTGAATGACATTTAACGGCCGCTTATCGAACTACATAAGTTGAAGTATTAGTCATGGGAAAGTATCTCAGATTTAGTCAAGTGGCCTTCTACAAGTACTTTCATTTTTTTCCGCTATTGTAGCTTGTTTTTTTTTTATTTTTTTTTTGCTATTGCTTTGGCTAATTAATTTCAACATTATTATAAAAATGAAAAAAGATTTTAAAATGTTGGCGTGTCAAGGTCAAAAAGTTCTCTGTTAAATTTACGCTACCCTTGAAATTTGGTTAATTCATTGTTCTTGAGCAATTCTAACGGATTTCGATTGCCTTGGAAACAAACAAAAGTTTTCAAGTTGTTATTTAGATTATAGATAATGAAAGTAATATCGCTTTATTAAAAACATAACAAATTTTAATTAGAAAAACAATTCTTGGAATCGTTGAAGATAATGATTTATATGTATTATACTTTTTATTGAGACCAGAAGCAAATAAAATTTAAGGCAACTTCACAGAAATAAGTATGCATATTTGCAAGGATATTTTCAATTTAAAAATTATAAAGAACAAGGAGAAAGATTCAAACGATATTTTTAACATATATTTGGAAAAAAAGGAACAAAAGATAATATAAAAATCCATTTGATAAGTCTTATTAAACTAAAAAATACATATATATTAAAATAACTTATGAAATAAGTATATGTATTCTCAGTATACTATTTTACTACATTCAATTATTACATTCAATTTTCTGATAATTAATAAGTTTGCCATTTTGTGAAAGGATATCATTTATACGTTTAGTCTTTCTTTATTTATTTAAAGAAAATATTAAGTTTCAGATAAAATATTCCCCAAAGGTGTCATTAAAAAAGGGTTTTATTTATTTGAGACTTATATAAAGTTCCAATGTAGTGATATAGAATTCTAATTTAAGTCACTGCAGCTTCATCCAATAGTGCCATAACATGTTAAACAAGATTAAAATTAATCCCTATATATATATATACATATACATATATATATATATATATACTACAGATCAGATGTTTGCAAATAATCAAATCTCCATTCTAACTTTTTCCCCAATTTCCCCATCTAGTTCCTTATTTCCCCATTCAAGTCTATTGATTTTTTTACCCTTGCCACAACTTGTAGCAGCAACAAGTTGCACAACCTTGTTGTCAAACGAATGTTGAGGGTTGTGGTAGGGGCAAAGAGAAGTTAATCAAATTTAATTTGTTGAAAGCTTTTCTGAATGACTCCTAATAGCCAGTGCTAATCGAATTTTGTTTGTTTATTCTCTATTTTATAGACGTGTTTTGCCTGAAGTGAAGCCTGGTTATTTGAAGCCTTTGATACCGGATGAGGCGCCCGAGAAGCCAGAGAATTGGCAGGCTATAATGGCGGACATTGAGCGTGTAATTATGCCTGGTGTAACACATTGGCATAGTCCTAAATTCCATGCATATTTCCCCACTGCAAACTCCTATCCAGCAATTGTCGCCGATATGTTGAGTGGGGCTATAGCCTGTATAGGATTTACTTGGATAGCAAGTCCCGCTTGCACAGAACTCGAGGTGGCAATGATGGATTGGTTGGGCAAAATGTTAGATTTGCCAGCGGAATTTCTAGCCTGCTCTGGCGGCAAAGGTGGTGGCGTTATCCAGGGTACAGCAAGTGAATCGACTTTAGTGGCTTTACTCGGAGCCAAGGCAAAGAAATTGCAAGAAGTTAAGGCCGAGCACCCAGAATGGGATGAACATACAATAATTGGCAAGCTAGTGGGTTATTGTTCAGATCAGGCCCATTCATCGGTGGAGAGAGCTGGTCTCTTAGGTGGCGTCAAACTGCGCTCCGTAAAGTCGGAGAATAATCGTATGCGTGGTGACGCTTTACAGAAGGCCATTGAGCAGGATTTGGCTGATGGTTTGATACCATTCTATGCTGTGGTCACTTTGGGCACAACCAATTCGTGTGCTTTTGATCGTCTGGATGAGTGCGGACTGGTGGGAAATAAACATAATGTCTGGATTCATGTTGATGCTGCTTATGCTGGCTCAGCATTTATTTGCCCCGAATATCGTCACTTCATGAAGGGCATGGAACAGGCAGATTCTTTCAATTTCAATCCTCACAAATGGATGCTGGTGAACTTTGATTGTTCGGCCATGTGGCTTAAGGATCCTAGTTGGGTGGTTAATGCCTTCAATGTGGATCCTCTTTATCTTAAACATGATATGCAGGGTTCAGCTCCTGATTATCGCCATTGGCAAATTCCATTGGGTCGTCGTTTCCGAGCTCTAAAGCTCTGGTTCGTGTTGCGTTTGTATGGAGTGGAGAATCTACAAGCTCACATTCGTCGTCATTGTAATTTTGCCAAACAATTTGGTGATCTGTGTGTTGAAGATTCACGATTTGAACTGGCGGCTGAGGTGAACATGGGACTTGTTTGCTTCCGACTAAAGGGTAACAACGAAAGGAACGAGGCTTTACTTAAACGAATTAATGGACGCGGCAACATTCACATGGTGCCAGCCAAGATAAACAACGTATACTTTTTGCGCATGGCCGTATGTTCAAGATTCACTCAGTCAGAGGATATGGAATACTCATGGAAGGAGGTCAGTGCTGCTGCTGATGAAATGGAGGCTGAGGAATAAATTCAAACATCGGTATTGCAAAGGATCATTTGGGAAACAAGACAGAATTAGGGAATTTACAAAAGGCGTGGAGATTGAAAGGCATTATTTTTTGCTTACTTCTTGGAATCGGTCTCAAGTACTGATTCATTTTTTGTTTAAATATACAATTACTCAGATTTTTGGGAATTGACCTGAACATTTGATTTACCTAATTTTTATGTATTATTTTTTTATCTTAATGTATTGAAATACTTTGAGTTAAGTTTTGTTGTTTAAATTATTTTTGATACTATAATATGACCAAAATTTTGAATGTTGATATTTTTTTATTGTATTAATTTTAAAATATAATTGCTGTATTTAATAAATATATATACATATATGTACGTGTGCTTACAAAAATAAACTTTGTTAAATGTAACTACAAATTTTGACTAGTTTTTTGTTGTTGAGATTTTAATGTAGAATCAATTGGATTGCTTTTTGGTATAATAGTCAATGATGCGTTGAGCTTCCCGAATTCCACTAGATCGGGCACCATCAATTGTGCCAAAGCCATTTAAAGTTGTGGCATCACCAGCAAAGAGTAGGCATGGTACCGCTTCACCCAATGGAGCTGCTAAACGCTGCACATCTCTGGCACTGCTTGTTACTGAGAAATAGGGACGCCCGCCCAGATAACAAGCTGAAGAATTCCAGTATGAGCGTAGTAGACTTTGTGGATAGGGCACTAAATAATTACGTATACAGTTTCTTAATAGAGCTGTGATTTCTTCTACTAAATTGGAATCGGATAGCTTTTCAATCTCATCGTAGTAGCCACCTCCAATGCGTATTTCCAAGACATGTTGGCTAGAGGGCAATTGAGATATTTCCACCACTTGCTGAGTCCAATTACGTTCAAGTTGAAGATTGGTGGTCTCGCAGTTTAAGGTAGAAGTCAATGGTCTCAAATTGGATTTGAACCAACGATTAATGGGTTTTTTGTAGGAGATGAATATTTTGACGGGATTCCCATTACCCAGATTTTTTATGGCTAAGAGCTTTTCCAAGGGCAACGTAGGATTAAACAGAATACCAGCAAAATTCTTAAGAACGCCCAAAGGCAAAGTGCATATAATATGATCGGCCTTATAGAGACTACCATCTAGACATCCCACACTCTTGAGTTCACCCATCATTGGGTGTACACTCCACTCAATCTTGCCTACAGGTTTGCCCGATTGTAATTGATCTTCATCAAAATTCTTTTTTAGTTCGTTGACTACATTATCCAATCCTGTGGGTACATATATCGGATGTTGTTCTTGCTGAGCGACTGAATAACTAGTTATTTGCTCTATGTTAACATATTCGAGGCAACAACCAAGAATGCCGCTGAACTCCTTGAAAAGGGATTGAAAAATCTCTTGAGCTGCTTGCTGATCGGTTGGGTCATTGAAAGAACTTGATATTATTTTACTACTTTCCATTTGAAAATAGGACATGACATTGTCCAAGGCGTGTAGATCTTTGCCCTTCTTTAAGGTATCCTTGACTTTTAACCCACGACAAAGTTGACGAAATAGAGTGTCGATTAGCTCAACTATGGCTGGATTCACTTCCTTCTCCTGATGAACATATGAAACTTTCTCCTTCTGCTTGATCTGTTTGCTTAAGCCCTCGGCATTCTTTAACAATTCATAGGTGGAATCATGAGAACCATCTATATTTACCCATTTGGCGCCTAATTCACAAAAGGTGTCACCAAATTGCTTAGAGTTTATCCTGCCTCCATAGCGATCCGTGGCCTCTAGCACAAGGCATCTGCGAAATCCATGCGATAGCAAATGTTGTGCCGCCGAAAGACCAGCTAATCCGGCACCAACCACAATAATTCGTGCATTCCTCTTGGCGGATTCCAAATCCCAGTTGTAGTGGGGTAAGGTTGGATGATTGTGGTATTGGTTACCCAGATCTGCCTTTAGTGCCTTTGCATTGTATAAGCTGCGAGTGCTGCATAACTTATGAGTAATACTGGTGAGAAGAGGATCAGATTCTAAGAGAAGGATTCGCAGGGCCATTTCATTCACATCCGCAGTGGGAGCAGGTGGTGATTTTTGCAATGGTCATTTACCATTGCATAGCAAGCCAAACAGTGAAATTTTGTATTGTCGTTTACTATATTGTGTATTTACAAAAAATTTGTCAAGACTTAAATTTGTTATGTTTGTTGTCAAACAGCTGTTAAAAGTAATGAATGTTAGAGATGAGCGTTGTATCACAGAGGCAGTAAGATATCGGTTTAAGGCTACGTGAATGAGATCTAATATTGACTTTAAATTGGAAAAGTTATTAAACGAGCATTTTTGAAAAAGCATATAATCCACTGGCAAGACGCATGTGAATTTAATTGTTATAAAATTATAAAATGTATTTTAACATTAGGCGGCCATGCCTCAGTTCGTCCATTCAATGGAAAAGAAGTAGCGTTATCGATAGCCCAGTTAATCGAATGCTAGTGTTATAAGAATTGCCTAGTACTGGTTTTTTGGCGCCCTAATTTAAATATTTTCCCTTATGTACAACTCCTGCAGTATTTTGGAATTTTAAAACTTTTATTTCTTTATTAAAACATTAGTTACTATAAATACATAGATATAAATAGTTGAATATGGGAATGAAGTACACTTAGTGCTTTTCACTGAGACTTTTCATGGGTGGAAATATCATTATTTGCTAAGATTTGGAAATGTTGTGTCAGTTCCCCCACTTCGGCAGACTTACTGGAAGACTCATGTAAAATTTGTTGATCAACAAGTAGGTCTGTCAACTGTGTCTCAATTTCCGACCACGCATAAACAATATCGGAAGGCTTGGGGTCCATTCCACACACAACGAATCTCAAAAACTGACATCCAGCATGCTCAGCCTTGACCATATATATCTTCTTGCGTTCCATGAGACGTTGAAGCAATTGAGCTGTAATTTTATTATCGCCTTTGGGTCGGAAACAAACCAAACCTAAGGCTCGCGGGGCAACTAATTCAAAGCGGTTATCACTTTTCACCATCTTTTCGAATTGCTCAGCCAGGGTGATGTGTTTGCGAACATGGGCACGCAATCCTTCAGCGCCCATAGTCCGGAATGTAATCCATACCTTAAGTGCTCTGAACCGACGTCCCAGCGGTATTTGCCAATGCCTAAAATCTGGTATCTGTGATTGGCCCTCATATTTGTGCTTCAAATAGATGCGATCAACATTAAAGCTGTCAACAACTTTGTTGGCATCTTTCAACCACATCGCGGAGCAATCAAAATTTACCAACATAAACTTATGAAGATTAAAATTCAATGAATCCACGCGTTCTAGACCGCGTCTTAGCTCGGCACATTCATCTAAAGCAAAAGCTCCACCAGCATAGGCAGCATCTACATGAAGCCAAACATTGTGTTCCTCGCACACCGAGGCCAGAGATTCAATGTCATCATATGCGCAAGTTCCTGTAGTGCCTAGAGTGGCAACACAAATGACTGGTATAAGACCCTCCAGGACATCTTTCTCAATCGCCTTTTTTAATGCTTCTCCACGCAGTATAAGGTCCTCTCCAGCTGGCAATAGCTTAATAGGCATGGCAGCTAACACACCAGCTTTTTCTATACAACTGTTACTCTGATCCGAAGAGTAAGCAATCAATTTGCCTCTAATCTCGCTCTCGGTAAGTTCTGGATGGATTTCACGATACTTAAGCACCGCTTGCTCTCGGGCAGCCAAAACAGCCACTAGGACAGCCTCGCTAGCCGAACCCTGAATGACACCGCCGCCAGGACCTTCAGTGGCATGTAGAAATTGTTCAGGTAACTTGAGAAATTTTGCCAACCAATCCATAACAACGACTTCCAGTTCTGTACAGGCAGGACTGCATATCTGCATAAATAAGATAAAAGAATGGATTTTAATAATGATTTTTAAAATTTTAGAAACTTAAACCTTATCTTGAAACTAGCAAAATTAGTTTTTTTGTATATCGTTAAATACGAATTCGAGTTAACTATCATATTATATTATTATACAACATCCAAAAAAAATATAATAAAAGTTATGCCAAATTTGCAATAGTAAAATTGAAAATATATTATTGTGTATTTAAATTAAAGTTCCTTTAGTTACGATTAACTTTTATATTTTCATTTATGTTTATGTAAATCAGTATTCAATTGAATTGTCAATATTGTGATGAATCTAAATGATTTCCATTTCATTTGTCTCTTCTCTTGTCTTCTGCTTTGATAGCACCAGCAACCTGTTTGCCAATGTTTTTTTTTTGACGGACTTTCACTTGCTGCCCATTTTATATACCAATCAGACAAAGGGTTTTCATTCAATGAATTGAGTTGAGATTTCTCTCATCTCCCCCTTTCTCCCTTTTCTCTCTTCTTCTCTCTCTCTCTCAACGTACCCAACTGAAACCAATGATGCCAAAACCACTGGCCAACATTTCACCCACAATTGAGGGATATGAGGTACTGGTGGGATAAAAGGCATGCATATTGGGTGATTGCCAATGTGTTATTCCTGGTTTAATAACGCGGTCAATATCTGTGAGAATATCCCGCCATGATTCTGGACCTTCAGGCATTTGTTTTGGCAACAGATCCATCATATAGCCCGGCTCAACAGAAGGTAGAATATCATGATCTCGTATATTTTCCAAATAATCGGCGACAAAATCAACAGCCGCCTTGCCAAATTCACGAAATTCTTTTGCATCCATTATATATGTTTGTATATATATGTATGTATCTGTTTAGTATATATGTTTGTCTATATTCTATTTGCACTTTTCACGTTTTTGTTTGTCTACAAAGTTTGTTTCTGAAGTTCAACCAACAACTGAAATGATGATGCCCTCTGGGATGCTGTAGAGTTCACTCTGAAGCCGCTAACTGATGATGGGCTGGTTTTTATACTCCGCTCTGGACATACAGAGGTACAGTGGTCAAGCGTAACGAATTAAAGATTATCACATGACTTCGGAAAACAATTAGTGAGCAATTTGCTATGCCAATCATTAAATGATCTATCTAATCTTCTAAACGGACTTATTAATTTAGGGTTGTTTGGTTCTTGTATTATAATAGACCTTATACTGAATGGCACGTTAAATCAATTTCTTTTTAATTTTTTATTCATGTAGATTTTAAATAATTCCATCTGTCCCACTCTCGCTACCTAAACTGATTGTTCACAGTGGGAAGACTTTTGTCGACACTCTTTGTTGGTTTAAGAGAAAGTGTTCCCACTTTTAACTCTCTTCAATCGGCTCTCTTAACCGCATTAGCTTTTAACTGGTTTTTATTTTGGTTTTAGCTCTTGGTAAGTGGCATTTCCCGGCCTTGACATAATTAGATGTATCAATGTGTTTATAAATTCCAATTGATTCTTATGGGAGCTACAAAATAAAAGCGCTTTAGTCATTTCAACTTAGAAATTTAAATTAATAATTAGATAATTTTTGGTATCAATTCGGGATGAAATGAATATCTTAAAAGAAAAGGACACCACAAAAAATTGGCGATAAAAACATGGACATTTACATTGAAATAAGGATAAAGCGATAACAAGAAAGTTGACTTAGGTGAGCAGGAAGATATTTTATAAGTTACTTTGATCTGCCGGTAGACATATGTTGATTAACTGCGAAGTTATGAAAACAAAAAACAGTTAACAGGATCTGGTTGCAGCCTACTTAAAAATTGGATACAATTAATCAAAGTTAATCAATATTAATGTATTCCAAAATATTACATTAAATCATATTCTAATTCAACCAGCTACAAATTGGCTTGAAGTTAATCTAACTTTAAGGACTGATGGAAAACAATCTAATTTACATTAATCCACTAAAAGTATAAATTTGATCATTGTTTTCAATGTTATAATATTATAAGAAAATTATTATTGGAGTACTCACCCAGCTGAAGCCTAATACACCTATGCCTGCGATTAGCAATTCTCCAATGATAGACCCTGCCGATAATGATGAAGGATAAAAGGCATTAAAATATGGAGATTGCCAATGGGTTAAACCAGGCAAAATAATGCTTTCCATATCATTCAAAATCTCACGCCAATGTTCCGGTTGCTCAGGAATCTCACGTGGCAATTGATTAATTACGGAACGTGGCATCACACTGGGCAGGACATCTCTGTGGGTGAAAATGTGTATTTAATTGTTTAGTTTGTTTTTAGTTCAAGCACTTATTCACAAACACACCTTTCACGTATATTGCTTAAATAATTGATAATAAACTCAATCGAGGCATGACCAAATTCGCGAAATTCATCAAAGTCCATTGTATTTGGTATGTATATTTTATATATTTGATACTGATTACAAGGACTTAAGTTTTCTAATTTCAATTTCGATGCGCTGTCTGCTTTTTGCACTTGTGTACGGTTGACATTCGAATCTACAAATGATCAAAACCTCAATGAATCGCTGCCGAAAAACAAGTAAGTTGCGCATAGGTCGTTAAAACTTTCAACAGCCCTAAACACAAGGGCGTAGCTAGAGAGAAAATTTTGTTAAATAAACTATAATTGACATTTACATAATGAGAAAAAACTGACTGAACTGAATTAATTAGAATTAACTAGCTGATTTAGTTAAAAATTAATAGTCCAATAATTAAATTCAATAAAAAGGCGTTAAGAAGAAAATATGTATATCAAGATTATACATATATTATTAAACTAAAGCTATAAATAATAATAATATTATTGTTACTAATACTTATGGATAGTCCAAGCATAATAAGAATGGAAACTTCTTTTTAGCTTTTTAATGCAGAATTTTCTAATAATATTTCACAAATAATTTTATTTAATTGGGACTACAAATATTTACTTATTTGTTTTACCCCCAATTGGCTACGCCAGTGCCCCTAGACTGCAGCAGCGGGTCAGCAGATGATGCTATGTGTGAAAATGTGCTTAAACAGCAAGTTTTGGGTTGTTTTTGTTTTTTTTTTTGTTTTGTTTTTGTTTTATATACTTTTAATATATTTTGGTTTTGAGACCGTAGACCATTGCCGAGATTTATGTAACACAGAAAACGACATGAAAACCTAAAGACAAAAGTGAAAAATTTAAAGGAAAAAATTTAAATAAAACGCGTTTGTAATTGTCTAATAAATGTGAGTTAAAAACTATTGTCATTGTCTAACGACTATTTAGACAAAGTTGTAAACAATCCGGTTTCATTAACTGGTCTCGTTCAGATATCATTTGGCAAATAATTTAAGTAGATACATAGTTTACATATACTATATAGACATACAAATAGATATATATGCATATTTTTATTCCCGTTTAGTCATGCAGACATCTAAAATTTGAAAGTCAAAGTCGATTTTGTAAGCGATGATCAGCTAGTAGTAGCTTCAAAAGCAGTTGCAGTAGCAGCTGCATCAATCTGCGGAAGTGACCTGCTCTGGGACTTGGCCTCGGTCAGTTATGGTCCAAATGCATTTCATCAGCCATCATCGGCAGGTTTCAGGGTCATCATGCAATTTAATGACCGCTGTTAGCCTAATTTTGTTTTCTTTAAACTCCGTTTAACACTGAAAGAAATTAGAATGTAAATTAAGGTGTTTGTTTTAAGATTTTATGTTTTAAGCTAATAGACTAAATAATATTTGTATTTGTTTAAATTTCTTAGAATTATTAGATTTAGATTTTGCTATTAAATTAAATTATTATTTTGAATTTTGCCAACATTTGAAGTATGTATTAGGTTTAGTTTTCTAAACTTTTAAAATCATTTTAATGTGAAAATAGATTCTTTAGGATGCATAATAAAAATTATGTAGCATTAAATAGTTTTAAGTATTTTATTCGAGTCAGAATTCTTTTTCGCTTCTCCCTCATTTATTTATAGGTAATTAACTTAATGTAATGTTTTAAAGAGCTTTCTGAAATTAACAATTTCACTTATTAATAAAATGTAAATACAAATAAACAAAATCTAAACATAGCTGACCTTTCTTTATCCCTGCTGATGACTTTTAATATTTCCAAATATGTATGTACATATATTTGATGAAAAGTTAAAATCGAACTGACTGAGCACCCCACGCACTTTATATCATATCAACTATAAATGGTGGCGGCCAGCTGTTTCACTCTCTTGCCCCCTCTCTCTCTCTCTTTCTCTCTATTTTCATCCATCTTTTTTGCCAAAAATAAAGAGGATAGAAAAAAAAATTGCCTCCCCATGGTGTCCACTTTTGCCTGGTTGCTACCCATTTGGGTTGTTAGGGTTCAAAGTGTTTGGCCAAGTATTTGGCGCGCTCTCTCTAAGCGGCTCATAAATAAATGCGAAAACAAAATCGTTGTGCAGACAAAATGGGAATTGGAACAGGATGAGAAGGTGGAACATTAAACGCAACGAAAGACAGACAACACCTTATGCAGATACAGCAACAGGGTGTCCATGATGCCTCGAGATAGGGGTAATGAGTGTAGCAATTGCGCCGGCGTTGGAATGCCTTTAACCCTTGAATACCAAACCAAATACCCTCTCCTCAATCCCACTAACATTCCACCCACTCATCCAACCAAGTCAATGCGTTTAATGGCGGCAACAACGACAACAATTTCTCGGGGGAACGATAAGATAACAGAAAATTCTTGCGCATGTCCAAAAAGTTCTACACAAATACATAAACACACACATGTATATCACTATGTGTGTGTGTGTGTGAGTATGTATGTAAAATTGTGATTGTGTTGTATCAACGATTTCCAATGTTTTCAATATAAAGGGGCGGCGCTTGTTTTTGAGGCCTGGAACGATGATTCCTATTCTTGTTGTTGTTATTGTTGATGTTGCTGTTGACCGCGCGTATTGACTTGGACTTTTGAGTTAAGTTTCTCATATTTGTTCCTCCTCTGCCATCGTTGTTGCTGCTGTCGCTGACTTTTAAGTGCTGTTTACTGTTGTTTTGGGGCCACAAAAGGTGTCGCCCGGACCCGGACTCGGACCCGGGACTCTATGTATTTTTGCTGCTGCTGTTGTTGCAATAGTACGTTTTCTTAAATTCCTGAGTTGCGCTGAGAATAAAACGCAAAAGTTTTTGTTTTCTCCGTTTCTTTCGAATACTTTTTTTCTTCTTCTGGAGTGGGTTACTAACAGGGGGAGTTAAAGTTTTTACGTTTTTACAAATATTGTAATGCTGTTTGCATTTACGGATAGGCGAAGGAGATGGGGAGGGGATAAGGGAAAGGACATTGCGCATGCCAAAAATAAAAAGCAGCATAAAAATGTCGTCGCTGTCGCCGTTGTTGTCGTTGTCGCCGTCGCCATTGTTGTTTTGCCTGGCCTGGGCTGCGTGTATGCAATTTTACCATATCATTTGTGTCACATTAAGATCAATTGGTAAACACACTCACAAACACATACACACACGCACACTCAGACACAGAGACACACACTCTTACACACACACACACTCACACGCAAACACCCACACTCTGGTATAGACAGTCATACACAAAAGGCAAACGGCATAAAAACGTAAAAACGGCAGCGCCAACAAAAGCGTCAAAAAGTGCGCAAAAATGCAGCGCGGCAAATAGAAAAAAGGCAAGAAACAGCTAACAACAACAGCAACAACAACAACGACAACAACAACAATAATAATAACAACGCAGCAGGCGACCTCGCTGTCAGCAGGCAGTGTTCTTTTTGGCCACCAGTGTTACCACCATGCCCTGTCGTGCTGTTAGTACCGTTAGCCGTCGCCATTTTGTCGGTTAGCCGTATCCCCGTCGCATTTACAAAATTTCCGTCGCGTCGCAGTGCAAAACGAAAATAAAATTTGACAATCAGTTGAAAAACTGATTGTGCAAAAAAGTGCAAAAGTTAACTAAAGTTAGTTTAAATGGCAATCAATCAATAAATTTTTCTTTTTATTAGTTTTCGATCTACAAAACTCAATACTCAAACGGGAATTTAAAGAAACTTTCATCTAATTATTTATTAAATCATTCGCCAAGCATAGAGAACAGTGAGAGACAATAAAATTATTGTTTATTATATAATTTAAAAAGCAAAGATACTAACGTATTGAATTGATTTATGCTAAATTTAGGTTTTATCAAATGGCATAAATGAAGGTTTATATGCAAAAATATTAGATAATATTAACAATTTTGACAAAACTATATATATTCTAACTCTTTAAGTTAGTTCTGATTTTTAATGTAACAAAAAATTATTGGAGTAATTATGTTTAAATAGGCCATGTGATCCGATTATAGAATTTGATTTGTGTTCGGTATCATTTTTCCTCTGGTAAGTCCCACTGTTGGTGCAATCAATTTCTATGGTTGAGGAAGTCCACATCAAGTCCAATTCAAGATGTCCCTTTGGAAATCTAGAATATCTATTTAACCAAGCATTAATGGCTCTAGACATTAGACTATTATAAAGCAGAAGAGAGTATTATTTATTAAAGAATTATGATCCGTTTAGAAAACTGAAAGCAAGGTTTATTATTTGATTTATATTTAAATATCTTGACTTACTATTTCACATTATAATTGTAAACAATGCCCTCATAGGTTTTCCTCTATATAACCTCTGATTAATTTATCAGCTGTATATTTTATATGAAAAATGTTTTCAGTTCAATATTATAATATATTATATATAATATTCTGAATATTTATGTATAACTTTTACTCAACTCAAATCGTGAGAGAGAAAATGTCGTAATTTGATGAATTGCAATCATCTTACTACAGCTATTGGGGTCGATGATATAGTTATGGAGAAGAGCTTTAGTTGATGACACAAATTTATATTTATTTGTGTATATTAAAAGTCTTGGTATATAAACCATAAATCAATAATTATGAAATCATCAATAATAATAATAATAATTATTATTATGGCCTATGTTTGTATATAATCAAATTTAAGTCTGACAATAATATATAAGAAATTGGATTTCCGTAGAGAAATTGTGATTCATATTTTTACAATTCGATCATGAATATTCCACATGGATCTCAGCTGATTTGTGATTTATATAAAGTTTAGTTTTTTTTTTTATTACTTGTTGCATGATGCATCATACAAAAGGCAATCATTCATAGATAGGCACTTTAGAATTATGAGTATATACATATATACGTATACAAACATACAGACGTAGATACTCCCCTTGGCGCGAAAGTAAAATTCAAATTGTTCAAGAGGTTGATACTTGGCCATACTTACTGATATAGAAAAGCAAACTTGAGGTACGCACATTCTCAATAACCTAAACCAAAAACGAAAAAGAAAATAAAAAAAAACAAACTAAAAACGAAAAAAAAAGAAAACCGCCAGCGATAAGAAGAAAAAAACACACACACACACACACGACGGGGACTTGGGGGACTAGCTGGCAATGATGAAGCGTCGTTAGAACCCGTGCCAGTGGCAAATAGCCAACCAAGCGAACCAATACAGACGTTGGCTAACGGTGCAATGTCATGTTGGGTAGGCGCGTGTGCAAATTGTGTGTGATACTAAATAAAAAGAAATAAATAAATATATATATATACATATATATTAATATATGTATTATAATACAAGTTTATAAATTAATAAATTATTATCTATTTAGGGCAACATCGTTAAACAACATTGTTAAATGCTGAAACTAACAAGTGCCATATAATTTAATACATAATTGAAACATTTGCAAAATTCTCCCGCCCAATAAAATATATAAGACAAGGTTTGCATGCATTTGGCCTTAGCAATGATGCAAACCCTGAAACCGCCGCCGCCGCTGCATCATCATCAACAACAACATCACCAGCACCAGCACCAGCACCAACATCAACATCAACACCAGCAACATCTGACAGTCATGGATAATCATCAGCAGCAACAGCAGCCGCATATCCATCAACAGCAACAGCAACAGCAGCCGCAACATCCTCAACAATTGCCTCCCACGCCTCAGGCATCGCACCTGATTGCTGGCCAGCACAATCATCTTCATGGCGGTACGGTTGGAGTTGGCCCAGTCGACCACGATGACCCAAATCCTGAACTGGTGCTTGCTTTAATTTCGAGGAATCGAGCGCTTGAGGGTGAGTAGCTACCAAAAGACATCCTTCCCCCTTCCCCCCTTTGACTTGAGCTTGTCCTAATGGATATTTTCTAGTTAAGGTTTCCCCCCTTTGCCACCACACCATTTCTTTTTTTTTGTTGTTGTTTTTGTTATTGTGTTGCTGTTGTGTTGGTCACTCTGGGTTGAAGTTGAAAGTTTATTTTGATGGAGCTTTGTTGCAAGTAACTGCTCTCTCATATGTGGAGAATGGAACTAAGAAACTTGCGGTTGGCCTGGCTTATGGTTTTGCACATTTTCATTTGTAGTCTCAGCCAGCTTAAGTGTTTTTCAATTAAACAGAAGCCTTAGACAGAGAGAAAGAGAGAGTGTGTGCGCGTAAGAAAGAGAGAGAAAGGAAGAAAGGAGAGAGAGAGAGAGAGAGAGCGAAAGACAGAGAATGAGATAGGGAAGTTATGTGCTAACAGGAAGTGGTAGGACCCTCATTTTATATGCTCTTTTTGATTGTTGTATGTGTGGAGCTTAAAGGAAAAAAAAAAGGAAAAATATAAAAAGGGTTTAAAAACAAATACAACAAAACAAACTTTTGCCTGTGGTTAGAAATTAAAAGAAAATTTGCGACTTAAGGAACATTAAAGAATTCTTTCATTTAGCGGAGACTAAACATTTATTTTTATTTTAACTTTTAAAAAAAAAACACACTTAAAAGAATTTTGCCTTTATTTTGTTTTCAAACCACTAAGGAATTGGAATTAATTTCTTTAAGTTTATATTTATATTTCAAATGGCAATAATAAAATGATTAAAAAACTGAATTTACGAAAAAAGATTTAAAAATAAAAAGCAGATAGCTAGATTTATGACTTTAATATAATCATTATTTGTATATTTCCGTTACTTAAGTTAAACAGCAATAATAAACAATAACGGTTTGTTACTTTAAAACAATCATGTATTATTAATTCAATTTGATTCAAACTTAGGAAAATCATTTACAATTTAACTAAATTTATCTGTACTATATCATATAAAAAACTAGAGACAATTGGAGGATATTGAATTAATGAAAATATGTGATTAATGTTTTTGTTAATGATCGTTCATATATACATATCTGACCTTAAGACTGACAAAGTGTTTTATGTTGATAAACTTATTATAGATCAAAATTTGATTGAAAACAAAACAATGGCTAAGTAAAAAGTAAAATATTATAGTGAAGTAAATAAAAACACAAAACTAGGATAATATTTTGCACAGAAGTAAAAATGTTGGGCAAATAAAAAATTGAGGGAAAGGAAATATTTAAGTATATATCATATACTTTTTCCAAATATCGGGACTAAGCCTAAAGAGATCTTTGTTTGTTCTTTTTCATCTTCTTTTAAAGACTTACTCTTAAAGTCTAAATGAAGTTCTCTATCTATCTTAAAGGCTGATAAATCCTACATTTTGTCTGCCTCTTACCATTTTTTTTGTTTATATCATTGGTAGAGGGAATCCCACATGTCACATTTATGATTTCGTTTTTGATGTCGTTCAAATCCCACGGAAAATCAATTGACAAGCCTCCCGTTTCTGCTAAAAGACAACTTCAGCCAGCCTCTTGGAAAAGTTGACAACTGGCACAAACACAATGGCAAATGGGCGACTGGAAGACACGCGTACGTTGACATGAGGCCAGACAAGACAAAGCCGTAACCAAATCCAAAAGCCAAAGCCGTTACTGTTGACAATGTCCAAATGTCTAGTCGCTAATGCACAGGGAATATGGACCAGGCGGTACCATGATGAGCACGTGGCATTGGCAGCAGCGGTTGAAGGCATAGAAATGAGCATACTCCGACTCCGACTGTAAATCCCATTTCCATTTCGATTTCAACTCCAATTGCAACTCTTGAATCTATTCGAGTCGATTTTTTTTTTTTTTTTTTTTCGAGTGGGCCGGGATTTTGTTTTAGAACACGCGTAATTACAAACAAATAAATAACATGGCTATGTGAAACCACATGAAATAGGAGTTGGAGTTGGTATTTCAGGCAAAGGCCACGTGTCACTAAATATGCCAAGCTGGAAAAGTGCGTACACAGCGTTCCATGGAGTTCCCAATGGAGTTGAATGACGTGCGCTGAGACCGATGCGAGCGTCGTGCAAAAACGAGCAGAAAAATTGAATTATGCGCTTGCGGTGCTTCCCCCCACCATCCATCCATTCTTCCAATCTCATACCCGATCTGTACCCTTTCCACAACATTTTCACCCCCCACACCATCTCTACCCTTCAACCGACAATCGACAAATATTTTGTTATTTGCACATAAACATATTTATCGAGTTTTGGGTTTGCTTGTGTGAAATAAGCAGTGTGAAAGAGAAAGAAATAACAGATTGAGAAAGGGACAGAGAGAGAGAAAGAGAGAGATGGATATCAGAAGACGGGTTAGAGAGGGCTGCACCCACGGGTGTTTTGTTTCAACCGTGTTTGTAGCTCCTTTTTTTGTCGGCCTGTCAAAAATTGTGTAAATATGTTTATCATTTCCACTTGCCCATGTCCATACCCATGACCATGGTATTCTACTGGTATGCACTTAGCGCTAAGCAAACACTCCTCATTCTCCCGTACCACACTCTCCCTCTGACACTCTCTCACACCCATCGTCAGGATGAAGAGTGTTGTACCCAACCCTTAGTCGAATGGCTTGCGCACTTGTCGTTCAACTGTTTGGCCGCGTGTCGTTCGTTAGCCGTTCTTGTGTGGCTTTCCCCTGCTCCAACCCCCATCTCTGGGCACCGGTTTAGTATCCGAGTTGAGCGTTAAGCGTGTCCGTTTTGGCTTGTCGGTGTTTCCTTCATTTCTTACTTCCTATTATCATCCTTCCTGAGACTTGGGGTGGAATATATCCTTGGTGGGCTTGTATAATTTGTCATAATGTCAACAAGCGATTGATGTAAAGTATTGTATCAGTACGAGTACCAGGACTAGGAATTAAGATCGCTACGGCGCTGATGAACTCGTTTGCAATCGTATAGAATAAGAATTATGTATAACCTGATTGAGTTTGACTTTTGTTGAAAACGATTGATAATATTCCTGCAAATATTTCTTTAATTGAATATCAACTCATCTTCATTTCCGGAATAATTATTTCCGAAGTATTTCCATCTGAACCAAGGTCAGGAATATAATGTATCGATAAAGCGTTAAAGCAGTTAGGACTCTTCCTTCGATTCAAATGTACAATTTATATAAATTATTTATCATTTAATTACATTAACAAGAAAATGTGTCATACATTATCTTTTTTTTTTTGCAATTTTTCGTTGGATTTTGATGACCTTGAATATTGGTGAGGTATTACTTTCGTCGGTTTTAATTGCTTAAATATTCTTTGAGCAACTACGTAACGGAAACGTAAGACACTGGGAAATAAATTACAGGATTTAGGTATAGTTCGAGGATTAAGGTGTGGATAGTTTGCACCAGGTATAATAAAAGTATTTCTATTTCAAAATTCTTGACTACATTGTCGATTCCTACAGATTAAAAGGCCTTTACACTCCCTACACTCCACTTTTTTATACAACAAAATTAACTTTGCTTAATTGGGAGTACTTGTTATAGAAAGATAACATTTCAAACCTAAAATATCAATGCCATACAGTTGAGCAGCATTCTTCAGGTGAGTTTGATAATCTTAATCTTAATTCTTAATCTGCATTCTCAAGTTCTCAGCAGATCTCTCATATACATCATGGAATAGTATTGAATTTTACTTTAGATGTTGACTAGAAATATCTAAATAATTATTACTAAGAGATATATGTATAACCCATCTAATAAATGCATTTGTGCATTCCACAACAGAATATCTAACTTATAAATTATGAATTCATAGTTAATGTACTTTCTGATACAGTCAGTGAGTTAATTCCACAAGTCATCAAAGTTAAAAAGCAAAAAACAACAAATAATAAAACAAAAATTTGGAAAATTTTATTTGGTTCGCCTTCATAGATACGCTTCGTTTGTTTCACCTTCCTCTTTTTATTGGGGCTATCTCTTCTACATGTGGTGATAGGCAATCAAATAGATGGCTGGTCTAAAGTCACCTGCTTGATGAATGAAAGCAATCTCATTGGTCAACAATTCACGTAGATCATGGTGTACACCTTCGATCTGTTCAAATGTGGCATTACTATTAATACCAACATGAATTTCACGTAAGAAATTTCTAGATCCTGGACCGTAAATGGTTTGCAAACTATTATAGGAACTACCAACCAAGGTATAACTACCTTCAATGGATGTATGATAACTACTCTCGGTGGTATAACCGGAAGTCTCAGAATCTCTAATGGTTAGATCAGCACTACCAATTGTGGCAATGCTGCTCGTACGACTGGCAGTATATGAGGTATTTGAGTTGACACTATCATCAGTTTCTTGAGAAGATAGAGAGACAGTTTGCTCAAAATCTTGATTGTCCATACTTTCCGATACACTTTGTTCAGATTTAGATTGACTTGTTTGTATATTATCTGATGAATTTAAAGATGGTTCACTTAACTCCATGCTGCTCTCAGATATATATGTATATCTTGGTATGCTCTCCTCTTCCAGGGCAGCTCTCATCGAAATGGTCCATTCACTGGGATACTTCTTATTTTGGTTGTGACCTTTGGGTTGTCTCTTTTTCAGCATAGTTAAACTAGAACAGTTTTTTATAGATCAATATTATGATAGAGCAAGGTTTGATTTAGTCAATATTAAGTAGATTATTTAATGTTAATTCCAGTTGGTGGAAATTTCGATTTAAGAGTTATCTCTGAATCCGTTTTAAAGGAAAAACCATCAAAAAATGTTAGTTCAGAAGTGGTGCAAGTTCCCACATCGTCAGTGAATTCAGTTTGGGTATATGAATTAAAAGTACGATGAATTTTTGCCAGATCGCGACGAAAGGCGTTATAGGCTTTCAGATTGATATCGTTCATCTGTGAATAAACGACGAGGTCTTACATTATCCGACTTTAAATGTTCAAAACTTGCCGTATGGTATGATAATCTTTCTAAATAATGCCAAAAATGAATTACTAATAAAATAAAAAATCTTTACATAAAATTAATTTGATAAGTTTCAAAATATATATCTGACTTTAAGACAGTTAAAGCAAACATTTTCTATGTCCATATAAAAAATAAAAATATATTCCAAGGATACCCCAAAGTGGGGCCCATTCCCTTACTCAAAATAAATGGAAATCTCAAAGTAAAAAAAAAAAAAAAAAAAAAAAAAAGAAAAAGAATTTATACATAGATGGAAGATGGTCCATAGCCGAGAGGAGGCCAAGTTGTGAAATCAGTTGATTTTGTTATTTTAGCTGGTGAACCTGCCTGCCGTTGCTGCTTATTGTTTGCTTGTTTTTACCATTGGCGTCCACATAAATCATTTTTTCGCCATTTTTGCCATATTCCCCGAGATGACGGCGAAGGGATATAGCCTGCCTGCCTGCCAGCCTTCTGCCTGCTGCATATTTTATGGCTTTCCTCCATTTTTTTTTTGTTTTTTTTTTCTTATTGCTGTTGTTGTTATTGTTGTTGTTGCGATTTGTTGTTGTTGTTTTTGTTTTGGCTCATGGCAACTGGGTCGAGGGAGGACTGACTGTGCGCTTAGCATCGACGACAGCTTTTTGACTAGCCAGCCTTCTGGCTGGCAGGTAAGCCAAGTGTCTTCCTCCTGCCATCCCCCCTGCTCGCTGCTCCCTGTCCATGGTATGTAACTGCCATCCGACCATACAAATTTTCTGTCAGTTCTTTATATATGTATGTAGTATATAATATATACGTATAATTTTTTTATATTTTGGCAAAGTCTGTTTTACCCTCAGAAAATGTTCAAGTTACGTTAAGTAAATAATGGGGCGTTCATATGACGTTGTGTTGTGTGAGTGTATGGGCGTGGGGTTTAGCGGGGGAGGCTTTCTATACAAATACATATATATACTTACTTACCAGTTTGTATGTGTGTTTGCCTTCTTCTTTCTTTTTTTTTCTTGCCGTCAACTGTTTACTTTTATATTTCGTTCTTTGCTTAATAAAATAAAATAGAAAATGGGAAGTGGTAAATGGAAGGTGGAGATGCGGGAAAGTGCGAGGGTGGTAGCGTAAAGTCAGCTGTTGTCTTTTGAAATTCCTTTTGAACATTTTAAAGTTAACTGATATTAATGCGATATAATTGTGATAATTAAATTCATAAATTTCTTTTATATTAAATCAATATTAAGATGCTTTAGGAAATAAAAGTATTGATTTTAAGCTTTAAAAGTATTAAGAAAAACCGAAAATTTATAATACTTTGTAAAACATTCCACAGGTTATATTTATAATAAAATTACATATAATAGTCTTAACGTTTCCTGAAACTTCTAAACAAATAATTATTTTAAATAATTTGGTGGTATATGGTGTTAAAATGGTAGTCCTGTATCTTTTATTTCAATGATTATATTCCATTTTTTTATTTATTTTTTTTGCTTCTAAATAAAAATGTTTTGAAGTGCTACTGCGGTAACCTTAGAGGTAAAAATGGAGTTTGATAGAGTATAAAAAATTGAAAAATGTATTATAGAAGTCTTTCCTGCATTTTAGGAAAAATAGTATAGATATCTTTAAGTTCTCTTTTTCCTTAACTTGTTACGTAAAGCATAAAAATATTTTGCCAATGGAGTCTTTTCACAGATTATCTAAAGGTACGGGTCCTTTAAGGAAATCAATAGACCTGGACTTTGCAGCCTGTCTTTGAAGTCAAAAGATTTTGCTCTATTATACATAGTTATCTCTTTTTGATAATTAAAAGGTTAACATTAGACAAACCAGTGATGGTTCTTAACATAAAAAGATTCATCACTAGTTATCGCTGATAAAGATCTTTGTTCTTTCGTTAAAAAAATCAAGCAAGGGAAATGGACTTAGAGAAGTTTAAAGAAGGAATCAATGAAGTAGAAACTGTGAGTCAAGAAGCAGACAAAAAGGGAAAAAGAATATAAAAAAAGAAAAGGAAAGCTTAAGGAGAATGAAACATATAGAACTGATATAATTTATGTTGATATAACTTATGTTGCTTAACATGAAAAGATTTTTCTTAAGTTTCCTAAATGATATAATATTATTTAGTCAAGTTATTTAAAGACAAAAAAAAGCAAATAAACTTAAAAGTTATAATACTGAAGTGGTGTGATATAAATGCATAAGTTCCTTAAATTCAATATTTATTAAATTGTTCAAATTGCCTTTTCCTTGAATATTTTCAATGCACTTTTCTACCTTATCAAAGGGGCACTTATAAAAAAGGTCTTCAAGTTAGAAAAGTTTAAGTCTACTAGCCATGGTTGTCTCAAATATAAGTTTTCAAAGTGGAGATCATTCAGCCATTTCGTCTAACAAAATGGAAAGAAAAGGAAAAAGAAAATTTTATATGTTTTTACGTAAAAAGTTTTTCGCTGCTTTGCAGATAGAGAAAAACAAGCAAATATTATATCTGCATGCAAACAGAAACCACTTTTCACAAACAAATAAATATACCTACATACATATAAGAATCTATATAATACATAAAGTGTAACTGTATGCGTGTATACATACATACACAAATATACATCTACATATACATATATACACATACATACATATATAGAGAAAAAACAACATTGAGATGTGCAATACAAATGTTGTATGAATTTTTGTATTTGTGCTGCATACTTTGAGGCTATACAAGCCTCCTAAAATAAAAAAAGAGGAGGAAAAATAAACCCAAATGGCAACCGGCAAAAACTGGCATCTATCTACGTAAAATTGCTGGTAGAAAACAATATCCCGCAGCGAACTTTATTAAATTACACGATTTTGACAGTTAAGCAACAGTCTCTGCCTCAGTTCCATCCCCCCTTCCACCTCAAGCCATCTTTCTATCCTATGGAATCGCAGTTTCAGCCTTTGCACAGGCAAGTGGATATCATAATTTTTCTTATTTTATGTAATATACTTGAGGCTGCCAGCCACCCCATTTTGGTTTTTATATTTTTAAGAGCATCCCTCTTCTACCTAAACTCTCCTTCCCCCCACTAACCCTCGTTGCTCTGTAGAGTCACAAGTTGTCTGGCAACGCAATATTCCTTGGGGGCCGGTTTAGGCAAATAGAATGTTGGCAATAACCAAATTTACAGAGATACTTTACATTTACAACGTAAAGCCTAAGTCAAAATCTTTACGTGTTTTCTATTTTTTCCCCTCTCTTTATTTTATTTTCGTTTTCTTTTGGTTAATTTTTTGGCCAGCGGTTATGGTTACCAACATTTTGTGTTGCCATTGCTTTAGCTTTTTGTTTTATATATATATAAAAACAATTTTTTTTTTTTTGGTTTTTTTATCATTCCGCAATTAGCGTGCTCATGTCCGTTGCGCTTATCGGTTTGTTTCTTTCGAGGTAGTAGTCGGTAGTCGGGAAAAAAAAGAAGAAAAACTTTGCCCTGTTACCAGATATACACTTAGTACCAACTCCCTGCCAACTGTAAATATTTGTACATCATTTCAAGTCGATACCTTGAACGATGATAACGTGGAGTCGTTCGTATCAGTGTATCTGTGTGTTGTATCTATAAATACATAGAAATTCACACACACACACACACCAGTGCCATCTTCTTTCTCTCTCTCTGTATGCGTGTGTGTATACACCTATGGAGGACCCAAGAACCATGTTTCAGCTATGGTTATCTAGTTAAACGGGGAATGGTACAAGATTTGCCCATTGAGACGGTACATATTGTTTACACTTTTCACCGGTTACATGAACTGCTACACGTAAATGTGTATCGATAAGAATGAGAACATGAAGAGCAACTGTCTGCCGAAATGGTGCTGAATGGTTACGTGCCATAAGATATTTCCGAATGATACAAGACACCATTAAAATGTCTGAAGAGACCCAATGAATTCTTTTTTTTCGGTAACAATCAAAGCTATAGAATGTAAGTCCCCAACTTAAACTTATTGATATACTTAATTTTTTAAACGTTTTCTACATATTTGCTGTGCATATAGCGATTAAAAGTAAATTTTTTTAAATAATATCAATTAGCAATTTGTTTATTCAAAATAGTTTAAACAATATTAGAAACATTCTCTAAATTTGGCTCAACATCTTTCTTTAGCCTCTTCCCTAATATTAGTTAAATATGTTTAATAAATGAGTAATGTAGCTGATAAAAATCTAAAAAAATTAAAAAGTTAAAGCTATTCGAATAATATTTACCAGATTGCTATCAGCTTAAAATCAAAGGGGAATTTCTCGACATATAAAAAGGTAATAAACAGATGCTGTTATTTTATGAAAATATTAAAAACAAATCAATTTAAAATAGCTAGTGATAAATCTAGGGATAAATTAGGTGAAGCCAATCAGTTAAAACAGTAATTATTATGTACACCTGACAGTATGTACAATAATTAACTACAGTTTTTATAATAATTATAGTTTCTTTATTATTAAGTAAACGAAATCGTGTTTGAATGGACAACGTGATAATTATAGCGGCTGGCAATATAAAAGATACAAAGCAGTTTGAAACGGTTTATTAACAGCTGATCTGTTTATACTTTTTGTTCTTTTTGTTCTCTGTTGTTATCCTGTTAAATTGCGTTTGAGGAGTTGCCACCTGGACCATCAATCACTGTTAATTGCTTAAACATAAAAATTCAAATCACTTAATATATATCGGTTCATATTTCATTTTTACTTAAGTTTTCATATATCTATATAAAGTAATGTCATCTCTGTAACACTGATCCCAACCAGAATCTGTCGACTCCCCTTCGCCAATTTTGAAATCTCTTACCCAGCGTTAAATGAGGCCTATTAACATGAATCCGTTTTGTAATGCAAAACACATAAAAATGGTAGGGGAAAAACAACAAAAAAAAGCAAATGCTTTTCATCTGCCACCCTTTGGTAGAGTAGAGTAGTCTCGCACTCTCTACTCCTCTACTCTGCCAGTCCTTGTCGCATTATCAACCCTTGCTAAAAAGCAAATGGTCCTTTTATTCTTTTATTTTATCACTGATTATTTTCCACATCGCTATGCTCTTTGTCTGGCCTCAGTCTTTTGTTAAAGTATATCTAAACAGGTGGTACCCAGCAGGTGGCTGTGGCTGTAGCTGGCTACTGAAGTCACAGGAACTCGTTGGAAGTTCTTTTTTGTCTATAGAAATATGGCTCGAGCCCAGTGTGTTGGGTGTTGTTGTTTACCTTTCAATCAGCATGATATGAACGAAAATGTAGGAAGGTTTTTGATTTTTTGTGCTATTGCTGTTGTTTTCCAACAAGTCAACCGCAAATTATTAACGTAATCTATTTAAACAGGTGCCGTAATTGTTGCTAAGCAAGATCAAAGTTTGAATCATCAAATTAAAACGTTACTGTATGGGGTTTTTCAGTAAATTTAAAACACGAGGTAAGATAATCGGAAGTTAGTGGGCATAGACAATTCCAGACATTGAACAGTATTTTGGTTTATTGTTGTTTTATTATTGTATGATTAAGTATTATTTATAACTTGCGATTTGACGTAATTCATATAATAGTTGCGACCACTTCTACATATATGTAGAAATTTCGCCATTATAAATCAATCGAATTTTCGATATATCAATATAATGACAATAATAGCCACGATTACTTAACTTATCAAAATTTATAACTGATCAAATATTGAAAATTGTTTAGTGCGTAAATATGGCGGGATGAGCCATGATAACTAAAAAGTCGCAAAGGTTGATATTGTTTTGGGGTAGAAACAAAACAAATATATAAACGGCTATGTATACCCTGTATTTAATTGGAGTACTTAATTTTGTATTAATTTCAGAGTTAGAAAGGTAAAAACTTTGGTCAAAGTGAATTTTTTATACTTATTACTATACATGTATATTAAATAAAAGGTTTTTACAATCAGTAATAACTGACTTATTTGTATTACATACGTAAATATAAATGTATCTGTTCAAGTGTTAATATAAATATTATGTAATCGCTACTACTTGTTTTCCATTTGTTACCCAATGTTATATACTCTTTAATTCTATGGATAATGGGTATAATCAATAGCGTAACCGCAGCAGTTCATCACTTGAAAGAAAACGGCTTATCAGGATGATAAGCTGAGGTCCGGGTTACCCCTTACCCATACCAATGCCCCATCTTCCTCCGTCTAACAAACAGATAAGTGTCACTCGACAAGGCATATAAAAAATAAAAAAAAAAAATAAAAATAAATAAAAACAAACCTAGAAATCTAAGCGAAAAGGTGAAAAATACCAAAAGAGTTTCTTCTTTGGTTCTGCACCCGTATATTGTAGATTGTTGTTGTGCCATATGCCGAAGACTTCTTAAGAAGTGCCGCTTGGGTCTCTCTCTCTGTTTGCTAGAAGATATCTATTTATTTGGACTACTTTCGAAAAAGAACGAGGCACTTGAATGTGTCAAACACCCAAGTTGTATAAGCTAACCAAAGGCATCCACTTACCTTTCATTTATATAGATGTGGGACCCACTCATTTAATAGGGGAAGAGCTTACGAACTACTCCAATGCTTGAGCTCTTGTTGAGTGTCATAGACATCGTAAATGTGGCACTGATTCTGATTGTATTTCAAGTAGCTAGATTATATGGCCATTTAGTAAAAACAAACAACAATATATATATGTATATGTATTTATATATATATTTATATAGATATAGACATTATATAGAGTTACTACTTGGGATTTAAGTCCAATATAATCGTTTATTAAATCTAGAGTAAAGTTATTTGTTAGCTTTGAAGTTACCGATTGAAAAGTTGGGGTTGTCTGCCTACTACATAGTTAAATAGTACTGATAATGTAATATTTATTTAAGAAGATGAAATGCTTACCCAGAGTTGACCTAGTAAGGAAAGTAGGGGAAGGGCAACCGTGATAAGAAGAAGGTTTTCTAATGACACTCCAATAATATTTAATATCTATTTGCAAAGATTACTACAAAGTTTTTAATATGGATAAATCTGAACCAAAGAAAAATTTTGGATATTTTATTTAACGTAATACAAGCTGTTAGGGGGTCTCTTTTAAAGAAAGATCTAGTTAAATAATTTAATTTTTTTTGTTTGCTAGATCATTTGGATTTTATCATACTTATTTGCGCTTGTTTAGCCAAGAATTGAAAAATTTTCATAGATTATTTGATGACTTTAAGAACTAGAAATAAATTGTGACTTAAGGTGCAATTTTAGTCTAAAGATCACAAACTTTCAAAAGAAACTAATTCTTATTCTAATTTCTCTGAATAAGTCCAAAAAATGAACTCTATAATATATAACCAAATCCCCACAATAGAATAGAAAAATCTCTTAACCACAATCTCAGGCTGCCAAATAGATTAATGGGTTTATTTTCTAACCTGCTTCTAGTACACACTAAACCATGACCGTTTGTCTATATATGTATATATAACTTTTTATTCGGATTCATGTGTTTCGACCTTCGTCCATTGGCTTGAACGTATGTCGCAAATTATGTGACGTTTTGGCGTTGAAAGCGTTCACTGAACAAAATGATTTTATAGCATGAGCGAGCCTTTCGTAAAAACCACTTGAAACCATTCGCCCATATGCTGCCATTTGTGACAAAAATTGCACCAGGACACGCCATAGCAGCAGAAGCAGCAGCAGCAAAAGCAGCAGCAGCAGCAACAGCAGGGGGACAAAGGATGAGTACGTAACAGATCAGGGGTTAGTTAGGAAGATGCTGCTGGCTATGTCGTTTGTTGTCGTTAATGCCCAATGGGTGGCAAATTGTTTTTTATTATCGGGCGAGACGACATCCCCCTCCTATCTGATTCCATCTCTTCCTTTTACTCATCCCCTTTTCAGTGTGTGTATGTGTGTGTGTGCGTGTGTTTGTGTGAAAGAGTAAACCTTTCAGTTCTGTGTCGATTGCGTGAATAAAACTTTAATGGAACGACACAAATCCCATCGTTGTCTTTGGTGTTTCCTAATGCAAAGTAATTGAGTGCGAAAATGCCATCGGTTTGTCAGGCGGGGTTTCGCTCTCTTTTTTTTATTATTTCTTTTTGTTTCTCTTTATTTTTCTCTGTCTCTTTCCCTATTTATTTTTTTCTTTCTTTCTTTTTTTTGTCCTGTGGTCTTGCCTTGGAATTTTTGATACTTTATGTCCCGACACATATTTCAAGCCGTAAGCAAGCATAAAGAATGGCGCACACAGTGCACTTAAAATGCAACCCATTGGGGAGTTGTTTAAAAAAAGAAAAACAAAAAAGAAAGAAGAAAAACTCTGAAACGACCAAGCTTTAAAATGGGCAAATGACTTTTGACAGTGTATGTGAAATGTATGGTTACTACACGACATGTGGGTGGAGCAATAGTAGAAAGAAAACTCTGACTGGAACTACTGAGAATTCTCTCTGACTACTGTCACATGGAGCTCACGTAAATAGTTGATTGCACGTCTCAATTTTGTGCTGAATCTCAACTGAAAACTTGCAGCTAAGTTGACTTTATGGTCTCCAATTTTCTTTTTTTTTTTTTTTGGTTTTTTTTTGTGCAATATAGGAAACGTGACCATGCAGTTATGGGTTCCAGGAATACAGATTGAATTCAGACAAAGTCTGCCCAAAATATACATATAAAGTTTATTTCAGAAATTGTAGTTCAACGCCAATCAATTTAATTGTTTTGCCTAAATAGTTTAATGGAGTTTTAATTATAGTTTTTGACTTAATCGATGCTCTGGAGTATTTAAAAAGACAGTTAATGATATGATTATGTATTGGTCAACTTTTGAAAGAATATAATGAAAGCTACCTGAGTTAGTTGTATGTTTTAAATCACCGGTCCAATTAGAAGTCAAGTGTATGGAACTACCTATTTTTAGCCAATAAAACAAAATAAAATATATTTGTATTGTTAAAATCTTCTTCAAAGTAAAATATTACCAATTCAAGGAGTTAACAATTGAAATAAAAATTTTAAAAAAATATTTAAATAAATATCGGAATGTAATAATGTTTAGAAATTATGAAAAGGAACCCGCTTCGTAATTTGATGTTTGTTACATTTCGAAATAAAGAATTAACCTAAGGAAATATTTAAAATGATGATTATAAAAAATTTGTATAATGGATGAGGTCGAATCTGGATAATGGATTTAAAATACGTTTTAAAAAATAGTAAAATTTTAATTAACATGCCTAAAAACTAAGTTTCAAATCAAATCTATATATCTAAATAGATGTTTAAGTAAATTGAAATGGATGAGAAAAAGTGAAAGTATTTATTTAGTATTTATTTATAAAGAAATATCAGTGGTAAACTAAAGTTTATTTTTGCTCTAAAGAAAAAGAATGCAGCAAACTCCAATCCCTGCATCCCTTATTTCAATGAAAGGCCACTGCCTATTTATTTTTGCCTCCCCCCAAATCCATTTTATGTCCGTTTTTATAAATATGGCAACGTCCATTTTTGTGGCTGATAATTCAACAAGAGGCCGGAATGGCTAACCCCCCCCCCACAGCAATCCTTGCTCCCCATATCCTTGCTACAACCCCCCTCTCCCCTTCCACGAAAGTATTTTCAACCATTTCTACGCCATCTTGGCTTCATCAAACGCACACAAAAGCCCCCATAAAGGCAAAGCCAAGATAATGGCAGCCAGCATTTCCCTTCTCTCTCTCTCTCCCTTTCCCATTCTTTTTCTGTCTCTTTTACTACTCACTATGGTTTCGATTCAGCTCAGGAGGCAGCAGGCAAATAAAATGGGCACCAAACGAAGTCGTTAGAACACTCCTCCTCCCCCACAACCCGCTCTCCAACCGCCTACGCCTAGGACGTTTTGTGCGAGCTTCAAAAAAGAGAGGAGAAAAAAAAAAGAATTGGAAAAGAAGCAAAGAAGGAAATCACCCCAAGTGTGTATTTTTATAGAGACCGCAATAAACCTTTTTTTTCTCCTTTTGCTTTTTTTCTGCCTTGTGAATACGAAAAGGTTGATGAAGTTGCAGTTGAGACACAATACAAAAGAAACGAAAAAAGCAACAACAAAATCATCGAAAGAAAAAAGCAGAAGAAAAATTCCTAACGGACAGGACAACTCCGGCAAGGCCGAATTTCTTTTACCCTGTCTTATTGAGACTTTCAGTCATGTTAATCGAACCCAACTTAAACTAACTTCTAATAATTTCCTTAAGTTTTAAAATCAATTAAAAATATAAAAAATGATCAAAATAAAAATACAGGAAATTCTACACTGAAAATGGGAAAACTTACAAATAACTAAAATTTATAAGGAATATACCGAAAAAAGCTTATATCATAAGACATTAAATTATAATATATTTATTCCTATTAATCTTAACTTATAAATATTTCTCCTCATTTAATTATTGGTGAAAAAAAAGAATATCTAAAAAAAATATTATCTAAAATTTAATTGAAATGGAAATTGGAATCGGAAAAAAGAAACTGAATTTGAAAATTTCAATACATTAATGTTGCAAGTTAGTGATTTATATTTTTTTATTGGATTTTATTATAATTCATCTGCTTTGATTGATAAGCTCTAAAATTCCTTTCACAAATGTCCTTGGACATTCAAGTTAAACATATCTTATACCAACCGGTTCTATAAATTATAGTTTGGGCACATCGTATACATATTGTATACATTATAAACACTAAGCTGATCAATTATTTATATACTTTTGATAGCCTAGAAACATTGTCCTTTTGTATATTGTCTAATTCTATATTGTCTAAATTAATGTACCCTTTCTTCAAGAGAATACTAAGAAAAAGAAAAATAAGAAGAGTTGTCCATAACCATAAAGGAGGCTCAACGAAGTGGGTCCGATTGATGGGCAGCAAGCACTATATAGATACATACATATACATATATATATAGGAGAAATAGCAGCGGCACTCAAAATTGGAAATGTGATGTGGTCCTTCTGCCTTGGTTTCATTTCTAAGCATGCGCCTCCTGCCTTTTTCTTTTATATGCTACATGTACAATACGACATGGGCTTGGCATGTCGCAGTCGTCGTCGTCGTCGTCGTCGTCGTCATCCATCCATTCTCTGTAACCTACCCATCCCACCCTTACACCCTCACTCCCCCCTTTTCTTTATCTAGTTGTTTTTGCCATTTTATAGCTCCGGTCAAGGGTGCCTCGTCTGTTGGTCAGCTTGCAGCTCGGACTTGACGCTTGAATGGCTGCCAACGAGTGCGCGCTCTTTTGTTTGCCAACGAAAAAACAAAAAAAAAAAAAAAATAAAATAAATATAAAAAAAAATATCAGCAAAACTGAATGCTTTTTGCCAAAGTAGCCAAAAGCCAGCGTAAAAAATGGAAAATACCGAGAGAAAATAGAAAATAGAAAATGTGTGTAGCAGCGGCACGGGGTCCCATTGTTTAATGGCCGTCAGCTGGAATGTGCGCCCATAAATTGAAAAGTTATTGTGTTGCACGGCCCGGAGCTGCTCTAACCCTCCGTTACCCCCACTCCCCATACCCATCCCCATCTCCGTTTACTCACTCCTTGCAACCTGCATTGTCCTAACAAGCAGCTTGTAGTTTTTTTTTTGTTTCGCCTTGGTTTTATTCTTTGTGCCAAGCGCTCAAATTGTTGAAGTAACATATTTGACAGTTAATTTTTGGTATAAGCAAAAATTTTTCTTTTTTTTTGTACAAGTTGTGGTTTCAGTTTTTTCTTTTCATTTTCCCTCAATAGGAAATAATGTGAGTCAGAAATAATTCTACGAAAATATGTTAAAATATGGTGTTAAGTTAGACTAAATGATAATATGTTTATATGAAGTCAAGGTTACACCTGTATAATCCATATAATTAACATTAGTAAGAAATTTACCTACTAGATATAATAATAACTAATTTATATTTAAAATTTTGAGATTTTCAATTTACAAAAACAAGACAATCTTTTTAACTCTAAATTTTTGCGTATTTATAAATTTAACAATTCTTATTAATTGATATTAAAATTGTTTACTTTCAATTATTAGCTAGATATACATTTTCTTCCTTTTTATCTTGATTTATTTATCATTTAGATTTACGATTTAAGCTTTAAGTTCGCTTCAATAATATCATTTAAAGAACCACTTATTGAATCGAAATAACCTAAAGAACATGAACCATTATGAAATACCAGATATGTCTTAAAACTCTAATTTTTAAGAGCAATTAATAATTAGCAATGGTTAACTAATTGCCTACATATTGGGTTAGAGTTGTTGTGTTGCATATAATAAATTTTCTCAACCATTGAGTAAAGGTTTTAGTATACACGATGACTTTCATTTACTCTTTTACCTAATAGGACAAAAATATATACGATATACATATTCACAGCTCTTTGATTCCTTTGATATGACAAGATTCTCACATAAATAATGAATAGCATCATTAATAATTTGCATCTATATCTGTATGTTGAAAGGTCTGTCTAAAAGATAGTGCTGAAATTCCTTTTTACATATCATGCTAACATTTCTAATTACTCTACCGACTGAACCATCATTTAACCATTAAATTAGAAAGATCAAATAATTTAAAAAAAACACGAATATAGTATAAAAAGCTATTAATTTATTATTTAGTTAACTGATTTACTAACTCAACTATGAATTGCTTATAGAAAATAATCCTTAAACTTTCAAAATAAATTCCGAAAACTTCTTGCATTTCAAAATGCAACCCTTTATCAAAAATTCCCATAAATATTGTGCTTTTTATTCTTTTATTTAAATGTGCCACCACAATTATAAAATTAGAAATATGTTTGTTTCTACATACACGTATACATATGTATATATATATATATATATATATATATAAATGTTGGCAAAGAAAAGCACAGTTAACACCTCGACAAAAGCTTAATAGGGACACAAGTAAATGAAGAGCAACAAGAAGGTGAAACGAATGCATAAAGTAAATTATAATAGGCATAATAAAAACATGGCAAAAACACCCAAGCCAAGTTGAGACCAAAAGACAGGAGAGGTGACAAGAGGTGTGGAGAGGAGAGCAAAGAAGAGCAGGCCAACAACATGTCACAGGGCTTTGTTGGCACTTACTCTGAATGCTTACGGGGCCCCCGTAAGTGCTCACCGGACGGAATTAAATGCAAACGCATTAAAAGGTGCCCAAAAAGACTTTCACCTTGGCTTAAGTTCTGGGTGTGGGCCAAGTCACAGCTGTGTACAGTGGTTTTGGTTTCCTTCGTGCCTTAATATTGCATGAGTGGAGAAAGAAACATGAGGGGGGACACAAGCCAGGCAACATTTTTAATTATGAAACACTAAAAGTGGCAAAGCCAAAGTGCAATGTGGCTGGAGTACAAGAACGTCGAAGGAGTAAGGTGAAGTAAGGTGGCGAAAGACGAAAGAACGACCATTGCTATTAACTTAAACGCCTCTTTTTGCCGCTTAATGGAAATGAACCTCATGTTGGCATAATGGTTTTGGTGGGAGTAAAGATGGCATTTGTCTCTCTCTACGTTGGTTAACGGTTGTTCGTGTTAACACGGCCTAATTGTGGAGTGTGGAGTGTGGAATGGTATAGAATGGAATGTATTGGAGCAATAGCAGCACCTGGTTGACTAGGTCTCCACTTAGTCTGACATGAGTCCTCTAACCATATCAAGTTACTCTCACCTTAATTGCAGGCACGTGTGAGTTATAGAAGTGAGGCCAATGCCAAGTCAAGTGCTCTGCCAGCAAAAAAGTTCACAAAGTGCGGAAAACAGAGTTGTGCCTAAGCCGATGACTGACTTTACCAAGTTTCCACGCTTCTAATATTTCCATATGACGACGCGTGGCATTCACTGATGATGAGTCGTCGTCCACTTAACGATAGGCGATGGTTTGGTTAATCTCCCTTTGACTCCCTCTTCTGCCCTTCTCTTGTTACAGTTGGTTTTAGTTTTTATTGCAACGCTTATTTACCAGGCTCGTAGGTCCACACCCCTATATACATATATATACATGTATGTATATATATATCATCTAGGTCCAGGTTGAGGAAATAATGCAACAGTTGATCCGCTGACTGAAGTTTTACTCTCTCTTTCTCTCTCTCTCTGTCTTTCACTCTCCGTCTTGTTTTTCTGTTTTTATTTTTTGAAGGGTTGGTCGGAAATTGATTAAGGTCATTATGCAGTTGGGTAGAGTCGCTCGACCGACTACAACTACTGCTGACTGACTGACTGACACTTAATCCCAGCGGCATAATCAGCAACATATTGTAGCAAAAACTTCTTCAACGATAAAAAAAAGTAGCAGAAATTTTACACCCCATCTTTATGTGAAAGTGTATCTGTGTGTGTGTGTGTGTGCAAGGGGAAGGGAGCAAAAGGTTAAACGGCATGGATGAGACTTTTGGAAATTTTATGGCTTACCCATTTTTGTTTAACAATAAACTTGACTGTCTGTCTTCACCTAAAGCCGCACAGAGAGGGATATAGAGTGAACGAGAGGGAGGCAAAAGGGGCGGACTAGGAACACAGTTTTGGGTGCGCCTCTTTGCTTTTATATTATTCATGAGGCTTGGTAAAACGAAACCCCCCATCAAATTTTTGGTCTTGATTCCAAAAAAACTAGAAATAATTTAAACTTTTTTGTTTTCCATATGGGGCAAAGTGATCCAATCTTTTGTTAAATTCAAACATAGTCCGAAAGGTCCATAAATGAAAAAAAGAAACGAAATCCAAATGACAGGAAAGAATAAAATAATAAAAGAAAACCCTTGACAGCAACAAGTGAAACAAAAAAAAAAAAAACAACAGCAAACAAAAACGAAAAGGAAAAAAAAATTGATTCAACCTGTCCTATTAAAGGCCTACCCCATATAGATGTAAGTACATAGAACGGTTATACGCCCCTTAAATGCTGCAAATGTTTTTATTACATTAAAAGCGTTAACATTAACGGTATATAGAGCATATACAAAACGAAGACAAAGCCACGACGTTGCGGGGGTGCACCCTCACAAACACATACATGAACATACACACACACATATACACACACACCAATACCAATATGTCATCAATGCAAGCGAGTCACAGTCCACAGTCAGAAAGCTACCACCCGCAACCCTAACCATGGCTATGTTAACACCCGAGATGACTACAATGACGATAAGAACGAGGATATGGACATGGACGAGGACAATAACTTGGGGTTGTCCTTAAATAGAGCGAGGCTATGAATATTTCCTGTGTTTTGCGTGTATGTTTTGTCATGAGTTGTGGGTAGCGTCCTCTCAAAACAAAACAGCGGGATTTTGTCATAAATGAGCCTGGCGGTTGGTCTGATCGGATATACTTTGCTTATTTGTATAACCATGTGGAAAAACTATCGCACAGTGGGTGAAGTAAACCATCTAAATGTAACGCTAATATATATATATACATATGTATATATGTATGCATATTAAATTACCAATTACTACAAACGTACATAATAAATATTGAAGAGAACATAAAATACAAGTAGAGTGTTGTTAAGCTACATGAAATTCCTGCAGTGTTGGTCAATTAGAACAGCTGATTATTAACTTGAACAAATTTTTTTCCGTTTATAATCTTGAATGAAAAATAAATTTTTTTTAGCATTAAGACCACTGTAAAGTTTTCTAGCTGCTGTATTCTTTGGGTTGACTTTGTGAGCGAACCAGGAAACTCAATGGACATATAACATCAGGCAAAGAAGAAAGAGAAAGACAGAGAGAGAGAGAGAGGGAAAGAAAGAGGGCAAATTATTTTTATTTTTTTTTTTTTTTTTTTTTTTTTGGTTACCCCAGCTCTCTGTTTTGCCCTTAGTTGACTTTGTCGAATTGATTTCGTTAGGGAAACAGAACAACAAAAGGCATCAGGAGACGGAGACACCCTTGAAATGTGCTCTTACCAACCATCCATCCATCCATCTATCCTTCCTTCCTTCCTTCCTTTATGCGGCACGTTCTTTACTTGGTTCGTCCCTTTTGCTGGTGATGTTTCCATTTGTACAAAATAGAGCACTTAACGGGGAAACTGCAAACAAATTATTGCACTTGCTGTCACCAGAATGTGCCCCGCCCACCAATTCGCATCCATTCGCATGATGCCGCTATGCATACACTTAAAGGATTACAAGCGGATCTGTCGCTTGTTTGCCGCTAAATGGACGCATTTACTCGCCGACACTGGCGATAGAGAGCCAAGGGAAAGAGCTAACAGGGGGGTAAAGTTGGAGGATACAATAGCCGCGCTTTTATGGCCAATGAATAGATGAATGAATGCATGACAAACTGACTGAATGACTGAATGACTGCCTGACTGACTGGCTGACTGAGCTGGTGGATGCCATGAAGTTACTTAATGGATTTGGTTAAGTGCTGCATTGACATTTTGATAAATGCTTTGGAACAGATGCGGATACGTTGCGTTTGAAATGGGCGTTGCCTGGGCGCTCCCAGATCCATATAGTCCTTGTATTCGCCGTCATCCTTTTGGTGGACAACGGAGACGAAGCTTATGATAAATAGTTTTCCCACTTTGAAAGCCCAAGAATGATAAAACCCCTTATAAGCATAGTTAAGCAGAGCGTTAAAAGCGTTTTTCCTCCTACACTTCCCCCCCATCCTTACCTTTTAATCTGGGTTTTGTTTGAAATCTATTAAGCAGAAAACTACCTCGAGGTGCATAATTACTCTATTTAAGTTGAGTCTTGAGTAACGATTTTTTCTCTAGCCATAAAAGAAAAATTAAATCCGCTGCCATTAGTAAAACTCTTTGATGGAAATAACTTAAAGCAATATCAATAATACAAGATTAATGTATAGGATGTATATAGGTATGTATAGGAAAACTTGACAAATCAAGAAACAAATTTTATAGTGTCTATCATTCGATTATCTATTATTTTTTGAAGAAGTTCTAAGTCTTAGTAGATATTATATTTTTTTTTTTCGATTTAAGCTTAATTAAACACTTTGCTAAAAGGTTTTACGTTTAAAAAATTATTAATTTTTAAAAATTTGAATTAGGTTTGCAAATATCAATTTTTAAATTGATTAATTTTGATTTGCATTTTTAAAAGCGATCTAATCCGAGATTGTAAATGCTAATTAAATTGTGAGAATAGTCATTGTATATCTTGGAATCATCCATATCAGGAGACTTCCATTTAAATTCCAATTGAATTATCTGTTAAAAACTATTTTGCTTTTTAAGTAATCGTCTCTGAAATTGGTACTCATACTCATGTATGTGTCATGCACGAATTCTTGGCTTGAAAAACGACACGAAAGTTTTTTAACAAAACTTAGAGTAATCCGCACAAAAGTATTTCAATAAAAATTATTGTAACACTCTATAAAAAATACTTTTCGGCAGAAAAAACTAACTCTGGTTTATTTTCAAAGACTAAACACTATTTTTAGTTCCATTCTTTCCCAATTTTTAATGACTGCTTTTGATTTTTTGAAAATGGAGAACAATTAGTTCTACTTTTTTTAGGGGTAATGAATGAAAACTTTGCAATGCAAACTCAGGCTAATTAAGGCTGATTTAAAGGAATCAGACCCCTAAATTTCTCTAGAAATTGCAATTTTTATCTGCATTAAGACCTATATAATTTTTAATTCCGTTTATATTATTCGTATCTGTTGTTATTTAAGTTTTGAAAGTTTCTGACGTAGTTTCTTACTACAGAACTTGACGTTCATTTTAGATTAAGCTTGTAATCGAAGATTACATATAAGATTCGATTGTAGTCGAACTAAATATGGCCTAAAGAACATCGGACAAGTACTTGACTATAAATTTCACTGATTTTTTAAAACTAAGCACGGCAAGGGACGTGTGTGTGATTTTTCCCCTGCGTTTTGTGATTTTGTTCCCTCGTCTCGAGCCGTACATTATGCGATATGCGCCTAACCTCGGTCGGTTGGGCGGGAGGTGTAGACATTTAGTGCACCCGTTGGGACTCCCGCAAAACAAAAATGTATATTTATATATATATATAAATTTTTAAATTTTTTTTATTTTGTTTTTTTAACTTATTTATATTTTATAAAAATAATAATAATAATAATAATAATGTGAAAAACAAATTATCGTAAAACAATCGAAATTCAGTGAAAACCCAAATTTCAAAATGAAAAATTTGCAAGGGTATACAAACTGTCGAGATGACAGATGTTTGCACATCCTTCTAATTAATAGAGATTTATACTTGGCTTATATTCCCTAGGTTGAATTCAGAAAGTTAATAATTATACAATTTTATTTAATTAATTAGGCATGCGACATCCATTTTAAACCATCTTTTTAAGGGAAAGATCCTCATACTATATGTATTTATAAGGCAAAGATCTTCATATTATCCATCTTGGTTATCTATCCATCATTTCATTTATTTGGAATTTATATAGAAGAGAATAGAAGCTGCTTAATACCTATGGTATCTATATACAGGTTAATTAAATAACAGCCAGAGTTGTGTTGCCTAATCTAAAGCAAAGTTAAATGAATTTTTAAAAGTTAAATGCATTATACACATAATAACGAACTGTTGTTTTTTTTTTTTTAGCAGATAGTAGGCATATTTTGCAACCCTGTTTTTAAGCTTATGGACTTCATTCATCCAATCATCATCGTTCTGTTTTGGCAACCTTTTCCCACCCTTGATTACAAAACAAAGTGTCAATTTTATTTGTATCTATCTGCGTACTGTGTTTTTATTTTAATGTAGTTGCCCTCAAATGGCAAAACTTTTTGTAATGTTGTTTTTTGAAGTGCCTCTAATTAGATAATATGCGGCCTCGTTCTATATGTAAAGTTACCAAAGTTCGTGCAGATGACGGCGCCGCATGGTGGTTGCCTATGCAAAGTGACGACGCGTGCAATGGGCCCTGCCCAGCACCAGTGTTAGCCCCAGACCCAGCAGGTCTCATCCCGAAAATATAATCGCATAAAAAAAAAAGGCACAAATGTACAAAAAGGCAAAGTCAAGTCAAAAAGGCAAGAGCATAAAAAAAAGAGCGTTCGCTAGTGCTAGCGCCACTGCCACTGCCACTGCCACCACGTCAACCACGAGCAATTTGAATCCTAATGGATGCGTGCGCCATGGCCAAACGACTGGCACGCACGCGATGAGGCCACAGCTGGCTCAGCTCTGACGCTGATGCCGAGTGCGGCACTAACAGTGCCCCTGGTGTAGGTGTAAAGTTCACGTGTGCCCACTTACCAAGCCCACTCTGACTACTCTGCTACTCTGCTACTCCTCATTCCCCCATTCCCCCTCTCGTTTTATTAATGCTTTTGGAGTGCTTTCAATATTTTATCGCGCATTTTGTGCCTCTATGCCATCGGTTTCCGGCTCCTGGTACCAGGACCATCGTTGTTGTTCTTGTTGTTGTTGTATATCTATCGGCTTTTTACCCCTTTACCGTTTTACCTTTCCCTTTTTTAACCCGCTGTTGTCTGTCTGGAGTGCATCGCGAACGTTGCGTAATAACTTTTAGTTGGTCACTTTGGCTTCGCCACCCATTTCTATTTCTATTTATTATGATTATGACTTTCGAGTAGCGGTAGCGATCGGTGAGGTGAGGTGACTTTTATCTAAATGGGTCTTTTGTTTGGTTTCGGTTATTTATTCATTCTTTTTTTTTTGCAGGCTAATGGCGTGGTCGAACTGCTTCTTATATTTGTATGTTTGTGTATATATAAATATGTATATGTATGATTTTGTAGTTGATTATAGACATTTCTGACCAAAATAGAGTTGTCAACCATATATTATTCTTCGGTTATATGTATACACATGTATTTAGGGTTAAGCAATTATGTTGTCATTCCAATTACTAGAAATTATTGAACAGATGTCAGCAATTGACTACAAGTGGAGATTAGGAGTCAATCAAAATAATATAAAATAACAGAGTAGTTTGCTTTTTATTAGGCATTAAAAACGAAAAAGTTACAATTTAAATTACTAATCATTAAGAAGAAATTTATTTATTTTTTGAAGATAAAGTACTTCTCCAATTTTCTTTCAGAAAATGTTTTATATTTAAATTTGCATTTTGGATTCGAATTATACTATTATTTATTGTAGAGGATTTTTCTATGATTGCTCTAATTTTCTTTCAGAAAATGTTATTTAAGTTTTCATTTTGCATTCAATTACATTCAAATTTATTTATGTAGATGATTTCTATAATTGATAATTACTTATAAAAAATAAGTAATATATTTTATAATTAAATGGTATTTCAATATTATGGTGATTGACTAGAAGACAGTGAACTAGTGGATTGTTTGTTTTAGCTGTTATCTATTCCAAGTGTCAACTTGTCTTATGGGACAAAAGGTTAATATAGCATTGACTGTGATATCCTTTTTTGAGTCATACTATATGGGTTATCATATTAGTATTTAGAAAATTTGACGGCTTTGAATACATTAGAGCGTCTAGGCATATGAGCTTTAGTGGAAAACTTGTCTGTTTCACTGCTTATAGGTAAAAAAAATTCCGTAATTAATATTTAAGTAATAATATTATCTCTAGAAACTTCTTGTTTTTTTTTGCTAATCCAAAATATATTGTTTAAATTAACTGTCTGTCTCATATATTTACATATTCGTAGATATAATAAAATTGGAAGGACAAATTCATTGAATTATACAAAAGAGTAAATGAAAATTGTTAGATTTTGGCACCTTTTTACATTTTCGCCTTTATTTTAACGGAATAAAATTTTGAAAATGAGAAGTTATTTTGGTGACTATCTTATATTAATTATTGTTATTAGTTTAAAAGTAATAATACAGAAATAAATAATGATTATAAAGTTATATTTTTAAACGTTATGAAGATAACATAATACAAAGGAAAAATTTTAAAAAGGCTAGCCGACCTGCCATTGAACATACCTATATGACACGACCAGTATAGATAATTTGAGATTATTAAAAATATTTACTTAAAATTGCATTCAATGAAATAAACCCTAAGCCTTGTACAGAGAAAAAAAAAGGTTCTTTAAACTTCATTTTTATTCTTCAATTTAATTAACATGAAATCGCTATAACTGATAGATTCTATGTTTGATTATTAAAGTGGAGTGTGTATCAACAGTTATATTCCCTTTCATATTTTTTGGAAATACATCATTGTAATAGAAATGTTCATGGAATACACATTGACAGAGATATTGTATATCTATTTCGTGGCGAAACTAAACAAAAATCTCCTACAGCTATATCAGGGTTATTGTCATAGAAAAAAGCCATAAAAAGAGGAGAAGAGAGAAAAAAATGTTGAAAAGCAGATGGGATATTTACATGGCTGCCGTAGGCACAATGGCAACAAAAAAAAATGGCGGCTTTGGTCGCAATCGAAGGCTGAAGTAGAATTTATGTTGTAAATTGCGTGTATGTCGAACAAGTTAAAAGAAAGCATCCACTCACACACACAGACACACATATATATATATAAGCAGAGTAAAACACATACAAATACAATCAGGCAGACTTACATTTGAATGTGTGTAAGCATTATCTGGGGACCAGAACTCTATGTTGGTTGAATGAGCTTAAATCTGCTGGCAACCTGGCAAAGGTAGCCCGAAAGCAGGGATTATATACGGTAGAGTCAACTGTTGTACGTGTGTGTAAGTATATATATGTATGTATATACGTTGCTCTATCTCTTTTCCCAAATCTCTTCCTCTCTCTCTCTCTCTCTCTCTCTCTCTCTCTCTCTCGCTGGCAAAAGGAAATATTAAAGAAAGTCTTTTCAAAAATTCATATAGCCCGCCCAAAACAAAGCAACATACCCAAAAATGAAAATAAAATAAAAATGGAAAAATAAGAAAGAAAAATAAGCTCTGACATAGTGTAGGTGGACACAAGGCTGTGCAGCTTGTTGCATAATCGGACGAAACACTCATCAAGCGTCGAGAAGTTGGTAAAGGAGGAGCTATGGTAATGGTGGTCAGGACGATTCACATACAAAATGGCTCTGCCTCTGCACATCCTAGTGCTCCTCCTTTTTCGTTGTCTTGTGTCAAATTCACTTGGGCTTTGGCTTGTCGTGTTTTTAGCTCCGCTCGGCGTTAAAACTTGAAAGCGTCATACACTCGTACTTCCCCCTCCAACCCTTCCCCTTCCCCTGTTGTTCTCCCTTTCAAGCTTATACGCTTTCAGTTTGCTTTTTTGGTTTTGTAAGGTTTTTGGCCATATGGCTCCAACAGTAAGTTGTTGTATATGAAGGCATTAGCCCATATGGTAAGCATATTCTTTTCAGGCAAAGTATTCAGCAACTCATTGTGCGCTTTACCATTAAATTTTCAACTAAAATGGTGGAAATTGCTTGAAATCGCTGGAAAGTATGCTATAGAAAATGTATAATATTTAAATTAAAGTACAAAAATAAAATTTTAAGTGATAAAATTGAATATATGAGAAAAATATTTGTGGCTATATACAATATACAAGAAAAAATTAAAAAATTTAAACTGTTGACAGTTTAATTAGTTTAATAGGTTCGTTTTTATTTTAACACTCAATATTTGATTAATGTTAATCAACTGAGAGGCAAATTGTTGACAATTTAAGACTGTATTAATCACCATCCAAAAATTATGTCGAATTAGTATTGATTCGACATAAAAATGTATGAGTTTTTTGTTAGTAGGTCACAAAATATTTCCACTGAAAAAAAGGATTTGCAAACAAGAAAAAATCACAATTTAACTTTGCGAATGAAAATAACGGTATAATGATTTTCCAAGACTCTTGAAAAAATATTAATTTCAATAATTTGGATTCCTTAAGTTATTTTTAAAAGTATGTAAATTTATATTGAGTTGAACCAATCTTAATTTAATAATAACTAAGCAAATTTTGATTGGTTAATATTAGTATCCGAAACTCGTAAACACTGTAAGGCTCTTAAAGTTGTGTTTAATATCATGTTTCTATACTACATACATTTAAGACAAACTTCTAAAGCATAAAAATCGATCGAAAACAAATTTAATGTATACGATTTTAAGAAGCTTTAAAAATATAAATTACAGAGAATACATATTTTACATCTACAGATAGAATATTTTAGAAAACTAATAGCATAATTTGTTAATTGTTATAAGCGAACTTTTAAGAACTACAAAATCGAATTACTATAATATTTACTCACATGCAACTGGACAGTTATGTAGGTAAAAAATTGTTGATAATTAAGCTTTATTAAAAATAACTTCTTAAATTGGTGACATTTTAACTACTATTTCACTTGATTCCTTAAATTATCTACTAAAGAGTGTTCCATTTTCCAAGTCGTATTTCCAACAGTCTGTATAATAGGCCATGACAATATAAAAATCGTATTCAAAAATAAAAGGAATTAAAAGCAAAACAAACAAAAACACATTGAAGTCGGTCTGTCAAGTCTGACAACAATAAAAATCCTTTAAAGCGGTCAACGTTCGATGTCGAATATCAATGTATAAGTACACATATATGTATGTATATACGTATATCTATACGTACATATGACTATGTACAAGTGTCTGTACTGTGGGTGTTTATGTGTGGGGTGTTTGGCTGTGGGTTGGGTGTGGGTGTGGGTGTCAAGGGGGCACGCACATTTTTGGCGTTGAAAATGGCCAAAAAGTGCAAAAGAGCTCGAACACTTTAGTACTCATAAGCGTCAGTTGCGACCCGAATGAGTGACTAACTGACAAACTGACGGACTGAGTAGCTGGCTGGCTGTCTGTCTATCTCCCTCTCTTTCACTCTCTCTGTTTGTCTGTCTGCCTGACTGACTCGTCTGTTTGGGTGGACATTTTGAGTGGGTTTCGGCGGCAATTGAAATAAATTTCTGTTGCGCAGACGTTGTTGCTCTTCTTGATCAGCCGGTCAGCAATTTAACTGCTTTAAGGTCATTTTACAGTTACGAAACAATGACACAACAATAAGCAATGGCAGCCAAGTGCACACAAAAACACACATGCACACATACACACATAGTAAGAACGACAGAAAGAGAGAGAGAAGAAAATGCACCACATTCATGTGTATAATTTTCATACAGAAATTCCCCAACGTGTGTGTGTGTGTTCGGTTGTTGGTGCAGGAAGAAGATGAGCTAAGCGAGAGCGAGACACAAGTAGAATAGGACTGTAAGAGTGAGTGGCAAGAAGTAAACAAAACAGGAGAAAAAAAACAAAACCAAACACAAGAAAGAAAAAGTCAAAAGCTGAAAAAGCTTTTTCAGAGACCACTCCCCGAAAACTGCAGGCAACGTCGACGCACACAACAAAACAACCAATCCCAGGCACAAATACACAAAAAGCAAAAGAAAACTCAACACACACACGCACATATACAAACATACATACAGAGGGAAATATAGAGCGAGAGCGAGAGAGAGAAAGAGAGAACAAGCGCGAAAGGGAGCGAGAGAGAGACAGAGTCACACAGACAGACATAAAGTGTTACAATGCAATTTCCCCGCCGTTGTTTTTCTATGTTTTTACTGTTGTTGTTGTTACTGTTGTTATTGTTGTTGTTGTTGTTGCCCGACCAACCCAAACTCAATTGTTGAGACATAGACAAAAAAGCACAAAACTCTGGAAAACTGGCACAAACCAAAACTCAAAATCTATGAGCAACAACAACAAGAACAAAAAGAACAAAAGCAAAAATAACAACAACAACAACAATAAATAAACCCCACTAACTAACTGGCACAGGGTGCAGCCAGCACAAATGTAGCAGGTTTCCAATTGGAAATGCAGCCGGATTTCTAAGGGTTGGGCTGAGATTATGTCAGCAACAGCAACAGCTACAGCTACAGCTACAGCCACATTCACTACTACAACAGCAGCAGCAACCCCAAAATTGTTCTGCCCTCAGTCCGGGTCTCTGGGTTCGTCAGTTTTCAGTTGCTTTCCAAGCGTCGACGTCGCCGCACTTGCCCACGAGTTATTCCGCTCGGTTCGGTTCAGTTCGGTTAGTTGATGGGTCCGTCGGTTAGTGGGGTACGGTCACTCCCACTGCACTCTTATAACTGTGATAACGGTACCACAAACAAATACCCAACGTGTTAACCGTTCATCCGTCGGCAACAAACCAAAGATACAAAACCAAAATCAAATACACAAAAGATCATGCAAAAAGAAAGAAAGGAAAAAAGAAATTAATAATATATAGAAAAATGTGACCGTAAATAAATACAATGAATTAAAGTGTTTAAGTGTTTAATTTACCAAAAAAAAAAAAAGAAGCTCCATCCTCACCACCTCCCCCAGTCATACAGGCATATTACTCTTACCCTGGGATTACATCTGAACACTCTTAATTATATTACTCAGGCATGGAACTTTTGAAACTAATGATGTTCAAAAGTGACTTTCTGTCCAATGGCAAATGTGATGATCGTGTACCGCCAATCAATTTAAGTCAATTGCCAGAGTTTTTGTTATGTAAGTTCTAATCAAACAAATAAAAAACAGCAAATGTTAACTAATCTTCTGCAAAAGATAAAAACATTAAGTGGAAAGAAATTTCTAATGCTAGTAAAACGGCTGACTAAATGAATAAAAGAACAGAATAGTTTTCAAATATTTCGATAGGTTACGTAGACTTCCAAGAACATTTGTAGAATAGTAAAATGTTAAAAGTTCCCAAGAAAAAAATTGAAAGATTTAACATAAAATACAAAATTATGAAATGAAATTAATGTTTTTAAGGGAAATTGTGTTTGTTACTTAAATTCATAATCTTTCAAATATGTTTTTATATGTATAAACATTTGTTGATGTCATTATTTAAACTAACAAAACAAATAAACTTGCAAGTGATTAAAAAGCAAGTGATTAAATTCATTAAATCGCTTCTAAATTATTAAATAGAAGTTTATAAATAATTGAAATGCGAAAATTAGGATTTACCATTATTTTAAAGTCGGAATTCCATTGAATACCAAAATTATGGTATCCACTATATAGACGTTGAAAAAATCAATAGAGATTCTTGTGTGTTCTTGTATGAAAAAATATTTAAACATTTGAATTTTATAAGACATTGCATAATGCATAGAAAATTTTTTGCAAGAAAGTAATTCTGTGTGAAAGAGTATATATTAAATCACTTTTTAAATGCATAGTACTCAACTAGTATTTATTACTTCTGATATCCTTGTTGTAAGTAAGCAACACGATTAGAAAGTTGACTCACATTAAATATAGAATTTGTACTTGGAACATTTAAGTATAAAGAGTTGATATTATTCTATTTTTTAGTCAATTAAGTTAATAAACTCACAGTTTACTCTGATTAAAGTTCTAAAATTACGAAATCGATTTGTTTTAAAACGCCCTAATAAAGCAAAACGAGTAAAATGTTTGCCAAGTTAGGTGCTGGAAAAAAATTTTAAGTAGTCCCAAACTAGAATTAGGACTTAATATTATTTATTTATTGACTTTAACCTTAATTAAAAAGTAAAGCTTCCCCAAAATGGTTTTAAAACGTATTTAAATCTTAGATCTTTGAAATGTAGAAGACGGACTCTTCGCGTGAAAAATAAACGTTGCCTGTTGCGAGGTTCTTAATGAAGGAGGAAATTCTTTTTAGAATAATAAAATTGAGAAAGGCTTTTAAAGTTTTAATTATCTATAATACAAAGGATATATAAATCAATACTTATAATCACTTAACTTTGATAAAAAATGGCTACAAAATCATCCCGGAATGATCACCAAAAGTATTATTTTCAGCTTACCGTGTCTAATAAGCCAATAAAAGATTTAAGTATTTAATCTTTAAGGTCAAAACTTGGATTACTATTGTTTGGAATTGGTTACATAAATCATATTTGTTATTCATTCCCACACTCTTAACTATGAACTATTCATCTTATATAGTGCAATGAAAGCATCTACCTTTAATATTTAGAGTTAATATCCCACAGATGTACTTCTGGATACTATTCTATGAAATTTTAAGTGTTTTTTAAAATTTCCATCAACTATATAAATCTTAAGATTAAATTCTTGCAGAGTTTCATGTTTCAAATTTATATTTTAATGTTTTATTGTATATAGGCACTTTTTAAATAGACGACAAAACAGTTTCAATTTATAAAATCGATCAATTAACATAACAAAAATAAAAAAAATTGTGTTGATTTAATTTTGTTCAGAAACGATTCGAATTCTCTGCTTTGCATACAATAACAAAATAAATCAAATAAAATGGGTAGCGACTAACTAAACCATTAAATTAAAGATCCAACTGTATAGATTAATATATATTTATATTTTTTATGCATTTTTTTATTGCAGCCACAATACCCAAGTGTGGAGGATGCCACGAATTGATCCTGGATCGTTTCATTTTAAAGGTGCTGGAACGGACGTGGCATGCCAAATGCCTGCAGTGCAGTGAGTGTCATGGCCAATTGAATGACAAGTGCTTTGCCCGTAATGGGCAACTCTTTTGCAAAGAGGATTTTTTCAAGTAAGTAAATTTCTTAAATTTTCGATGTCGTTAGCTGTTATTGGCGTGTGGTAATTCCTGGTTTAATGAAAATTTCTTTTTGTGCCCTTGCCAATGTTTGGGTCGAACAGACGATATGGTACGAAATGTTCCGCTTGTGATATGGGCATACCACCAACCCAAGTGGTTAGAAGGGCCCAGGATAATGTTTATCATCTGCAATGCTTTCTGTGTGCCATGTGCTCACGAACACTAAATACAGGCGATGAATTCTATCTGATGGAGGATCGTAAACTGATTTGTAAGCGAGATTATGAAGAGGCTAAGGCAAAGGGTGCGTCCAATATTATACAATTTTAGTCTCCAATATAATCTTATCTCTCACAATTGTATAAATATAGGTCTCTATTTGGATGGTTCGTTGGATGGTGATCAGCCCAATAAGCGTCCACGTACTACAATAACCGCCAAACAGTTGGAAACTCTAAAAACCGCCTACAATAATAGTCCAAAACCCGCCCGACATGTACGTGAACAACTATCGCAGGACACGGGTCTAGATATGAGAGTGGTTCAAGTTTGGTTCCAAAATCGGTAAGATGACTATCAATCATATCGAAGGACTTGTTGAAACTTTATTTTTAATTGCAGGCGTGCTAAAGAGAAACGACTGAAAAAGGATGCCGGTCGTACACGATGGAGTCAGTACTTCCGCTCCATGAAGGGCAATTGCTCACCCCGTACGGATAAATTCCTGGATAAGGATGAATTGAAAGTTGACTATGATAGTTTCAGTCATCATGGTAGGCGAAAATTTCATAATTTAAATTAATAACCAAATACAAATTAATGAAATTTATTTTTACATAGATCTAAGCAATGATAGCTACAGCACCGTCAATTTGGGCCTGGATGAGGGAGCGTCGCCGCATAGCATACGTGGCTCCTATTTGCATGGCAGTTCGAGCCCTTCACAATATCCCCCAAGTAGCCGTTCGCCGCCACCCGTTGGCCCAGGACATACGTTCGGTTCATATCCAGATAATATTGTTTATACTAATATTGGTAAGTATCTGAATCAAGGCAAAAAACTCCTAGTTTTGGAACTTAGTAATAGGTTTTTCCGACTTGCTATCAGATTTGCATAGTTTAAGCGTCAAATATAAACGATAAACTAATTCAAGGTTATTAATATTACTACTGGTCATTCAATTTTCCATTCGAAAATAGGATGACGTCCGTTATTTATTTTTCTAATGTCAATTTACTCTATATTCAAGGATATATTATCACTAGAACATATAGATAAAATTATGTAGATAGACTAACATTGAATTTAAAATAATGATCAAATAGTTTTTTAAAATTCTGTTTTCGTGAATTATATCAAAATTTAAATATTAGTAATAGAGAGCTATCTATAAATTTCTAAGAAAATTTAATTTAATTTTATTTAATTAATTAAATAAGCTTTATCATACCAATTTGGATGTACTTTGGCATAATCATTTACTTAAGCGCACTCAAAAATTAAAACTCAAATACCTAAAGAAATTGTTGAAATAATATTGTTCGATTAACTAAAATTAGTTTTCAATTGCTTTAATCGAAATTACATACATAGTGGAAGGAAAAATATTTAAAGAAATTCTAAGATTTTCCATACTTTTGGTTCCACTTAAAATAAAGTGTCAAATTTTTATGTAAATTTAAAAATTGGACAGTATTTCACAGACCGTTTTTTCTTTTCATGTTTAGGATAGTGTTAAAATATATGAAATAATTTATTTATTATATATTTTATTGGTTTACCTTTAGATCATGCTGTCGGTTCTAATTTGCATGCTAGCAAAGCGCATCATCGTCTGCATAGTAGCAACAATGTTTCGGATTTAAGTAACGATTCCAGTCCCGATCAGGGATATCCGGATTTTCCACCAAGTCCTGACTCTTGGTTGGGTGATTCCGGGAGCACGAATAATACCAGCAACAACAACAATAACACTGCCAGCAACCAGAACAACAATAGCAGTGGTGGCGGAGGTGGCAGTGGTGGTAGTGGAGGCGGTAGTGGTGGTGGGAGTGGCAGTGCTACTGCTGTGCCCCCAGTCGTTCCTAATCCTTCAACGCCTGGTGTACATTACTGATACTCAAATATCCTTTTGCGTTATTTTGAGATGCAATCGCAGAATTTGTTGCTGGCAGCTGCACATCAACAACAATTACAACAACAGCAGCAACATGAGCAGCAAGAGAAGCAACAGCAGCAACAAAAGCACCACAAAACATAGCAGATTCGATTTGTTTATGCACTAAGCCTTTTACTTAAAAAACAAAAAACCTTAACACAATTTGCTCAAAATCCTTTATTTCCCTAAGTTAACCCCTAAAAGGATTCACATTTAACTAACTAGCTTGGATTACAACCCAGGAAAATGGCTTAAGCGTTACACTATATTATCACTATCTTTTTTTAAACATTTTTAACCTTAATATTTTCATGTAAATATTGTATATTTGTGTATAGTGAAAAAGGGATAAAGATAAAAACCAGCAACTAAAACTGAATTTTAAATTAAATTAAGTCTGTATAGCATCAAATCCGGGTTTGAGATATAAATCCCGAAATGCCCCAAAACAAAAAAAAAAAAAAAAACAAGAAAAAACCAAAACCAACAAAGAAAACAAGTTATTTATTGCTTTATATAGGAATACAAGAAAATTACATAGGAGAAATATCAATTACGAAAAAGTGATGTCGTATTTATATCTAAAACACAATAAGAAATACCAAATAAAAAAGGAATGCAAACAAAATAGAAATGTCAGTAATGAAAAAACTAAACATAAAAAAATGATTAAAAAACAATGCGATGGAATAAATTACTATTTGACACATAAGAATAAAAAAGACAACACATTGTTAAAAAATATACTATTAATATGTTTTCATAAAATCTAACTAAATCGGTCATGGAAATGGATCCTTATGAAAGGATATGTATAAAATTTGGTAATGTTTTTGTAAAGAATATTATTTTCGAACTTTAAATTCTCAAATTGAAACCCACCTTGTTCCTGAAATTTCAAAATTCAAAGCTATTGGTAAAAGTAAAAATATATATAAACTGCAATCTTAAAAAAAGCATCGGAATCACTTCAAATTGATCGAAAGAATCTTGAAGTCTATTTTCGCCCCATAACCAAAAATTACAGGTTGGTTTTGAACAGATTTATTTTAGCCGACGTTGTCCCTTTTAAAAACTTACCGGGCAACATTTAAAAACACTGTTAACTAACAGTGCACAATTTGGAGGCCCTTTTCTTAACAGCGTCCATTTCGAGCAACGTAAGAATAAACAGCGACCGTTACAGCAACGTTAGACATAACAACACGTAATAAATTCTGTTAAAGCTTTCTGGTGAGAGACTAATTTAAACTAAATATTCGCAGCTAACGAATATACACTATGGTGGTACCAGTGGTATTATAAAATGTGATCCATCGTGTTAACTTAATCTCCAAATACCGAACTTTAAAGCAGTTTTGTTTAAGCGTTTTGGTACATATTCCAAGTCCAAGCCAAAATTAAAGTTTGGTTTGCAAATATTCTGTTTTAAAAAAAAAATAGACAACAATTTGCTTAGGTAAATATACATTTATTTCATTTAATGATTTTTTTGCTTTTCAACAATGTAAATATTCAGCTAACGTTCTTCTTTTGTTTTTATTGCATTTTACGTTTCTAAATTTATAATTAGTTATCAATTGCATTCAATAATAGTTCATGTTGTGTTTTTGCTCTTAGTCGCGGTGTACTACAAATAGGGTAAATAGTTTTAGTACAACTAATTGGATTACAACAATTAAATTATTAACTGTATTCCGGTTTCGGTATCGTTTTCATTAAAAAAGTAAAAAATTCAACTTAAAAAGAAGAAACACATTTCTGTCAATACTTTGAATTAATGGAACTACCTTATATATACTACATTTTTAATTTTTTTTTGCAAATAATTATGTATATATATCTTAAGTTTAGGTATATATATATATATATTTTTCCTTCATGAGTGTAGAATCACAGCCTTTTCATCGAACTAACATTAAAGTTATCTTGTGTTTTTGAATTGTCAAGTATTATGGTGATATATTTATGTATATATATATTTATTACTAAATTAAATAATTATATGATAAACACTTTTATACAGTTAGTTTTCAGATATCTATTTTTGTTTGTTTGTTAACAATAGTTAAATTTGCAATTATTTAGATTAGGTGGTGGTCGGGCTACATACATACATATAGATATACATATATATGAACTCTTTCTACTTATATACAAATAAATATCGATATAAATTAGTATATGTATATCATCCGTCTTGCTTTAATTTCAATTTTCAATATTAAGGCAAAGTATTCTACAACTACAACTAAGGGTGGTGATTAGCTAAGCAATTTGCATAATTTTCTTCTTATTTTTCAATTTGTTACTAAGTACATTGAGAAAACTAGTGGGTGAGACAGCTGGTGAGAGCAAAATCAGGTCAACTAAATGGCTATATTAAACATAACATAATTATTAATTATTAATCGGTGTCAAAAGGCCACATATGTTTTTTCTTTAAACTGAAAGCACATTATATGCATGTATATATATATATATACTATATGTATGTATATTGTGGATAAACAAATTGCATTTTGGCGCTGGATCAGGTAATGGTCGTTATAATTTGATTCTTAGACCCATAATCGGCGATTCTGCAAAATAGATTAACAATTTATTTTATTACTTATGCTAGTTATCAAATAAAAAATAAAATATTAAATTGAATTAAATCAAAATCTAAATAAAAAGACACAAAATGATAAGAAATGGAAGTAATAACTTTATAATTCGCAATCAAATGCAGGATGCATCAAACTATTTTAATTCAAACACGTGCAGCAAAATGGGAATTTGCAAGACTTTTACTTTATATTGAATTTTGTGCCTTTTTACCTATATATTGATGAGGCTGAGGTTGAGCGCGACCAAGTAACTAACAAACCCTCACCTCTGCTCCGTTCACGTTTACTATGCAGAAGAACCTTTGTGCTATCATCGGGACATAATGAAGTCCGCATGGTAGTTAATGCAAGCCTGCGAAAAATTGCATATATATTTAATATATATAGATATCATTAAGGATATCTTAATGATCCTTAAGGACCTTACCATGGCAAAACAGCAACCACTGTGGATAACAGTATGACCAACCAGTGGACAGCTGAACTGAAGCACATAAAGATTACCCAGTATGTTGAGGGGAGTCCAAAACAATTGACGCACATATAATTGTAGACAATTGAGAAGAGGTAGAAGGAAAGTAAGCTAAACAATATGGATAAAACATGCAGCACCGTCTGGAATAGAGAATAATAGAAAAGATTAAAATTTCATAAGTTAGTTTTAACTAATCGATCATCCTACCCAGGAACGTATTTCAATGGCACAATGCACTAAATTTGCAAATAAACAGGACGCCGTGATTGTTGTACCAAATTCCCAAATGCCAACATCACTTTCTGCATAAGCGCACAGCGCCACAAAGAATATGACCAGACTTTGATACAGTGCATCAAGTAATATTAACCAAAAATCATGGGGTCTATAGACAACGCCCAAGCGACCCTATAATAAATAAATGAAATATATATAAATTGAAATTCAGCATAGGTAAATCAGGCAGTTTAGTCTCTTTGTCTTACATTCTTATATAGATATGGATTTTTTAATAGTAAATCCTCTGGCACACGTTTATCGTAGACACCAATTGCCAAGGGCGGCAGCGAAGTGAATATTAAATTATATAGCATCAAATACATTTGATCTATCATTACCGAACCCGAAAAGCCACAATATAATTGATACCAAAATATTAAAAATACAAAGGCCTGGAAAAATATAGTTCATTAGTAGTTTTAAACAAATTTTTTTTCAATGGTTTCAACTTTCTGAACTTACGGCATTCTTATAAAAGAAATACAATATCATGCGAGCCAAACGATCATAGCACCAATAGCCATGTGAAAGTAATAAACGCTCCAAGTAACGAAAACGGGATAGTGTAAAATCAGCAGCCATTACAGCCTGCATGCCCTCTTGACCTGAAATGCCTACACCTACATCAGCCATTTGTATCATGGATACATCATTGGCTCCATCGCCGATGGCAAGAGTTCGTAGATTTAATTCTTCCTTAACAACTTTAACCAGATACGCCTTCTGTAGAGGTGTGGAACGGCAGCACAGTACCGAAGCGCAGCGTTTGGCCAATCGCAAAAATGGCAAAACTAATTTGGATCTAAAATTAATTTAACGTTAAGTAGAACTTATTAACAACATATTTCGCATTTCACACTCACTTAGGATCCAAAATAAAAGTCAGAGTCTTGCCATCCACAACTAAAGCCCGCTGTTTTCTACGGGGCATTAAGCTATAGCCAGTCGATGATGGTTTAGCATTTTCCATATCAGCCAGATAAAAATTAATAGCCGTTTCAGCAGCATCCCGAGAACGAGCAGTCAACCTTCAAGGAAGATTATCAAATTAACATCTTTTCTTTATTTAATTTTACATTATTTCGGGCAACTTACTTTATCAGTTCCATTTGCTGTGTAAATAATTTGGCTGAATAGGCAATATTAATGGCTGTTTCGGGCTTATCACCGGTTAGCACCCAAACTGAGATCCCTGCGGATAGCAATGATGCTATAGTCTCTGGCACACCATCTTGTAAACGATCTTCAATTCCTGTGGCACCCAATAAGGTAAGATTACTCTCAAGCTTGGCAAATGAATCACGCAGTCTTCGTTCACGATTCTCCAATGACATTTCAATCTCTTGATGACGTGCCCACCAATCGGTATAATCTGAGGCATTTAGTGTACGCTTTGCCATAACCAAAATACGTAACCCTTCACGTGCATAACGATCGAGTTGTTGTTGCGTCTGTTCGCGAAGGATACCTGTAAATGAAGAACAAATTTTGGTGGTTTAATACTTTAATATACTCAATTAAAAAGGAATCACAAAATCAGTTAAGAATATTAATAAATAATGCTATACTATACTATATAGATATAACGGTTACACAGACTTGATATCTTGCTAATACGAATCGTAGAACAGGTTAATAATGATAAATTTACTGTGTTTAAATTGTTAAATTCTGTTTAATAGCTGATGTATTTATCATTATAAGTACTCTATCAAAATAAAATCCAAATTCTTTGGAGCTGACGTCATCGTGAATAGATCTGGATAAAAAACACTTAATCTCTTCTAGACTATGGCTGGCTTTAGATGATACCACCCTTCACACCGGAGGCATATGTTGCCATTAAATTATTTACAAATTCGTTTCATCATTGTTAGTTCTTATCATTTAATGATCTAATTATTTATGCTACGACAAATTAATAAAAATCAAAAGTCAACTTTCCTAAAGCCACGTAAAAAAAAAATAAATTTAGTGTATTTATCTATTTTCCTGCAAAAATGTATTTCCACTTACCCTCAGGACTATTTTGAACACATGGCGCCAGTACAGGCATAATGGAACTATCCGCTCCTTTGGTGTATAGAACAATTTCTTGTGTCCCAGTGCGCCTAACCACAATCGACATACATTTGCGACTCGAATCGAAGGGTAATATCTTAAGTATCTCATATTCCACAGCAGCTCCAGCTGTCGGCATACTGACCAGTATATGATTGGGACTACGATTTAGGAGGCAACAATCATAGGCAAAAGCAGCATTGACCAGGGCCAATTCATCTGGACTTTCAGCTTCATATAGAGGTCGTCCATCGGCAGTGCGATAGATGGTCTCCGTTTTGGTGGTACTAAAAAAAAAGAGAAGATATATAAAATGAATTCGGATAAATATATAATTGGGTGAATTGCTATACTAACTTCATTTTAAGACGTTTTCCCTGAGTCTTGGCATTCAAAAATGTTGCAATGCTGGTAATTTTAGAATTAATCACTGCCTTGGCTCGTCCTGTGGGTGAAATGCTGTTGGACAAGGATTTAGTCTTCATTGGTGGCGACGGTGATTCCGATTCCGAATTGGGTGAAGATTCAGCTGAACTACTAATAGGCGACAAAGTTGGCTGATGGCTTTGTGTGGGCATGGCAAATAGGAGATTAGGGGGCGGAGATGGAGTTACCGATCGTGACTCGGCAAGTCGTGTATAACGATCCGCTGGAATAGAGGCAGGCTGTGCTGTACCATTCAAAATTGTGGTCGTTGCAGTTGTTGCTGTTGTTGTTGTTGTGGTGGCCAGCAAATGATTCTGTCCTCGTTTTATATGCTTTAAATTCCCTGTACTAGCGCCTGACTGTTGGACTTCAATAATCCCACTGGCATTCATCAGATCTCTGTGTGGAGCAGCACTCACGATCACCGTATTACATATGGCCAATACCACAAGGAACTCTTGTATTCTCTGTGCATTGGGTGTTATATAAGCTCCAGTTAGCTGCGCCATATCATCAATTAGATGACCATTCGGTATAAGGGGTGGTGCAGGTGCTCCTGGTTTTGTATAAATATTCTCCAATTCTGATGGCGGATGATTATAATCCGTTCCATTAATTACACATCTACGAAATATCATTTTATTCTCCGTCAATGTTCCAGTCTTGTCCGAGAATATATGCTGTATTTGCCCCAATTCCTCGGTTATATTCATGGCACGACATTCCGTTTGTTTATTCGTATCCGGATCATACAATTCAATGTTGTTATGAATGTGAAATACCTGTAGTATCTTGCAGAGTTCAATGGTGACATATAGTGATAGTGGTATCATCACTTGTAAAATAATTATATATGTCCAGAAGGTTAACATGCCCTCGAAATTGGCACGAACCTCAAACGATAAATAGGGTACGGGAAAATTAACAAAAGAGCTTAACCACATGGTACACCCGATGGCGCCAACAACGCAAAGTATCAACAATATTATCACACACCTGAACAAAAGAAACAGATTGGATATATATATATTATTAATTAGTTGGGATAAAGATACAAAAGGAAATGGTCTGAACTAAAAAAAAAAAACAAATTAATTTGGATTAATGAAATCTGAAATTAACTTTTGCTTTTGTTCCCAGCATGTTTTAAAAATTAAAGATTGTTCATCTTGTTTATGATAATTCCATTTAATTAATGCTTTCAGTACTTTTTAGACCAACTTCTAAATTATTTAGACCATTTTTCTTCTTTTTTTTTTTAAGCACTTACCATATCACATCAATATTCATTTGCTGTTCCACCTGGGAGCGCTTGTACCTTGGACCACTATTATTTAACATGGATTTCGTTTCATGTCCCGCATAGACGACAATACCTTCAATATAGTCCGTATTCTAAATAAATTATAAAGACAACAATTATAAATTTTTGTTCCTAATTAAATTTAAATATTATCAATGAATGTACCCACCTTCAGTCTGCTTTCTCTTAACAAAAGGCACTCGGTCGATATCGGTACACGTTCACCAGTTGGATGTATTAAGGCCCCATGAAATCTATATAATTTTGTTGTTGGCGCATCCGCTTCAACGCGACTCACAAATTTGCTAGGTAAAAATATGCTCTGCAATTCTTTAAAGCCACGTACAACCTTTTAGCAAATAAAATGAGGAGAAATACCATTTAATATAGTTCATAATATCGCAATCACGTACATAAAACACAAATGATGTACATACCTCGCGTCGTTTTAGATTTGTTTCGCCATCCAAATCGCAGGTGTCTATGTAGCATACCCCATGGGGGTCACTGGTTCGCAATAAAAGAATATCAGCTGGTACTGTCTCATTGTTTGACAAATGGACAATGTCACCAACACGCAAATCCTGCCATTTTGTTCTCTTATAACGTTCCGTCTCACTGCAAGAAAAAAAGCAAAGAAAAATATAATTTATAAGAATTAAAGTTGGCAATAAAGTTCTTTAAATTAAAATTAATTTTATTTGACTACATATGTATATACACACTAGTGAGTATGTCAAATGATACAAATATTATAAATGGCTCAGAAAAAAACTCATAAAACATTCAAATTTTTAATATTTATAAACATTAATTGTTATTTTCTAAATGGTGTAATTTAATTTTATCAACACTTTAAATTCGTGCAATTAACAAGATTTTAGTCAATTTAATGGGTTTTTTTCTATAATGATTTGTAAGTGTAGTAAAAACTAACATTAAGTACATATGCCAAACACGTATACGCCATGGATGCCAAAAGATTAATTGTTTACTCAAAATATGTTTAAATCAAACATAAGTATGTTAAAAGTGTTTACAGAATTTTCTAAGATGAAAATGTGTGAAATCATGTTTACATTAAAATCGATTAATTATAGCTCCAAAACTTTAATTTTTTTTCTTCAATTTTAATTATCTTATTTAGTTTTTGATTTTTTTAAACATATTATTTTAAAATTTGATAAAGCGACTTCCCTAGATTTCCGTTTGGTTTATACATTTCTATACATTGTTAAAACGTATAACACAATATAGCCTTATCTTGAATGGCACATTATTATTGAATGTTCATATTTAATCAGATAACACATACCCAAACAAAGTCGGCCCCTTTTTTTTTCTTTGCCTAACCATTCACAACAGGGAATTGTCATAAATCTTGTTCAAATACAAATGTATGTAGTATATCAATGTCTTTATGTCGTCACACACACAGGAATAAACCACTTTTCAATATCTTATCTGGCGATTCTCTGATAATATAGTGAAACGTGGGATTACTTGGAAAAAAAATTAAAATAAAAAAAAAAACAAGAGAAAAGATTTAATTGTGAAACAGGAAGGGAAAATCAATTATTGTGTCACTTGGAAAAATGCATTTAATTCTAAACTCGGCCAAGTGACCAACCAACTGAATAAACAGGAATATAATTATATTGCATGTCATCGAGTTTATGCCGATGGGCTGGCAAATTGTATTACATCGGAGAGAATGTACAATCTTGTTAATGACCCAATTAAAATGATTGCAAAAAGAAGGCGCTTTCGCCACCAGCAACTTCTTGGACTTGGGACTCTTACTACCGACCTGGTTCTTTCTATTTAGTATTTCATTCATATTTTTTTTTCTTTTTCTTCTATTTATTTACTACTTTTCTTTTCCTTTTTCGTGTGCTTGTCATTTCTGACGTTGACATAAAAGTCACGAGCATGTCACAACAGCCATCAAGGAATCAAAGCAATGCAAGGACATGACACTGACAAGGCAACAGACCATACATACATACAGCAGCGGGGGTTTCTAAAAGATGAGGAGGACGTCCCAAAGGACGGGCAATTCTGAGCACGCGAGCACGGCCAGCAAATGTAAAAAATTACATTTTTTAACCATAACAATTTGCCCTGAACTTGAATTAAATGGAACTGACCTAACCCCCTCCACCCCTCTCACTCAATTACAATATGGAAGAAGCTCTTTCATAAATATCTAAGCAGACGAGAATGACGCCATTACGCCATGTGAATCCTGTGGCCAAACATGACACCAAAAAAAAAAAAACAAAAAAAAAAAAATAACACGCATACAGGCAGGTAGGCATCACCTTGACGCCTCCTCATCTGCCCACCAAGGTCGAGGTCAAAATATGCCATATTATTTTGCAATTTTCATGTTACTTTATAATAAACAATAATAATGACAATGATAATAATAATAACCCACCCACATACAACCTTTTCTCAACTGTCCATCACTTCGAATGTGGGTGCAGGTGGCGGTGGTGATGGTGATGGTGGGGAAAACCAATTCAAACCAACTAAAAGCAAAACACAAAACCCAATTCTCTGTCAAATTCACTCAACTTGAATGTAAATTGTTTTCCATAATATGTACATTCATTAATTAATTCATATGACAATAATTGACAGCTGCACATGATGAATTCTTAAAGGGCAACATTATTAACCATTAACAATGCATTATTATACAGTTCTCTATAAAACTGAACCTTACAATTGACATTTAAAGGTCAAAACATTAAATGGAAAAATTGGGAAATAAAAATATTAAATTAAAGCTTTAATTTTATATACCAGAAACAACTAAAAGAAAATTAAATTAATAAATAAAGTAATTTAAAAGATGAAATTAAAAAAATTTTATTAAAAAAAAAACAGCTTAACCTTATTCAAAATTCTCTAAACACAAAAATTTTTTCATTTTTATACCCTTGCAGAGGGTATAATAAAATTGGTCAGATGTTTGTAACGCATAGAAATAATCGTTTCCGACCCCATAAAGTATATATATTCTTGATCAGCATCGAAAGCCGAGTCGATATGACCATGTCCGTCTGTCCGTCTGTCCGTCTGTCCGTCTGTCTGTTTCTACATACTTAATCGATCTTAAATTTTGAGCTACGTGAATAAAAGTCATATCATTCTGTCCGTTGATGTTGCAAGCAAATTAAGTTCAAAGATTGGTCGGATCGGACAACTATAAATAGGAAAGATCAGAGGTACCTCGGTCAAAATGTGAGTTGTTCAAAACAGTTCTTGTGAAAAAAACTTTTTGTTTTTAAGATATCTCAACCAAATTTGGTGAACAGATGAAATTATACTTTTACATCATATCAGTAAGTTTGAATCAGATCGGATAATAAACACCGACATAAATCAATAAAATCAATGAATCAACCCCCATCAGCATCAGTATGTTTGCATATGCAGCCAATTAAATACGTTTATATTTGCTTTTATATATTCGTACACAAACAACATACATGGAAACATACAAACATACATACATACATATATGCGAACACGTGCTTGAAAAAACTACAAGCTGAGTGCAAACAGAAAGAGACAAAAAACTATTTGTATTGTGTTGTTGTTCTCTTGAATTCGTCAGAAAATTTAGAGAGCGAGAAGCTGGACGCTTACAATGTATACCGAAATAGCGAGGCCGTGAATTTTAAGTTTGGTAGCGCAATAGGTAGAGATCGATTCTAGAAGTGACGTGAGCGGAGGTTCAAATCCGACCGTTGGCAAACTCGAATTTTTCTTACTGTTTCTTTTTTTGGTTCAAATTTTTTAAAATTTTATATTTCCAATTTTTAAAATATCTTGAATCCGATATGACGGAGAAAGTAATCAATTAATCTGCAAAGGTATACAAACTTGAAGTTAGCTTCTTTGATATTTTTTGTAATAAAAAATATAAATTTTTTAACAAGTTTTTAAGGCATTTATTTTGAATAACATGTCAAAGCTTAAACTTTTAAAAATAAATTAATATATGTATAATCAGAAATTATAATTATATTTTGATAGCATTTGTTTGGAAAAATATATATCAATTTGATATGAATGGTTATAAATCTGTCTAAATTTCTAAAGCCACGATTTAGAATTCAGTCGAGTCCCGATAATTCGAAATCGCAAGGGAAAAAATCAAAATTACGAATTTAAGAGGTTTTATTTTTATTTCAAGTCGTTCCATATTTTTAATTCTCGTTGCAATTTGAACGATTTAATAAACATGACGTGTGTGTTCCTGATACAAATTTCAATATAAAATTATACAAACATATGTATGTATGTACATGTATACATAAACATATTTCAAAATCATGAGTATGTACATATACATATGTATGTACGTACATACTACGTATTAACGAGGGGACCAAAATACATGGAATTTATACGAATTAACGAAGTTTTTTCAAGAGACCAGCAGTTTATTACGAAATATTGAGTTTTTCGATTTAGCGGGATACGAATTATCGGTATTCGACTGTACCATGAAATTTGTCAATTTGTATGTTTTGAAAATTTTTAATATAATTTCCAAAGATTCACCATTTAAATTGTTAAATGTTATTTAAATTGTTTGAATAAATTGATTACAATTGCACTTCGATTATTTTTTTTTTTGTAATATTTAGTTACCAATTGTGAAAATATTGAAACATTTGTATACACACCTTAGAATTTACTAAGTTCGTTTTTCAACAATTTTTATTTAATAGTAATTTATTTTCAAATTTATACACTATTTCAAGACGCAGCAAAACATACATAACAACATCTACTCGTATATATGTATTTATTAAAGAAAATTATTATTACAGATAATAATACATAGCTTATAAAGGTAAAGCTGTAAAGCTATATAATGGAACTTGTTTTGCGATTTCAATCGAAACGTGCAAAACGTCATTTTTGATTATAAATATATCGAATTATTTATAATCTTATATTTTATAGAATCGTGTGATCTAATCTAGTTGATAGATAAACGAATCAGGAAAACACATTTACATACATGTATGTATATACATATTTTGGAATGGGCAATCAGCTGTAGGGCTGGGCTGGGAGTTACAGGATTATAAATATAAATATATGGGAGTGTCTCTTTTTCTTCTCCATTCTGTAATTACAAAAATGCTTAATTTCTGTTTTTTTTTTAGTTTTTTATTGTTTTGCTTTCTTATTATTATTGTTGTTGCCTTTCACTTTAAACCAAAATTCTTTGCCAATGAAATTGGTCTTAGTCTTCATTTGCATATGAGTATTTCACTTTCACTACAGATTTAGGTCATACAAACTACATATATAGGTGTATAAATGTATATATGTATATAGTATGTATATTATTATTTTGTATATGTAGCTATATATGACCAGCCTCACGTTCATAAATCATATTTCCCTAAAAAACAAAAACAAAAAAACACCTTGAATGAAGGTGACAGTTGGCGATTGTTGTTTTTATTATTGCCATTCTCATTATCGTTTTCATCATTATCATCAACATCGGTCATCATCAGCTATTGTGGTTCATGACTAACTGTTTACAAGTGTCAAGTCCATTAACAAGCCCATGGTGGATCCGGATCCATCCATACATCCAATCATCTACCTATCCAGTAGACAGACATATAGTCGTCGGACGACACCCAGAAAACTTGGTTCATTTTTATTGCATGTCACCTAATTGGACCCAGGACGTTGAGACGTGGCAACCAGTGGCGCTCAGTTGAATTGTGGAATCCCCCTTACCCCTTGTTCTCATCAGAACCTGTAGGTAAATGTTAATATTTACAACCCAAGGTGCCGGCCAAAGTTGTTGAATCATTAATGATACGCAAAGGGGGGGAGGACCCTAACCAAATAGAGAGATTGAAAGAGGGTGGCCAATTATTACCTTAGAGGTTCTCAGTTCTCGGTTCTCGATTCTCGATTTATTAGGCGTTTTCGCAAAATGCAAAATTAATGCCAGTTTAACTTAGTGTTAGTGATGAATCGGCGCAGAGGCATTCAAACACCAAGTTGATTGCTAAATTATTAACCCTCAGCAACAACAAGTAATAAAAGTGAAACTCACGCAAACTCTGATTTTTGAGAAGGTGGGACGACTGACTGACTGGGTTTTTCCTCCTCTTTACAGCTGTTGTTGCTGCTGCTGTTGTTGTATGTGAGTGTTTATGTAGTATATAGTGTTTCGTTGTTTTGTTTTATTTTGTTGAATAGTGTGGAACAAAAGCGTGTCAGTGGGCTGACCCCAATAAATGTATTTATCATATTCCCTATGATGACTACGTTGGCTTTAATAATGATGATTCCTCTCAATGACTGGCATCGCGCCACTTCATTTCGGTTTCCCTATTAAAATTGTTTCTTGCATTGCTTCGATTCCGAAATGAAAGCAATTACTAATGTCAGAAGGAATGGTTGCATTTAATTGCGATAAGTATATGGCATGGACATGATTGATATACATACAATTTCCAAAAAAAAAAAAAAAAAAAAAATAGATCAAATCAGCTGAATCATATCATTAATTTCTGTTCCTTACGTTTACTATCAATTTGTGGTGCTTGTGTAGAAGTAATTAAAGTTATTTCAATGAAAACTCATCATGGCTATTGACTAGTTTTTTAAGTGATTCAAAGTCAGAATAATTAATATATGCAATTTCAGATATATCGAGAATATACAAATTTTTTTCAAAATTAATCCAAAAGGATTTAAAATTTTAAACATTTGCTTTTAATAAATAATGTACCACTAAATAAAGCACTTTACATCTCATCGAATTATATATACATACATATAAAGTGGACCACATTAATTTTTCTTTTGCTTAAATTTAAACGCAAATAACTCTTCTAAAATAAAGTAAAACAAAAAAAGTTAAAATGGTAAGTTAAAGCTGGTTGTATTACCTTTGCATAGAGGTACAACAACACAATATTTATTTTAAACTAAAAAAGAAAATTAACAAAAACAATAAAAAACTGCAAATTATTGTCACATTAATATTCAGTATATATATATCTCAGGAAAAGAAGAGGAATCGGGACTCGTTGATCGCGTGTTCGGTCGCGAAAAGTGAAATTAAGAACTAAAATCACATATAATTAAATTGTATCTCACATAATTTATATATATGCATGCATGTACAATCTACATAGATGCCATATTTGTATACTTCAATCACTTAAAGTAGATTTGCTTATGAATTCACCGAGATATTACCAAAATTGGTAAAATATTATGAATATCCCATTAAAAAATGCACAAACAATGCAATTCCGAGTTTTTAACAGCATCAGCACGCGACCTTTCTGACTATTTTTCGTATTAGCTTAATGATTTATCTTTCATCAATGTCAATAGCATTTAATAATATTTGTATTAAGAGCCAGACAGACTAACTTTTCATATAAAATTGTTAAATAACAAACCTGAAATACGAATTTTGATTACATAAATTTGTAAATTTGAGGAAAAAATTTATCAATGTTTCAATTTAATTTCAAAATATGTCCAATTAATTGTGCATGTTATTTGAATTAATAGATGATCGGACAGAAACTATGTATATTTTGCATTCTTTCTATTATCTTTTTAGAATAATCTATCAAAATAATTAAATTAGATCATTTCTCCTTATGGGTATGAAAAAATTGTTGCTACCCATGGAAAATTGATTGAAATCTATCACAATTTAATTTCCAAGTATTAAAGGTAAAGATAAGATACGAATAGAGTAGAGTACCTCAACAATAACAGAAATCGAACTAAGTAATACCAGCGAATATTAACTGACCTTACATGCTGACTTTTCTAACCAAGTGAGGGGGTCGTTAAACAATTTAAAGTCAACATCTATGTAAATTTATTTTACAACAAATCGTGTACGATGTGACAGAAAATTGTTCTCAGTGTATTTTGAACGATGCACGGAGCCATATAATAATTTACGGCCTGACATTACTATACACCATTCCACTCCACTCCGCCCTCATAGCACAACCCCTCACACCACCCACCCGAACAACTCCGACTTGCTTCTGCATAGAAATTTATGTTGGTTAAAGTGGGTCATGCATGTTATAGAGGTTGTTACTGTGCGCAGCTAGTGGAAGGGAGGAGGGAATGGGTAATTTACTTAAAGTTCATTAGACATGGCCAGAAGTGAAGTAAGAAGCACTGGAATATGTTCTTTCCCCACCACTCTTCCCCTACTTTGATATATGGTTGAGTCAATAAAATGCCAAAAAAAAAAACAAAAACAAAAACAAAATAGGTATAGAATGGATACGCCCAATCCCTACAGCGACGGGAAGGTTATTATTTAAAAGGCATTTTTTCCCCTTCTCCATATTCCCCTAAGTAAACAGAAACATGCGTGCTTAGGCCCTTTGGCTCGATTAGACCTAGGGTAATGCTACTACATTGGCTAGACAGCGACAATCGACAACTGACAACAAATTAGGCGGGCATAAGGCCAGGTTGTGTAAACATTTGCCTGCCTACCCCAACCCACCACCCCCATTCCTACCTACCTACCCACACCGTCCTTCTACACCTACAGTGCCTTTAGGACCCTTTACATAAATATTTTAGCATTTATTAAGTCTCCAGCTGAGACCAAACTAATTGTATGTAGATGAAATGAACAGATAATGTTGGTAAACTAAAAGCCAACTTTGATATTATTCCCAGATTGTATTGTACATGAAACTTTCTGTTTAGTTATTTTTCTATTTTTTTCTTTTTTTTTTTTTTTTTTTTGAATAAATTAGCACATATTTAGTTGATATGCGCAGTTTGCTAATTGGATTGATCGATTGATATAAGTACGTGTTCATAGACATAACAAAATGACTACAAGTAGTTACATCTATATGTATATATATATATACATATGTTTGTATATATTATATGTGCAAATTAATTTAAGTATTTCACATTCTTATAATACATTACAAGGATTATTTACTTATATGGACACTAATAGAATAATATATATAAGAGAAAATTAGTTCACTTTAAAATGTTTAAAACTCTTTCTATTCAAGAAAATTCTTTATTTGTGTTTGCATTTAGACCGTATTTGCTTATTTGGCCTTTATTTTAAAAACATTTTAAATTTATGCAAAATCTTTGCTTAAATGATCTAAATTAAACTTAAGCCGGTCTCACATACATATGTATGTATATACATATGTATAAAGAACGAAACTGTTTTTAGCCAAATTTAGCCATTAAAAGCGAAGTCATAAAACTAAACCGGTTTTTGTGAATCGAATCCCACAAGGGCAATAATAAAAAAAATTTGCTAAAACGTTCTAAGAACTATACAAAGTGGATCTTAAATTGATTATTTCTAAAAGTTAATTGATTAGAATAAGAAAAATTTAAATTTAAGTGCTGCTAGTACCAACGAACGTATTCTGCTTCAATATAGAATAAAAATTTAACTTTGATACAGAAAAATCGAATCAATTTCTTAGATTTAGTCTGCAATTTTACATATATTCTTAAGTTGATATTTGAGAAATGGTATACAGTATGCCATTTTTGAATGGAAATTAGAATTGGTATTAAGAAATTTTTAATTTTTACTTTTTACTTTTTATTAAAAATTGGTATTGTATTACTTATTCTTACGATGATTTCAACTTTCTTGCATCCAATTAGCGAAATTGCATTCACAATTATTTAATTATTTTGTTTTATATAAATAATTGATAACCTTGTAATTGCATTTAATTTTTTTGGTTTCCTGTTGAATCGTCTAAAAGATACCGTGGAAAAAGTGAAATTCTAAAATTGAGTTGCATAAAATCACATTATTATCTATACCCTATCCCTTTAACAACATCGTAAAAATGTAAGATAAAGAGTATATATATAATTATATATATTAAAATCATTTCTCAATTATCAATTAGATAACTAAATACTCAGCTGAGTGATTTGTCTTTTTCATGAGACATGACTTCAATTTAACTTTTGTAACTAGACTTTTAGGGTAAGGCCATGTACTATATAGTACAATACAACAAGCAAAAACCCCATTTCAAGGTTAAAAGTTGATTAAATTTCATGGTGTTCCGTCCATTGTTAATGCACGAAGAAGAAGAAGAAGAAGGAAACTACACACCCAACAATGCCAAAATGAAAATGACAAGCAATTTCCCTTTTTTTCCATTTCACTCCAAACATACATTAAAAATGTGTAACAACCCTGCACAACGAGTTACGAGAAACGAGCAATAACCAGCAACACTTTATTTTACCAACCAACCAACAAGCACGCAAAAGTGATTGTCTTTTGTTAATCAATTTTTTAAAATTTTACTAGTTCACCTAGAACGAACGAACGAACGAACGAAGTAACCATCATGGTCAGGTGAGTGTTTTAACAAATCAACCAACTACCCATACTCTTACACACACCCACACTCACTCACTCACTCACTCAGATACAAAACTCAAACAGTTCAAACCTTTTACTTGTGTGTGCTTCTTCATTAACTTGGCTGAAAAGCCAACACATATGAATCAATCATGTAAAAATTATCAAAGCCTTCCTTCTTTTTATACCCTGTGCCTAAAGGGTAAAAGGGTATATTAAATTCGCCAAAATGTATGTAACACATTGGAAACAATCCCCCAAAGTATATATATTCTTGATCAGTCGATTGGGACTTGTCCATCTGTTTGTATGAACATCGAGATCTTGGAGACTAGAAGAGATGGAGCAAATAAATTTTTTTTTTTTAGGTCCGTCTAGTGTGTACGCAGATCAAGTTTGTTTTCAAATTTTTGCCACGCCCACTTTCACCCCCGTAATTTCATAAAAAACGAATAATTAGAGGAAAAATAAAGATTATGTATTAGTTAACCAAATTTCGTTGAAATCGGATCAAACAATCAATAAACTTAGGGGATATACAGATATGGGGCACCAGCGGCTATTATGAGTAAGCGAGATAGCATACGTTTGCTGTTGCGGCAAATTCCACTTTGATCTCAAATTTTTTATTAAAATTCTTGTGATATCGATTTAGACTCTTTGAGACATATTTACTTGGTACAGGGTATACTCCAAGTCGACAAGGACGAGTTGCTTGCTCTATTTTGTTTATTGTTGGGCGGTCGTTTTGATAGGTGGATTTGGTTTGTTTTGCTTGGATTGCGCTTCGATAGAGCACAAAACTGCCGTTAGTTGGAAATGAAAAGACAATTTTTTGGTTGGTAGTTGTGATGGTCTGGTCATGTAATTAGCTCGTTGCACGCAAACATTTCTCTCTCTCTCTGTGTGCAGTTGCGTCTCCAACTCATCATCATCATCATCATCGTATGTATAAGTAAAGACAATAGCTTTTGTGTCTATCCACTCGATTGCGCCGCCGACAAAATTAATAATTAATAAATAAATTTTCCCAATGGTTGAATTTTTGTGTTCATTCACATTCATTGAATGTTTGGTATGTGGAAAAACTTATGTTTCCATTTGACAATTATCAGAGTTAAAGTAAGTAAGGTCAATTATTGGTAAAGGCCAACAAAAATTCAGTTGAGCTCTTGCTTATTTATTTGTCCATCTGTTCCATAGACTAAATGAATGACTGACTGACTGACTGAATAAATGAACAAATAAATTAAGCGTCAGAATTTTTCCCCCCGTAATGGGTCTCTGGAGCAATGCGACAGTCTTACGCTTATTTGACCTATGTATGTGAGTGTGTGTGTGTGTGTATGTGGGTGAACTTGTATCTCTTTCTCTTTCGCTCTCTCTGTCTGTGTGTGTGTGTATAGGAATTTTCTTTTATAGAAATATTTTAGATTTTATTGTGTGTATATTGTGGAGCGCCTGTCATACAATATAAAATATATCATGTTATGGCATCTTTTCAGGTGTAAAGATTTCTATCGAAACATCAATTTGCACTTTGATATTTGACAGTTATGTAGATTGTGGGTGCTTGTTATAAGTATTAAGTGGGTGGGTAGAGTAACGGAAATTACATTATAATGTAATGAAAATATATTTAAGCATTTTTCCCCATACAAATTTGATTTGAATGTTATTTGTTTGAAATCGATATTTATTTTTTCCCTCCCCTTTCCATTTTATTTGTTAGCTCTTTGGGGAATAATTATATGCGAGCAATATGATTTATCCTCCATTAGAACCAATTTTATATAACTACATATGTATATACATATACATATATATATGTATATTTTTTTGTATATACAGTTCAATATTTTATTTCCACTTAACAATAAGCATTCACTGTTCGAGTATTAACAATTATTGTCATTGAAATATGATCATACAAAATGTATGTATTTACATAGAAATACCCAAAATTTTATGGCCAATATGAAAATAGTGGGAATACTTATGTGACCAAATACACACATATATAAATATATAACTACATATGTATATAGTATGTATGTATGCATGTCTTTCATATATGTATTATCATTATGCATATGTATTAATATCAGTTCATATGGGTTTTTGCAAATATTATTTCAAGTGTTTCTGGCTAAAGTTAATAGAATGAATTTGTCTCGGAACCTCAAGTTAAGTTAGGTTAACAAACTGAATGCGTAACGGCAAACAGAAAAACTAGCTAATAAAATAAACATTTACAACGTCGTTACACATATATATGTATTGTACAGTATTGTATGTTAGTATATATATATTGCTGATATATACTGGCATTGTCAGTGATTAAACAATATGAGATATTCTGTACCATGGAACCATTTCGTTTGAATTTAATGTATCTAGAATTTATCTGGTCAATTTGCTTGTTTTGTTTTAGATTTATGAGTAAAATTTGTACAATTTTATTTCCACTTAAAAATAGAAGAAGGGGAATTGTGCATTAATCATGACAAAAAAGTTAACTATTTTCATTTCGTAAGAAACTTTATTTTTATTTATTTCTTAAATAATTTATCGAATACTACAAAAAGAAAATAAATTTACCAAATTAAAATGATGAAAAGTAATATTTAAATTTTTGTGTTAATGCATAAAGAAAACGGAATCGATATTATACCCGATATAAAACGATATAGCTATTTAGAGTAAAATAAAACCGATACAACTAAAAAAAAGTTTCTGTAAGTTTAAGAACATATCTTTCAGTTATTCCCCCTTGTCATTAATTTCTTGATATTTTTGCTTTCCATAAAAGCAATTGAAAAAAATAAACAGAAATGATTGGATTTAAAACTGGGGTCGAAAAGCGTTATCAATAAAATATGTTATAAATAAAAAATAAATTAAATAAATCCACACTAAGAATCCACTGAGTCAAAGAGAGAAATCCAATTCCCACTTAACTCTAAGATTATTTTGAAATTTTAATGTATTTCTTATTTTGAATTAAATAAAATACTAATTCTATATTCATGATTAAATTCAATAGAAAATTCATTTAGGGTTGGAAATTGACTAGATGAATCAATGAGTAAGTGACTAGTAGTAAATGATTAGGTAATGGCATATGCATCTACATTAAATGCAGATCAAGCTATATATATTTATACCCTTGCAGAGGGTATAATAAAATTGGTCAGATGTTTGTAACGCATAGAAATAATCGTTTCCGACCCCATAAAGTATATATATTCTTGATCAGCATCGAAAGCCGAGTCGATAGACCATGTCCGTCTGTCCGTCTGTCCGTCTGTCCGTCTGTCCGTCTGTCCGTCTGTCCGTCTGTCCGTCTGTCTGTTTCTTCGCAAGGAATCGAACTTAAATTTTGAGCTACATGAATAAAAGTCATATCATTCTCTCATTGATGATTTATCTGACACAAGTTTAAGAGTTGGTAGAATCGGACAACTATAAGTTATAGAAAAATAGAAAGATCAGAGGTACCTCGGTCAAAATGTGAGTTGTTCAAAACAGTTCTTGTGAGAAAAACTTTTGTTTTTAAGATATCTCAACCAAATTTGGCACATAGAGACAATTCTACTTTACACCTTACCAGCAAGTTTGATTCAGATCGGATAATAAACACCGACATAAATCAATAAAATCAATAATTAACCCCCATCAGAAAAAGTATGTTTTGTGAAAAACTTTTTGTTTTTAAGATATCTCAACCAAATTTGGTGAGCAGATGAGAATTATACTTTTACATCATATCAGTAAGTTTGAATCAGATCGGATAATAAACACCACATAAATCAATAAAATCAATGAATCAACCCCCATCAGCATCAGTATGTTTGCATATGCAGCCAATTAAATACGTTTATATTTGCTTTTATATATGCGTACACAAACAACATACATGAAACATACAAACATACATACATACATATATGCGAACACGTAAAAAACTACAAGCTGAGTGCGAAACAGAAAGAGACGGAAAACTATTTGTATTGTGTTGTTGTTTTCTAGAATTCGTCAGAAACTTTAGAGAGCGAGAAGCTGGACGCTTGCAATGTATACCGAAATAGCGTGGCCCCGAATTTAAAGTTTGGTAGCGCAATAGGTAGAGATCGTTTCTGGGAGTGATGGGAGCGGAGGTTCAACTCCGGCCGTTGGCAAACTCGAAATTTTGTTACTGATTCTTTTCTTGGTTCAAATTTTTTTAAATTTTATATTTCCAATTTTTAAAATATATTGAACCGATATGACGGAGAAAGTAATCAATTAATCTGCAAGGAGTATACAAACTTCGGCACGGCCGAAGTTCTTCTTTGATATTTATTTCAATTGTTATTATATCTACATGCAATATGGAGTAGATAAATAATATAATAAATTATGAATTATAACAGTAATTAATTTTCTAATTTCCCTTTTCGCTTTTCCCATTTCCACTATATTTCTCAACATCTGCAGTTAATCATAATTCTTTGTTAGCCATATTTCTTTTCATTTTGCTGTATTCTGTATTTATTTGTCCATGAGTTAAGGTTTTACTTGAACCCAAAGCCAAGTAAGTCAGTGACTCTGCAAGATTTAACCAGAAAATGTTTGTACATAAATGTATATATATATATATATATGTATGTGTGTATATATACACAACATCATTATAAAGAAAAACTTGGTCAACAGCAGCTTACAAAATGCATCACATGGTGTTAATGATCTCTTGGATTTTATATTTCTGTTAACATGGCCATTAGAATTGCTTGTTGAAGATCAGCCATCTAGAGGCATATCTCCACCAAGAGAACCAAAAGCAAAATGTTAAGAGATCTGACCAGAAGACAACATTGTCATTGTCGCCGTCGAAGTATTACAATCTGAGTCTGAGTCTGAGTCTAACTTTGTCTGACATGAGGCAAAAGCAGTTAACGATGATTGCCAACCGGTTTTTCTGCTTCCACAATGAGAAAATAAAACCCGTTTACTTACTGCGGCTGCGGCTGAGGCTGCTGCTGCTGCTGCTGCTGTATTTTAGCATTTTCAATGTCATGAGTTCTGGGGGGCTTTTGTTTGATATCTTTTGTTCCTTTTGGCAAACCTAACCATTAACCCAAAACTCATACTATTACGCCCAAAGACCAGAGACCACAAACAATCAACAGTTTATCATATTTACAAGACGGATATAAATACATATATACATACATATAGAAACATCATTCCATCCATTTAACGCATGGATTTAGTCATTAAGTTTTCAGTTTCAAGGTTAGATGCGACTAAAGTTTTTCTTTGACAATATTTTTTCTTTTCCTTTCCCACAACCTTCGGAATTGCTTAAGGTTATAAAATAGATATACATATATGTATATGTATCTTATGCATATATGCGTATATTAATGCAATTTCTGGTGGAAAATGCACAGTTGTCTGGGATAACAAGCAGCTGCCTTTGGGTGTACATTTTAAAAATATTTCGATTAAATATTTAAATAAATTCAAGCCAAAGTCAAGTTTAAAAGATTTCTTTTGTTAAATGTCAACATTTATATAAGTACTTTGACGTTGTAACTTAAAATTGAAATGCCAAGGAGGTATCAAAGTTGAGTTCCCTATAGAGTGTCTACAGTCTAGACATTCACAAAAAAATGCGTCAGAATTTTTAAATTAATTTTAAAAATAGTGATAAAGTTCACATTTAGATATCATACCGATGACGTAAAATCAAAGTTACGAACTAACATTGGAGGTGAATTATGGATTTGGTTTACGTTTGTTTGATGTACCTTTAACCAATTCCTTTGAGATCTAAGCAACCTAAAACCTGAGATAGCTAACAAAAATTGATTTTTTCTGATTAGTCGTCTTGTGAGAACTATTTATTTATTTTTACAACAAAAAGTATTTTGAAAAATAACTTTACTTTGTATTTAAAAATTTAAATTAAATCAAATGTATAAAAGAAATGTTTAATAAAAAAAAAAAAATATTGAACTACAACTGCAGAATATTTGTTATCAAAAAAAAATAATCTAAAAAAACTAATGTAGATAAAGTTTAAAAAGTTAGCTAGCCTTGCATTAGAGTGACATGATTATATTTAATCAATTCTTCATGCTGGTCATAAAAATATATAACACATGCAGTGTGTGATTTTATGATTATTAATTGAAAATAAAATGTAATTGTTCATTTTGACCTTAGCAGTATTTTTGAAAAATTAAACAATTTTTGTACGTGTGGTGCATGTTTTCTTTGAAAAATGTTCAATTTAATTATTTATACATGGAATTTATATTTGTTCAATTTGGTAACTAGAATTTCTCAGTAATTTCGGTTATTGTATTTACATAACAAAAATAATTCCTTTCTTATTGTAAGTACAACCGGGAGCCAATTGTTATTGGTCCCCGGTGGGGCAGGAAGTGGATGTGGATGTGGATGTGTGTGAGGTGTTGGTTATTTACAAATTTCCGAACGAGTCTGGCACGATTCAGAGATGCCGGGAAAACATTACATAAAGGCAAGGCAATGAAAATGATTGTGTAATAAATGCAATTCTTTCTTTTCTTCCATCTTCCGCTGATTCTGTTTCATTGCACATACATATGTACATACACATGTACACCCATATGTATATGTATATACATACATACTGAATCTCGCACTCCAGTGAGTAATTTTTTAGTAGAATCGGGATACTCCCTATTCAAACATATGGCAATATAAAACTGAAATAGCAACAATCTCGAAGGGCGTACAAAATGCTAAATGTTGATTATTTCTTTTTTTTTTTATTATTGCTTTTTCCAATTTTGTTTTCCATTTTTCATAATTTGCGAACCAAGCGAACACACACACACACACACAAACATACATACACATGTACATATGAAATCGTCGACTGGTGACTCGTGGTGTTACAATCAGAGCAGATTCAGTGCATCAACATCGACATGTCGGCATGGGGCACGGGGGGGCCCGGTCATACACAATTTGCACTCAACTTGAACTCAGCTTGTTATTGTTGTTGTTGTTGTTCGTTAGTTAGTTTAGTTTATCAATAAATGGAAAACAAATATTTCCATTGTGGCAAATTAAGTCTTATGAGAAGTATCTGCATTTATGTATGAAGAATGCGAATTGGATAACAAATAATAGGACCCAATGGATAGAATAATTATAATTCATTTAGCAAAATGAAAAGGAAGAATAAATATTTAACACTTGCTTTAATAGTAATTTTATTAAAAAAAAAAGCCAGAATAGAGTATGTAGGTCAATAACCTCGAGAACATTTAATCAAATCAATTCAATTCATAGATATACATAGATATATTTGTGTTCTAAAAGTGAACAAATTCATGGGTCAAAGAGCTGTACTAGAGACATCTATTTAATGATATTTTCCCAAAATAAGTGCTAAATCAATATAGTCTATTTTTAAAACTTTACTAGTCTCAATAATAAACTAAGAACTAAGCAATCAATTAAATTATTCAAATAATTCGTTAAACTTCATAATATAGACTATTTGATTAAACATCCTTTATTAAGTTTATTTTTAAAGCATTTTGAATCAGTGTGTAATTTAAAATATTCCAACAATTTTCGTCAATTTCTGCTTTTAGATTTACAAAATTAGTTATAAACAAGAAAAAATTCTCTTAACTTAATTTAAATTTATTCTTCTTTCTCTTTGTCTACTCCTCTTTTCATTTATTATAACTTTATATCAAATGCCACGTGTGTTCTTTGCAAAATATTATTTGTTGTTTGAAATCGTGTTAAAATGTTTTTCTTTCGCTTCCTTATGACTAATTTGCATTTGATTTATTTTTGATTTGTTATTTTTATTTTTTACGTTGATTACTTATTAAACAACACAAATTCTCAGACAATTTCACATTAATTTGCATTGCCATTTGGATTTAAACGTTCAATTAGCACATAATATTAATCGAAATTAGCACAAATTTTCTGGAGACAAATTAAAATTATTTTTGAAAATCTTTCTCATCGCTGATACAACTCAATCGAATTGATTATCGACCGATATAACTTTTGTCTCTAATCTATAGCCGCAAAAATGAAAAACCGCAAGATATTCACAAAATAAATTTATGTATATATGGGAGACTGTGTACTACATGTATACATATGTAATAGTTGAGTATATATTCATGAATCATACATTTTGAAACATAGCAAATGGTCATGAGTGTCGAGTTGTGTGTACATATGTGAAATATTGAACGAACATGAGATGGTCAGGGCCGTAAAACTGGAACTGGAATCCCCACTCTAATATAAAAGGAGGTGTGGGCAAGAGAAGCGGTAGGCCTCTGTTCGAGATAGCTGGTAACTGGACTCAATCTGCGTGTGTGTGTGAGTCAGACAAGTCAGTCGGTTAGTTGTTGTTCACTTGGTTAGCTTGACTAACCGTATTTGGTAGTCAGCCATATGTGAGCCATACTATTTGCATGCAGCTTGTGAGTGAATGCCACATAATGGACAGTGGTTTTAAATTCATTTGTCTAAGGAAATTTGATTTTAACATATAAATAGAATTATCTTAGAACTTGTTTTTTTTAAGGGCTTAATAAATTAACATTAAGTATTTGGAGCTAAGTAACTGTTTTCGCTTTTTTTATATGACAAATAAAAAACTATGGAATATTTTCGAGAAAATAAATGTATATAAATTGTCAATTAAAACAAGATATTTTTATGTGCAATACTACTACCTATTGTAATTATTTTTAAGGCATTAAAATTTAATTTAAAAAAAAATTTAAAAAAAAGAATGTCTTAAACATCCTTTGCATATTATATTTTAAAAAATAATTTACAAAATTTTATGGTATTTTTAAAGTTCCCTTGTTATGTACATTTATTATAGTTTATATTTGATATTTTTTACATGATACATACGTTTATGTATTTTTCAAACAAATACATTTTATAAAAAAGTAATATATCTGTCATATTCAAGCCACTGTGGTACAGTGGACAAAACAGACAAAAAAAATCACTATGGTTTATGACAATTGTGCAAAGACCATAAAACAGAATAGGGAAATGCAAATATAATTAGCAACGTTGACAACAACAATGCCTAAGTTCATTGGTCACGAGAAAACAACGAACATATTGATACCCTAGAATTTAGAGTTAAGTGAGTGGGTATATTAAGATCCTTCCATATAAGTGTATAGGTAGATATGTATGAAGCAGCCTATGAACTATTACTACAAATACATAAAAACATGTATACATAACATATGTATGCTCAAACGGGTTACTTAAACGTAAAGAAAATAAAATTATATCAAAAATCAGAATTTATTTTATATTTATTTCAAGTAGGATTATCCATTTTTCTTTTAACTATTAGTTACTACTGAAACACCCCGTTCAAATAAAAGGTATCGAAAAGTCGTTGCACATGTTTAAAATACGTAATTTTCTTTCATTTCATTTTTTTTGTATTTTGGTCAAAACGGGAAGCCGCCAGCAGTTTAACAATTGAATAAGGTTGATAAAAGGGCATGGCACAGACGGTGGTGGTTGGGGGGTATGGCAACAGAAGGGGGCAAACACGTGCAATGCAAGTAAATTTGTCACTTGGATGGAAAGTCAGACACGGGAGAGACAGACAGACGACGACGACGACGACAACGACAACGTCGATGGCAAACAAAACAAACGGAATTGTTGAAGAAAACCAAGCTCAAATGTAGGACAAGTCAACCACAAGAGTGGGACAGAGATGAACAGAGAAAGAGAATAAACATGAATGAGAGGTAAGGAAGGAAAAAACATACATCTAGCTACATATATATACATATATATATACATACGTAAGTGGAGAGCTGAGCTAACTGTGAGGGAAAGTTTACCCAGACGGTTTTTTGGCTGTTTTTATCGATTTCTAGATCACGGTCTTTTTCTTCTTTTTTTTTTTATTTTATTTATATTTTAAATTTTATTTTTTTTCTTTAAAAATTTGTATACCTACAAATAAGAGGTAGTTGGTAAATGATTTGCATGAGAGCAACTGGTGGCCACAAAAGTGTCTAGCCTAAGGGCAATTAACAGAACAAGCTCAAAGGAGAGAGGTGATTGCAAAACCAACAACAACTACTTTTGCTGCTAATTGAAACATTGCTTTGAATATATTTATTAATTTGTGGTTCGATTATGGCAATATCTAAAAAAAAAAAATGTTAATTTGGCCAACATTTCGTGAGAACAAACAAAATATAAAAAAAAAAAAATTGTCGGACAGACTTCCTCTTGCTAAACTGCGTTTGTAGTGAATTTAACCATGGAAACCATATAAAAGTGGCACAATAGAATTATTTTTTAATTTTCAATATATTTACTTTTGGTTTATTTATTGCGGAGTTAGCAAAGGGAATCTAAAATTCGGATTGATGATTCTTTATTCCTAAAATGTATAATTTTTTTATGAATTCTGTCTAATCCTAATTAATTTGAAAAGTTACAATTCTATTGCATTTTTATTTTACTAGACATGTGTATATTTTTATTAGTGCAAAGATCTAAATATATATACAAAACGATCGTTAACAAAATTAAATGAAAAAGATCGTAATAGAATTTTAAAGAATTTTTTATTTTTTGTATGACTTACCCATCATATACTCTGCACGTCGTATTATTAATCCTTTTATCTGATGCTCTTCTTCGTCGATCCTCGAAGAGATCCTTAACAGCTGTTACACCCAGTACAAAGAGAACTGGTATCATGGCAACTTCCTTGCCAAAGGCATTTATTGCCGGCACCCAATTGAGTAGGACAATGAATATAAAATATAAATTTGCCACACGATGGAATTGTTCAAGTAGATTCTTCGGTATAAACGATAATAGAGTGTATTTAGTTGTCCTAATCTTGTTACCAACGAATTGTCCATTCGGATGTTCACGTTTTGGTGTTTTTGGTGGTACTGTATGATTGGGAACTACCATCCGATAACTTCGCTCCTCAAATTTATCGTTTGCATTATAATTGCAAAGGGTGAAACGCTTCCACCATGGTGGTATTTCTGTGCGCCGGAGTGTATAGATCGATTCAGAGCGGGATGCCTGACGCGAGTGTCCACGCCCACTAGCCGTTGCCGATGTGGGTGCCGAGGGACCAAATTCACGTTCTCTGGCTGGTTCATCTTTATGGCCAGGTGGTAGAATAAAATCAGTTTTTGAACCCACTCGACTATGTCCACGTCCAGAGGGGGCAGAACTTCCTGGCGGCGAATCGGTAATTTGACCCTGGGAGAATGCTCGCTGATGACCTTTCATTGCCGATTTGATGGGTCTACCACCTGCTCCGACAATGGCTCCACCACCATGACTGACAGATCGAGCATGACCACGGCCCGCAGTTAACGATGAATTTGGTAGAATGGCGACACCTGGAATACCATTTCCACCGGGTGCGCTACCTATAACAGGATTCGCACTGCCCGGAAATACATAAGTGCGTTCTGGTTCGCTGCTTCCTGGCACCGTTATCCCTGCTGATGCTCCGCCAGGTGGTGGACTGCTGTTGGTCATCATCATGGCTGCCCCAGCTCCTGCTGAACCCAATGTCGAGTCGCCGGCAAAATTGGGTGGTGCCGAGCGTTGTTGTTGCACAACTAGAAACTTTCGCCTCAAATCTTCGGTGTTCGCTGAAGGCATTTTCACAAGCAACAATCATGAGGCCAAAATTTCAGATATGTATTATGTATGGATTGTGTTTAAATTGTTCTAGCATGAAAGTTAGATAAAGTTCTTGATTTCGCCACACTGATGATTGTAGTAAAAGTTTCTTTTTTGTTTAATTAATTTCCTTTTCAATAATCCGGCCAGATATGCGCCATTATTGACGCCTCGGCTTTACTCGCCATATCCAATCTGAAAAAAAACAAAAAAAAAAAAAAAAAAGAAGGGAGAGAGAGCAGAACAAATTGTAAGTTTTTTGATGTATTTAAATCAGATAATGCTTTGTTTTATGTTTCCATATAATTGCAGTCAAAAAGTTTGACGAACCCACAAAAAGTGCCCAACCACCGACAGACGCGTGGTGCTCCACACCAAATGGTGCGCCCTTGATTTCAAGCTTCCGATAAGCTGAAACATCACGAACAAAAATTTTTAACCCAGACCCGACTCCCGGCAAGGTCAAGCGTAACGCGGCAGTCGAGGCCCACGAAAAATAAAATATAAATAAATAAAAATAAATATAAAGTATTATAACACAGTGGCAAACTGTTGAAATAGGTGCCGGGAGATTGTGCTTTGAGAGTGTGGGTATGGTATATACATACACATATATATATATGATAATGGGTATACGAGCACTTTATATCAAAAACTTTCATGTGGGTTTGTGTGCTCTTGGATTTTTAGTCTTTTTTTTGTACTCTTCAGTATCTAAAATTTTGTTTTTGTTTTTCTTTAAATTTTGAAGTCAATCGATTGTCGCATTGACAACTAAGTTCAAGGGAACTTCTTTTTCTCTCTCTATATAAACAGAGAGTGTGTGTGAAGTTCGATTTTTGAGCTGTCAATCAAGATGTATATGTATATAGATATTCTATTATTATAGAATATTGACTAAACCTACGATAACTTCCTATTTTACTGTGATTATAATTTAAGCGGAAGAAATACTAAATACAAATATCTGCATAATGATTGTGAATTTAGAAAGGAATATCATATTTTGACCTTTTTTTTTTGTTGGTTTTCGAGGTTAAATGATGATGGATTGGTTGCGTTATGAAAAATCTATATTTCTATCTATCTTGTATATATATTATTTATTTTCTCTAATTATTTTTTAATTAATTGCATAATATCTGTTATAATTGCATTTCTTTCGTTATAAAAAAGGATGTACATATATTGTATATATATCAATTCCTAATAATTTAAAATTATTTTCAATAAATTTTTATTTAAGGTTTAGCTAACATCTGAGGTTGAACTGTTCGTTTCAAAAGCGACTTCTGTTTTTGTAGCGTGCAAACTCGTTGGTTTTTTTAAATTTTCTCGAAAACGAACACTTGCCCAAAATCACCCTTATCACCAATTATAGTGCTTATCAATAGCTATAAGATCCACTATTTGTCGAAATAAAAAAATGTTTTGGCATTTGATTTTTTTTACTTTGAATGCGTACGAATGTCACATTCGACACTAGAGAATTGCCCATATATATTTACATATTATATATCACCAAAATAAGTATGTCTGATGTATGTACATACATATGTATGTAGAATTTGTCGTCTTATGTCGTCTCATAGCCATAGCACTTATTAACCGTAACACTTATTTGATAAATCTAAATTTATGCCGTTTCTCAAAATATTTTTGCTAAAAAGTATATATACAGTCAAATATGTATATGTATATGTATGTATGTATATTGTAAGGCCTGCTGTTTAGTTAAATTGCTAAGTTAAATTGCTAAGTTGCTATACTGTTCATTGTTTTATTTAATTAAATAAATCGAATTTTATTATATATATTGGTTAACAATAAATGATAAAATCAAAACATCCTTAAAGTATTTGCCAGGCAGGTTGGAAATGTGTTTTCACAGTTTTCAAAAATGTCAAAGGATATTATCCAACATTTGAATAACTTTTTTTGGTCATGTTGCATTTCACCACTTTTTAATTCTACAAAAATGACTCAAAAAACACGACTTATTATTGTTAACTTGTTGAATCTAAACATTTCAAGAGTGCAAATTTTTGGTTTTCATTTAAAAATTTTTTATTTGTATGTTACAATGAAGACCAAATAAAATAAATTTAAAAAGAGAGAAAGAGATCCCATAAGTATTAAGGGTAAATTCAATTAAAAATAGCAAAACAAAAAATAAATATCATATTTGTATATGCGGATCGTAGAATATTTTTAAATTTAATTTAGACGTTTGCTTATTCCACTTCACACTAATTCAATAATATCAGTAACTTTCCAAAAATCCGTATATATGTACATACACGTAATATTTATATCTGTACCAGCAATACTTGAATAACAGCTGCTGTATAACTATTTGATGATATTGATGATAATAGAATCTTATAAATATTCATACTATATATAAATAATATTTGTATAATAATTACTCGGCTATTATTATTTTTTTTGTTTTGTTTTCGAATCATTTGTGCTATGACCATATAAATACATATATTGTACATTTTTCAACTCCAAGGTTAAAGATTGCATTGAACTTAGCAAGCGAAGCATTCAAATGAAAAAAAAAAAAAAAGAATAACAAATTGTATTACCTACTGAACCGATTTATTGTTTAAACTTGAGCAATTTTTCACCTCGACCAGCAACAATAGCGCAATACCAACAACAAAATCATAAGCAGACCAGACCAAGACAAATGGTATATCTTTTAGATACATTCAAAATGATGCCAATATGAATATGACCATCTGCTCTTTATTGTAAATGCAATGAACTTTACAAAAAAAACTGAAACCCAAAAAACAATTTATATTTTTATAACTTTTCTCGTCTTGTTCTTGTTCTTGTTGCTGTTGTTGTTGTTTTTTTTTTTCTTTGTAGCTGTTGGGCTTGGCACTGCTATTGAGGCTTATTGTATTTATCTTTTAACTTCATTTCGCATGTGCGTGGCTAAAAATAATTTCAATTTTTGCTTCAAATTCACCGCAGTAACCAAAATTCTATATTAGATCAGATGAACGACTTTCAAATACCACGCATCTTTTCTTTTATCTTTATATGTATTTTATTATATCATTTATTAAGAATTAAATTTTTGATGATTTTTGATAATAAAAATATTATAGAAAATTTAAAATATTCCGAAGATAATCTGTTTCATTCAAACAAAATTTGTAGATCTTTTGGAATTTAATTTTTTTTTTATACCTTTCCATGCATTTCGGCCATCCCAATATCCCTATTAAATCTACATTTACACGGTACAACCACAACACACACAAATAAAATTGACTTTGAAGTGCTTTTTCACTAATTAGTTGGGCAGCCGCCCTTAAGTAATCAAAAGAAAAGAAACGAACAAAAAAAAAAAAAGAATGAAAAACTTAACTTCTGCACTTGAAAGTTTGTTTTTTTTTTTTGTTCTTTTGTTTTTACTTTTCTTTTTCCCCCATTAAAGAAAATCAAAAGTCGCTGACAGACGAGTTTTTTATGGACCGACTTTGACTTCCTTATATTGTATTTAACTGCGCTTTTTATTTTATTTCTTTTTTTTTTTTTGGTTCTCTTACTAGATTTGTTGTTTGGTTTGGTTTTTTTTTTATGTGTCATGTCTAGCCATAGTTTTTGATTCTTTTCTTATGGCTCTTGGTCATGACAATGCTAAATGAATGGATGGAAAGCTACAAATTTTGCCCACTGATGGAAAACTATAAAAGTTTAGATTGCTTGCTTATTGTATGTAGTATAAATATGAGTATGTCATGACCTTTTTTTTGTCATTCGATATGGTGGGAGGATAAGGGTAAGTTCAAATGATATTGAACTTTTCTGAAGGGTTTTTGACCAGAGTTTCAAAAGTCCTAAGTTCATGTGCCAATAGAGGGTATTCAGTCAAAGATTCATATTGATTGCAACTATATATTTAAATAGATTTAAAAACAGAACTTCATGAGTAATTATTTTTATAATTTTGCATTGAAAATACATTATTGAAAAATAATTATATTCTTTATGGAAGTATTAAATTAACATTTAATTTTGGGAATTATTTTAAAATTTTCACGGTAACTTATTTTAAGAATACATAATAATATAATTTACTTTATCTGCATTGTAACTGATTTTTTTTAAATTTATAATACCAAGGTATTAAAATCATTTTTAATTTATCATTCATTTTTTGATAATCATTTATTACTATTATTTAACATAAATGCGATCATGAAGTCTATATTCGATGTAAATAATATCGACAGCATCCTATATGTTTGTGAGAGGGCGAATGATTTGGTGAGTTGCAACTCGGGGTGTGAAGAGTCGTTTTGTTTATTGCACAGAAGGTGGTTAAAAATGCTTAGAGAACATTTTCAAAACTATATAAATTAGAAATATATATCAATATCGGGTTTTTCCTTCGCTCAAAATACACTCATTTTCCTGTTAACTGTTTACCTTGGCACGAACACTTCATATAAACGTTCAAGCGTTATAAATTTGAGGAAAATTTATGATTTAAGCAAAACGAATTATATGCATATGCATAGAACACATAAATCTATGCCAAAAAGAGGGAAAAAACAACAAAAGCAGAAAAACAAAATTAATAAAAAATAGAAGAAAAAAAAAACAGTGGCGTGTGCCAAATAAGTATTATTATGCCCATCAAGTTAAATTGTGACCGAAATTAGTTCATCATTTAATGAAATTAAATTTTCAATTTGCCGTATAAGCAAAATAAACAATTTTATCTACATATATACACTTACACACAAACATATATGTACATATGTATATGTACAATCTATATCAATGGCTGAAACATAAAAAAAAATATAACAGAAGTGAGAAATTAAATATTTTTTATTTCATTGTCTGTGAATATTTTTTTCTTGTTTTTGTTTTTTACTGATTGGTTGTGTAATTAAGGGGCGAACAAAACAAAGAAATTGAAAAAAAAAAAAATAAAATAAAATAAACTAAAATTGTTTTTCCTTTTTATAATTAAACGCGTGCGTTTTATTTGATGTGTAAAAGTAAAAGTATTTACATACATAAATTGAAAGATCCCCCCCCCCCCCCCTAATAAAATTTAATAAACGTAAAACAATTTTCTTTATGGTATTTCTCCTTTTTGACTATTTCATGGTCACTTTTACGATTAGAGATTGTTGAACTTATGGTCAATAAATTTATGTCAACCTAAAGCATAGAAATGCTTTTAGTTCGGTCTTATTATGTTACTTGAGTGATGACAATTTTAATTGAATTCTCAACTTTAATAAATTTATCCACTGAAAGTATCGAGCTAAACAAATATATTATTTTATTCTGAAATGAAATCGAAACACGTTCATTGTTTATCAATTGTATCATTATTTCGGTATTTGTGCCAATTTTGTATATTTTATAAATTTTCAAAAAAAAAAAAAAAAAAAAAAGAAAAGAGTAAACAAAATTTCAGAAACCAAATGTGAATTATTTTCCCAATTTTGTTGTATGGATTTTGCGTTTTATTTAAATTATTTTGTTCATTTAAGTTATCAGTGGAAAATATTTAGAAATCAAGAATTTCAAATAAAATATTTAAAGCAGATTATACATACATACATAGGTATAAACAAAGTAGGCAACACTTAAAAAACTCAAAATTTTATAGTTATCAATGAACTCTAATCTTTAGAAACCACGATATTATATTTTATGTTTTATTTATTTATAAGGAACACTTTGTTTCAGATAAGTTTTAATAATTCTATGTTTTTTTAAATCAACTATTTATATTTATAAAGCCAAAGAACTTCCGTTTCTTGGTGATTGGTTAGGCTAGATTAATTCTCGATTATTTTAAGAGGAATTTATATTTTACACTACATATTGAATACCCAAAAAAAATATGTTATGTTATACATATGTACATACCTACATATGTACATATGTATATGGCAAACTATTGAAATAGGTGCCAGGAGATTGTGCTTTGAGAGTATGGTATAAACAAAGTAGGCAATACTAAAAAAAACTCATAATTTTACAGTTATCAATAAACTTTAATCTTTAGAAACCACTATATTATAATTTATATTTTTTTAATCAACTATATATATTTTTAAAGCCAAAGAACTTCCGTTTCTTGGCTAGATTAATTTTCGATTATTTTAAGAGGAAGTTATATTTTACACTACATACTGAATACCAAAAAAAAAATATGTTATGTTATACATATGTACATACATATGTACTAGAGAGCTGCACGGCTTCACTAACTGCATAGAAAAATTGAATGGATTCGAATGGAAAGTGAGTGAGAGTGAGTACGAGCGAGCATTGGGTGTCATAACCCACAGCACCGAAAGAAAAGTGTAAGAATAAATGAAGCACAAAACGTAATGAAAAGTTTGGCAAAACCAAAGGCACTCGAATCAATTCGAGTTATAGTACACACATTTTGTGTATTTATGTATTTACAAGTATTTTGGTTAATAATTTATTTTCTTATTTTAAAATATTCTGCATTCCAAAATATTCTGTATATAATTAGAAAGTAAGCAAAATAAATATGAATTTAAAATTACATTGGTTTTCGTGTTTTCTTTTTCATTTTTTTCTATTCTACAAAAAAAAAAAAATTGTTTTGCCATTCGAATGCATTCGAAACCAACTCTCTTATTGTTAGACATTCCCACATTCATTCAATTCGTTCTTTTGCATTTGAACATTGTGCGACTGAGTTCGATGCTAGAGCACTCACTCATTCTAACGAGTTCGGCTTCAAACTTCAACTCATTCAACATTGCCCAATGGGTTTTTTTGATACTCTTATAAGTATATTACCTTTGTATCAGATGTTTTATTGAGTAGGAAGATTGACCATTAAAGTATATATATCTCAGCATGAATAGCCGAGCGTTATGACCATGTCCGTCTGTCGATGTCCGTTTTGGATCAACACTCCTCCGAGACCATAAAAACTAAGAGTTAAATTTTCAGTAAACTAGGCATTGTATATCTAAGGCATCATCCCGATGGACTATATCATATAGCTCCCATAGGAACGATCGGTCATGTATAAGCTTTATCCTCAATAACTTGTTGTTTAACCGAATGCCACGAAATTTGATATTTATGAGTTTAATATGCGTGCGTGATACTCAATCAACGTTGATCTGAATCGCGACTCTCTCATATAGTTCCAAATAGACCGATCGGTCATGGAATATGGTTTAATCCTCAATAACTCTGTTGTTTTTCAACCGAATTTTTTGAAAATTGATATTGGTGAGTTTAATAAACTTGCTTAATTTTTGAAGAAGTTTGCAACTAAAAACGGACACAAATTATAAAGTTTCCATAGGAACGATCAAATCAAAAATATGTCAACTTTTGACTAATTGTTAACAAAATTTGATGCTGAAAAATTAATTTATTTTGCTTTGTGTTTTTTTTTTTTTTTTTTTTTTTGTTTCTTAACTAATTAACAATGGAAACTAACTTACTAAAGTGGGCGTGTGCATTTGACATGGGAAAACTTCCGAAGACGAACGACAACAAAAAAAAGTTTGCAAAACATGAAGAAATGAAAAGACAAAAGCCAGCAAACTTATTTCGCACTTTAACTCGGAGTTTCGACTTTGAGTTACCCTGGCTACTTTTTTAGTTCCTTAAGTAAAAGTAACTAATAGATTTCTATTTAAGAATATTTGGTATATATTTCTTATTTAAAGGAGAAAAAAACTGTACATTTCTCCAATATCAACACGAAATTTATCAATGAATTTGTTTAGTCTAATCTAACCTTTTTCCCCTTTTTTGACTAAGGGGTTGGTGTAGGGTAAGTAAAACAATATGTAGATAGATAGATATTAACAATGTAGCAAAAACAAAAAAAAAAACAAAAAAGTTTCACAACTAATTAGAAACTGTTGACGGGGGCGACAACTATGTAGCGCGATCCAACTGTAGCTTACCAGTATCTATTCAATTATATCGGGCGTTAGAAGTAAACAGAGATGACTTCGTGACATTCATGAATCGTATTATAATCAATGATTGCTAAAGATACAAAAACAATTAAAGCATTTTCGTACAAAAAAGAATTATCAACCTTTTAATTTTAATTATATTGAGAATATATGTATGTATATAGTATTGGATATTATTTAATTTCATCTCATCTCTATATGTCTTACGTAAACGCAACGAAGCTTTTGACCCTTAAACTAACCGCAAATATAATATGCATGTAATTTAATGCAAATCTATAGCGAATTCCTATTTAAATTTGTTATACAAAATAAGAAAGTAAATAAATAACTATGTAAATTAAACAGCTGCTTTCATTATAACTAGAAATTCCAGTTCGTTTCATGTGCCCATAAAAAATTACTGCTAGTTGAAGGAAAGAGGGCAAAAAAAAAGAGGAAAAAATAAAACGTATGCCCGATAAATATTAAGTTAGTATAAAAGCCAAACTCAGAGACACTAAAACCAATGAAAACAAAATAAAATAACACTTTGCTGTATAAGTTAATTCTAACTGAATGCGAAACTAGAAGGATGGGCTGCCTAACTTCAACCGTACCGAAGTTCGTATACCCTTACAGATTGTCGCTAAACCATTTATCGAAACAAACAAGGACTGTCATTTATATTTCGGAAATATCAAATAAGAACAAGCTATCACATATAGTCGATATTTTCTGTTACATTTCAACAGACATATTTCTATTTAAAAATTTACAAATTGCAAATTTCGTGCCCTTTGAAGCAAAAATTTTCCATCCAAAAAATTTGTTTGAACTGATTGTTCCAATATCAACTATATAATATAGTCAACTGATTCGGTTAAAACTGAGTTATTGAGGTTTAATCTTATTAACGACCAATCGTTTCTTTGGGAGCTACATATGTACATATATAGTAGATATAGTTGTCGGATCGGTGTTATTTCAAGATATACAATGTCTGGAGCAAAAAGACTATGCTGAAAATTTCAGGGTCTCAGAGGAGAATCTGTTGATCCAGCACTAGATAGACTCGTCTGTTCATGCTGATCAAGCATGCATATAATTTATATAATCGGAGATGCTTTTTTCTGAGCGTTACAATCTTCTGACCAAAATTAATATACTCTCTCTGCAAGGGTATGAAAAACCAATCTATAATCTGGATAGATATACATATATTATTGTATGTGTTTGTATATGTGTAGTGCAATATATTTATACATACATATATGTATACTATATGGCATGGAAGCCGATCTGAAAGTCAGATGGAATTTGTCCCAAACAGATATCAGTGGTTTTACCAACATATGGAAACATTTTAAATGGAATATCCAATGGATTATTTATAAAAATAATTCCTACTTTCTTTCCACATTAAAGAAATTCAATTTAACCCATTTTCTATTATAAAATTTAATAAAGAAAAAACATTAAGCCATGCGAAAAATATTTCAAAGAACATTAAGTTCGATTTTTCATAGATTATCAATAAACTTTCAGCCAGGGTTTCCAGTGACCCAATATCGAATATGACGTATTGCCTGCCAACTGGCTTGTTGTAATTCTTATTTGCACTACGTTTTCTGTCTCGACCAAAGACACAAAAGTTAACAACCCAAAAATGAGTTAATAAATTATATTTGAGTATCAGTTGTTTTAACTGACGAATGATAACAATTATTTTTTGGGACCACAAAAGTGACTAACTAATTAACCATATTAGAATTAGCAATATGTATACCACAATGAGAACATAATATAGCAATGATAGTTAGTCCAGGGATTCCATAAGGGTTAGAATTGACGAAATATTGAGTTATAAAAAGTATACATAACGCACACATTCCTATAATTTTCCTATAATATATGTATGTATTACACATATGTATATATGTATGTATAGGTATGAAATTCTGAGAAAAAACTGATAAGACTAGGCCAACTCTGACTGACAGCCACGTACGCTGAGATACAAGAAATATTTTTTTCCCCTGCTGCTTATCAATCAAACAACGTATAACAAATGCCAACCTATTTCCGATTATATAGTAGAGACAATCAAGAGACGAAATTGAATTGGAAAGACAACTAACAGATACCCTGTATTAATTGGAATCTTGCCTACACCCTTAATTACACGATCAATCAGTATGTTTAAAATCACTTAAATTACTAATCGACACAACTATAACTATAATTAACCTTATGACTTAATTAAGAAAAAAATGTTATTTTTACAATTTTTTCATTATATGTATTTTGTTTTAATAAAATAAACAGTTTTTGTCAACCAAATCCCTTACCCCTTACTGTGCATGGGTAAATTCAACAAACGCTACTGATTATAAACAAATACATATGTACATACATATGTATGTTAAACAAGCTTTACAAGAATTTATCCATCCTGCCAAATTATTCTGTATGTATGTACATATGTACATATGTATATATGTATGTCTAATATAGATTTTACCATCTACAGGGTATAAAAATTTTAATAGAAATTTTCTTAAGGAAGGAAAGCAAAGCAACAGTAGCTGCAAATGGGTGATAAGCTTAGTAGGCAAATTGTGTTTACTGTGCCATAAAAGTTGAAATCATAAAAATGTGTGTATGTACATACATACATACATACATACATAAGTACATACATACATACAATTATATGTACATATGTATAATTGCAAGCGTTAAACTGTAAAAATTTCAAGCTAAAGACAGAAGATAAAGATAAGTTCAGAGCGTCAACGTACCTACGTCGTAGTCGTCTCTGCTGCTTCCGTTTTCTATTGCAATATGAATTGAAGTCAATTGCTTACAGCAGCAACAGCAACGAGAATAACCAACTTAACGGTACCTGGAGCAAGCGAGAGAAAGAGGCACGACGGCAGAGAAGATAGAGAGAATGAGCGATGCGTCTAATAAATTGCACGACGCATAAAGAAACAGTTAACAATTTCTTTGGCCCTCTCGCTCACTCCTTCTACATGTCTGCAATTAGTGATGAACTCAATTTAACCAGAGGTAAACACAGTGGTCCACAAATAGGCAATAAATTACATCTTTATTATTCTAATATTAATGCCATCAAGCAAGGGAAAACCATTAAAATTGCAAAAACTTTAAATCACATCTCTTTGTATACATACTCGCATGTGTATATACATACGTACATACATACATACATATTTAAAATGTTAAATTGTAACGTTTTATATACTTTGGTTCATATAGATATGATAAGACCATTCATATATAAAAATATAAAACTATTGCTTTTAGCATTTTTAATATGGAGAATTACTATTTAGTCATAAACATTGTTTATGTAAAATAGTGTACTATATAAAACGAAGTAATTCAAATTCCCAAAAATAAACTATGCAAGCAATAAAAAGTTATAAAACACACACCCCTGTATTGTTGTAAGCAAGCAATAAATTCAAGGTGTGCGTTTTCTGCTCTATAAAATACATATCAGGTATATGAACCCAGCACAGGTATAATAACAGCACAACAGCTGCAAAGTTTTAACCATTCTTGAGTGAAAGGTAACATTTTCCTAATTACTAAGATAATTTGCTTCTTTATTGGATAATCATATTTGCTTAAACCTCAAAAATTTTATTTTAAGGACACATTTTTATAAAATTTTCCAAATTTCTTACGTTCACAGTTTATATTTAATAAATCTTTAGTCATTTTATGTTTTATGTTTAATCATTCGTTCTCGGTAAATTTTATGGAGTCAATTCTGGAATTAGCAAAGAGAACAAATCACTGCTTTTTATTTAAATTTCAGCCCACTGTGGGCAATGAAGCAACAACTGCAGCCATAGAAAAGAAGTTAAATATTGCGATTGTTAAAATGTTTGCCGGTGAGGGAAAGAAATACACACATGTACAAACACAAACAGCCATAAACAAACACACACACGGCCCGCACTAGAGAGAAAGAGACCGAAAGCCAGATGATCTCTCGGTTAAGAAGCTGCAGTGCGGTGGCCAGGTAAAAAGAAAAGAAAGAAAAAACAAAACTCGTTGCTTGTTAGGGGGAGTCGCGGTGGTTGTTGACGGGTAGGGCAGCGGCGGCGCATAGTGGGGGGTTGATTTTGGGTCTGCAACGCTTAACTGGTTCTTGGCAACTGGCAACAACTGCCAACTAACTTGTTTCATTTCGGTTTGCGGTTGCAATAAAAGCAATTTAGTATGAAAACTTGTTTATAAATCGGCAGAAAAAACGAACAAAACCTAAACTTGCCTAATAAATTTAAGAATAAATGAAACGCTCTGATTTGGTTCTCTTTTTTTGTCAATTTAAACGTTTACATTCATATGTATAAGATTTTACAAAATATTTGATTTTTGCTATTTTTAAACAATTTTGAGCGGATGCTACATCTCAAAACATAGACGAGGTCAGGCCAAGACTGAGAGACAGATAGAGAGAACCATGCATTATTATTTGCACAATTTTTAAAAATGTTAATTAATTTAAAAAATTTCTATATATAGGAACAAATAATAGCAATAAAAGGAAATGCCGCTCACTTTTTGTTTGCTTATTGTTTTTTTTTTGTTTCACTTTTGCTCCTGTTTGGCCTCGTGGCTAACTATTTGGGTTTTATTCTTTTTATATACAAATTGCTTAATATTGTATATTTCCACTTTTTTCACAGAGAAACACACGCACAAACGCACTTGCAACAGAATTGTTAACTAAAACAATAAAAATAATTACATTATTATGTGGTTTTTCTTTCCATCATATTTCGTTTTCTTTTACTATTTCTTTCACTCGAAACAAAGAAGGAAAACAACAAACGGACGAGGGAAAAACGTAACAGCCGAAAAATTAATTTTGCACTCGCGGAAAATAAAAAGCCGCACAACCGCTCACCTCGAAAACAAAAACAACACTGAAAATAAGAAAACATAACCCAACAAACAATATTCCAGTCCCTCGCAGAAATATAACCCAGCAAGTATTTAAATGCATGTTGTTTATCATTGGCTACAGCATTCACTTATTGCGAATAATTTTCTCATTTCTATATTATTTTTATATTGTATTATTTTATATTGTATTAAAAATTAAATTCTTTAAAGCGGACGTTAAAATCGTTGAGCAATTTTCTTTAGTATATGTATATATTTCATTTCCATACTTGCCGACAAATTTCTTAAAGCTTCGTGCGAAACCCAGCAAACATCGGGTACACCTAATTCAGCAAACAGTCAAAACTATCGATATTGCAAATTTCGTTATGACTACCACTACATCCAAAACATAAGCTAAACGACTGAAAATCAAGTCCAAAATAAGTAGCAACGTGGAAATTACAGATTCCGCCGTGCAAGTAAAAAATTTAGGCTCTTTCGCTTCAGAATTACTGGTAGAAGATGCCCCACTAGAACATTGAAGCTATGCAGCAAAGAAATCGAATACTAGCAGCTTAACATTTAATATGGAGGATTGTTCGCACACTCTTGGAATGTCCTTTCAAAAGGATCTAACAATACTTGGGAGATAATGATCAAGCGAAACAGTTTGGAACTCGACTCAGCGTTGTATAAGATTTAACTCACTAACTCAATACACTTTTGCAAGAAATATGCTGTTAATAAATAATAATTGAAAAACTGTAAAATAAATATAAAAATCAAGCAGTTTATGACTTTTCCATCATTTTAAATTTTTATCCGATCACTATTGCGGATAGAAAATATTCTATTGGTGTTTGTGTGTGGTCTTTTCGTCTTTGTTTTAAGCATTTTGCCTAAATTAGTCTAAGTCTGTTGAATATGTGATTATATTTGAAATGGTGGAAAAACGCGCCAATTAGAGTTTCCGCCCTCATTCAATTTACTCGCTAAAGAGTGACTACAAGCAGTGCTGCCAGAATCTTGTAAGCTAAAATTGCTAGATTTGGGATGGTTTAAAACTCTTAAATTAATAAGGAACATGATCTTAAACAATTACAATTACATTTCTCTACAGAGTACTTCAAATACTATATATCTGCTTCTTCACATACATCTCATCTTGTTCCAATCACCATCAATAATCACATGTAGAGTTATCGTTGTATATGTAATCGAACCGCTGAGTCAAAGACAGAAAGGTAAACGAAATGCAAAAACCCTGAAGGAAAATATAAAAATTGCTATTTTTATAATAAAATTTCTAAAAAAAAATATTTAAAATTGGCTAATAGTATTTAAAAAAAAAAATCAAATTTCTTTTTATTGTTGCCAGATCTAGCAACTAAATTGCTAAACTGGCAGCCCTGACTACAAAGAGAACGAGCGAAAAAAGGAAGGAAGAAAGAACGCAAACGAGTAGAGAAAATTTATTGAACGCGTCGCCAAGTGAAAAATCTTCCGATTGGACTTGTGATTTAATTTAATAAACGAGAAAAAACCGCAGTTAGTCAAAATGAATGAGGAATACGACGCAATTGTGCTGGGCACTGGCCTAAAAGAGTGCATTCTCAGTGGCATGCTATCTGTTTCCGGCAAGAAAGTCTTACATATTGATCGCAATAAATACTATGGCGGCGAATCAGCTTCTATAACGCCGTTGGAGGAGCTCTTCCAGCGTTATGGCCTGGAGGCGCCCGGTGATCGGTTTGGGCGTGGCCGGGATTGGAATGTGGATTTGATACCCAAATTCCTAATGGCCAACGGGCAATTGGTAAAACTGTTAATACACACGGGCGTGACCCGTTATCTGGAGTTCAAGTCGATTGAGGGAAGCTACGTTTACAAGGGTGGAAAAATTGCCAAAGTGCCGGTCGATCAAAAGGAGGCTTTGGCATCTGATCTCATGGGTAAATCAAATGTCTATAAGGCAATAACATCGAATTTCCATAAATACAGTTAAAACCGTTTTTTTGTTGCAACTTCATATGTACGTACATATGTATGTATTTGGTTACTCCGCTTTTCCCCCACAGACACACACACGTATGAGTGTATAAGTTTTCTCCATATTTCTTTGTCTCTCTTTCTATCTCGTCGTTACACTCGATACTCGACTTGTTGTTGCTGTGACACGTATTTGCGTTTCGCCCCCTACTGATTTGCTTCTGTGTGTTTATATGTTTGTATATATGTACATACATACATATATGCATTATATTGTAGAATAATTTACAATTTTAAATTCATTAAACTGAATATGTTAGTCATTTATTTAATTCTTTTAAAAGCTTTAGCCTAGCTTAATAATAATTCTTCCCTTCAGTTGGCAACTCTGACAGCTTTTAAGTAATTAACCCGTACTGGTGAATCATTTTTTGCCCAATTTGTTTTTGCTTGTGTCTATGGCAGACACGAAAATGATTTTTTAATTATTTCTTTTTCGTTTTGTTGCAATTAGTTGCTATACGCTCTATTTGTAATTGAGTTTGGGTTTTTCGCCATTTTTTTTCTTATTATTTTGCAATGCAATTTTCTTTGCCAATTTTTGTGTTTTACTTGCGAGCACATTGAACCCTTTCACTTTTACAGTAAACCCTCGGCAAATTAAATCTGCAAATTATTAACTTTTTCGACCTTAAAGGGAATACATATTATCATATGATGGCCATTTTGCTAAATCTTTCTGAAAATAATCGCCAGGGTTAGTTATTTGTCATGTTATTTTTTTTTTCTTTCAGATTTTCGTATATAATAAAAAAAATCTGGTAAATTCAAAGATGGTTAAATATTAAGAATTGAATAAATGGTTTTTGAAGGAAATTTGAATTTAATAATTTTTCTAGAACTCGTGGATAATTACAGAAATTAACAGGGGTACATGCATACCCTTTCTATAGTAAACATTGTATTCTGAGTATTTACTGTAATAACTTTTAAAGTTGACCATTTTCAGCATGCATTATACATATGTCATACATAAGTCTATGTATATACATACATATTTTAACTTATGCGGTCAAAATGACGTCATGGGTTGGCCAAACGGTGGTAGTGACAGGGCAAGTTGCCATTCTAAATTAGCGGTTTCACTTTGCGCGGTTGGGCCCTGTAGTTAGATTATATGTACATATACATACATATACATATACATATACATATACATACTATATAAACATACATACATACATATGTACATATTTAATGGAAACTTAAAACTTATGAAAGAAACACACCCTTCTTATAAACTTAAATTTGCTAACTGATACAACCCTTTTCTTCTCTTTTTCTCTCTATATATATATATAAGGTATGTTCGAGAAGCGTCGCTTCCGCAACTTCCTCATTTATGTGCAGGACTTTAGGGAAGATGATCCAAAGACCTGGAAGGATTTCGATCCAACTAAAGCAAACATGCAGGGATTGTATGATAAATTTGGACTGGACAAGAATACGCAGGACTTTACCGGCCATGCCCTGGCCCTGTTTCGAGATGATGAATATTTGAATGAGCCGGCTGTTAATACCATAAGACGCATTAAATTGTATTCCGATTCATTGGCGAGATACGGCAAATCGCCATATTTGTATCCAATGTATGGTCTGGGTGAATTACCTCAGGGATTCGCCCGTCTATCGGCTATCTATGGCGGCACCTATATGCTGGACAAGCCCATCGATGAAATTGTTTTGGGTGAAGGCGGCAAGGTGGTGGGTGTGCGTTCTGGCGATGAAATTGCCAAATGCAAGCAGGTCTATTGCGATCCCAGTTATGTACCCGATAAGGTAAAAAAGAAATTGTCATTTGTAAATGGGTTTGGTACTTAACCCAATTTTTTTTTTTATTTGATTTAATTTTTATGTCAAATCTGATATCAAAGTGCTTCTCGAAAAACAAATATCCTATATCAATTTAGGCATCAATCCGTTGGAAACTTTTGCCATTCGGATCGTGTCCTCCATTTTCTCAAATCTAACATTTCATTTCATGCATTCAAGCAATAAATTTTGCGAAATTCTGCCAAATTTATTAATTATATTCAATTCCAATCCTGCAAAAATTAAAAATTAGCCTGTAGAGTTATTTAATATTTTAAATAAATTATTTCGTTATTTATCTATCTGTCTATTTTCCAGGTTCGCAAGCGTGGCAAAGTTATACGTTGTATTTGCATCTTGGATCATCCGGTGGCCAGCACCAAGGATGGTCTATCCACTCAAATTATCATTCCACAAAAACAAGTTGGCCGCAAATCGGACATTTATGTCTCATTGGTTAGCTCAACTCACCAGGTGGCTGCCAAGGGTTGGTTTGTGGGCATGGTATCCACAACTGTGGAGACTGAGAATCCGGAAGTGGAAATTAAACCTGGTCTCGATTTGCTTGAACCGATAGCACAAAAGTTTGTTACAATTTCGGATTATTTGGAGCCAATCGATGATGGTACTGATTCGCAAATCTTTATCTCGGAATCCTATGATGCTACCACGCATTTTGAAACCACTTGTTTGGATGTTTTGAACATCTTCAAGCGGGGAACCGGCGAAATTTTCGACTTTTCAAAAATCAAGCATGAATTGGGAGATGAGGAGCAGTAAAAACAATATAAATATAACATATTGGGATGAGGGCGTGGTTTTAAGGACGAGCAGATGCCTACGGGTTATCATTGGTGCATTTTCTAAGCTCAACAACAATAATAACAGCAGAAACAACATTTCGCAAAAACAACATCATTTCAGCGGCGTGTCCAAAAAAACAAAAAAAAAAAAAAAGCAGAAAAATATATAAATATATATACATATATAGACAACAAAACGATTTGAAATAAATGCAAAAACCCCGAAAAGAAAATGAAAACCGAACACAAAAATTGTATTACAAAAGTTGCTTTTCCATCACAAGGACTAAAGATGTTTAGATGTGTAACAAATTGCTTGCTTAACGCAATATTGGATATGCCTAGTAAATGAATATATATATATATAGATATATATATATATATATATCGATAAAATCTATAATTATACGTGTAAGTGTGTGTGTGTATATGTTAGGCAAAGTAAAACGAAAACAAACACAAATGAAATCGAATTCAGCTTGTTGTGAACCGTATTTAACTTAAGATGAGACTAGGTAATCAAAGGAATTCAGGAAAATTTAAATATTGTAATTTCTCTGATGTTTTCATTCTACCCAAGTCCATCTGTAGCAAAATACTTGATATATACCCACTCCTAATGTTCCAGCTACCATTTTTCCAATTTATGGTCACTTTATACCCAGATGATTCAGAAATGACTCCCTCAGATCTTTGCTTTAGATTTTATTTTTATTTAATAACTGGCATATGCTGCATATCCACAACACATATACACATTTGCTCTCCCCAATAGCTGTGCTTGATTCTGATTTATAATTATCTTTAGTTGTGATCGACAAAAAAAAAACACATACCTATATATATATACACAAATGGATATATATTAACATGATACACTCATAATACCAATGCATAATGCAACATAATATAAATGTAATCCCAATGAATGATAATGATGAAAATGTGAGACAAGTCAAACAAACAACAATTTATTTGTGCATCCCATTATTACAAAATGAATGAGAGTAGTTAAAAACAAAAAATAAAAAAGAACTATGGTATTCCGCATTTTCAAAATTTACATTTTTAATAAAAATTACAAAAAAAATATATATATATTTTGAGTTTTGATTGCAGGGAAAATTTAATTTATAAATGAAGAGATATACATATATGAATGTACAATTAAATTTTGACAGATGATTGTTAATTCGTCTTCGTAGTAAAATATCATCATGCATCAAAATTTTAATTCTACAAATTATAACGTATTTTCCGTTTATGGATTAAGAAATTACATTTTGAATGCTATAACTTTCAAGTGCAATTCATCTACTCATCTTACAATTTAAAAAAAAATCTTAATTAAAAATTAGATTGCTTTAAAAAGATTTCCGAATGAATAGATAAGATTTATTAACATATTCATTCGCAATATAAAACTTGCAAATTAGAATGGAGTTTTTTTTTTATTAATTTAATACATTTTAATACAAAATTAATCTAGTTCTACATAATTGCGAATATAATAGTTTTATTTTACTATATACAAAATACAAAGACAAATTGTATCCCAAAATATTCCAGTTTAAATTAACAATTATTTAAACTGTTTTTCCGTAGTTTAAATTGTGGAAAAAGTAAATTATTTTCGATCGCAAAATCTCTTAAATTCGTTCTTGGCATATTTTACAAAGAACATGAAAAGTTTTCGATCAATTTTTTTTTTTTTTTGCAAAGAAACAAAAAAAATCCAATACCGATTGTGCACTATTTTATTTTCAAGTTGGATCAAATTAACTCAATCCTTGTTACCCGAGTCCCTGCTTCATGACTATCAATATTCTTAAAGCGTTGCAACAAAGATGGATGCATTCGATACCACATTTGATACCATCGGTCGACCAAAGGAAATGTTTGACTATCAGAACATAATTTTGATAATGCCGATTTTAATTCCTGACCATAGCCACAACGCCAGGTAATTGAATCTGCTGCGTACTCAAAGTGACGCATAAAATAGAATATAATCCAATTGGTGATCGTCAGATATGGCGGCATGACATATTTGTAAACTAACCAATAGCCCACAGTATGGGGATAGAAATTATTTGAGAATCCGGCTGCTTCATACAATACTTCTTGATGGTAACAAGTTCCGAATAGCAATAAGTATATCAATAAACTGATCTGCCACATTACGAACGTTTTAATGAAATGCCTTTTTTTCCAGTGTGATAATTCATGAGCCACAATCGCGGCAATTTGACTATCGGAGAGTCCTATTCCCACATCATCTTCAAACAGTTCCTCTGGCGACTTGCCTTGATTATAAAGAAAATTTTTTAAAATTAACAGACGCCTTTTAGCACCAACGCCAATTAAATGAACCGCTGCGATCCTAATGTTAAATGTTTCCAATAAATAGATTTGTTTAGTTGGAAAATGGAAATGTTTAAGAACATCTTTTAGCGCATAAAAGAGACTACCGTCGGTTAGTTGAACGCTTTTGCCCAGGCAGGGAGCTCCAAACAGATTGAAAAGTAACAGGCTTATAGATGAGACAACAACTATGAAACACCAAATCCATACCACAAAAAAAAAACCTCCTTCGCTTTCGATAAAAAGAAAAATGACAGTACCTGGTATTAGAGCCACCTGAATTAATACAATGAAAAAGGCAAATGCACATAAAAGCCCCACTAACGGTGGCACCTTCTCCGGATCGACATGATAAAAATGATCCAATATTAACTTATCATATAATACCGATGGCATTGTACGTAATGCCATATAGGATGCCAATAATGCCATAAAGACCATATTGTTCCATTCAACATCTCCAACATCATGATACCATTGCATTGTCATTTTCCAGAGATATAGAAAAACGTTTAAATGCAATTCCAGGCAACTAAATATCGCATCCACGATAATGCGAAAAACGTTTAGCTCCATTTCATGCATTTCCTTATTCTTGGATGATATGAACGTTGCTTGGGACATTAGACCCTCCATTTGTGGTGGCGGTTCTGTACGTCGACTGCACAAACGCAATTGCCTCCAGCACAAATAGACGTGAAAACAATTACGGATCACAATTATAAGGCAAAGAGTATGTCTTAACATTATTGGATCACTTAGACTTATACGATTCGGTACTACCCCTAATGTCCAATCAGGTGGCTGTACAACGATTGGTTGTATCTGTTGTGGATCTTGATAGAGTGCCATGGCATATACATATGTAGTTTGTCTGTAGAGAACTTTTTGGTATAGATATTTAGATGTGTGTTTATTATACTTCATCTATGTATGTGTATAACTTATATTTAACAGAATAAGCCTACTTACAAATAATTTTCCTAAAATGAGATTGAAAAATATTTTTATATCGAAATACTTTATTATATGAGTATAGCTCCTATCCCATTGTTTTAAAGAGATTGCGGTTTTTGTTTTTTGTTTTACTCAGGGAAATTTCGGTTTAAGAAAATAATTATACATATTTAAAGTTAGTGATCATTTAAATATATTTTTCATTAATAAGCTTGTTTTTAGACATAAAACAACTTTTCTATCATTTTTGTAACCGAAGTTTGTTACCTTTTATAATCGAAGACTTGTGACATAAAATAATTCTCTATGAAAGGAAAAAAAAATTTGTGTTTTACAAATTCTTGAATATGCTTCTAGATGAAGATTAAATTTATTTATTGAAATTGATTTGGTTTTAAAAGTTTTGGTAATTGTACAATATTTGGTTAAGACTTCTCACATATATATCTGTTCTCTTTCTCACATTCTAGATCATTCAATGCAAACTTTGGATTCCGATATCGGAGTTCATCACAGTGCTCAATATTGTATCTATTGCTTGGTTCACCTGCGAACCAATGGGTTTTAAGAATGGGCACTCCATTTGAAAACCAAACATGGTCTCCCCAATAAGCAAAATCAATGCCAGAAGTCCAATATCTCACCTTACTTAATTTCGAATCAATTATATATTGGCCAACTATTTTCAATTCCTCAAGAGTTTCGAAACTGACTAAATCGGCTCCAATTAATCGACATGCGTGATAGGCTGCATACCAATTTTTAAGCTTAGTCTGCTCGATGTAATAATAGCTAGAGCTATTACCAATTTGTATAAAAGAATCTAAAATGAAATACATATTAGTAAGTATAAAGGACATATAAAATTATGAGCTATTACCATCTAAAATGAAATACATTTCAGTAAGTAACTAGAAAGATGGACTAACTTCGGCCGTGCCGAAGTTCGTATACCCTTGCAGATTTTCTCTAAATAATTCACCAGAAGCATTACTGTAAATTATACATACCAAATTTACAAATTCAAAATTTTGAGCTTGAGAAAAAAAAATTTTTCATACAAAAATTGTTTTTTTTCCGATTGTTCCTATAGCAGCTATATGATATAGTCGTCCGATTCTGATCAAACTTAGTTGAAGTATTAAAAAGTATATTAAACTCACAAATATCAAATTTCGTGGCATTCGGTTGAAAAACAACAGAGTTATTGAGGATAAACCTTATTCATGTCTGATCGTTCCTATGGATCGTCCGATCGGGATGATACCGAGATATACAATGCCTGCAGCAAAAAGGAGCCTATGCTGAAAATTTCTGTAGGTCTTATGGTCTCGGAGGAGAAGCTGTTGATGGACAGACGGACATACTGACAGACGGACAGGGCTAGATCGATTCGTCTATGCATGCTGATCATGAATATATATACTTTATATAGTAGGAGATGCTTTCTTCTGTGCGTTGCAAACTTCTGACCAAAATTAATATATAAAAAAGGACATGCTTATAGCTTTAGACCACCGAAATGGCTAAAAAACTGACCAATGCGATTAAACGAAACATTTTAGTACGACTGCCTAATTTTCACTGAAAACAATTTCTTTATATAGCATTCTTATCTGTCAAATTATAAATATTGGACCTTCTTTAAATATTTAAGCAATTAAATGTGACAGTAATTGTACATTTTTTACTGCTCTTTATGATAATTCTTTTTTCGGAGAAATGTACTGTTTGGACAGTAATTTTTATATAATTGGGAGATTTAACTTTTTCAAATGCTACTGGGCTTAACGATTGATAAGAAATTTTGGTATATAAACCAATCATGACAGAAGGTAAGTCAGTCTGTTCAAGATGTTTCGCCTATTCGGAATCATCAGTTGTTTTGCCCTTGCCTTAGCATATAATGTGAATCCTGTTGATGGTAAATCCTTTTCATTTCAATTCTCTATGTGTTAAATATGTATAATAATTTTTTAAATAGGTATCCATACAAGAGAACTACTCTCAAACAATTCAACAAGTGAAATAGGTCCTTTTGTAAGGATCCATGAGGCATTTTATTACATCGAGACTGATTTAATCAAAAACTGGTATGATGCCTATCAAACTTGTAACACTCTCGATTCAAAATTGGTTGCCTTTGAAACTGTGGAAGAATGGGATGTGATCAATGCTTATCTTATCGAAAAAAAGTTAGATTCGGGTTACTATTGGACATCAGGCATTGATTTAGCCAAGTGGGGTACTCATGTCTGGTTTTCAAATAATCAGACTATTCCTAAGGAGATTTATTTTGAGGGTGAATCAAATAATGCTGGATTTGTTGAGCATTGTGATACAATGGGGTTTCATAACAACCGTATTCCTCGATATGGTCTAAATGATGATCAATGTGAATATCCCTTTAAATATATTTGTGAAACATCTGAGCCTAATTTGGAGCGCATAATCAAATATTAAGTTTAGACCCAGGTTGTGAATGTTGAATAAACTTAATAGATAATAATATTAAGTAATAATAAACATGTTTGTTTGTATTTGAATACTACTGCATAATAAAATAAACTCACTGGTTAAAAACCCGTTTTTTTCTTAACAAAACTGTTTAGTTTGGAACTTCTGATTCACTTTGGAGCAATGTTTCAGCATTCCAGCTGAAAATTGAACCTGCGGCGGTTGTTCAAGAAGGAGCTGGCGGAAAAGTTCAAAAAATGAAATGATTACTTTATTTGATCTTGGAATTTGCTTTCTAATTATAAGGAACACATCTTCACACTGAAATTCAATTTATTTAATATTTTTAAACTTTGCACCATAACACAAATATCCAGTATATTTATATTGGTATATTATTTTAACGCTCAAATATAAATTGACACAAGTTTAGATTAATATTTCATTTATAGACAAACGTCATTTTGACGAATTTAAATTTGGTCAACTACATTAAGACTAAAACAACATCGTAAAAATTTGGCTACGATTATAGGTAAAAGCAACATTATTTTGGCGGTAGATCGGTTTGGATGATCGTTTCCATTTTTGACGGGATCATAAAAAATATTTATGCTTAGGTATTTTAATCTAGTATGAACTTTAGTTATGTATTATGTATTGTAAAATCTAAGAAAATAGAACTAAATATAACTTCTGGATTGTCATTGCTTTAGAATTCTTTTAATTGGGTTATAAACGGATTTTGTAGTACTGTAAATAGTGATTAAAATCAAAGCAATAAACTTATATGGGCCCATGATAAAAACTGAGTAATTGCAAATGTTATGGTTGTTAATAGTTTATTGGTACATTTTAAACTGACCGAATGTAAATAAATACGTTTGTTAATAAAAATAAATCTGTGGTATAAAATAAAAGGTAGGAATGTTGTTTTAGAATAATATTTTCGTTTTTCCCTCACATTTGATTTGCAGAAATATTTTCAAATTCGAAACACATTATTTCATTACTCACTATTTGTGTCAAATCACATGTTAAGTGAAATCAAAGACAATATGAAATTTTAAAATTGATTTACAAACGTTAAAGGATGCGCGCATATTTGTTCATTTTTTCACAAATCTGAGCCGGAACTTTTGGTTCCGTTTTGGAGCATAGTTTTGTAACTCCACCTTAAAATTTGTTACATAGATATACAGCTTTTGTCATGAAGCATTTTGCCGGGATAATTTGAAAGAAATGCATGTAATGCATAAAAGGGAACTGAGACTTGTATAGACAAATATAGAAATGACAATGTTTTATATAAACCGTTAAAATTCTTAAAATAACTAAAAAGCTGCAATATTTAAAAAAAAAATACAATAAATAACAATGTAAATTCAACAATTTAACTAAAGTGGTTATCAACTTCTACTAAATATAGTACATGTTGGCTAACATTGAAATCACGTGTCTATGGCTATGATTAAACGTTTTTATGGTCAAATTCGTTTGTGACATTTGTAAAATTCGAAATACTAATACTAACTTTACCCTTAACCTATTAAGGATCACTCCATATTTCTTATTGAATCCTGAAAAATGCAAATGGGAAAGGGAGAATATGCAAACAATTTCCAGAAATTTATTCCAGTTCGTTCATCTTAGCATTGCTGTCACTGACAGTTTTTCTTTTGCCTGTCCAAGACTTGTCCAACAAAATGCCGCCAGCATTTTTGCAATTTCCGCACCAATACAGCAAAACTACAAATCGAACTGAACAGCAAGGACAACAAGTGTGAGAAGTGTATATGCTTAAAAAGAACATCATGGTTTATTTATAAATGGCAATGGCTTTTATGTGGTCTTGAAGTTCGTTGTTTCCAAAGGAATTTTGATTTTTATTCTTAGTTTTTCGGTTTCTTTAAGTAATGACTTTCTCAACTTGTAAACTTAAATAAATTATAATTGTTAATTACAAATGCTTTGGTATACCATTTTTTTTTTTTTAAGCAAATACAGATATTTTATAATTTCTATGTATATTGATTCACAGACATTGTGTTGTAATATTATTTTGAGAAACTACGAAATCTCCCAAATAATTTCAATTATAATTTTGCAATAAAATTTAATAATAAACAATGCAGTTTTTAAAATATGATCAAAATAAACTTTTGACCACAATTGTAAATATGTTAAGTCTATTTTATTCTCTGTGAATGTATTAAAATAGTTGAACTTTATTTTTTGTTGGATTGATTTTGTAACTTCTCAATCGTGACTTTTGTTGTTGTGATGGTGATGATGATGATGACCACGTTCAAGTCTTTCACCATATTCGACTTTTCCCCCTTTTTCTTGAATTTTTATTTTGGTTTCTTTTTTGTTTTCGTTTTGTGACGGAAAATTTGTAACTGGGCAAATTGAAGTCAAAACTTTGGCGCTCAACGCAGCATGCAAGTCACATACAGCTAAAGAAATTGAAGGCTATGGGGCAGAAGGGGGTGGGGGAGGGGGAATGTCGACGCAGCACTGGCAGGCATGACTAAGCTGCCTATCCTGTTTCGGGGACTCGTTGGTTGGTCTCTCCTCTTCCTTGTTGTTGGTTTTGTTGTTGGTATCCATGGTCAAGCTAACGAGCCTGACTGTGTGAGTGCATTTGGAAAGGGAATGGTGGAAGGGGGTGTGGGATATAGTGTTGGTCTCGTAATAACAGCCAACCGCACACACACACACAAGAAACACACAAACAAAGAATATAAGCTTTGGGGTCAGTTGACGGGATGACACGGGCGCGGATTTTGCCTTTCGGCGGCTTATTGCGGCATATGAATTAGATAGAGATGGATATATGTATGTATAGAGCGGAACATAGACAAATGTGGCATAGTGCCGCAGTGAATTCAAAAATTTAATATAATTGTCGTCTCTTCGACATTCTTAAAGCATAATAATGTCATTAATTATACAAGACATATTATGTATACGACACGTTGCCTCTGTGTGTGTGTGTGTGTGTATGTGGTTGTCAGCTGTTACTGCAATTGGTATAGAAAGCGGATTTTACACTTAAGATTCTTAAGGTATTCTACTTCATTATCAGTTGATAGTATTATTTATATTTAAGCTTATAGTTTTAATTTATCGTTGTCGTATAGCATTATAATTTTAATCGCCTTCTTGCTAAAAATGAATCACTTTTCTATTATCTATGTTTTGGTTCTGTTTACTTTGCAAATCTAATTAAAGGTTATATATTATTTTAAATTTTGGTTTCTTCTGATGTTATCAGAGGATTCCTTCTTGTAAGTGTTTCGAAAAATTTCCTATGGAAATCAAAAATATCTTCTACTCTCTTTAATTAAACTTAATATGAGTCAACTTTTGATTTAATCAAACCACAATTGAGATTGTTTGCAAAATGCATAAAAAGAACTTAAGCACCATAAACAACTTCCGGATTTGCGTCGAAATAATTATTTAATGACTTTATATGGTATTAGGAAAATGATTATTAAAATTTATTGGGCACTTTCGTGAATGTCGGTAAAAGAAAGTAAAAAAAAATTTAAGCTTTTTCTTTGTTCTTTAAATTGATAGACAGAATAAGAATGTAGAATAAATTTTTTCAATTTTTAATAGATTGTAATTAGCCCATTAATTTACAATTTGGATATAAAACATGAAATTTATGAAGTTTTTGTCGCCAAATGTCCTATTGTCCATACATTATTTTTTAACCCATATTAATTATACCTGAAGAGTCTGAAGATTTAGAAATGCGGCTTAGGATTATGTTATAATAAAAGCAAAGTAGTCTGATTAGAAGTTTTTCATCCTAATTCAACATTTTCAGTATTTCTCATATTAACAATTTATTGGGCTTAATATTTATGAAATGATCAAAAATAAATTTTTAAGAAAAATTCGATTTTTTAAATAAGTAGAAATACAAAAAAGAATTTATTTTGGAATTTTCATTAGAATCTTAAGAATCTTTAAATAAAGACTTTAAGGAATTAGAATAAACTAATCATCGGTGAATTTATTTAGGAACTTTAAAATCTTAATTTTCGAGAAGCATATACAAAAAGTTAAATTTGTATTTTTTTTTTTTAATTTCATTTATTTTTAATGCATTTATTTCTAATTTTAAACAAAATTCTACCAGATAATAAATGAGGCTGTCCTTGGACGAGGTCCTTCACATACATAATTGTAGGTCTTGTTACATTCGTCGTCATTTAAGAGAAAATTCCGTGAAAACAAATCGCAACGTTCGACATTATTTTTATTATTTGGCTCTCCAGGTCTCCAAAACTCCTTAGAAATTTCTTGACCATTAGAAAACCAAATATGTTGGCCTTGCTTTTGAAGATCGGTACCTGAAGACCAATAATTGCTTGGCATAGTACTATTTCCTACAATATATGAATTTACTGCTTTCCATTCTTCTATTGTATCAAAGGTAACAAGTTCAGCTCCAATTAAACGACAATTTTCATAGGCATCGAACCAATTTTTCCTCACTCTAGTTTCAAAATAATAATATTTATTGTCGATTTGAATAAACGGTGTTGTTGATATATTGGAATGAACCAAGCCTAGAAATATAAATTGAAATATAATATGAAATAAATATTTATATATATATATAAAATATATATTTAACTACCATTTTCAATAATTGGTTTAATTTTAAATGCCAAACAAATGACAAGCAAATTGGCGATTACGAATAAACGAAACATTTTACTTAGACTGACTGACTTTAAGATCAACTCAACGCGTTCTATATAAGCAAGACCATTGGGCTATTTTTGGATTTCTTATGGGTAAAGTTTATAGCAATATATAGATAAATTTATTTCCAAAAAAAAAGAGAGCTTTTTAATTGTTGATTAGTTTCTTAAGAATTCGTCAGAAGACGGATATGGTTTTTTTTATTACCATAATGAGGGACTTTAATAAAAATTTTATGAATGAAACTTCCGATCTAGTAGACCCTATATTTTAAGACATCGGCCTAGAAAACTAACACATATAGTTCAATCTATAGCTTTTACCATTAAAATTTTACAACATTCAAATGTATGATATTTCAGTTCAAATTTTATTATATGGTTATTTATTTGGGGTAATCGAAGTGAAAACAATTTTTTTGCAATATTTTAGCTGATTGATAGCGAGAGTATATAAAGCAGCTGGATGAAATGGCAGTTAAACAGTCTGACTAAAATGCTTCGCCTAATCACATTCCTAAGTTTGCTGGTTATATCACTAACTTATAAAATAAGACCGGTTGTCATCGATGGTAATATCAATGATTGATTATTAATTTAATTTATCAAATATTTTTGAATAATTTCAGGCTTGCCAGGCTTTACGAATATTACAACAGCTCCTTTCCTGAAAATTGGCAATGGATACTATTACATTGAGACTAAATTGGAGAAGAACTGGTATGATGCCTATGCCACTTGTCGTCTAATTGAATCAGAGCTAATCACAATTGATACAATTGAAGAATGGCAATTGGTTAATGAGTATCTAAAGTCAATGAATATTGATGATCAGTCTTACTGGACTTCTGGTACAGATTTAGCGATAAAAGGAAAACATGTTTGGTTCTCAAATGGTCAAAATATTACTTTAAAGGATATCTGGTATCCAGGTGAACCTAATAATAAAAATGGTAATGAGAACTGTGATGAAATGTCATTTAGTAAAGAAAATAATACCAAGGGATTAAATGATTTAAATTGTGAATTACCCAGAAGATATATTTGTGAGCCACATCAACCACAGACGGCTGCGGTTATTGTTTGGTAAAGAAAACACAAACAAAAAAAATTGTAAAATATTTAATACACTAAAATTTTCTTTTATTTATTTCTTAAGTCAATTTTGAGTGTATTGAATTTCGTATGGATAATCTTAAGTGGTAGGTTGAAGTATTTCAAATGGAGTTTAAAATGTGTTCACCGAATTTACTTTCTTTCTTGTATAACAACTTAAAGTGATTTATATAATAAACTAAATCGAAGCAAATTTAACTATATTAAATTTATAAAACCACCTGAACCTTGTAGGGAAAAGTCTTTCCAACTTTTTCAAATGGCACTATAAAAATTAAAATGACATTCCATTAAAGGGAACTAAATTTAACTGATTATTTATTTGGGTATTGCAAAAAATATGGAGTTAGGGTAGGTTAGGATTCCCCTTTATATGAAAATTTGTAGTTTCATTTTTAACTTCATATATAATTTTGTTTTATGGTCATAATATCGGAGATTAAGTTTAGTATTACCATTGGAGCATTTTCTAAAGCAAAATCGATTTTATTTATTAGATTGATTTATTACAATAAATTTTACCATACAATAAATGAAATTGTCTTTGGTTCGGCGGTCTCACATATATAATTATATCCCTTGCTGCATATATCGTCATTCAGACCGGTTGGTATAGTATCGCTTACCCATCGGGTAAAGGCATCGCAACGTTCGGTATTGTCAAAACCGTTTGGTTCCCCTTTTTCCCAAATGTCCTCAGAAATGGGTTGCCCATTTGAAAACCATTTATGTTCTTTTGATTTCGCAAAATCGTTACCTGATGTCCAATAAGATCTCTGTTTATCATCAATTGTTTTGATATACTCCATAACTGCATCCCACTCTTCTTTTGTATCGAAAGTAATAAGTTCAGCTCCAATTAAACGACAATTTTCATAGGCTTCGAACCAATTTTTTATCTCTTTAGTTTCAATATAATAGAGTCCATTATTTATTTTAATAAATGGTTCTGTTGATACATGGGAGTGAGACACACCTATAAAATAATATTTAATATCTTTAGAAAATAATTCATTATTCGATTTGTTCAAATACTCACCCAGATGCACAACTGGTGTGATTTTGTAAGCAAACGAAATTGACAAACAAATTTGCGATTGCGAAAAGACGAAACATTTTACTTGAACTGACTGAATTTTAGATCAACTGACTGCTTTATATATATACACACACTCATAAATGTTTATAAGGAAGATCATTTTTCTCTCTTATCAGTTAACATACTTGTTTAGTTTGTTATCGCTTGAGTTATTCAATTGCTTCTTATTATATTTGCATAGGGGTTTTGCCGCTGCCTGGCTGTCCCCTTTACTACGCCCCTTAATGCCACGCTCTTCCACTTACTCTTGCATGAGCAGAATTCCTCGTACTTTTTAGTCTTTTTTCCAAGTTTTATTTGAGATCTCTGTATCGCATGAAGATAATAATAATAATTTTTAGGCGCCGACTCTGAATGACTCTAAAGGTTCTATGAAATATGATTTCAATTTATTTATAGATATACTAAAAAATAACAAATAATCTAACTATCAATTAAATATTAATGGCTTCAAAACATATATATGTATATATAAACAGTTGGTGATTTATAAAGCAGACTGAGAAGAACAGAAGCCCAAAAGAACTTTTTATTTTTAAAGCATTTTATTTAACTTCTATTATAAACAAATATATTATAACTTACTAGTTTTATTTTATATTTGTTAACAAATCAAAAATTGCAAATTTAAATTAGTTTCTTGATTCATAAATTATGAAATGCATGCTTAAACAAAAAAAAAATTCTTAAATTAATTAGTGAATTTCTGACAGTGTACACATACACCGTATGGCTGTTGCTTTTTGTTGTTCTTGGGTTTTTCTTTTTACAATTGCACTTTCTTTTTAGTCCAAGAGCTTGTCAACAACTTCATTATCGTATACAACACTGTGGAGCATCTACTCCCCATTCCCCATTCCCCATTACAGACTCTTCAACTCCTCTCATACTCAAGGCTCACCCACTAGACAAGCAAATTTAAATCAATTAAGTAATCTTATTGCTGCTGTTGTTGTTGGCTATGCTCTGCCTTTTGCCAATGCGATTGCCTGCTTTTAGGCGCGCACCCACATCCATACATACATACGCACATACACATATACAGAGTTTTTGTATGTCAAGCATTATAACTGTGGTAATTTCTTGCCATGCATGTGTAAGTGAGTGTGAGTGTGTGTTAGTGTGGGTTTGTTGCCTGGCAAAACTTTTGCTGTGTTGCATATTTTGTGCAGATTAATTAAATTGCTGGCATGAAGGCGGTAACAAGGGATGTGTTAGCGATAGTGGGGAAAGATGAAGGGGTTAACAGGGACGTGTTAAGCATTTTTGGCAAGTGTTGTGCAAAGATTGAAGAGCATTATTAAGTGTTATTTTTTTAATATTTTATGGTGCCAACACTTGCCTCTTACAACACTCATCCAAATATGAATAATTTTTTAATTTTTGACAGTTACAATATAGATTTATAGCTTTTAAAATAAAAGTTAAGTGCTGAATTAAAGCTTAGTAATCAAATAAGTAGTTTTATTGTATATAGTATACTATAATATAAAACAAAATTATATTTCTGCTTAATTGACTTAGCTCATGGCAGTACGTCCGGCTTTAATTTCCATGTTTTAGTACTAAAAACTTGTCTATTGCTATATTAAAATCAATTAAATTACTGAAAACTTGAACTTGGATTTTTTTGAACCGAAATTTTATTATAAAAAAGTTTCTATAGTTATAATTAAAATCCAAAAGCTTTTATAGAAAAATGTCTTTTATCTGGGATGTGGAGGAAATAGTTATTTATAAATAAATAGAGGAATTATTATTATAACTAAAAACAACTTATTTTTAGTTTCGTTAAAGATTCAAATTTAGTTTGTTGATTTGTTTTATTTACTTCCGGCAAAATCTGTTTTCAAATTTTATCAGCAAGGGTCTCTGTTATCGGAGCTAACATATGAAGAGAGTTGTACTGTTAAAAAATAACATTACATGTAAACCCATGTTGAGCAAAAAGGGGAATCCTCTTAAATGTTATGCTGTAAAGAGGCAGTTATGTTAGTGCCTAACATAGATTGAACAGTAACTGTTGCAGTCTGTTAAGCTAAATAACAGTATGTTAGAATTAAAATCTTTTGAAATATCTCAGGTGACCATTAAAAAGTCAAGGATTTGGGTTACTTAAGTTAAAATAATAATTATTTTTGTGCTCAAGCAGCTTTCTAACCGTTTATTTATTTAATTATTTAAGACAATAAGGTAGTATTTACTTGTAGTGTAATTTCAACAGGCGACCAATTGTCTCGTTCTTAGCAATTAAATGTTTTCACTTGAGGACTTCAATTTACCATTTACTGCAGTTGTTTATCCCTTTTTTCTTTCTCTTTCTCTATCTCTCTCTCTCTCTCTCCACTTTTTCTGTTGTGGTAGGCGTGCATATGCCAACATCCAAATACATGAATAAATACTATAATAATAACCCTTGGCCAAGCATTATATGGAAAAGTAAAGAGAGACACAACAATAGGGCGCATAAGTGAAGGTGGTCTGGCCATTGAGGTCTTTTCAAAATTATGCAAAAGTAAAACTGACAAATTGTTACATAGCCTTGGGATTTTTACACATTAATAAAGTATAAGTGATTATATCACAATGAATTTCGAGTAAAACATTAAATCATATAATAAATAAACAGCAAATTACCCCGTTGCTTCAAGTGTATCCAACTGAAAACCAATTGTGCAAATAGTATCTTTTGAATAATTTATTTTAGTTAGGAGTCATTTGTATTGGGTTTTTAATATGTCCGTGTTACATGTTACATATAATTTGATAGTTGGTTATAGTAAATAAAGAAAAAAATACATGAATAAAAGAAAGAAAGACGCTTTGGAGAATAGGCGCATAGTACTTTTAATTGACTTTAGTAAAAAACATTTGTTTTGTGAGTTAATTGTGTATGCAATATAAATAGCTAAAAAATTTACGATTTAAAGTAATAATGACAACCCGTTAATATTTAAATAGATAAGTTCATTTGTTTGGGTCGTATTTCATTTAAATCAAATTACAGACTTTGAAAAAGTTGAAGGACTTCTTTGATTTGATTAGAGGATTCTGTTTGTTAATACACACATTTTTTTTTTTGAAATTTTATGTATATAAGTATATTAATATATGTATTTATTTATCGCTGTTTATGCTTTTGTTCCATCGTTTTTCATATTCTCCTTAAGCGGTTTCAACTTTAACTGAAGAGTTCACAATCGTTCCTTTTAATTTCCAATGTGTTTTTGTTCTCAATTCTGTAGCCAAGCTTGTTTACATTTTTTTTGTTTGGCTCTGACTGGGTTGCCTGGCTCCTGGTTTGGCACACTTCGCAGCAGCTTACTTACCATTTTAAGTGCCATATAAATTCATTTTCTTACACATACACCTCTTTTCACCTACTTTTTATGCAGTTTTCCTGCAATTTCCGGAGCCCATATAAGTATGCTATAATTTTCGTTTGCAGCTTAGCTCTCCTTTGCTCATGGTTTCCTTTTCTCAATTTGTTTTTTTTGTTTTTGGCAATTGTTGCTCTGCGACACTCTGTAAATTATAGTACGAAATATGGACAAAAGGCATTTAATTGCTGGCCGATGCCTTTAGTGAGATAAAGCTAGGAAAATTGCACAAAAGTGTTACAGACCAAACCAAATTTAAAGCAAGCGGCAAATTTGTCAATTGTATTTGAAAAATATTATGGAAAGGAAAAAACTTCATGCTTGGCAGGCCACACACAAACAAGAAGTCCCTTCAGTCCTTCACTCGACTCCTGCAGCTGTGTTTACCTTGAAATTTTGGTTTTCAATAATATTTAGCTTAGGTTTTGTAAGTGTGCATGTGTACAGAAGAGTGTATGTGTGTGTGTGTGTGTGTGTGGGATTGTGCTTAGGTGTGTTTCTGCATGTCTTTTGCAAAAATAGCAAATGCATAAGTGTGGTTTACCCACCTCAACGAATCAGAAAGAAAGGAAAAGGAAAAAAGAAGACGTGAATGGTGTGTGGGAGGGAGATGTGCTCAAAAGTTCAGCGGTGTTACCGTTATCTGTGCAACGACAGCCATATTTACCAGCTAGCAAACACAAAAAAAATGTATATATACACATACAGGTATACATATGTATGTATACGTATGTATATGATAGCTACTTGAGTTCAACGAGAAAATTTCTCACATTTTTTTTTGGAATGGAGTTTTCGATTTTACAGAAACTGAAATTAGTATACTCTACTATATTTTTTTGTTCCTTGTTCGTTTTAATGATTTTGCATTCGTGTTATTATTTTTTTTTATAATATCTTCACATTTATATATACTCTACTCTTTGGCATATTTCATTTTGTTTGTATTACTATAGCATTTATTAAATTTAATATTTTAATTGATATAGACATTATTATTATTGAGTTCTTTATTTTCCCATTCTACTTGATTTATAAAGGAAACCTTTTTAAATTTAATAGTTTTTAGAGAATATAAATACTTATATTTCGCTAAAAACATATATATAAATTACTTAAAATATTAAATTTGTAAAAAAAACAATTTATTAATAATTATTAATATTGATTATATTTCATAGTGGATCGATCTTATATTAATTCTACAATTTTTTCTAAAATAACTGTTTCTATTGTATCTTTATTTTTTTTATATAAAGATAATCTTTATCAAACTTTTAATTTTTAGATACTGATTAGATCAGCTTATCGTTTAACATCGTAAAAACTTTACCTTTTATTTTGATAAGCTTTTAAAAATAACGTAGAGATAACGAAACAAAATGCATAAAAACTCATATACATATATATATGTTTATCTATATAATAAAATGTAAAATATCTATATATTAGTATAATATATATATATATATTAGATAATGGAAAAAATAAAAAATTTTAAAATTACATTTCTAATACATTAATATATATCTGTTATTAATGTATTAGAAATGCAATTTTAAAATTTTTCTCGTTTTGCTCTCGTCCATCAGTGGATATATTTCACATGTACCTCAATTACACCCTCAATTAGCGACTTGCCTGTCAACGTTTTGTTCTCTCGATATTCTCCTCAGCCCATTTTTATTTGGGTTTCAGCCTGTTTTTGGCTATTGCCTTAAGCTTCCTGCCAAATGCCACATTAGCTGTCTATGGTTTGCCTCTATACTCTAACCCCAGCAAAAAAAAAAGTATGGTAGAGCAGGGGCGATAAGTGAGAAAGAGAAAGATAGAGGGAGAGAGAGAGAAAGAGAGAAAGAGTCATTCGAGTTTTGAGCGTGTCTGTTCCAGCTATTTTTATACGATTTGCTATTTTTTCCGGATTTTTGTTTGCCATTGTTGCCATTGCTGCTGCTTTCTACCTTTTTTTGCTCGCATAAAACTGACGCCAAATTTCTTTGGCGTCAGCCAATGCACAGAAGAAGAATCCCTTCACCACCGCTATACGAACCCCTACACCCCACATACATATACTCACACAGATACATATAACCAACGCCCCCGTTCACACACTATTCTCATACTTTTTTTACAATACCAAAAAAAAAAATGTTGAAGTTGTCTCTGTGACTTTTCATACCCCATATTATTTATTTTAAAGAGTATATTGTAAACTTATTGATCAATAGAATAAAAGTATTACATTTTTCAGATTATACTTGGTTAATGTTCAAGACGATCCCCGAATATGGATTTACTATAAATAAGATCAAGCAGAAGGATATTATAATAATGAAAATGAATAGTTTTTTTCCAAAAAAATTATTTTTCTAGTTAAGAAGATAGAAAAGTCTTTCTAGAGGTAATAAAGAATTGAAATTCCTTTAACTTAAGGCATTAAAAATTAGTCTTCTTTTAATATAGGGTATCTTAAAGTCTTCACATCAAATTGCTGTCGATATATTTGCAAGTTTTTTCCTTTTTTTTTTATGCCATAGTTGCTTCGATTTTTCAGGTTCTGTAAAAAATATCAAAAAATAATAAATGCGTGACTGTGTATCTGTGTGTGTGTGTGTGTGTAAGAGCAGTTTGTCAGTTTTGGCCAAAATTTGTTCTGCTGCTTCTTACCATACCTTCCCATACCCTTTTACCTGACGATGCAACAAAAGTTTTACCTTGCATGCATATTGGTAATTTATTAGCATAAAATGCCAGCAACGCGTAAATAATGCACACGAATTTTTTTTCGTATTGTTTGTTTGTTTGTTGTTTTTGTTTGTTACCCATGGCTAGCTAACATTTGATTGCACCTCTGCCACACACACACACATATATATATATATATGTATATATTTTATTGGTTCCTCGCACTTTTTGGCACCTTTACCAAAAAAAAAATTCATTTCCGCTACATTTGAACGTCGTTCACTTGTCATGGGACATGAAAGTATTTTCAGCATTTTCCTTCTGCTATTTTCCACATCGTCACAACCGCAGTCAGAAGCAGCTGCTCCAGTCGCTTTCCAACTGAGATCCCTACCCTCTGTTGATAGGTCATTTCGAAACGTAAAGTTCAATATTTCCGTTTAAGTATGGTCGACATGTTGTTGTGGCTCCCTCAAATCCGAATCCAGAAATCAAAATCCGGTAACCTGTTCCATTTTTTGGGGTGACACTTCATTGGATTTGTTTTCCTCTATTGCACAGCAGGATTGAGGGTTAAAGAGAATAGCATTATAGCAAATAAATTTATTTTTAAATTGGTCAAATGTTTGCAACGCATAGAAATAAACTCTTCCGACCCAATGAAGTACTATATATTCTTGATCAGCATCAATAGTCGAGTCGATATGACCTTTTCATCTGTCTATTTTTTAGCTGCTTTTCGAAATTTAATTTTGAGCAAAGTGAATAAAACTCATATCGTACTGTTAATTGATCGATTATCCTCCGCGAGTTTAAGAATTAGCCCGATTGGTCTACTATATAAGGTATAAAAAGGGACATACATTTTTTTTTGGTTTTTTTTCATAAATCAAGCTTCAATATATGTGCTTATATAGTAGTACCTATATGTGTTACAAGAAAAGAAAGGTAGTGTAATTATTAATATGATGTAAAATATATTTATTATTAATTGATGTAAGTGTAAAAATAGTTTTAAGTAAGTATATAACTTAGGAATAATTTTCTTTCCAATAACTAAATTTTTACTTAGAAAGTTGTTTTCCTCTTTGATTTATAGTTTTGCGAAACTAATGTTAAACTATTAAAAGCTAATGGTTTACTATCAATTTTTGTATATATATGTAGCTATAAAAAATTTCATTTTTCTTTATTTAATTTATTAATGATTTAAATTTTCCAGATGCAGTAATGTAAACTATCTTATTAAAATAAATAGTAAATAATACTTAAATTGTTAAGCCGCTTTCTCTTCAGCTAACTCTTTCCTTCTGATAGAATAGAAATATTTCTTAGATACGATAATCAATACGTTGAAATATTAAGTGGATATTAACTTATAATTTATTTGTTATAATTATCTGACTCACTATTTTTTTTGCTAAACAATTCTTTTATAAACTATTTAGAAGCACAATTAAAATTTTGAAAAACTGATAAAAAATCTCATAAACATTTTAAAAGCTGGATTCCTTAAATAATCCAACATCTAATCCAAAAAGTGCAATGAATCTCTAAGCTAACAAACTTTCCATTGTTTCCATTAAAAATAAAATCATAACATTTTAATTTTAGATACATATATTAAGTGTTTAAGTAATCTAAAAACAAATTCATCATTATATATATGCATTAAGCCCTTCGTCAGTCATAAGTCATGGAAGTTTCTCCAAACTTTTTGCCACAAATTGGGTCATCACATTATATGGCAAAAAGGCAAAAAGGCAACAGAAAAAAAAGTAACGAAACGTTGAGATGAGTTAGTCAGTCTTGGCGAATGTGGCAAGACAATGTCAAATTATGTTGAGAGGCTAAAGAGAATGTGCGGTGACCCGGGATATGAGTGGAGGATTTCATTTATTGTTAGATTTCTAATCAGACAAATGAGTTTTGCAGGATCAGACGATGGGGCAACCTAAATTGTACCTTGTTTGGGCCAATAAATAGTTGGCTAATTGAAATGTGGCCCACTTAACAAGCCATTTGCATGCACAGAGAAACGGAAATAAAACAAACATAGCCTACTTAATGGCGCCATGGCGTTAAATGTTACCCAGTTTCAAATATCGTTTATTTCTCTTTTTTTTTTTTTTTTTTTTTTTTTTTGGTGAGAATTGTTTTAATTGAAATGGAAAACGCGTAAATTTAAGTGCTGATACATATGTGTGTTTGTGCGTGTGTGTGTGTGTGTGTAAGAGTTTGTTTTTCTATTTGCATTCAATTTCACTTTGCAACAAAACACAAATTGCAATGGACACCAAAACAGTAGCAAAAGGGACTTTGGGAGTTTTGGAAAGGGTTCTAAGTGTTTATTAACTTTGCCTGTTTGATCCACTTTTTCCCCTTTTTGGCTCATCCCATTTGCACTCATTCTTTTTTTTTGTTCTTCCAGCTCAGTTGTCTGTTTTGCAAGGATGTTTGACCATGTGGTATGGCTATAGAGAAGGCACACAAATGAATGAATGCAAAAAAAAAAGAAGAAAAAAAAAACACAGACCTAGTTAGGGTAAGGGGTAAGTTTGGGCCGAGGCTCAACACAGAAGCGGATAATTCAAATGTAATTTACAAAAGCACTCGTTTGATTTGTGTTACTTGTGCAGTCCTGCAATACCCCAGCAATGGAGAAAGAGATGGAAATATAGATGCGGAAGAGAGAGAAAGAGAGATAGAGATGGAGTGAAGTAGATACAGAGTCGGACAAAGAAATAGAGAGTAAAACGAGGAGGAGTAAAAGGGGGAACCAGTAAATTAGTTAACTCTTAGCCTTACCAGTTTTAGGAATGAGTCTAAAATTCTGGCAAGTGAAAGCTTCCACTAACAAGCTTGCTGACCCCAGAAACCCAAATAAAAATAAAATTAAATACAACAAAGAGCAGACTTTTGAATTATTTGTTGTGTTACAACTTAGTATACCCTTTCCTATAGTAGTTAACTTGATTAATTTAAAAATGCTTTTGATTTGTTATAAAATTTCTTAAAGGAACATAAGAATATATTTTAAAAGTGCATTAAGACAACTAATTTCTTAGAGCATTAATTTTATTTATTCATTTTTCAAAAGAGTTCTCAAAAAAGTGGATTAAAGATTATTTAGATTTTTTATAAGCAAATTCAGGAGATTTTTATTTAGCTTATGGAAAGGGAATGATGCGAAATCGATTAATTTAATGTTTCTTTATTAGGTTTCCTAGAAGTTTTAATACAGATTAAATAGTTTACACAATTATTGTCTTTTATAAAAACTTTTAAGATCAAATTTATCGAAAATTGTCCTTAGATTCCTTCATTCTTTAAAGAAGTGTCCCTATATATTTCTCAACTTTAATATGGGATATTTAACTTCTGCTTTTCACTTTTGTGGTATATAAAATATACTATTTAATGAATGGACTTTTATCTTTTTAAGGATATATTTAAACTTTTTCAACTCTTTGTGTAAAGCAAATAAAATAAACAAAGTAAAACTAAATACAAGTAAAAATGCTTTATATGAAAGACAGAGACTTTCTTTTGATTCGTATTATTTTAATTTAATTATCTAACTAATTGGATCGGCATAGACGAAAATCAACTAATTAAGCATACAAATTACAACAATTAGATGGTAGACACTATATATATATATATATATATATATATATAAATGTATACATATGGTATGAAGTATGAATATATAGCCGAATCCTTAAACCAGACATATATACAGATACAGACAGTGGCAGACACACAGACATGCTCAGACTTTAATTGTCAGCAGATTAAATTAATGCAAAAGACAAATGTATGCAGATAATACAAGAATACGAATATCAATAGCAAAATGAGTTAGTTTTGGCTTATTGCCATAAGGGATATATACATATATATATTTATTTGTATGTATGTGTGTGTGCGTGTCTGATGGCTGAGTATTAATGGCCAAAATTTAGGACAAAACTTAGCCATTGCCTTTTAGCCCTACAACACGTACCTCAAATTAACTTAATTAATAGCATTTTGTTATGTTAAAGATAACCAAAATACATGAAGAAATTTGATTGATGTAGATTGGGAATGAGTTCCCATTATGCATACATTTTTCTCTGACTTGTTAGTGAATTATTAAATTTATATAAGTATGAAGATTAGTAACCATATTTTAAATAATGATAAAGAACTTAAAGAAGCTAGGAGAAAAATCAAAAAGATAGAGACAAAAATCGATAACTTTTTATAGATAAGTAAAAAGTTTAACAAAAAGTGAAAAATTTTGAATTTAAATATTAATTAAACGTTGACAGTTGAAAGTTAAAAAAAATTTCAGCTTAACTACAAAAACATATCTGAATATCCCAACCCATAAATAATTATTAATTGTCGCATTGGTCTTTCCAAACTTATTTTCTATTTTCCCATTTTTATTTCTCACTAATATTTATATTTTTTATAGTAAAGAATAAATGCTAATTGAAAATATTTTTGAGTATTCTTGGGGATATATATATTAGTCCCAATAATATCAATTAATTTCTCTCCGTAGGCAAAATTTTGCATTCAACTTTCATATAATTAAGACATGTTAAATTTTTTTGAAATGTTGATTGAAGTTTTTGTAAAATTTGTCAATAGACAATTTGCCTACATTTATGAAACTTTTCTGATTTCAATTCCATTTCAAACTTTTTTTATTTTTATATTTTGACAAATTACAATATTTATATGGAGTCAACAAAATGTGTCATTCATTTGTCGCATTTATTTAAAATATTTGTCCACAATTTCCTTTTGCTTGCCAAACTGGCAATTTAAGGCTAATTTTATTTTTTGTTGTTATTGCAATTTGTCGATTGTTATGTCTGACAGCGACAAATGTCAAAATGTCAGCCATTAAAAAAAAAAGAAGAAGGATAAATACAAAAATGACAAAAAAAAGAACGTACACAAACGAAGAAGAATCACAGTAGAAGAGGCAAAATGGAAAATATATTCATTTTTATTTTACAATTCAACATATGTACATACATACATATATTATATACAGAGGCGGCGCCTAAAAATATGCTACGAAAATATGTTGTTCGGTCGGGACGAAAAGGAAAAGTGTTGGCACACACACATACAAATATTTGTGTGTGTCATTTTAATCCACTTTTCAAAATTTATTATGCAGAAACGTTCCAAAATATTTGCCCACCAAAAAGTAAACTTTTTTTTGTTGTCTATTTTGATTCGTTTTTGCTTCTGCCTTTTGTGTTGCTTTTTTTTTTTTTTTGTTTTATCCAAGTCCATGTCCACATGTTTCGGGCCATAAATCTGCAATTACCAGTGAGGCTAGAACTGACTATACTACTGCATTGTCCAGCGATGCCAAGAGTTTCAGTTGATAAATTGTTCTTTAGATTTTTCAGATTGTATTAGAAAGTGAATATTAAAACAGTAAATATGTTAAGTAAGGAGGGAGTACAACTCTTTTTTTTTATAATTATAGCACATTTTCCAAGTATGTATTGTTTTATGTTGGTTCGGCAATAAAGATCTAGAAATAAAATAGTTATTGGATACGGCAATGAATATTTAAAGTATTTTAGTTGTGTAGATAGGTATAGAGATATAACTTTGGAATAATTATATTAAATTATATAGAGCTGAAGTCATACAATCTAGATAGTTGTTTTGTATTGAAAATAAAAGCTTAAGTTGATTGAATCTCAGGAATAATTTGAAACTAAAGACAGACAAATCACATTTAATTATAATTAAATATGTATATCAAATAAACTATTTTCTTCTATGCCGAAATTTAATATAGATATAGATATTTTTTAAAGAAATATTTTGTCTAGTGATTTTCTTTTCGACAGAGTCCAATGAGGCTCAACATCAATGCTTATAGACTTCAGATTCTTCTTCAATCATTCATCATCTTGCTTTTTATGCCATCGCTATCAATCAGATACTATCCATTTGATTACCCATTATGAACAATAATAGATAGAACCAAAAGAGCTTTTAACTAGAAAGATGGACTAGCTTCGGCCGTGCCAAAGTTCGTATACCCTTGCAGATTTTCTCTATATAATTCACCGGAAGCATTATTGTAAATTATACATACCAAATTTACAAATTCAAAATTTTGAGCTTGAGAAAAAAAATTTTTCATACAAAATTTTTTTTTTACCTATTGTTCCTATAGCAGCTATATGATATAGCCAACCGATTCTGATAAAACTTGATTGAAATATTAAGAAGTATATTAAACTCACAAATATCAAATTTCGTGGCATTCGGCTGAAAAACAACAGAGTTATTGTGGATAAGCCTTATTTATGACCGATCGTTCCTATGGGACTATATATAGTCTCCGATTCTGATCAAACTTGGTTAAAGTATCAAGAAGCATATTAAACTCATAAATATCAAATTTCGTGGCATTCGGTTAAAAAACAACAGAGTTATTGAGGATAAAGCTTATTCCTGACCGATCGTTCTTATGGGAGCTATATGATATAGTCTTCCGATCGGGATGATTCCGAGATATACAATGCCTGCAGCAAAAAGGAGCCTATTTCATCTCTGAGGAGAAGCTGTTGATCCAGACAGACGGACAGACGGACATGGTCATATCGACTCGGCTATTCATGCTGATCAAGAATATATATACTTTACATAGTCGGAGATGCTTCCTTCTGTGCGTTGCAAACTTCTGACCAAAATTAATATACCCTCTGCAAGGGTATAAAAAGATAGCTGAAATCAAACGAGGGTGGCCTATTATATATAATAATATACTCATGATATCTCTTTCAAATGGTAAGAGGTATAGATGGAACTGTATCTAATAATAATAATTTAATTAAGACCGATGTCCATATCAGAAAGGATTTTAATAACAGATTTTAATTTTGAAATATTAAATAGATAAAAAATTCCAAACTATCTTTAATGTCTACTGTCACATAAGACTAACTAAAATCAACCATACCAGTACTTAACTAAAGGCAGTTTGGTAGACAATGGTAATCAATATGCCAATTCCGTCTTATTTTGAATTCCTAAGAGGCTTATCAAAATTCCAAAAGTAATTCCATACACTTTGTACTTTGCTGATAGGAAAAAGTGAATCTGACCAATGATCTTGGCTATATAAAGTGCGTAGAGTTGGTCTAAAATTCAATCAGTCTTGGAAAAATGTTTCGTCTGTTAGCAATCGCCAATTTGTTGGTCATTTGTTTGGCCTTCGAAATTGCACCAATCATTGAAAATGGTAGATATTATATATAATATATGTATATATAAATACAAAACAGAAAATCATTTAATTATATTTAAATTATATTTCTAGGTTTGGTTTATTCGGATATATCAACAGCTCCGTTTGTTAAAATCGGCGATGGATATTATTATATTGAAACCGGAACGACCAAAAATTGGTTCGGTGCCTATGAAAGTTGTCGTTTGATTGGAGCTGATCTCATTTCATTCGATACAGTTGAAGAGTGGAATGCAGTTAACGAATATATTAAAGAAATGGATAATACTGTCAGAATATTTTATACTTCTGGTACAGATTTAGCAAAGACTGGAGAACATGTTTGGTTTTCTACTGGACAACCCATAACTGCGAACATTTGGGCCAACGGAGAGCCAAATAATAAAGACGATGTTGAACATTGCGATCAATTTTTAAAGGGACAGGGCCTAAATGACGCAGATTGCAATTTACGCAGGCATTATATATGTGAGGCCCCTATGCCAAAGACAGCTTCGTTCATTATCTGGTAAAATATTGTTAACATCAAAAAAAAAAGCATTGAAATTTAAAAATATAATGAAGAAATGAGTTTAAAACTAGAAGAATGGGTTAACTTTGGGCCTGAACCATTATTGTAAATAATGCATACCAACTTTACAAGTGCAAAATTTTGAGTACCTTGAGAAAAAATTTTCTCATACTAAAATTTTTTTCCACCGATTGTTTCTGTGGCAGCTATATGACATAGTCAACCGATTCTGATATAACGTGGTTGAAGTCGTCAAATCGGCATGATTCCGAGATATACAATGCCTGCAAAAAGAAGCCTATGTTGAAAACTTACTGTTGATCCAGACAGAAGGACAGACGGACATACGGACAGGACTAGGTCGACTCGTCTGTTCATGCTACCAAGAATATATATACTTTATATAGCCGGAGATGCTTCCTTCTGTGCGTAGCAAACTTCTGACCAGAAACTAATATACTCTCTGCAAGGGTATAATGACTAATTAAATATCGGAAATTATCGCTAGAAATAACCTTAGTTCAGTATATATAAAATTTATCTGATTAAATAAAGTATTTGTATTCTATCCAAATTTATTTGACATGCACAATGATTAACAAAATGTTAAAAATTGTTTTTATATATGTAATATGTACAGGTTATAAGTATATCGGTTCGTAATCAGTATTCGTGCCAATAGAATAAGCTATTTCACCATACGAGGCAATCTCAGAATCGGCAACCATTTTGTTTTCAGCGCTGGAGCGACTATCTCTCGATCTTTCACTTAATCAGTTATTGCCAGTTCTCAACACTACATACTCGGGCTACACATACAGCAGTTGGGGTTTATAATTACCCTAATTTGCCAGTCACATCGTAAAGTAAACGATATTGCTTATAGATTATTTATGATTAAATAAATGTTTCCTTTTTTTGGTAGGAAGTAGGGAAACATTTTAAGCACATATATAACAAATATACTTGATGAAATTAGTTAATGATATTAATGGTTTATTTAACTGATTTATATATTTAAGAATTGTACGATTTCAGTATATTGTATCCTTATATAGAAGCTTCAAATTTAAGGTCTTAATGCTGCGACGGAAGAGTAAATTGACGAACGGATTATATATTCTTTACAGTTTAATAATAGGAAACAACTTCTAGTTTTAATCATCAACTGCTATTAACTGAAAAATTACATATGTAACCATAAAGTTTGAATTTTAACTGTTTTTCCATGTAATTTTCCTTGTTTCAATTCGTACGAATTAATTATGCTTAGTTTTTTTTTTTAAGTTTCGGGCTTTAATTTGATTGGAGACTTTGTCAAAACACAAAGAGAGAGAGAGAACTTTTTCAGATTGTTGGCCTAAAAAACAAATACAAAAAAAAAGAAAATGGAAATGGAAATGGAAGAAGGAACTTGCTAGTTGCGTTTTCTTCTTTTGCCATTTCTTGGGATGCTCGACTAACTTGTATGCGTTCATGCTTGGCAGCCAATTCAAGTCGTGTCATTTTGTTGAGTTTGTGTTGAGAGTTCGTTGAGTCTATCTTCTACCCTCCCTCCCCTACCCTCTCCTACAACTTAACTCCTGCCTGTTACCCTTTCAACACTTGTAATTCAAATGTCAGGCAAAAGTTCTTACCAAGCCCAAGCACTGATTCTCCATCCTTCTTCTTCGTCCTCCTCTCACTCTCACTCTGTCTCATTCTCATTCTCGGTTTTCTTTTCTTTCGACCCACTTGAATCTTGCTTTGGCTTTCAGTTTTTACCTTACAGTTCTTATAATGTGGCTAGGTGTTGTCTCATTTTTTTTTCCTCCACGTGTGTCTGTATCTGTGGATGTGTGGACTTCTTTTTTTTCTCTCTTTCTCTGGTGCTCCACTCTGTGGTTGGCAGAGTTGAATCTGCCAGTTTGTGAAATTGCCAAACGAAGACGGTACAGAAATAAATTATTTATTGAAATGCTTTTGCACATAAAATTTTCAATGAAGAAAATGGATATGTGAGCCAACTGAAAAGGCCTGAAAATTCTATTACTATCTAAGAATATTTTCATGCTGAATCCTCATAAAGTAATTGTAAAAAGCAAATGGAATAACTTGAGATTATTAAAATACCAAAAATAGTTTACTTGAATTGTTAGTAAAAAATAATCAACTAGAGTCAGTGCAATGGAAGGATTTCTGTAGTCTAGCTTTTAAGTAATTTAAGTTTACATTTTGGCTTTACCGATACTATTCAATATTCTAGTATATATACTTTCCTTACCATAAGACTTAATTTAAAATTCATAAATGCAAATAATGAAGTCTTTCTTATTTTTGAATTGAATTAGTCAAGTCTATGTGTTTATTTTCATGTAAAATTGTCGTATAAGCTGTTAAATTTATTGCACAATTCAATAATCTAACTAAAATGAAACTAATAAAACTAAAAAGTTTTTACACCCATAAAACTTTTCATTTAGTTATTTATTCATAACTTTCTAGTACAAATTAATACTTAAAATTTTATTATTTCACACATATATATTAAGTCGAATAATAATTGAAAATATAATGCAAGTTAATTGAATGGAAATTTAAATTTCGCTGCATTTGAATTGAAATATAGTAAAATTAAAAATAATTCTCATTTAATGTTGTAATATCGAACTTTGTTACAAAAAATGTATTTTTATATTAAAACCAAGCTAAAGAGAATATATTGTTTTATTAAAAGAAATGTAAAAATTGTTTTAAATATTGCTGACAATTAAAATGAAATTTAGCAGTATTTTCATTTTTTTTTATTTTCGAATTCGTTTAGCAATTCTGACCTTGACATGTAGCTTTCACCTTCTCTTTGATGTGAACTGTCTCCTTAATAGGAACAAGCCCTGAGCTTCTGTCATTTGGTGTCATCATCATCGTCATCATCATCTAACAAGCGAAAACTTATGATTGATGACCGCAGTCGATGTGTGTGTTTTGTTTGTTAAAAAATGTCAAAATCAAAACCCAAAAAATTCTTGTTAACATGTTGTAGTTGCTGTTGCCTGTAACAAGACTTGTCAACTGAAATTTCCTTCCTTATATTTTTTTTGTTTCTGTTTTGTTTGCCTGCTGTCAGGGACATAGTTTTTTTTCCTTTTTTTTTTTTTGTCCTTAGTGAAATTATCGAAATTGTATTATGGAAATTTTATGCAAACGAAAATGTTGTGTGTTTTTTTATCCCGTTGCTTTTGATTTTGTTGTTGAAAATTAGTTTTTTCAATTTCTTCGAAAAGGAAAAAAAGTGCATAGAAAGCCTGGACTAAGTTTTCCCTTAGAGAAAAGCAAGATGAAGGAGAGGAAAGTTATGCACATATTTTTTCGACAGTTGTGCACTATTTTGGTGTTTCTTTTTGAATATGCAGATTGATTTTGTTTAGCATTATAAATCGATATTTTTTTGGTTAGTTGATTGTAGAGACTAAAAGGCTAGAGGAGAGTTATTAGCCATTAGAGCAGTCGCAGTCTGCACTTTTTAATTAAAAACTTTTTCAACAGAGTAAAAAACAAATGAAAGAAAACCAACCTTCCCCTCTCCTAGCACCCTAAAGAGTCATAGATAACAGGCAAAAAAAAAAAAAATAATAAATTTATATGCCAGTCAGTGTGAGAAGTAGCAGGTACACGTAGTCAGAGGTGAAGACACAGTCCAGGACACACTGAGGACTTGGTAGTCTGACAATCAACATGTTGCTGCGGCTGCTCCTCTGTAATACTCATGGGCAAGTGGTCGGCACGTAATTGCAATTTAACCCGTTTTTGAGCTCCACTTAGCCAGCATTTTATGGCACTGCTGACCCTTTACTAGAACACTCCTGTTCCAGGCTTATGATATTTATAAGTGCTGAACTGAACTGGCTAAGGCCACAAATTCATAAGCTCTGCTCAAGGTGTGTGTGTGTATGTGTGTGTGTGTGTGTGTGTAAAGCTGTGCCAAAGGTGTGCAAATAACATAAAGTACAAGTGCAAGAAAAATAAAGAATGTATGACAAAGGGAATTCCCCAGGAAAAATGACTAATACTGAGGCAGACAAGTTGAATTAAAGTTTTCTTTGCATTTGTTTAAAATTATTTTTGTGATCAAATCGGTTTATATAGAGAGATTTGAGATTAAGAAGCTTAAACTACATATATAAATTAAGCAATGCGATTGATTTTGATTTAAGAAATAATATTTTTTTGTGGTTAAACAAACATTTTAATTGTAATATATTTTTAAATTTATTAACGACGGTTCCTTAATTTTAGAAAAGTTGTGGTCTTTGTTCGTTTATTTTGATACATTTATTCAAACTGGGATTGATTAACAATAATAATGTTTTGAAAAAAAAAAAATTATTTTTTTCATTGATATGTATGTATATATATTATATTTCTTTGTATCAGGAATGTAATCTTTCTGTTTTTATAGTTTTATAGTTACCGACTAAGTTAATTTCATTTTCAATATTCCCTTAATTTATCAATATTAGTTGAGTTAAAAAATGTTTGTTTAAATGTACCGTTAATATAATCCATGGTAAAATGTGTTTTATTGCTCCTGGGACCTCTTATTACCGATATCAGCTTGCATTTTTCTTCTATAGTTATGTTTGACTTTGATTTTTGCGTCCTTGCCTTACTTCAATTATGATAATCATCAAAGACCCCATTTTCCATTTCTTGTTCGCACACACACACACTCTCTTTCTGTCTCTATCTCCCTCTTTCTCTCCTTGTCAAAACAGAAAAGTTTGTCCTCATATGAAGGATCTGCCTCTCTTACACTTTGTTCACATTCTCTTGCATTGGTAAAACTTTTGTTGAGAACGCGAGACATGTCACGCTCGAGTGCGGATGCGGATGGCTCGAGTGCGACCAACTTGGTCTGCGAATGTTTGTGTTGATTTTTTCTAGCGCATTTTTCAACACTGTACCCGTGTCGACCGCCCAACCGATACTCCTGCTGTGATTCCAAACTATGTGAGCACGCTGACATCATTTGTCATTTGTGTGTCGTTTGGGTGTGGGCGTAAGTGTGCGTGTGCGTGTGTGTGTGTGGTTGAAAAGAATAACAAAAAAAAAAAAGAATGAAAGGAGAAAAACAATAGCTGGTGGCAAAAGTTGGCATGTGGAAAAAGTCAAAAAATGTGAAAAAATTGCTGACAATGCCTTCGGAATTGTGCATAAATAAGTTTTTTTTTCACTCCAGTTTTCATTATTGTTTAAAGAGTCAAATCGATTGCCATCCAATTATTAAAAGAAAAATATAAAATTGAGAAAAAATGATTATTATTATTAATTTAAAATATAAATGGAAATAGTAAAGGAGCAGAAGAAGGCTTAAATTTGGATGATTTAAGAAGCAAAATAATATACAGATTTTTTTATTCTGAAAAACCAAAAAAAATCAGGAAGATTTAATTATAATTATAACTTAAATGGAGTAACCAAATCTTAAACATGCTAGTTACATTTTGGTTATTTAGATCTTCATGAAAATTTTCAATTCATTTTTATTCCCTGTACATGGATGCGACAGCATCAACAGCCAGGAAACATGTCCGTCTGTCCGTCCGTCTGTCCGTCCGTCCGTCCGTATGAACACCAGATCTCAGGACTATAAGAGCAGAGCAACCAAACTTGGTGTCAACATCCGTCTAGTGTCTACGCAAATCAAGTTTGTTTCAAACCCCTCCGCCCCCGCAAATTGAAAAAAACTATAACTAGTGTTGTATTAAAGCTATTATATTCCCATGGTACGAATGTAAGGCAAAATGTACTGTCGACCAAATTTAGTTGAAATCGGTCAATAAATATCGGAGATATACGCCTAAGCAGTGGCGTAGCAGATAACCAGGGCCCTGGGGCAAATAAAAATTGGCCCCACTGCTATCAAAATGGTAAGGTTTTAGAAGTAAAATTATTAAATATACAAATACTGTAAAAATGCTAAGCCTATCATCAGCTCTTTCCATGCATTGCAGGGCAGGTAATAAAAATATTAAACACTAACAACATAAATTACAATTATTTTAATAATTGGAGTAGGTATTGGGCAATAAAACGAAATAGAACAGATTCAAGGGTTTATTATAAAAATATCGAACCTACTAACTGACTAAATAGCTATTATAATCACAATCTTTTCCTAGCTTTAGTTTTCGCAAAAGTATCAATAACTTCGGTTAAATTCAGACTTGATGCGGTTTTGTTCTCAATTGCTATTAGCGATAAATGTCGGAGTCGAGTTTGGCCCATACTGTTTCTTAAATAAGCCGTGTTGCCACCTGTCATATTAATTTTGAAAACAGGAGAAATTTTTAAAAGTTGAGTTCGATTTGGATTTTCTGGTTAAAATGAGGGCCCCCGAGCTGAGGGCCCGGCACTGCCCGCCTACCTTAGTAGCTACGCTACTGCCTATATGTTTTGTACTTAAATTCTATGGGCAGCAGCAGCTGAAATGTGTGAGCGAGAAAGCATGCGCATGTTGCTTTGTACGGATTAGTTTCGTTCACTGTTATGAGTGAGAGAGAAAGCATGCATTTGGTGTTTGGGCTTGCAGGAGAATTTTATAAAATAATTTATATTCAATTTTGGAAGGAGTTTTAGTTTTAACATATCTCTTATTGCAAAATTCACGAAAATCCGTTCAAAAATTTTTTTCAACTTTTATGCAGTTTTTAATACGGAAATTAACCAGAAGATTGATGTAAAACTTTTAAAAACGGCCAAAGAGGCCAACTTAGAGCCTATAAACCATTTGTAAAATCCTTCAAAAGAAGAACAAATCCTTGATGGAACCTCTACTCAGAGGCCAATTCAGTCAAATCACGTCTGATTTTGAAAAACTATGTCTATTTGATTTTTAGAATCGCCGTTTTTAATTAGCATAAAAATCTGGAAAAGTAATTTCCAACTCATTTTCGCAAATTTTAACGATGGATACACTGCAAAAATTTACGAAAATCCGGTCAAAATTTGTTATACAACTTTTTCAACTATTAATGTAGTTTTTAATACGGAAATTATCCAGAAGATTGATATAAAATTTTTCAAAATCGGCCAAAAGATGGCCAACTAGAGCCTATAGATCATTGGTAAAATCCTTCAAAAGAAGGACAACGGACGAATCCTTCGAAGAACCTATTTCAAAGACAATTCGATATTAAAAAGCTATCATAAAAAACTGGAAAACTAATTTAAATATAAGAAATTAATTTAATATAAAGAAAATATAATTTAACATAAAGAAAATTAATATTCAATTAATGAAGATTTCGACGGAGTCTGCTTTTATGAAAAATCTTTTATTGGTACAGGGTATACTCCAAGTCGGTAGGAATGACTTGCTTACTTCATCATTTATTTTATCACTTAAAATTTAATGATTTACAATTGTGAACTTAAGATTATGCATTAAAAAATTTAAAAATTTGTTAACAAAAAAAGAATAATTCCTTTTGAGTTTACAATATTGGGAAAAGACATTCAAAAATGGGCATTTTATAACAACTTATTGGGTGCAGGATATATTCAAGATATATATGTACATATATAGATGGTTTAAATCAAATATCATCCCAATTTAGTAATTATTTTGTGTGTGTGATATGAATCTTTTACATTATGAATCTCCCTTTTGTATATTATGTTTAACATATATTGCATAATGAAAAATGCAAGTGCCAACTATATTATAATTAGGCAAACTGCAACCCAAGATATATGTACATCTAAGGATAAAGGAACAAAGACAAGGATATATGTACATATGTACGTGTGATTATCGTCAAATACAATTTACCAAAGTAGCAAAAGGGGGGAGTTATAATCCGCTCAGTTGATATGCCCAATGGTTATCATCTCCCTCTTTCTCTATTTCTATCTCTGTCTCTGTCTCTCTTTTCTTAACTTAGCATCACTTTGTCTGTTTGTGTGGACTGTGGTTAGGTGCGTTTAATTTGGCATGGCCACACAATCATTTTACAAGTGCTCGAGTTGTAATTAAATTTTGACATGATGGCGTCTCGGTTTTGAGTTGACCATACCATAGGTAATTACAATTTATTTATGCAAATAAATCTTTGCATTCAGTATGCCATGGATAGTATATGTACATTATTTTCCTTTTATTTATTTTTATTCTACTGGTTTTTGAAATGGCCATCGCCAAGGATTCACGCTCCATGGCAGATATGTGTCAATAAGCCAAGTCTCAAGTATTCATTTTGTAAACTTGCTACTCAAGTTGCTCTCATTTTTCATCTCTCTCATAAGACTAAGTAAACGTCTGATGTCTGAGCCACAATGCACAAAGTGAAAACGCAGCCAATTGTCCAAGTTATCATAGAAATGAGCTACTTCTTACACAGATAAGATAGATGATGATGATCATCGTCGTAAATGTACAAAGAAGTTACTTGCAGCAAAAATAACAAAAATAAATAAATTGCACAAATAAATAGAAATATGTATAAATTTAAGATACACGCAACGATAGACGGGAAAAAGGAAAACTTGTTAACAAAATAGTTAGATGCAAGTTCATTGACAGTTCATTAAAATGCAAGTTAAAATGCCAACGACTTGGATACAAGTTAAACATAAAATATTTCATTCGATCATATGACACGACTTGAGTGGAACTTGGCCAAAAAAAGAACAACAAAAACTAAAGTCTGCTAAAAAGGACAAGGAAATTCATTATCAAACGGGGCTCAAGGCAATGGCCAAAATGCAAAAAAAAAGAGCAAAAGAGCCACCTTAAAGTTGAAAGTTACCAGCTACGCTTAATGAATGCCACCAAAATCATGGGAAGGATGGTGTATAAGTATATATAGATAACTGAGAGTTTTCCACTGAAATGTCAACGGGCGAATGCCTTTTGGGCAAGTAATTATGTTTGATGACTCTCCACGGTAAATTCTTACTCTGCATCAGTAGTAAAACTGTATTAGCCAGTTGAACCACAACGATGAAATAGTAAGGGGAAGAGGTAGACGGAGTTGAATCACTAGCAGAGCAGACAATATGAAACTGAGATTATAATGCAAATATTAAGTGGATGTTGGCCAACCGATTCAATATGAAAGTTATGAAAGTTGCAAAACTCATTTGTTAGTTCGCTTACTTAATTTGTTGTATTCGAAGGAAGAAATTTGTTATTTTGTAATTGTTGTTAGGGTGATAACAAGAAAAGCTATCAGAAACAAATACAGTTTGAGTCTGAGTATAGTAAATGTAGCCAAATTGCTGAAAAATCTTGAAACTTGTTTACAAATGAGGCTATAAATATTTCTGCATTGCTTAATGCGAACAATTTTCCTATTTTCTAGTTCTAAATGTGCAAAAATTTTTCTCTCTGATAAATATCGGGAATAGGTTACCTAAAATAACTTGGGCAATTTACTTTACATACTTTTCGTAAACCAAAACAAAAAAAAAATTTCTTAAAATTGTTAGAAAATTACCTTTAAGGATATTGAGTTTTTTATTTTGACGTTATTGAAGTTATGAAAAATGTAGCCAACATTTGAAAATGTTAGTAAAAGTAGAAGCCAAAAAAACAAAAGGTAAGATATAAAAAAAGTAAATTTTAATTAAAACTGTGTAAACATTTCTAAATATAATATGAAGAATAATATAATTTAAAAATTTTCTTCAAAACTATATGTGCTGCAACTGTTCGCAGCGGACAGTAGCCAAATTAGAGCCCTGCGATGTAGAATATAGAATATGTAAGACATCGAGAGTAAAATAAAATGTCGGTAAGACATAGAATTATAACATGCAATGAAAACATCGCCAGAAATAAATGCAAAATGCGCAGTGAAACATTCTATAAATCGCCAAAAACGAGAAAAACGTAGAACTACAGCATGCAATGAAAACATAGCCAACATTAAACTTTGAGAAACATAGAATTATAGCATGTAACAAACACATCGCCAGCATTAAACATAGAATGCGAGAAGCTCATTATTAATTGTCGAAATTCGATGAAACATAGAATTATAGCATACAACGAAAACATAGCCAGTGAAACATAGAAACGGTGCTTTTACTTGCGACGAAGCTTTCTATAAACATAGTTTGTCACGAAGCTCTTTAAAACCTGTCAAATGTCGAAAAATTATGGCAACCAATGAAAACATCGCCAGATTTTAAGATACAATGTGAAACAGAAGGAAGATTATGCATAAAACTGAATTTTCGAAGATATAGAATCAATCATGGAACAGAGGAAATTCAACAGATGATTGATGAAGAATTTCGCGGTCTCATAATTTTCAAAAACTAATGGAAAGTATATTTTCAAAAACTAATGGAAAGTATATTCCCATATCAAGCAAATCGCTTTTCTTTTAATTTATCTTATTTATTGAGTATGGTAATTTGCTTTAGTTGTATTTTAAAGTAAAAGGAAAGTCAGTATTGATTATCTTTGCATTTAAAAAGTGAATGCTTTATATTGTTTTTAAGAATCCATAAATATTTCAAATATTCTTATACTTTATTTTATTTGAACATACAACAAAATGGGAATACCGGTTACACAATTGGATTATTATAGATTATGGAGAAAGATAGCAATTATAAGTTGCATTAAATAATATATTTCCCCTAGAAGTTTGGAAAATTTGTTGAAAATCTGAGCATATAGCTTTGTCTTGCTAACGAAAACGGAATATCAGATAATTTGATGACTTAAAGAATGATCCAGATGAGTCAGAGTTCCATCTACTTTATTAATATTTAGTTTTTATACTTACTGTTGTTTATTTCCCTAATACTATATAAATATGTATGTATTTCCAATGAAAATATTAAATTTCCAATGCTTTCGTATTTATTGAACGCTCAAATTAATGCGAATTATGTCACAAATAGTATTGTTAATATCAATATATGTGTATATGTATGTATATATATATTTCAATTTTTGTCAAACAAAATCCAATAACATATTATCTCAGATATAATGTGGCCGTTTCGATAATAAGTATATTCGGATAGGTATGTTATGTATGTATATAACTATGCATTTTAGCAGTGACTTTTGCAATGTGCTTGGGTTTTTGAATTTTTACTAAACGTCAAACGAAACGATATGCATTTTCTATATATATATATTCTTATACAAATATGTATCTATAATATATATATATATATATATATCTTTATGATAATTTTAATTTATGGGTTGATCTTCCACATCTCGATGAGATCTCGTTATTCTTGTATAATTTGTAAAGTGCCTGGGTGTAAATATTTAGAAAAAGTTTCTTGCCCATATCAAAAAACGAAAACTGAATTCAAGAATAAGCCAAGTGCAATTTGCGAGGCAAATTATAATGAATCATTCAACGATTGTTTTTATCCAATCTTATATGTACATTAATTTTTTGTTTCACCTTCCAATTGAATTGGAGTTCATATGGATGATATATATGCATATATGTGTAACATGTATGTATAATTTATGAGTGTGATTCTATATATTATAGAATGGGAGTTTCCTGCTTTTTGAGCCACTTTAATAAATTCCTTTAGTATTATATGGTTAAGACTATCTAAGTTCCTCTTTTGTCTATAACATTTAGTGCATTGATTAGGTGACACTTTACCTATATAGTTATATAAATATTGGCTTTCTTGTTTTAAAACCAAATTGAGAAATCATTAAAAAAAAAAAAATTGAAATCAAATGAAAACACATAAATCACCTTTTTTTTTCTATATGAAGCACAAAAAATTGAATGTATTTGTAATAACTATTATTTTGTTGGCTAAATTGCGCTTTGTCTTTTACCATACATACATATGTATATCTAAGTTCATATATATATAGTATTACATATATATTTAATATTAAATTTTCAGTAAAATTTATTTGTTGTTTTTGCTGTTGTTTGTTGATTAATTTTATGTTTGTTTTGTTTGTTTTTAAATAACTTGAAGTTTATTCTGTTTTCATTTTTGTTACTCGTTTCGTTTTTTCATTAAATTATATTTATAATTTAAGTATAATACATTTTGTACAGATTTAAAAATTAAATTAAATAATATAAAAATTGGATAAAATCGGAAAGAAAAATAGGAGAAAAAAAAGTAAAATTGAAATACTAGACAGACACAAAAATTTGTAATAATGGCCCTAAGATACAATATAAAATTTATTTTAATAGTTGGAAAATTGTTTATGGTGAGTTAACAATTGGAATTGGAAGGAGGATATTATCGAAATATAATACAAATACTATATAAAGTAGAAGTGCACTCGATTTTTCATTTCATTTAACTTTTTTTTTTGCTTTTAATTTTTGTTGTTAAATCATTTAATTTTAATGGGTGGTCTTGTTTGTGGGTAACTTGGTAGCTTGGTCAATTTGATTTTTGGTTGGGGTTAGAGAGAGATCAACATAAGAGGAAAAATAATATAGTTTTCTATATATACATATAAGTATAAATACATAATTTCCATATTCAATATATAGTTGTAAAGATCTGCTAAGTGAATTAGTACACGATCGGTTCGATCCTTGTCTTAGTACTAGTCTTGACTAATTAAAGTCTAAAATTTCATTTAGCACTTGTTACAAGTTCTTATACTTAAACAATTTAAATTAAGCCAAAAGATTTATTTATTTGAATATTATATTGAATTGGATTAATTTGCATTCACTTTCTCTCTCTCTCTATATATATATATATATATATATATATATATTCCATTTATGGATCTCTTGTAAACCCCTTCCGGTGCTGGCAAATATATCGCATATAGTTTTTTGTTCAGTTTAAGTAAAAGCATTTCAAGTCTTTGCTTAATGCTAAGCGCCATTATACATAGTTTAATCTGTATGTGTTCGTGTGTACTGTACTTTTATGCGTATAAGTAACGGTTTATTTATGTATGTTTGTTAGTTATGCAGTTATGTATGTATGTATATAGTTCAACATTTATATAATGCTTGCGTTAAGTATCCTGGTATCCATTTCTTTAACTACTTATATATCCTTTCAATTTTACACTAAAATTTTAAATGGATTTTTTTTGAAGTGAACCACACTTTGCCCCCATCATTTTTAAGCCCATTATTAATTTGTTTTTGTTTTTGTTGTTCTTTTTGTTTTTTATATCGTTGTGTGGGTGCAGCAACCTACAGTTGCACCTGGAATGTTTGCGCTGGCGCCTTGGGCGGTGAGATAAACGGATTGGTACTATGCCTGGCCAGCGGTGAACGTGAGGCTGTGATGATAGTATTGTTGGTGGTGGTGGTGGTGGTGATGCTGCTGCTGCTACTATTGATGCTGTGTACCGGTAAATCCGGTGACAACTTTTTGGCAGCTGCCACATTTGCTGCCCATTCGGCATCGAAAGGATCATCGGGTCCACCACCACCGCCTGCTCCACCACTTGAAACTTGAACTGCGCTGGCAGCCAATGTCTGTGATCTGCCCACATTGGCCAAATAGGTTGGCCGTTTCAATGGAGCAGCTGGTGAGGTACTGCGCACAACTTGACCCAACCATTGTTCAGCATTGGGCAAATCTGTTGATGACTCCATGCTCTGGTCGGAGCGTGTGGGTGACTGTGAGGTTAGAGTTTGATAAGTTGGCGTTGTGCTAACCACACGTGGAGTTACCTGTGCTGTGGGCGTTACGCTGTAAGAGATTACTTGCTGATGCTTCTCGGCGGCTAATATGTTCTGATTAACGCTACGATTGTTATTAAAATTCAGATCATCTTCGGCCACCAATTGGGCATGGGTTTGGGTGAGAAGCGATAAGCCCTGACTCAGTTCCTGGCATAGTTGACTCACAGAGTCGGCAGCGGCGGCGGCAGCATCGCCAGTTGACTTGGCAGGCGACACCTCAGCTATGGGTGAGACACTACGTAATGGCGTCTGCAAAGGATTACCAGCAGCGGCCGCCAAGAAAGCCTTCTGACGATCAGCATTGGACGGAAGATCATTGACACGTAGCGACATTTGACGCTTAAACGGCGATTGACTACCAATTGTGCTTAATCTAAATGAACTCTGTCGCTCCAGCATATTCGGTGTGGCATGTGGACGTTCAATAGCAAATGGATTATATGGTTTCACTGTGGCAGCCGGTGGTCCTGGGACTGATGAGGAGGGTGGACCATCGACACTACGTTCATTGCTACCCACTGTGGCCATGGCCAATCGTTCGGTCAATGTGGGCTGACGGAACGAACCAGTGCGTGTAAATGTTGAATTTTTAGTGTCAAAGGTCATTGTGACACCGCATTCCTTATCTCTTCGCTGCTTGCGTTCCAAACAAACGGCAAATGCACAACCCACAGCATGAGACAGACGTTCCCCAGAGTCCTTGCAGGCCAAGAAACCATGACACATCCATCGTCGTGTGGTGCCATCACGGCAAATATAGCTAAAGCCACGCTCATGATTACGATCCGGGGCACAAAAGCTAACCTTTTCAATTGTTTGATCCACTATCAGACCCTTAGTTTCATCATCTACCACACGCAGACCATCACCACTGACATGAAGAAGACCACGTACAGGACGTCGTCGAGATTGCTAAATGGAATAACATAAGTAATTAGTTTTTGTCTTTCAGATTTAGGAAAACATATGGCGCAAAAAATATTGCCAACGAAAATATCTCAGCTTATTCGGATCAGTCTAGTTATAGACATTTTTTAATTCATTCATTAAAAATTTAGAAAGTTTTTGTAGTGTATAGAAAAGCTAAGTTCATTTAAAAAAGTGACCTTTAGCATGTATTTCAATATATGTATTAAATTTATTAAATTATAAAACATTTCAAACTTTTTTAAGATCCTTAAAGTTTAATGAGAGTAAACCTTATCTTTTTCGCCATATGTTTTCTGTTATATCGCATTCAAATGATACAACTTACCCTTAGCACCTTGAGGGCCTCTTCGCAGACCTGCATGCCGCGTGACTCAAATACCTCAACACATCCAAGATATTTAACCGAAAAAGAACAGGTGGCCGAGCGAACTGCCTCTTCATCGGCCTGCCATTGATGTGGCTTTGAAGATTCTGGTACACGATCCTTGCGACGGCGAAACGAATCGCGAAATGAGCGTCGCAAGCGATCCATTTTTTTAGGTGATTTTTTACTAAATCGAAACGAGGCCGATTTCTAGGGAATGAAATAATTGTCAAATATTTAGATTTATTAGGTATACAAATTTTGTTAATAGTAAATACATAATATAGTTTAAAAAATTATATGCATTTGTATGGAGAGAAACAAGTGCTGGGGCATTTAGCAACCCTTCATAAACTCTGTGGCAACCTACCCCATTTTTGACATCACCGAATTTTCCGCGTGTGAAGCCGCGCTCGAGTGGTTCATGCGTGTGTGACGATGAGTTTCCCATGGTTGAAACTGGTTTCCGTGAGTAAAATACTGACAATAACCGTTACAACCGTTTTTAAATTAGAGTTACCAGATGGTTATTTAAGTTATTCGTTTATGTATTTTCTTTTTTTTTTTTGCTTTTCTATATTGCCTTTTCAATTGCAATTCTATTGATATATTTTATTGATTGGAGGAGCGCGCAAATTTATTTGTTCATTGAATTTGAGTTATAGATTTTGATTAAATTAAATTGATGACTCTCAATATGGGAATCGATGTGATCTGGAAAAGTGTATTAAAGTAGATGTTATACATTGATATATGTGTGTGTGTGTGTGTGTGTGTGCATGTATTCTTATCAGTTTTGACGTTTTTGATATGGACAATAATGGAATACAGATTTTCATGACTCACTGTAACCTCTATTCATTGACACATAAAAAAGCTTTTACGGCTTATCGAAACACTATGACGCCCCTTAAAAATACAAAAAAAAAAAAAAATAATAATTAACGCAACAGCTGCCTATCATCCATTATACATATGTATTATATTATTACTAGCTACTTTCTTCCACAAATCCCTAGCATTAACTGTTTATCGAAGCAGAAAACCTTAACACACAATCTCTAAAATCGGGCAAACGGCCTCCATGGTAGGTACGACTACGCCTTATCGTAGATATAGCAAAATTCTCTACTCGTCGTCTGTCTCACGTAATTGTTTACACATATTTAACTTTTTTTTTACTTTACTTTTGTATTTTCCTTAAAGTGTATTTATTTATACTTTGTTTTGTTGCAGCCGTTGTTGTTGTTGTGGTTGTCGTTGTTTCACTTTGCCTTGCGGCGACACTGGTTGACGTTTTTGTGACTTTATCACATGTCTCATATTGCGGTATATTCCGACAACAACAACAACAACAACAACTACAAAGAACGACAATGACTATAATATGATAAATTAAACGTAGTTTGTCCCCGAAATAACAAATGAAAAAGAAATAATTCAAATGTTTACATATAATGACTACAACTTGATTTTGATTGCGAAAAATACAAAATTTTGTTTATTTGACTTGAAAAGGGAATCATTTGTTCTTTTATTTATTTTTAAGACCGATTAATATATACGTATATATATTTTTGATAATATAAATATATGTACATATTAAGTTATCAGAAAGAGTATAATTCAAATTTATTCTTAGAAATTTAGTTACAATCATTATTATGCGTATTAAATAAAAAAAGCACATAATGTGGTTGCATTTTTCTATATACATACTAACATATGTATGTCTAAGCCTTTAATTAAAATTTTAACACAAAACTGATATTCGTTCTCTGGCTTAATGTTTAAGTTAATTATCACCTAAAATGCTTGCAAAGAAATCATATGTACTTATACATATGTCATCCATAATAACGATTCCATATTGTACTTAACTCTTTGCTGGTCATACATATTACCAGGAATTTTCACTCATAATCTTTTCTCTCATAATCTTAATCTTTTAGTATATTTGCTTGACCTCAACTTTAGTCAGCCAACAAAAAAATTGTCTGAATCACCTAACTTAAACAAACTAAACTTTGTTAGCTTTATTTAGTCAACTGATTTTAACTTTGTTGCTAAATTATGTTTCATGAAAACTTTTTAAAATTCAACAAATGCAACCAACCAATGGAACTTTCATTCGTTGCCTTTAAGAAAGAAAGAGAAAAACGGTAAAATGTTACAAAAAACCAGTTTGAGTAGTCGCCAAAGTCAGTTCTATTCTACAGTTTTTTATTTTTATTTTTATAGCTTTTGGGGCTTTTACACGTGATTAATAGAACGAAGGGCGTTGACTTTGAGGTATTTCATGTTTGGGATGCTGTTTGACTGCATTTTTACTTCATTTTGTTGATGGTTTTCTTGTTTGTTGTTGACCATGGGCGTGAGTCTGACTAATCAAATTATGGCCCAAAAGACTGACTGAGAGTCAAACAAGAATCTTATGTGGGTCATACATAATGCATCATTGTGATTCTTGGGAATGAAATATTTTTTTGTTGAAATGTTACAAGAACTTTGTTTGTTTGGCTAAAAGGTTTTTTTCTGGCAATGTGACAAACAAGTTATACAAGAGTTAAAGTTTAAATTAACTTAAACCCATCGAATATAATAAAAATAAATTTTATTGCTCAATTTTAACTTGAGAGATCATTTTAACTGAACATTTCAATTGACTAGTTCGAGATAAAAAATTCAAAAAAAATCACAATCCGAATGAAAATATGATTTTAAAAAATGTCAACTCACTAAACATAGCAGGGGGATTTAAGGGGCGGGGGATCAATGTATGTACATACATATATATATACTACATATATGTACCAACCGGAAGGGTTCATTCAACCAATAAGCCAGACACGAAACAGGTTTCCACTCGACCAAGAAGAAAATTTATATAACACACTATATGTATATACTATATATACTTATACGTGGTTTTTTATGAGAGCTCTAAATAATAATCTGATATGCCTGCAAAGTTTGCTTTGATAAAAAAAAAAAACAAAACAATCTTCTCTGCTCTTATCATTGTTTATTTTATATAATCATTTAATTTATTCATTTTGTTTGTTTATAAAGAGTGAGAAAGAGACAGGAACTAAATGCAGGAAGAAAAATAATCAAATTTTCGACGATTTAAACAAACAAATGAAACATAGTTCTTCTAAGCCATATCAAACAAATCAAATCAATCAAATGAATAAAAAAAAAAAACAACAAATCAAATGAAATATGACTATATAAAAGAAAACCGACTTCATGGGAAGGAATGTGCTCATGCAATTTGTTTACACTTGAAGAAAAGTTGAAAGTTTTCTTTTTGTAATTTTGTTTTTGTTTTCAGTTCTAATCTAAACCATTTTTAAAAACTTTTTTAGGATAAGTTGACTTTCTAAATACTTTTAAATAGTAGATGGACTAGAAGAACCAAACAACCAAGAAAAACTTATAAAGTGGGAGGGCTCTTTTAGACCAAGTATAATAACTAGAATTTAGCTAGTTAAGCAGCTTAACTTGTAATATTTTATATAGAGACGATTAAGTTTTAATATCAGACAACAAAAGTGAGATGAAAAATATTACGTTTTTATAAATTTATTGATAAAAATTTTTACAGAATAGCACGATTTGGAGTGTGAGTCGTATTTGACTTATCTTGCTTTAAAACTGGAACTTTTAAAAAGTATTTCAAAAATTGGAGTTGAGTTATTTCACTATAAATTCGAATTTACGGATATAATAAAAAGATCCAAAGTTAGATATGTATATAATATATAGAAAGAGAATCTGGCTTTGTCTTGTGCTTCACAACTAATACATATTTTTCTACAACTCGAAAAAAGGAACGTTTTATTTTATTAAAATAGTTTCTTTGACATCTGAGTTAAAGTTGGAGAATTCTTGCAAAGTGCAGTCAGGAATACAGCAAGAATTTATATGAATATATGATTTTATGTGAATTTTTTAAAGGTATTTTTAATCTTTAAAGAATATTTTCTGCAAAGTTTACAAGGATGCTCCATAACAAACACACGCCCACAATAACTGACAGGAGTCTCAATCTCAATCTACACCCACACACACACACACACACATAGAGTAGGTGGCAGAGCAATCATCTTTTGCATACTAAAAAGGAAACGAAGGCTTTCGTATATACAATGTTCGAAATGTATGCATGTATTCGTATATATGTATGTATGTATGTGTGTATCCATGTAAGTTATAGCCTACTTTTATTTGTGCAGAATATAAGAGAAAAACTCATCTTGATGTTGAACGACGCCTTAACAAATAAAGGAAATGGAATTCCAATCGATGTTGATTAAAAAAGGGTGACCGTATACCAGCCGAAACTGACTTTTACACGCTTCCAAGCGGTTTGTTTTTTTTTCTTCTATAATTTGATATCCAATAATCGTATATGTACATATTATATGCAACAAGTGTCGTTGGCCTTTTGGGGCCAAATAGCAAAATTAATTACATCTGTGACAAATTGTTGTTATGCAATCTAAATTACTTTATATATATATGTATATACATATACATACATGTATAGGTATATATATGAACATACTTTAAGTGTTTTTTTCTTTCTGCCACTCATAACATCAGGGTTAATTGTGATGAAAAGAAATACAAAAAAAAATACAGCAGCAGAAAAAAAAATGGCATGCCATTTTACAATTGATAAATTATTTCATTATGTCATTTTATTACTAATAGAAGAAAAGAACTAACGATGAGAACTTTTAATACTCTTTTAAAACATTTAATAAACGGATGGAATCGGTTGCTGGACATTAAATTTCGATCAAACTTTTTTAGAATATTTATAGTTTGTTCATAAGATATTACTAACATAACTTTAGCATTGAAATAAAAAGAATATATTTAATTTAAATAAATAAAATCTACACTCTAAAATCTGTCTAAATTCTACTATTGCCATATTTCATCAACTTGGTAAATCGCCTAAAATGGATTAATAGTACATATAGCAAGCTTTCCATTATTGATGACCAAACAAATATACCCCGTTTGATAAGTTCACAAAATGTTATTACTTGGTATGAGTTTATTCGATTGGTCCAATGCAGACACCATAAATGAACTTAATTAGCAAATTGTCTGGGCAAAGTCTGACAGATCATGGTTAAGGTCAAAGTTGGGCCTACAAAATTACAATCTATAAAAATTTCACACGCTTCCTATATATGCAAGATAAAAAGAAAGAAAGAAAAAAAAGGATATGCATTATATGGCTTCATTCCTCTTCTTTCTCTTTCTCTCTCACTTATCCTATTTTTTTTTTCTGTTGTTAGTACTTAATATGAAATTAAAATTATGCTTGGTTTCTGCCTGCCTGCCTAAGGGACGAAGTTCAATTTATCAACCACCAGAAGCCAACAAAAAAAAAATGTAAAAAGGAAAAAAGTTGCTTCCTCGTCCTCTTTGCATTGTATGTCATCCTTGTCAACGAGGGGTTGCAAGTCTCTCTATAGGAATGTATTTTACAATTTTTTTTCGTTTCACTTTTTTTTTTATCGTGGGAATTTTGTATAAAAAAAATATACAATATGTTAAAAAAAATTGGTTTTAATAAATGCATAAAACGTGGGTGCTAAGTGAATTACAAGTAAAAATGAAAATGATCCCGGAAACAATTTTTAAGGTACGGAAGTTATTCGACTGTTAAATGTTTATGTCTTCCAACTTCTATCTTTAAATTAACATATATATATAATATAGAAATATTGTATATAAAAATATACAAAGGATGTTCAGTTATGATAAATATTAATTTCTTAAATGTCAAAATTCAAGAAATTAAGTGGAAAACAGAACTTATGAAAATATTTTCAATTAGTACGTTGGAAATAAAAATTAATTAAATCACTTCTTACACAAAGTAAAAGCCAAATTGATGAATAAATCAAAGTTTATTCTTTTCCACCCACTTGATAATAAATTTAATTCCCAAGAGCTTATCTAAATAATTAGACATTGCGTCATTAAAAGCCTTAAGCCCTCCGACAAAAATGAACCCTATGAAATTTACTTAGCATCTGTATCTAGTATAATAAATCACAGAGTAATGCGAATAACCGCTAACTGATGGAGGAAGTACGCAAAGAGTTTGCCAAAAACCCAAAATGAAAAAAAAGGAAAAAAAAGGAAAATAAAAAAGGTTTCCAAAAATCTCACAGCATCTCTCAGAGACGAAGACGAAAGCATGCGAATTTTTTTCGATTACGCTAACAGAGTTAACTGTCTTCATTATTTTCATTTGACAAAATGAAAGAATGAAAGAATGAAAGAAAGAAAAGCAGTGATGAAAAGGGTAAGCAATGCCAATGGCAGAAAACAAATTGCAAGAAGAGGGAAACAGAGAAAGAGAGAGAGAGAGAGAGAGAGAGAGACAGAGGAATAAGGAAAAAATTTGCTATATAAGCAGTTTCTTGAACTCCGTGGGATTTGGTCTAAGTAGGATTTAAAAGAAACAAATCTTTGGTTATGAGTAATGTAGTGTAAAGTTAGGGTTACTCAAGCGTTGTGCGTAAATGCATAGATATTCACACGAATAGAACGAAACGCACCCTTAGTTAACTATGATATAGGGGAAAGGACATATCCAGGGGACATACCTATGCACCCATGCAGGCGAGTCCTTCATTCTTATTGCTGAGAGCGGCAATTTTAGTGGGATGAAAAAGGTATAAGAAATAATGGGAACTGCAATGCTAGTAAACGCAATTATTAACTATCAATTTGGGGCGTTGATCCTGACCAGCATGCATACCTGAAGACTATGGTACTATATGAGAATCCCAAGGAAACGGTCCTTGTGGGAATATTGAGGTGTGAGAAAAAAAAAATTGATTAAATTGAATGTATGAGAATGATGAGAAAAAAATTATTATAAATGTAGGGATGCAAATTCTACAATGAGATGGATGGAGAACTACACGATCTATTTACAAACTAGTGAAAATTACTTCTCAGTTCAGTCTCTAAATTAACATATCTATGCTAATTTAAAACTATTCTCAAATGATTTTTAGGCTAGACATTTGATGCATTATTATTATTATTGTTGTTTTGCAAATTAGAAACAAAAATTTATCAATGATTTTAACACATAATTAAGAAGAATAAAGTTAATTGATATTTTTGCCAATATTATAGTAAGTTTTTTTTTATAAATGTCATTTGGAATTACACAAAGATTTGCTTTTGCTTAAATTTAAATTAATCCATTTACGATCGGATTCAAATAACCATTTGAATGCCTTTTTTTAATTTTGACTCAACGAAGTATGGATCGATATATTTATAAATATCTGTATACATAAAAACATGAACATATATGTATGGATATTCTGAGATCAAGCAATAACTGAGTAAATCTGACCGTATCCCCTAATTGTTTGATATGGATTACCTTATTTCTAAAGAACTTGTTTATTTATGTTTTAATCTTGGAATTTTTCAAAAGTATTATGTTAAAATGATTGTTTTTTTTAGAAAATTTCTGAATTCGACTTCTGAAACTACATATTTGTTTCAGCTTCTAATATGCATTTACATAAATAAATTGTAAAAATTAAATAGTGGTGGCTTTATATTCGAATAGAGAGAATACCTTATGCAAATGTGAATCAAAGGGCATTTCCAAGTACAGTCTAACTTTTAACCTCTGGAAATGTCAAGTCTTACGTCATAACTATAAAGTACAAACACAGAACCACATCCTTTCATCAATATAAAAAACAAACTCCACTTCAGAAACAACTTGAAAAAAAAAACCTCTAAAAGAGCGAACGGAAGTTACAAAAAGAAAAGAGAGAAAAACTGGGAACAAACAAACTAAAAACAATAGGGAGAGAGAGAGAAAGAGAGACAGAGATGGAGAGAGGGAGAGAGAGAGAGAACCAGCATAACATAAACCCTACAGGAACACGAGTTCTACAAAAACAACGACAAACAATTTGAAATTATTGTTTGCATCTGCCGTTTTGCTGACATATGTTTTCTGCCTGCACGTGGGTAAAACGTTGGCCAGACGAAGAAGACAAGGATTCTCTGTTCCTAGTTGAAATAAAGGAAACACATGCCTTGTCTGGTCTGATTTGCCACACGATATTCAGGTAGAGGAGCATCATGAAAAACAGGACGAAAAACACTTGGTTCGTGTCAGGAAATACACATAACGATACGAGCAGATGTGATCAACTAAGACACACACGCACACACACGCACACACACGCACTCATAAACACGGTGCTCTCAATTGACAAGTAGTCAAAATCATTGTCATCGGACATTTGGCAAAAAAAAAAATAAGAAGAAGTAAACAAAGATTTTAACAAAATTTTTGTGCGGAATTTTGTTTACATTTCAAATGCAAATGAAAAAAAAAAAAAAAAACATCAAAAACCAAAAAAAGAAAATGACTCAACATTGAATTTTTTGAAACCTGTTTCTTGGATTTCTTCCATCTTTCTTTGAAACAAGTTTGATTGGTCGGGCGACTTGATGTAAGCAATGTATTTTTATTTTAATATATGCAGAAATTGAAAGAAATCACTCAGCAATATTTACATGCATAATTAATTAAAAATTCACAACTCATACTAACTACTAAAGCGATAAGAACTTTAAGAATTTTTACTGGAATTGCATTTATATGCAAAAGAATCTAGATATGTATATATATATATATATATATATTTTTTAAGAAATTTTGTTCAACGACTTTGAGAGACTCTTTAGAAAATATGGATAAGACCAAATATAAATTCTGAGACCAACTTTTCTAATGATAAAATTTCCTTTTAAGTTAAAATCATTTCACTTGCTGATACTAAGTGATAAAAATCTTATTGAAGAAATTGTTTCAAAAAATGTATTACTTAAAAGCTGTTTAAGATTCTAATATAGTAAGATAGGGTTCAACAAATGTTGAAAAATATGACTATATTAAAAAACCTGCAACCTCTCGATATTTTTGAATCTAAAATTAGATATCCTCACAGTGATGGCATAACAATCATTAGATGCAGATAGTCCGGACTGACTGACAAGAGCGAAACTATATATGTATATTATAAAGATCCATCTGGTTGTTAAGTAAGCTCATTGCTAAAATTAAAATTTTTAATAAAGAAAGATTATACATTATTAAGAGACCCCCTCCTAAACAAGCCAACAAATATACCCGTTTACTCAATTAAGGTGTAGAGTATGATAAAAAAAGGGAATAAAATTGAATTGCTCATACTGAATTTTAAATAAAGAAAGTTTATATAAAATTCAAAAAGAATGTTCTTAACATATATTACAACAACAAAAACCCATTTCAACAATTGATAATAGGGTAAAAAGGGAGGAAGAATAAAAGAAGAAAGTTTTTTGTTAAAATGAAAAATTATGTAATATTCATGGAGAATGAGTTAAAAATTATGGTATACTTAAAGTGTCAAGTAGTGAATATAAACCTGATGTCAAGGCAACTAAATAAATTATGATAAAAATACCTACAGGTTGTTAAAATCTAATAAATTTTGTAAAACTCTAACTATTTGTAGTTTTTTTTTTTTTTTTGTGTCTGACACTTAACAAATAAAATCTTAACAAAAGCTGCATTTATCTAATATATCAAACAAAGCAAAAAAAAAAAGTTGACTTTGATAAGACAGAGGTAAAACAAAAGTAAAGTTAAAATATGTATGTTTTTTTTCAGTGATATAATATAATAAAATGGAAAAGGCTTTGTTCTATGATCTAACCGAGAGTTAAGTTTATTCGATTTTGTGAATTAACGAAGCTTGACGGTTCTCTCTATCTCATTTTTCAATTCATCTCATCTCTCTCTCTCTCTCTCTCTCTCTCTTTCTATCTCTCTTTTTGTTTTGTATGTAGAAGCTCTGCTCTGATTGTCATTGTTAATGGTTTGAAGCTTTTCAGGTCTAAATCAATTTTAGGGTGCATAAAACTGTGACAGCTAAAGGCAAATAATTTTATTCCATTTGTTTATTTGTCACAAATAAACTTGGCTCATTTTTATTTTTTTTTGCCAACAGCTGTTACGCCTAAAAGTAGACAATGAATTTATCAAACAAAACGACAAAAAAAATCAATAAAAAGCATTGACGTATGGTAAACAGAAACCGAAATACGGTGAAAAAAAAATTAAGAACTATTTGCGGAAAGAAGCCCCTAAAGGTGGCAAGTAAGGGTATAGAACCAGAGTAACAAATAGAACAAAAAAATTGTTCCAATTGACTAGGAGAGACATGAAGAGTTCATGAAGCAGACATTGTACCAACTGACAGGTGTCAATAAGAGACAAGCAAATGTTACTTGGGTAAACCAATTTCAGTCAACTACATGGAGAAAAAAAAAAACAGTCGGCTACAAAGGGAAGTTTTATAAATACATTTGAAAATTTAGTTCTAATGCTAAAATATAAGTTAAAGATTTCGACAAAGAAATTTTGCTCTATATTAGATTTTCTTAGGATTTGTTTTATTTCATCTACAAATAATAAAAAATATATAAGAAAATAATATAAAAAAAATGTATAAATCATTAATCTTGGCTTATCAAAAGTTGATCTATATGTACTGTTATATTATATATTCTTTGCAGATATATTATTTTTTACAGAAACTGAATGATATGTTTGTTAGGACTTTATCTTCATACATATGATACATATCAAAACTTTGTTTAGGAAGCTTTTTATATGCGACTTCTTCCTTGAGCAATTCGTTTATGAAATTAAATTCTTTTGTAATAATTTGTTTTCATTATTTTCTGTATTTACAAATCATCACACAATAGTTATTTAACTTTTTATTTTCTAGTTCTGTTCTCTCTTTAACATATAGAAAAATCTAAAATATTAAAATGATATATTAAATAATCTACTCTTTTTCCACTCCATTGGCACAAAAAAAAAATTATCTATCGTCAAGGTAAATGTGGACGTAAGCCCCTCAACTGACAGAGCGGAAATTAAACCGCATTGCATGCACAGGACCCCATATATTTTTCATTTTATCCTTTTCTTTCCTTTTTTTTTCATTTGGCCTTTGACATTTGACAGGCTTTGCGGTTCCACTGTAAAGTTCTAATATTACTGCCGAATTCAAGGGCAATTTGGTAAATAAGAGACCATTTAAAGTTTGGGTAATAATTTCAAAGTATACTTTGGGGCCTGTTAAGCAGGAAAAGTAAAGTAAAAGTTGAAATTAGTTAAAAGAGTTGTTAAAACAAGTTGAAATAAGAAAATATCGAAAAGGTCAAGAGTTGAAAAAACTAAAAACGCAGAGAGAGAGAGAGAGAGAGGGGGAGAGGAAAAGGTAAGAATAATTTGCAGCAATTTTCCATCTCTATAACTGTCCATTAATGATATTAAATCTGCCTACTAATTATAGATGCATTTAAGTATTTTTGCTTTAATGACAAAACGTTTATATGCATAATTAGTTAGGTTTTAATTTCCTGTCTTAGAACAAAGAAATGCAATAAAAAAGATATCAGCAGGCATACCCCCCAACTCCACAAACCCCACACACACACACACACACACTGGCACACACTCAGTTAATGACCAAGCCTCGTTCCCTGTTTTCCTTTGGCATCATCGTTGATGCTGTTGATTGTTGCTGTTCTTAATCATCTGTCTTAGTGCATAAAAATAGAAAGGAAATTCCATGAAAATTAAAGTTTTATGCCATGTAATGCAACAACTAAGATCCAACTCCAAGTCATCTTTCTTTTCCTCTTGTCGAGCTCTAAAGTTAAAGCTGGAGTTGGCGTCGTCTTCAACATTTTAGCAAAAACCAAGTGGAGTCATTCGCCAAAGTCCAGAGATGCAATACACCAGTGGCAAGTCGTAAGTCGCGACTAGAAGAATGCAGTTTAGTTATAATCGAAAGGCATGGTGAGAAAAGTGGCGGCCAGGAAAACAGAAACTGGTTTTATTGGTCTCCCTCTCATGAGCCAACTGCACCCAGGCATCAGTGTTTGTTAGCAACATTGTGTTCTTGGCTGTTTTTTTTTTTTAAATTTTCTTCTTCTTTTTCTGTTTTGTCATGACTTGTTACTTGTTTGGTGTGTTTTTTTTTCCTGTCGTTGTTTTTGTTGCTGATTGTTGCTTGTATATTTCTTGGTATTCTAAACCTTTACGTTGGCGTTTTATGTTAAGGTTTTTTTTTTCTTTAATGTTGCAGAGATTTATAGCTTTCTGATATGCTAGATTTGTTTTTTGTTTTGTTGTACTAGAAATTAACACAATAGCAGGGCAAGCTAAATGGTAATTAGTAACCTTAGTTTCCATTGATATCATTTTCTAGATTCCATCTCTATGGTAACTAAAGAATAAAAAACTAATTCATTTGATTTAATTTTATGCAAAATTATTTCTTCCTTAGGGAAAAGGGTTTAAATCTCTTTTCAAACTTGTTTAAGCCTTGTGGGCTATAATGAAACTTTTTCGTTACCCATCAATTAACCTTTTTTAGCCAATGCCAAAGTTTTCTTTTGATTTAATACATATTTAATTAAGACATCTTCGTGGAATTAGAAAAAGTTACTTGTTATTCTTATGTCTGCAAATCTCCTTTATTTATGTAGCATACTTTTGGGCAAATTTCATTACATATTAAGTAAAGTGCTAATTCAATTCCAATTAATTTTGACATACATAGATATGTATATGTTACTTTTATTTATCTACGTAATCATCCAACATTCAGCTTTTGATAAAGTTTTTCAAATTTCAGAGATTTCATAAAACATGATTAGGCAAAAAAAGAAGTTTAATTTTCTTCCCATGATTAAAAATAACTCTCTTTTTTTCTAATTCATTCTCACCATATTCAAAAAGTTTTCAACTTTTCTAGCTTTCACTGTCAGCACATTTAATTAGTTGGTAATTGTAATTTCTTTTTCACCCACACTCAATTAGTTTTTCTTTTTGTTTTCATTCTCACCCTTAAGCAATACTCTAGGCATTTTCTATGGGAAATTCGCAATTCAGATATTTCTGAAATTCGTTGGCGGGGAAATAAATTAACATAAATTGTTTTTAACTACTAGATAATAATTACATTTAAACTTTGAATTGATTTCTATTATACTACCTTGATAAATTATCCATATTGTTTTCTCATTTCCAACGAAAAAAAAAACCTTATTCAATGAGTCATTGTCATTGTGATTTTATGACTATAGTGTAGATACGTGAGTGTAGTTGTAGACAACTGATCATTCATACCTGCTAATTGTTTATTATTTTTTGTTCATTTATTTTAGTTAACTTTTTCGCAAATTGCCATGTTCAAGTACAAATTAATGAAATTCTCTTCCCTTTTTTTCTCAATTTTTTTTTTAATGACATATTGGCAGAATTATGCAATTTTCGAGTTAAAATAATGAAAAAAGGTTTCTATAAGAATTTACCTAACTGTTTGTAAAGCTGCTTTTTTCTCTTTATCTAGTATAGAAAACATTTGAAACTATGTCAGAGTCTGGTCTTAAGATTAAGTTAATTTAGACAGCTGTATATAAACAATTTCTATAGATTGCAAAATGTTTGGTGAGAATTCAACGAAAAGAAAAAACAGACAAAACAAAAACTTTTTAAAATACTAACTAAATTCTAGTGTAGATATAAGACCTTCTGTTTGTTTTTTTTTTATATTTTTAAAACATTTCATACGAATTTATTTGTGTTATTTATGTATATGTTAACTTCGTTAACAATTACAAAGTTTTTTCAACAGATATTTTAACGTTTACTATGAATCATTACTTAAAGTAAAATCTAACAAATGTAATCCAATCCACTAAGTATAAATATTTCAAAATGACCTACTATTCTTAGTTAACCCAAAAATGAATAGATTGGTCAACTGCTTCTAGCACAGTTCAAATAAAACTTGATAAGAATAAATTATCGCACGTTTACAGTAGTCATGAATCATTTTATCTATAGGGTATTCCGATTTCATTGGTTAAAAAAGGGAATGTTGTTTCCTCTTTTGGCATATCAAAAACTTCAAAAAAAAAAAGTAACGTATAAAATGTCACCTCAACAACAAAAACAACAATTCATGTGCTGTATGCAAATTATAAAGAAAAACTTGTTTTTGCATTGAAAGAGAGACAAAAAAAATATATAAATATATTCACAAATTTACCATTTATACGTATGCATATATGTATGTACCTGTATAGTACAGATATAAGCTAAATAATTTAGTGGAGGGAGATGGAGAAGTTTTTATCCAAATGCAGAGAAATCCGGTCAAGAATTTTTGTATATGTATGTATGTATATAGATAAATCCGGTTACGGTTACGACCTTATATAATCAACTTGAAAATATTTTTTTGCCAACGTTTAATTTATGTATGTATTTTTTTTTTTCGTTGTTAATTTTTTTATTTTTTGATTTTGTTGCTTATTTTGTTGCATTTGCACCAACACCACAAAACGCACCACGAAACGAAGCGATACAGATGTGTTCCAAAACCAGACGACGATCCCCCCTAGTATTAACTACTTTATGTGTATATAGAAGTGTGGATTCTTATTATTATAACGCGGACATTTGGAACAAATGGGTAGCAGCGGCAGCGGCAGCAGCACCAGACGACGGCGTTTACTTCGATTTCCGAAACGACGGTTTGCTCGATACGACGGTTCAAATTGCTCTACTGTACTGTCCAGAGTAGAAAGAGCAAGAGCCGCTGTGAGCGAACGTGACAGTGAAGAGAGCAAACTCACAGCTGTTGCAGATACTTGGATACAGGGTTGTTGTTGTTCTTAATGCGATTGTGTGTGTGTGTGTTGTGTGTGTGTCATGTGTGTGTTTGTATCTATGTGCCGCGTGTTTGATTTTTGTATTTGTATTTGTTATTTACTACCAACAACGGCAACTGCCAGATACGAGACTCGGGGTTCTGCAGTAGTTTCTTCTTCTTCTTCCTTGTCTTCTATTCCTATTCTCCTATGGTTTGATGACAACAGCGGGCAACGTGCGGTGTAGCTTGTAGATTTTTGTAGAGACCAATGCCAAAGAGTGATAGAGAGAGGCAGAGCGTGAATGAGAATACGAGAGAGAGAGACTATGAATATACAATGAGATTTTTTTTTTGGGTTAGGTAGAATCGTTAGGTTCGCTACCTTTATTCTTTGGTCTGAGATCATTTCTCGGTGAACGTTAAAAAAATACTAAGCAAAACCTATAATTCCAAGAAAACGAAATGCAATTTAAGTCTATTTGAATGCATTGATTATTACAGTGTAAGTGATCCTAGATAATCTGTAGATTAGTAAACAGGTTTATAATTTGGCTTGCCTAATCAGGATTGATCATTGGTACAGGTGGGTGGTACCCGAGTACAGGTTTTAAAATGGGTGGCACCCAAAAACACAACCTTTAAGCCAATCTTCAGCTAAGATGCTAGGAGTAATATGTAGTTCTGAAAATATTACTTTAGACCTTAGAGATTGATAAAACTGCTTACATTAATGTAAACGAACCCAAATCGATTTTGATTGCTGTTTTAAAATTAAAATACATTTATAAGTTCAAAGCCAATACGTACATATATACATACATAGTATGTATGTACATCAACCCAATTTAAGGAATTTACTTTTCGAACGGGATAATTATTTACAAAACGAAGTTGCATCACTTAAAAATAAATCTGAATCGCTTCCAACTTCATATTTTATGAACGAAATTAATGAAGAGGTGAACATTTAATTTTAGATTGTATGTACTAATAATTATTAATTTTTCAAGCTTTTAAGCAATAGTAAATTTTGTGTATTCGACTAAGAGTGAAACTAAACTAAAGTTTTTAGCTTTATGGTAAAATATTAATATTAATTATTAGATGTATTTGATAGGAATAGTGGAATAACCAATATAAATACTGTGAGTTTGTTCCTCCTTAAATCAAAGACTTCATTTTGGTATTTATATTTGCCAGTGCATATAAGGAATACAACAAAGCGAGTTTTTTTTTGTCATCATTTGTATTAGATTTATCACTTCAAATTCCGAAATTCTTTTTTTACTTATTCTTTTTATATTTCTTATATTTTCTTTAAATTACTGTAATGCTATATACCCCAATCAAATGAATGTAGAGCAATTAAAACCAGTTGTCGGTTCTGCAGCTGCCAGTTTTATATTTCTTCAATATTTCCATGGTTCAGTCTCTTGTTTGGAGTAGCAATGATTGTGGCTTGGGTTAAGAGCTAAAGAGAGTTTTACTTTAAAGAGACCAAATACCTTTTACAATTCATAAATAATTAATATAGACCATGTCAGCATTATCTTAACTATGGAATATTGATTAACTAAACAATAATAACTAAGCATTCAATGGGCATATCGATTATGTATGTATTTTCTTTGTGCCAAACCTAAATTCCGTGACAACAATGGCTAATGATCGATTGGGAAAAGAGATAGATTAAAAGAGAGAGCGGAATAAAAAAGAGTAAACAGCGAGACAAGGTCGTTTTTTGAGTAAGAAAACTCTTAAGAGAGTAATAGATAAATTAAGAGAATACTTAGATAAAAGAAGAGAGAAAAAATTTTGCGAAAACAAATTGCAAATTGCAATGCATTTCAACAGATAAGACCAGGTAAAATACAAACGGGCAAAAAAAAAGACCTAAGGAAAATGGTAATACAATTTTTCAACTATCTTCCCTTTTGCCTATAATCAGAAGTAGTTAAAACCGCAGAAAAGAGAAAATACTAAAACTAATTTCATTTTAGCAAATTTACATTAACAGACAACAATAAAAGTGCTTAGTTTGGCTTGCAAAAAAAAGGCAAAAATGTGTTAACCGAAATTGCAATTGTACAAAGATAAAGATAGTCGGTTTGTATAAACGTGTATAGGTGTGTGTGTGTGTGTTTGTATGTGTTTAGTGTCCCACCACCAACCACACCCACTCAGACAGTTAGCCACAAGACCCAGACAAAAGATAAACTCTATATAGACAGACAATGCGCCGCAAATAAGAGAATGGCAAAACAGAGGAAAAAGTAAAGATGGGGAATGGGATATGGGAAATGGTAATGGCTTTGGGCCACAAGCTGAGAAATCAATGTCGCCTCCGTACACCATCCCCATCCCTCCCCCCACACCATATATCGATAGGATGGCGTAGCTTGAATATGGTTGCTTTGCGGGACAAAAGCCGCATGTGCAACTAATCAAGAATTCAATCAAAATGCGCAAAATGCAGCAACGAGATACGAGTACATATTATATACATAGTAAAGATATTACGTTTGAGGTTAGTCCATGACTAAGCTAGACTGTATTGTAATTGTATTAAAGAAGATATTCAATTTATTGAGGTTGATTGTGCCGAGGGTTGATTGCAATTAAAAAGGAAATAATGAAAATCAAATTATCCAAAGATAATTACAGATCAATCATAATTAAATCGAATTTTTTTAGCGAAAATTTAACGCTTTGAAGTCAAAAAGTAATCGAATAGACGTACATATGTGTATATACATACATATTTTCAGTTCATTTCTATTATGGATATTTTAATGTATTTTCTTTGAATATCTTTCAGATATTTTTTCAACTGACGGTAGTCAGCTGTTGAATGTACACAGAAATTACGTTAGTTCGTGACAAATTCACAAATTTTTTAATGATTTGGCGTCAAATCGCCTTACTTCAAATATATGTATATATGTATGTATATATCCAATGGATGCAGGAGCAGACATCGTGTGCGATTCTTAAAGAACATCTTGGTTAGTTTCAGTTACGGCCACCATTCATATTTAATGACTTTTTTTATCGAAGAGTTCAGCGATGCATTTTGTTAAGGAGTCATTTTTTTTTTAAATGCTTTTCTTTACCGGGGTTTTAACGACTGAATGCATAAAACTTTCACATCGTTTTTGTATACACTGCACACTTTCTGATGGAGTTCCTTCAAAGACTCTAAAAATTGTTTGTGAGAGCTTGGCAAAAACCCAAAGCTAATAACCAATAAAAATATGAGTGTATGATACATAATTTTTGTATGATTTAAAAAAATCAAAATAATTTAGTGATTCAGTAAATCAAAAATTTAAAGAAAAGCAATTGCAAAAAAGAAATTTTCAAATATTGTAAGCTTAAACCATTTCTTTTTCGCATCTAACAATACAGTTCTGTCTGTGTAGGTAATATATCTTCATTATTTTTACATTTCCTTGGTAATTTATCATCATAGGGCAACGTTCCTTTTTCGTGCTTCCTTTTTTATTATCCTTTTATTGAGACAATTTGGTGGAATGATAGTTATTAGACACATAATAGTGCATACCAAATGAGAACATAATGGCTCAAGTCAATTTTGTGGGATAAATGAACATGTCAAACATTTCGAACAACTTTGCCTTATAGATGCAAGTTACAATTATTAAGGACCTGGGTGGTGGCCCATATAAAACTCCGAAAAGTCGTTCTCCTAATAAGACTAATTAGTTGGTAAATAAAAGAATAACAATAAAAATACTAACATTATTAATTAATTTCGTACTATGAACGCACATTGTTTTCAAAGTAAAATTTGTTTAATTAAAAGTAACATTTTAATAAAGATATAAAATAAATGTATTTGTTTTATAATTGATAACAGATTATTTCATATAACATTTCATTTGTTAGAAATAAATGTAAGCAGCAGCACTTGTTTTCTCTCCATTAAATTTATTAACTAAATATAAAAGTTCTTTAAAACTTACCTCTTAAATATTAAACTCTTAATATTCTGTTCACTGGAAAATCTGAAAAAAAATTAAAATAGTTATTAATAATATTGCGAATATTTATAATATATTAATATGAAATTGCAATGCTTATTGCTCTTCAGTTGTAAATTAAGAGTCGTCAACACTCTTAACTTTGGCCCAATGTCAGTGGCAATTACATACGGACTGCGAGACAAAAAAATTCCCACAGTCATTAGGGTCAAGATGCCATGTCGTTTTTGGTCTCGTGTTCACAATTTGTTTTATGCTATAAGCAATATGGCCCTAAAATTTACGAGAGGTTCTTACACATGAGTATGCATCCACATACATATGTACATATGTAGCAATGTGTGTGTGTCTGTGAAAAGATAAGGCTGAGTGGGATATACTTGAGACGTCGGCGACAAAGCTTGAGTGGTTTTGTTCAAGCGAATAATATGAAAAGCTCTAACAAAGCAGGTACAAGAGCTTTTTCTCAAGTCTAAGCTTGACTTTAATGGTTGAATGAACTTAAGCTTGAATCGGTTGAACGATAAGTATACACTGAGCAAGATTTATATCGGTATACTCGATAAAAATGAATTTATTTATTTTAAAAGAAACTTCCCGTATATAAATAACGTGTTTGCAATCTGATAGAGAGATGACAGAATAAATGTGCTCGTTATTATTTAACCGATAACGTTGAAAGCTTTCTTAAGTTGCATCTCAACTTTAATGCTTGATTGAACTTAAAGTAAATACACTGTACAAAATGTTACTGTTAAACAAACTTTTTAATTTTAAAACATTTGAATTATGCATATAATAACCAGTTTTTACTATAAGGTTTAATGGTTGAATAAACTTTGAATTAGCCAAACATAAAGTTTAGTTGATTGGAATTAAAGAGAATTATTGCAATTAAGTAAGCCTAAGATTCAACAATTTTCAACTTATACAAATTCCGATCAGTTAAGCCCACCCAATTATATCAGTTTAATTTACTCTCCCACAGGATTTGTAAGGACTTGGAGTATATTTATAAGGGTTGACAATTTTTTAACTACCTTCAACTTTAACACACATTTCACACCCATTATTATTATTCCTTGCTTTAGCAAACAATTAGCTAAGGGTTGCACCCGCCTAAGCACTCCACTCCACACTCGTTTCCCCCACCCATTACAAACTAGCCTAAGTAAATAATAATTGAGAAAGAGAGAGAGAGAGAGAGAGAGAGAGCAAATTTCAAGTGCCTGTGACAAGGTTCGAATGCAATTAAAAAGCATTTAGCAGATTAAAGGCAATAAAAAAAAGATTGCTTTAAAAAATAAAATAAAATAACTATGAACAAGAGTTCAGGGCTGGAAGCCAGCATTATCTCGATATTTAATTGAAAACCGAAGAGGGTTTGAGAAGGGGGCAAGCGTGTGAACCGGGACAAGCAGGCCAAGATTTCAAGTGAGTGTGTTCCAGGGAAGGGAAAATGCAAATGGCCAAGAATTGGCAATTTATATTTAGCCCAAAGCCTTAGCAAACTAATCGATATGGCCTAAAGTTAGTGCGAGATGCCTCTACATTTAATGGCCTTAAATATCGAAAAATTTTGACGATGAAATTATATATTTATGACAGAATATACAACTTTCGCTAATTAGTTTAGAGTTTGTTTTAATAAAGCAAACAAAGTGGAAAGTTTGAAAAATCATTAAAAATTGAAATCTTTAAAATCTCAAGGTATGTAAAAAGTGTTTGAAATTTATAAATTATTGAATTTGCCCAATATATAGACACTGATGAAATATTTAAAATAATACTGTTAGTACTGCATAATCTTGAAAAAAAACATTAATAAACTTAAACTTGAAGTGGCTAATATAAATGCCAAGTAGTCTAACCTCACCGTTTTATACATTTAGGTCATAAGATTTAGCAATAATTTATTGTTAAACATTAAACATTATACTCTTAGTTTTACCCATTTCTTGTTCTCTCATTATGATAAAAATTTTCACAGCCAATTTGTTTTTCATATTATCAAGCTCATTGCACTTTTCTTTATATGCACTATCCCTTTCTCTTTTATCCCACCAAGTAGCACTAAAACGCGTAATGCAATTCCATTTTACAACATTTCTTCATCAGTGTCTTCCTATTCCACTCCCATTACCGCCTTCCATTACTTTTGAATTGTCTTGCAACGCCTCTGCAGAATTGCAGACCGGCAATTTGAATTGATGCCACTGCCACTCCACAACTGCCCCACTGCCCCACGGTTCCACTCCAGACTCCACAATTGAAGGCAAGCGAGACAGCGGAACGTGCCAAGATACGTTGTATATAAATGTATCTGTGTGTGTGTGTGTCTATGTATGGATGTGTATGTGTATGTGTGGGTTGATGCTGCTAAAATTGCATTAATATAATTTTTGTTCTCTTTGCTTATTTCCCCGTTGGGGTGCAATAAATGTGCCAAGCAAATGTCAAATCGGTTGTATTTTAAGACTTTTGAAAAGTATCTATAAGTTAGTTTTAACAACATTCAACCAAGTCAACATTATCTGCAGGAGGGAAGATTACAATAAAAAAGGAAATGCCCTAAGCAGATGATATTTGAAGTGAAGCACTTTAAAAGAAAACATTTACTTATCAAAATCTGTGTTCAGTCTTAATCCAATTTTTCTATAATCTAAAGTTTAAAAACCTAATTTTTGGCGATGAAAATAAAAATAAAAGACTATGAAAAATAAATAATAAATAAATAATTGCAACAATTTTATGTCTTTTATATATAGATGTGGCAGTTGTCAATCGTTCGATATAGACATATGCATATATATATATATTCGAGCCATATCTGAGAAATATCAATTGAATCCAAAGACTTAAAGATAAAGTTATCCTCTCTAAATGGAAACCGAATATTAGTTTAATAATACTTTCTGACAATTTTCTTAACTCCAAAGCCTCATTAGTTCTCATTTAAGAACTTACGAAATTTCATTTAAAATATAATTAAAATTCACCATGAATTAGATTACGTAAATGGTAGCCTATGTAATTTAAGATAAATATTTAAAATAATTAAAATATCAATATTTTATAATTAAAAATAAATTTTGTAAATTGTCAAATAATCAAGACAAAAGATTATCTTAATATTTTCTTAAGCTTAATTTCCCTCCATAGTAAATTCCTCATTTACTTATTCGTCCTTGTGTGAATTTCTCTAATGAGTGTACAACAGAGTATTTATATGACTTCCTTTGTCGTCTGTCCCATTGGTGTAAAACTGTGGCTGTCTTATACATATATGTATATATGTGAAAGTAGATCACAATTATTCTGTTTCACACACCCACGTTGGCGAAAAATCTTTGTTATTCCCACGGGAAATTCGGGCATAACACGCGCCAATGTCAAAGCTTCCGTTCCCGTACTTTTCCTTAGAGCTCTGGCATCGTGGTCCGTGAGTCGTGAGTCAGGAAAAGCTGTTCTCAGCGCAATTACACTTGTACGCCTTGTACTGGCTTGGACATAAACAGAAGCGGCTGCCACAGCGACGCTTAAGGATAATGTGCCACACGTCGACGGCCTACAAATGCCTGGGAGTGTCCTTGTCTTACGGGGTTGTTAGCCTTTGTGGGGTAGTATGGGTGGGTAACGGAAATCATGCAAAAACGTGCCGTGCACGAGTCAAATTGAAGGAAAGAAACGTTGGAGAAAACTTTTCATATTCTCCCCGCTAACGTTGTTGTTATAGTTGTTGTTATTATTTGTACGTTGTCTGTCGTTGACAGTTGGAAAAAGTTTTGCCCAACCCACCCTATCTCTATTTAGTCTACGAATCAATCAGTTCTAAGCCGCTAACTGGCATATTAATTGCTCATAAAGTCGAGTTAACCACCAAAAACCACAAAACTTGGTGGTTGATGGTAGAACTGGTCAAGTCCTTTGAAAAAAATGAGAACTCATTTTTTATACATACATATGTGTATGTATTTATGTACATGTATTTGCCATTTGAACTTAAATCCCATCATGCTCAAGTGTCTGTATCTTCCTGTCAACTTCACGCTTGGTTGCCTTTCTGGTGTAAGGACAACAAGTACGGACTACACAGGATGATGACCCCTTTTTTTTGTTAAATTGTTCATTAACTCTATCACGAAAATCGGAATTTATAAAAGTGTTTCCAATGAACTGTTAACTAAACGTGAGAAAGCAATGGAATAATAATTTTAAAATTTTGTGAGGTCAGGTTTCAAATTTTCAATCCCCTCAAACAGAATGTTTTAGATCGTGTTTCCACTGGGAAATATGTACAGACATTTGAAGATTTTTATTAAATCAAGAAGATTTTGTAGTGTGGAGTAATTACTTCGATTTTATTTAGAAGTTATTGGAGCAACTGTTGCTGTCGCTTCCAAGGTCTTTATTATTCTGATTTTGATTATTGATCTTAAATATTACTTAAACTTAGAGCGAAAATTTTTGCGTTACATAAAAATAAATATTGATTTTCTTTATTACTCAGTCATGATCTATATTATCTACATTTAATATCACAATAAAATAATTACGATTTAAGCTTCAAAAGAGAAGATTCGTATAAGATATATTTTGGCTTAAAATTTTCATTTATCTCTTGAAAAAAAATATTTAATAACAACAAAATAATCTAACATGTTAAAGATATTTTGAAACATTTAAGTGCTATTTTAATTTAAAAATGTTGGAATCTATTGCATAGGACAACAATACTTTCAATTGAAATAACATTTCTTCGACCTAAGAAAAACATTAATTTTATTGATTGATTTATCATTTCAGAGAAATATTTTTCTCTCAGGCATGTTACTACCGATGCAATACTGACTTGGACCCACTGTATCTTTAACGACTTAATGTAAATCTCTAACCATATAAACTTTTATTCGAGTTAAATTATTTAAGCTTCAATTTTCGCGTAAGATAAACAAATAAAAAAAAAAGTTCTGCTCTTATTAAATTAAAAATAAATTGAAGAGTTTGTTGAAAATGTTGCAAAAGTATTACATTGATGGTCAATTTTACCATAAGGGTTCTTTGATAACCAAAGCAAAGTTTTAACTTTTTATTATGCAACTTTTGGGATCCAATCAACTTTAATCAAAAACTACAACTTCTTGATAACATAAACTGAAACTGTGATCCAATCAATAAGTTAGCCAATGTTTCCCACACATACATACATATATCAGAGGTCATGGTAAGTGTAAATTTAAAACAAAAACACACAGAAAGTATAGTCAAGTATCGGTCAATAAAAATATTAACTTTTGCAAGACAAAACTTTTCATTGTAATGGACATCCGTTTGACTTTTATTATTGCTTCAAGGTGTGTTTTTGATGATGGCTAGAAACACTTCAAGTGCAATTGAAAAGCTGAAAAACCGCACACCAACAGCAAATACAACAACAACAACAACAACAGCAACAACAATCACTCTGATGCATGTGCGTTGGCAAAGGAAATGACTTTGGCGTGGTCGAAGGTAGGAAAAACCAGAAGAAAAATAAAGAAACACATTCCCGGAAGCCAACATTAAAGAGCCGAAAATTTAATGCCCTTTTGCAGTAACAGATAGAATTACTTATATTGTACATTTTAACAGCAATAATATTTCTAAAAGTTGTATAATATATATGTATTCCTAACCGACTATGGAAGATAATATTTTTCTTAGTTTGAGTTATTAAGACTTATTTAAAAATGCATACAAAAATAATCTTTGACTTTTAAATTAAATAGCTTAGTATTCCAATTTGATACCACAAATAAGCTAATAAGAAGCTAATAAGAAATAATATATACATTTATATGCATATATAAATAAAACCAACTCTTAGCAGATCTAGGTTTAAGATCCTAAAAATATTCTTACTCACACTGTAGGTTCTGCTTTAATAAGTTACAAATTATCTAATAAATACGAATTAACTTTCTGTAAGAGTATTATAATTTCAGAACTCTAAAAGAAGATGAGAAGTTACACGAAGTTGGGTGTATCTATGTGTGTGCTGCGTGGGCGTCTTTTACTTTATTGTGGGTGTCTAGATTACACACTATTATGGGCAATCATTAATCTTGTGGCATGCCACACCACCCAAAAAGCAGCATAACAAGCATGAACAAAAACAGAATGGGGAAAAAAAATACAAAAGGCCAATCATCATAGCCACGCCTTTATTTTACGGTTTTGTCATTATACTCGTATTGATTCACGTTGACGGAAGGGGATAATGGAGGGATATTCGAGGCACTTGTTACCGAAAGTCAAGTGTAAATTTATCGGTTATGTAAACAGAAACAAGTGATAAGCTAATTAACTTTATTAACAATTTAATGGAAATGAACAATTGGAAATGAAAGGATAAATACAACAAAATGCTTTTAGTATTGTTCAATCAACTGAAAAGTTACATAAAATAAATAAATTCCCTCTGAAAACGAATACAGAATAAAATAATTGATCATATATTCGAAAATTTCTTTATAGTATAAAACAATCGATTAAACAAACAGGAGTTTGGCCCAACTGAGGGCATCAAGTTTGCAATATTTTTAAAATATATACATACATTTAAAATAATATATACATACTATATATTTATAAATATATACATATATCAAGAATTCACTAATGGTATAGAATTTTAATAAACTGGGTATAAACTAAATATATGTATTGTTATTACATATATATAATATAATTATATTGAGTAATTGTAAATATTAAATTGTAAAAATTATATAAATACATACATATATAAATCTATAAAAATATAAAATCGAAAACAAAACTTTATTTCCTAAATATTACTTAGTTTATTCGTTACAATTTCTATTTAGATTTTTATGCAACATTTTTTTAAAAGTTTTTGATGTGTTTTATATTATAAATTTATTCTTATGCATTTTCCACTTTGATATATCTATAAATACATACATATTTATACAATCTATTCTAAATCTTTGTTTTATTTTATGGGGCGCAATGATAATAAATTAATGTAATTTCTAATTACATATTTTAATTTAAAATGAAATTTTGGACGTTATAACATTATTTTTATTTGCACTTTTCTTTAAATTTTATTTTTCAGGTATTTTTCATATATGAAACAAGATTGTCACACATTTAAAATAAAACTAGAAATTATCCATTTTAATTATTAAAGAAACCATGAACATTAAAAAACTAAAATCTTTTTGCAATGACCTTTTGTTATCGCTAAAAAAAAAACATAAATCAAATAGTCACTAAGTAGTCAAAAACCCTTGCTTAATGCTGAAAAGCCTGTAAGATATCTTTGCCCACTGTTTGTCTAGAAATTTATCAAGATTTTCCTGTCCATAGCAGAACAGAGAAGGCAACAGTGAAACAGACAGAGAGAGAGAGAGAGAAAAGAGGATAAGCTTGATTGTCACGCGGCGAGGTCGTAAATCTAATGGGATCCAAGCACTATATACATACATATATACATATATTGTCCATATGTATGCATGCATATGATACATTTTATGAGACTCTTGGGTTGCCTCTGGCGATTCAAATGTTAAATGTAAAATAAGACATTGAATTGGAAGCGTGTAAAAAAATGTCATTTAAGGATAATGTAATGGAATATGAAAAGATGAAAGAGAGAAAGAGGGTAAGGCAAAGGGCGAGAGAAAAGTGTCATTTCAAAGTTTTTTTTTTCAAATGTTAAAGTGTTAAAATTTAATTAGAAATGTTCTTTAAATTAATATTATGATTTAATTGCCACTCATAATAGTTGAGTGATTAGTGATTAAATTGCTGCACCCTCTTTCATTTCTCACTATCGTTCATGTTGTCATATTCTTGCCGCCTACTTACAAATGAAATTAAACACAATATTTCATGCTCTACTAAAAGTTATGCACACTTCACTTCTCTCTCAGTCCCATCTCCATCTCCATCACATCCACATCGTCATCATCATCATCATCATCATAGAAACAGTGGCACTTGGAGTCATAGTCATCTTCATGGGTGCGACAAATGAGCACAGGAAGAAGAAAAATAAGTAAACAACAAGACCACGATTTAAGTCCCTCTACCATCTGCATCTAAGTGGATGTTCCTACTGGTTGTCATGCTTGGTTGCTCATTTATGACCATAGAGCACAATCAGAATGCATCACAGACATATACAGAGACGGACACACACACAAACACACAGTTAAACTGAGAAATGCATTCCCTTGCATTTTATTTTGTAACTCTTTAGCAACTTTGATTCCCCCTCAAGTTCATTGTCCTTTACCTGAGGAAAAAGAAGGCACTGATTTGTTGTATAGTCCAAACAGGGGTTTACTTTGGTCATGGTTCAGAGTCTAGCTAATTATGGTTAAGGTAGGACAGAAACAGTTTCTAAAAGAATCAACAGATTGTAACGTAATCGTAAACATTATACTATACTTATACATATTACATATATGTTCCGAGAAACTTTTTTAAAATTATATCTCAGTTAATAAATTCAATTGGTCAACTATGTAAAAGATCATTTTCCATAACTTTGATTAAATAAATTAATTTAAAATATTTCCAATTACTTTGTAGAATTTACATAAAATACTAAATAAATTTAAACATTGTTGGACATAAACTCTGCTCATTTATTTGTTAAAATTTTCTTAAGAAATTTCAAGAAAAATTCAAGTCAAATTTAACGTTTATTTTATTCATAACAATTCAAATCATTTTGTATTCTTCTTTCACTTTTTTCCTTTAAGATTGAAAAGTTCTAATTAATCATTAAGACCGTATTCAAATTTAGAAAACTCATTAGCACTTGCTTCTTCAACTTTTTCATATGATTTCAAATTCTTAATTGAGAGCTTAGGCAACAAACAAACAAACAAAAAGATGCAAATTGTTCTTATTCCCTGCCCTACCCCAATTGCCACCAAACCCAAGACCATTATCTAATAATTCATTGTCATACCCCAGACGCCCTCGACAATTTGCCATCTTTAAATTATCTTTGACATTTAATAAAAAAACAAAAAAAAAAATAAATCAAACTAAAAAAAAATATCAAAATTTTTGTATACCCTTACAGTTTAATTAATAACTTTCTCCAACATATCGGCCCCAAACTTTTTTAAGGATTATAAATATAAAATTTGAAACAAAAAAAAAACACCATAAGGGAGTTTGATTTATGTCGGTATATATTATCCGATATGATTCAAACTTCAACAACCAAAGTTTTTCTCACAAGAAATGTTTTCAACAAAACAAATTTTACCCGAGGTACCTCTGATCTATACCTTATAATTGTCCGATCCAACCAATTCTTAAACTTGATTTAGATAAATGATCAATGAAGAAAATTGTATATCTTTTATTCACGTAGCTCAAAATTTAGGAAGAAAATTTTAGGAAGAAACAGACAGACCAACATGGTGAAATTGACTCGCCCATTGATGCTGATAAAGAATATATATATGTACTTATAACTTTTATTTCTGATCATTTTATTATACCCTCTGCAAGAGCATATTCGAATGGGAACCATATTAAGAATAGAGTACTTTTACTCATGTCACCGAATTTGTTATACCCTTAAGCTAAACAAATATTTTAACTTTCGATTTTTGCAATATTGGAATATACGACAGAAATTTTTTTTTTGGTTATAATTTTTATTTAATTTTTGGTTTATAATTTTCTTGTGTCTTAGTTATAATTTTATTTGTAATTATCTGAGTTATATTGACTCCTATTTTTGGCTAATATTTTGGTTTTCCAAAATAATAAATTCAAAATAATGATAACAATTTTATTAGTTTAAAAGATTTTTCCCATTGCCAATAATTTCAATATACTTTTCCAGAATACGTTTACAGGGTAGGCATGAAGATGGATTCCCATATGTTGTTCTACCATAGATATTTGGCGTTGGTCGGAGGAAGAAGACTTTTATTATATGTATGTATATATTTTTTATATAAATCGATTCGCTTGGATTTTCTCTTGATCATTTGTCATTTTATGGCATTTTTAAGTTTCGAGTTCAGTTCAGTTTAATTAGCAGATTCTAATTCACACAATTAACATTGTGTTCATAAATTTATGTGTATTGGTCATGCATTATATATACATATATGAACTGGAAGGTCATTGGAATCAAAAACAAAAAAGAACCAAAATGAAGCAGAAACGCTAAAAAAATGAATTGTCTTTTATTTTTTTTGAAAGTGAATAAACATTTTATTCATAAAAAGCTTTTCGGTTACCAAGCGCTGCCACATGCTGGCGGCAACTAACTGATGTTTTAGTATACTTACTTACATACTTATTATGATTAATCATCATGCACACCATGCCCCACACACACACACACACACTCCCCACACAAACATAAGCAAATACAGGTAAAAATGGAAGCTCCGTTTTTTTTTGGTTTCCACGACCTGAGGTAAAATCCATAGCAAACAAACAAAATGGAAAAAAAATATGAAAAAATAATTATCTTTAAGCTTTTTGCGCTCGTTTTTTTGTGTTTGGCATTTTCATGGCTCTGATTTTTTCACTCACTAAAGCAAAAGAAATCAAGAGGGGGCCAGAAATAACTTCATTTTGGACTTTAATACTCATTAAAAAATGATGAAGGTTGGTATCTGTCTAGTGAAAGTAGATTGATTTTATTTGAATTTGGCAAGATTATTATTTTGAACGACATAGTTAAAATTATTAAAAACAAAATATTTTAAACAACACTTTTTAAATATCGATCATATCAAATATTATATTTCAATGTCACGACGTTAGTCTATTTTACTTAAATAAAAATAAGGTATTAGTAGCTAATAGCAGATTTCAAAACTTGTGCCTAAAATGCATATACCCATAAATTTTGCACAGGTATCCGTAAAAAAAAAGCTTATGCCCAATTAACGAATTTTGTGTCTGTGGTTTTAAGCGTGGGTTTCACACCAAAATTGGCAAACAAAAACTGGAACTTTTTAGGCTGCCAAGAAATTAAGAAAAAAACATATTCTTTAACCTTTCGAAGAGATGACGAAATAACTATTACGCCATTTAAATTCAAAGGAAAGGGAAGGGCTGCTTTAACAACAAGCAATAAGAAGGAAAATAAACCAAAAAGATGCAAATAAACAGACTGCCAAATCGAAAGGAAAACTAAACATTTTTATATGCCCTTCAACAAAGGGTATGTGTATTATTCTATCCGAAAATAATACAATACGAAAGTAGTTTAACATTCAGTGTGGAAAAATTAATTAAAGCTAGAGAACAAAAATTGGTATCCAAATGGAGTTACAGTCACTCAATAAAGTATTCGTCTCGAGGCATCCCTTATATACATATTCCTTGTAATTGAGTAACTAATTTTATACTTTATTAATAATAATGATTAAGTAGAACTTTTAGCTTAAGAATCTGAGATAATTATTTCAAAATTAATATCATTAATTTTTTTCATAACAAAACTAAAAATTAAACTAAAATGTGGATGTATTTATACTTCTTTATATATGTAAATTATAAAATTATACAAATTTCAAAAAAAATTTATTGTACAAATTTTCGAATATACATAAATTAATCTAAATACATCAACCAATAAAATGATAATGATGGCCAATATAAGTTCTAAAAATTTTACTCTTTTGGAATTATCAATGCATTAATTTCAAGTAAAAATTTATCTTATCGACATATTATATTGTATACATTTGTGTATGGTAAGTATTCCTCAAAAGATATATGTATGTATGTATGTCGATCCAATAACAATCTAACTGAATGGTTAAGAAGTTCAATAATAACAATTCGAGTTCCGATCTAACAAATACAATTCAAGAATTGTTGAAGTAAGAAAAAGTAATTTCGCTGAATAATCAAAGGGCATAAGATCGCAAACATATGGTATACCAAACGCAAACATATATGTACGTATATATATACATACATACATATACATATGTATACTGACACTTATTCACACATAGTGTATACATACATATGTACATATGTATGTACATATGTACACAAATCGGCGCTGACTGTTGCCTTGGCAATGTGACAAAATTCAAATGCATTAGAAAAACGCCTGTGAAACGCGACAAAGTGACTGAAAAACGTTTGTTTTTATACCCAGTAATCAAAGGTTTTAATGGTGTATATGGTATACTAAAAATGATAAAATATCTAAGAAATTTTAAACTCCTTATGCAAATAGTATATAAAATCGCCATTGTTTTGCAGAAGCAAACTAATGGAAGATTTAGTTTACAGGTAGGTAGTATTATAAACATTTTTAAACATTTTTTTTAATATAACTGAGAATAAATATTTGTTATTAAAAGAGGATAGTCAGTAATTATATAATAATTTGAATAGACCGACTAAAAGTTAAGCAATCGAATGACCTACACAACCGGTAAAAGCTAATACCCGTAACCGTCAAGAAATAGTTACAGTTAAAGTTCCTCCACGTTCCTTTTGAAATAAAATAACACTTAGTAAAACGGCATATAAACTTTGCATTACAGGAGCTTAACAACTCGTAAAAGAGGGTACAACAAAGTCGGTGACCCCAATTAGAGTTTTGCCAATTTATTCTCCTCTTTACTGTTTATTTCTCGATGAAATTTACGCACACACACAACTCGAAGGGTCCCCTTCTCCCAAAAAAAAGGGCGCCAAGCTTCAGAGTAACTAAGAAAATCAATAATTTGGTGTTTTGGTCACCAAAAAAAAAAAAAAAAAAAGGAAGAAAGAAACAATAAAAGAAAGGAAGGAAAGAATGAAATAAATGTGTGGCATAGAAAAGAAGAGCACGAACATGACAGAAATTGGAGCAAAAGTAAAGTAAAGTAAAGCCAAAAACATCGCGTGTGAAGAGAAGCGAGACGAAAGCAAAGTTATAAATATCATAAAAACTCAACTCAACTCACCTGTAAATTTTTGCACATGAAGTGTTTAAGATGAAGCTTTAAGTAAATTTTAAAATATTTTGTTTTGTTTTTTTTTTAAATTTTCATATATAAATTTTTTTTCTATACAGAGAAACAAAAAGAACGCAAAAACACAAAAAACCAGACGTTACGAAGAGAATAAAAACAAATAGTTTGAAGATCCAGGTGGATTTTAAATGATTACACAACTGCAAACTTCACGAAACGAAGTTTCAGACAGACGTATATAAGATATATATAGATTTCGCCATGAATTTAGATCTCATGGGAATTTGACAAAGAGAAACGAAACGACACAGTTGTTAATATAAAATTATTATTAATATTTAATTACTTTCTGTTAAAATTTCATCCAATTTTCACACCAAACAAATCACAGCAAATGTTTTTCTGCATCGCGTTTTTATGCAAAACTCCGCGACACTAAACCAAATGAACGCCAACAACGCGGACCAACAACTGAGTGAAAAAGTCACTCGGCTTTGCACTTGGAGCTCGGAAGCCCCCTCCGAGAAATGAGAGGCAAAGCAACATGTTGAGTAGCAGAGGGTAGGTTCGCACCGCACATGCGTTTTGAGTATTTGTATAAGCAATATCATGGCCACTCTTATTCTCAAAAAATGCCTACGAATATATATTTCAATCGTTAACCATAAAGCGTGACTTATATTGAAGTATTGCTCCCAAACTTATACTTCGTATATGATCAAGGGAGCTTTTACCCTGTAATATTAGTTCATTTTGTCAGAGCTTCTACATAACCAGATCTATGAATAAGCTCAAATTACTAAGTATAATACTGTGTTTGGATCATGTTTATCTAAATATTTCCCATATTCTCTGCGGTTTGAGCAATTTACTGATGATTGCTAATAGGTTATCTGTCATCTTTAAAGTTTTGAGTATTTGTATAAGCAATATCATGGCCACTGTTATTCTCAAAAAATGCCTACGAATATATATTTCAAACGTTAACCATAAAGCGTGACTTATATTGAAGTATTGCTCCCAAACTTATACTTCGTATATGATCAAGGGAGCTCTTACCCTGTAATGTTAGTTCATTTTGTTGAAGCTTCTTATATAACCAGATCTATGAATAAACTCAAATTACTAAGTATAATACTGTGTTTGGATCAACTGTTTATTTAAATATATCCCATATTCTCTGCGGTTACCCGTCATGTTTATTTCTAGTTCTAAAAACTCCAGTGGGATCAATTTGGCAATGTTTCAATATAGTAGCAGAGTAACTGCAGCAAAGCTAACTTTTTATCACCGTTTGCGATATACGTTTAGATTTTGGATATACTATATTTACCATCCAAAATTCGATTCCTAGAGAAAGTTTTGGATTTTGCTAACATGATCAGAAAGTTTTTTTTTTAATTTCTATATTTTTAAATCCTTGTCTTGTTAACGGTATTCTAACTTAAATCTGTTAGTTAACAGTTTATTTTCTCAAGCTTTTGGCGCCACATTCAAATTGTCAAAAGCGATTTAACCATTTTAGGCAAATCAACAACTGAAACTCCCTTTCGTCCATTTTTTGTGTGGAAGCTAGAAAGTTCTGGTGATCCTACATCGTACATAGTCTTTATTTAACTTTCTCCATATTAAATTTTCTGTTTTATTTTGGGTTGGGTTTATTTTTTACAGATTAATTATTAATAAGAAATTAGTCCAGTTATCATTATTTTCACATTTTTTCAAAACTATACCATATAGACAATGAGCGACCCTTAACACTTAAATTCCAGAAATACAACTCTGTTTAGTTATAATTAAAACATTTGATCTATATAATAATTGTGTAAACACGCCTGTTTTTGGAATATTAGGGATTCCATGTTTCCGATTCATCGATCTCAATTATTTGGCCAGGGCGAACAGGTCCCTTTACAGCGCGCATTATTTGGTTTCGTGGAGGCTCCAACACCTGTAAACGGCATTCTGTTAAAGTACCGCTAGCTCCAATGCGATTCAAAACTTTCACAACACGAACTTTCGTCATTGTTGACTTCACTTTGGTAAATCGTTTAAACATTTTTAATTTTTATTAAATTTACATTAACTTCTACAATCCTTGATGCAATAATAGAAAGTGAATGAAACTTTATATACAATTTGTTTTCTATTTAACACTTAATTTCTCGCTTACTTTGTTTACTCAATTCTCTGTTTTAGCATTTACATAAGGGAAAAAGGTTTTCAAAAATTTTCCACCTTAGATTTGATGATTAGGAATTATCAAAAGCTCATTCCATAGTAAATGTATCTATATCTTTAGTTGGTTCTTCTCTTAAATACTTGAAGTATCTCGGACTCGGCTAATCTATTTTCAAACAAATATTGGATCTGTTTTAGAACTATTAAATTATTTAGGATCTGGTGCAAATAATGAATATATTTTTAGATGGAATGGATATAATTTTCAATAAAAAGAAAATATCGTTTAAGTTTTTTAATTTCCTAATCTGTATGGAATATCGGTTTATGGCGTCTTTTCTTCTGAATCCATAATATTGATTATCTGACCAGGACGAACGGATCCTTTAACGGCGCACATTGTTTGAACGCGTGGAAATTCTAAAAGTTCTACACGACATTCGGTAAGAGCACCACAGGCTCCAATACGACTTAAAACTTTGATTACCCGAGCTTTCTTTGCTCTCGGATTCATATTGAAAATTTGTTTGATAGACCGAAAACCGAAAACCTATTATATAAATCAAAACTAATAATTTATTAAGTTTTTTTTATTGAATACTTTTGAGTAACATTTTACCAATCACTTGCTTAGATTTTTTTAAAAGTTAATTTCAATTTTGAACACTCTCAAATTTTCCTCGCAAAAGAACATCCCTCATGATACCTGCCAGCTCTTCATTCTTTTGTGCTCTCATCTCATCGATTACAGCCTCTCGAAAACCAGGATCTTTTGCTGGATCCTGAGGTAATTGCTGTTGCTGCTTTTCTAACTGCAACTGAGGAACTTCCACACCCAAAGTAGCACCTATGCGTTCCATACTTAGGGCACCAGTATCACTGATTTTTGACCAACTGTCTGTACCAAACCAAATGGATAAGGCATCATTATAATCGGTTACATGTGTCCTAAATGGATGTGCGGGACTACCAAAACCTAAATGACTTATTGTATCCCTTAAAACCTTTGCCAATTTGGGTAACTTTTGTGAATAGAAAAGAACAGCGCCACCAATTAGATGTGCCATGGAACGAAGGCAACGACAAATGTGTTTCTTTAGAGCCGGATCCAGATCCATAAAGATATCATATTTGCCGCCAACAATCACAACTGGAAAGGGTAAAAGTTCCAATGTGATCACATCCTCTTGATGCTGTTGTCCAATTCTTTCAAGAGATCGTTGCTCCAAAATTTCCTTTAGTTCCGGTGTGGCTTGCTCTAACATATGATAGGCAGTTTCCCGTAATCCCTTATAGGCACACTCTAAATCTGTCCACACACGTTGGGGCTGTGATAAATCCACCATAATAAAAACAGCCAACTGTTGCAGACCATGAGTACGCATGGGCACCTCCAGCAATTGTTCCGCATTATCCAATGAACCCAATTCCCAGACATTTAAAACCTGTACCGATCTGCCACTGCCACTGCCCATGCGCCTGCCAAAACTATATTCCAGAGCCAAAGTGGGTCGTGTGGAAAGATCTTCGCGATCAAAGAACTTACTAATGGCTGTGGATTTACCCTGATTATTGAAAAATTGGGTTTATTTAATTGTATATAGCCATAAATTTAATTCTCTTACCACACACTTGCTGCCCAGGACAAACAAGGTTCTTTCTCTCGGCATTGTTGTGGCCTCCACTTCACGTAAACGTTGCTGCTCTTCTGCCAATTTTCCAGCAATATCCTGTATACTGGGCGTGGCATTCTCGTTTATTTCTTGATTTTTCATTTCAAACATTTTTTGGAATCGTTTTTGTAAATTGTAAAGAATTTGCCGCAAATGCATCGCATGAACGAATATTTATGAAAAAATATTTTTGTTTTGGCCATGCGGTGTTGCCCTTGGTAACATAAATAAATAGAATGTATGCAACTTTTAAATACCCTAAGTAAACTGTTTAATTGGTGAATTCCTATTCATATATATTTATTGCTTTGTGATCTGTACGAAATTTATCAGATAAAGCATTAAGATATTCCTTGCATTTCTCCTTTTCGTTGATACCAAGGGATCATTATATAGTTATAGTCAGATCCTTATAAATCGACACCAACATTTCTAGCCAGCCATTTGCATATACTATGTAGAATAGATGGAAAAGTATACCAATTGACCACCCCCTGGTGATCAAGAATACATATGTAAATAAATAAATATTCTTGAATCCTGTAAAAAAATTGCAAAAATTGCTCAATGAAGGGAAGGGTAAAGTCAAAATAATGATTATAAAAAAAGAAATGATAAGAGAGAGAATATTAATATAGGATTAAACAATTTTATTATGGTTAAATCATAAACAAAAATAAAAAAACAAAAAGCAAGCCAATCGAATTATAGTAAAAAGTTGGATTCATGTTTCAACAAAAATTATAAATGGATGGATTGGGAATCACCTAAAACTTAAATGTTATTGACTGTAGGCTAAGAAATCGGATGTGTATAAAGTTATAGAAAATATTGATATAATAAATGAAATATTTAACTAAATAGATGCCATAATATTTTCAGTAATCAAGATTGTTCCTAACCAAAGTTGTAAGATTGGCATATGTGTATGAAAATTTATATAATTTGATATTTGATTATTATATCTATGCTTTAATCATATGTCAATTTTGACGATTTTAGGCTTAAACGTTAATCAAAAGTGCAACAAAAGTTGTACATAATTTGTTACTAAATTCCTTATCATTTTCATTTCTTTCTTTTTTTTTTTTTTTTGATTGGGCGTTACATAAAATTTTGCATTACAAATATATGTATATACTATATAAATAATGGATAACAAAAATAATGTACAGGGGAGAGAGAACTAAAGATTTAGAATAACAACAAAGATATACATTAGTGTAGATTTATGCCAAAAACAAATAAACTTGTCTAGGGATTGCTTGCTAATTTTGAAAATTATTAAGCAACTGGAATACTCTCTAATAAAGCCAAATGTCCTCCAAAATGCCATTATCTAGTTGGGGTGAAGGCAAGGCTTTTAATGTACGCAGTGTTTCCATATAGAATGTCAACTCTGAGGTGACCACACCATGCTGTGGTCCACCATTATTGTTAATATTGAGCTTGAGTAGCTGCTCTCTAAGCTTATCCTTGAAATTCCGATGCACAATCGTATAGATTTCATGGATTTGCGCTTCGGGCAGTACTCCGGCAATCGCCTCATGTAATTTTACCAAATGCCTGGAGATATGGCGAAATGTTTGCGATGGTATAGGCGGACGTGCATCCCAGGCTTCTAAATGGGCATTAACACGTTCGGAGACAATACCATGAATTTTATTCTCTATTTCCTTGATATGACCCTGATAGTCACGTTCTATGGACTCATAACCACTCATGGAATGGAAATGTTGCCTCAATTTGGGTAATAGCCAAAGGACTAATTGGAGGGCTCGCGATACCAAAGCGAGATTCGTACTAGTGATGGTCTTAAGTCCAGCCACACGCATAGCTCCGGCTCCAATGATCAATTGACAACTCCTCGAATTAAATAGACGAAGAAGATCAACGATATTTCTGGCATGATAGCTAGCCAGTATGGGTAAACGATGAGAGCTGGCGCCATATTCATAGAGCATTTGTATTAGCATTAGGGAGGCACTGACCAAGGCATAGGGTTGCTTCCCATCGACTAGGAGGACAGGATTACCCCCACCGTTGCCATTAGAGAGATGTGTTAATGATGAATTCTTTTCATATTTGGAATAATCGGCATTGGCCAAACGATCGATGATTCTTTGAAATTCCTGCGGTATATCCACTTGTCGCCATCTCTCTTGATCCAGCAATAGGGATAACTTTTGCTTCCTTTCTCCATGAAATTTTTGGGCATAACGTGAGGCCTGTACTTTTAGGGATAATTGCAAAGGAACACTTTGGACACCGCATATGATCCTAGTGGTTTCACTAAATTGTTCTATCGTTTCTGTCAGTTCTTTCAGCTCCTGTTCAGTGGCCGAGCTACGCTCTAAACTCTGAGTTGAGACTATATTGGCACATCTTTCGTGGCAATAATCACAGACAGCCTGAAGTAATGAAACCAGTTGACTTTTCAAATTCTCATGATGTTTTGGACTGAGAAAGGCCTCGGAATCAATAAGATTGACTGCATCTTGTGCTCCAACAGCAGCATCAGCTGTCTGCTGCATTATACCCACAACAATTCGAATTCTTTCGAGTATGGAGCTTAGAGCCTGACTCGATCGTTGCAATAAACAAATCCATTCCGCCAGCGATAGCTCTAAACTCTGCTCTCCGGCTCCAGTCAATGTGATTTCCTGGTCTCCACTATCCTTTTGGGTTAAGACTTCAATGAGTAATTGTTTAATTATGGCTCGAATCGTGGCAATTGCCTCCTGCTGATACATCTGGACAAATGAAAAATTTTGCTTACGCAACAGACCCATTATGATGGAAACCAATTTATCCTCTTCCGCACATACACTATCTGTTTCCCGTAAGCTCTCACCCAAAGGTCTATTAAGATCTGTGGCCACATAGCGTTCAAATTCCGTGGTTAACATTTTATCAATCAATTTTTCCATTTCACTTAATTGCATGGGCAAATGCTTAAAGCAATGGACACCCAACAATTCAGCTGTAAGAATCTCCTGCGTGGTGCCAATTAAATCCAAAGCAGCCACATAATCCTGTGTACCCAAAAGCAATTGCAGCATGGGCTGGGTCTTGTGGACTGTGGCCATTAATCGTAGTTTATCCAAGGCTAGGTTATAATGTTGCCTGCGTTTGGCATAAAGTAAAACTCGAAAGCTATCCACCACAGAGTTCTCATGCAGTTGGCCAAGTGATAAACGTAAATGACGCACCTGCTCTGTGGCCTGCTCCATTTCCGACAAAATAGCATGCTGTGTTGTCATGGCATGAAAAAATGCTCCAGATTTCTGGGCAACTTGTTGCGCAATTTTTACTTCAACAATGTCCAGATAGTGACTAAGTTTCTCCTGCAACTGGCGACCAGTTTGTGGACGTTCCGATGGTGTTGTTTCCATATAATGGGGAAAGACTTGCTTAAATGTTGCCGGATGATGTAGTTGCAATTGTGATTTTAGAAAAATCTCTGGCACCGTCCTAAGATCACCAAGTGAATGATCGTTAAGAAGGTTGCCATTCTCTTTGGTATGATCCTTCTCCATCTCCAACTGCTGCTGCTGGCGTCGCTCATGCCAACGATATCGTTTGCCAATGCTACCCAAATAAATTGAGAAATCCTTATGGGTTATATCAGGTAGACGTGATGATCCTGCAATCTGTTGGGTCGTTCGTTCTACAAAATGTTCACCCCATTTTTTGGTAAACAAATTACTCTGTTTACCCTTGGATGGATCATTGAGCACGGCTGGCAAATTTTGGGCCGCCGAATAGACGCCCCATTCGGGAGGCATTTCTCTGGTCTGCTGATTTACATGATATTTTGCCACATGGGCATCGTAATCTCGATCTGATACGCCATCCAAAGGTAGCGAGGCACACACACCATTGAAACCATATCGACACACATAGGAGCCGCCTTCTTTGGAACAATGTCGACTACGTAAATGACTGGAAAATAAACGAGAGGTGGTAGGTAAATTATATAAAATTATAGAAAAAATTATTATTAAATTATTGTCAACTTACCTGACAAACTCTGCTATGGTCTTAAAGTGCTCTCTAGTACAGTAGTAACAATTTTGCCAGCTGGGCGCTTGACCTCCACTTGCAGTGACCCCTGCACCAGCACCCAGACTGGCACTGGAGAGTTTTCTCTCCGTGGCATCAACTCCGCCTGCTCTGGTTGTGGCCATAACACATGCTTTGTGCCACAAATTTCTGCACCCACCTCCGTGGCACACCTGACGCACCTGCTGCTCTTCCTCCTTTGCCCCTGTTGACGTGTTCTTATGTCAATGTTTGTTTTTGTTTTAATTCAACGTTTTTGCCACAGCTGTTGCATTTTAATTGCTTGCTTAGGCTCTACGTCTGGCTCTATCTCCTTCAAATTCAGTTGGCTATGAGCCTTGAATTTTGCTTAACATACTTTTTCGTTTTGTTTTCTATAATTTGTATTTTTATTGATGTTTTTCTTATCGCTTCGTTTCGTTTTTAATTGAGCAGTGGAACAATATTATGGTGACGTTGTACAGTGTTGGAAATCGTCACGCAAGCGATACAGTTGCATGATGAATCTTACGCCAGGATGACACTACATATGTTCGTTTATGTTTGCACATATTTGTCAGTCATTAACTATACTCATTGCATTGGCAGGTAAAAAAATAATAAAGCGAAACTAAAATTTAATACAGTATAAATAATAAGTTTTTTTCTTTTCTCAAGTTTGTAGAATCTTCTAATAATTACATAAACTTAACCAAACCAAGAATTAAATAAGTTAAACAAATATTAAATATCATTTATAAATAATAATATAATAGTTACATGTAGAACTTAATAAATTATAAAGGTAGTCAAATATTCATAAAATTATTCATTGGTACAGTGTACTAATCTTAGTTTTTATCGAGATGTATGACGGTACGCGTAAAATTATTTTGAGGCACACAAATTGCCCATGCTTGTACAAGCGTAAAGTTATAACGTGACTAAAGCGACTAACTAGATAACGTTTACCAGCACTGACGTCGGCACTACGAGCAGCTGTTGCTGACGACACGGATGGAAATCAGCGCGCCGGCTATTTGTTTTTAAATTGCTTTTAATTACTTATCAAATTGAACTAAACAAATAAATTGACATCTTTTGCTAAAGATGCGTCCTTGGCGGAATCGTCGTATCACTATTGTGCTGATTTTAATCACTGGGCTGACTACATTATTAATATGCTGGAATAATTTCCGCCTCTACAAAGCCTCACTTGAAAATGAGCCCACAGAATTGCTATGGTGGACAAGATCCATGTCCTGGAACTATGACGAGACACGAACATGTGGTATACATACATGTCGATTCACCAATGATCGCAAAAGGTTACCAAATGCTAGAGTGAGTCAAACTAAAAACTGTGTTTAAATGGATTTATGTGAGAGGTCCGAGATAAAAATTTTACATTAATCTGAAAAAAAACCGGAAGGCGACTTTCTCAGCATTAAATTCTAATCTCTGCGGTCGCTGATTTATATATTTTAGAATTTTATACATTAATCATCACATATTTAAGTGATTCTGTCTACATAATAATTTATACATATGAATGTATGTAAATGCAATTCTTTTTTACAGGCTTTGCTCTTTTATGGTTCCGATATGAAAATGCATGACTTTCCGTTGCCGCGGCTATCCAAACATATTTGGGCCTTGCTACATGAGGAATCACCAAGAAATGTTCCATTTGTTCCATTTAATGAATTTCTAAAGAATTTTAATTTTACATCTACCTTTAGTCGGTACAGTGATCTACCGCTAACTACTCAATATCTGCCAAGTATGAATGACTTGGTTACAATGGATTATTTTAATGATTTTAATACCAAATCGATGCAAAGCAATGATGTAGTTTTTCTACAAAGTGATTGTGATACTATGTCCGGACGAGAGGATTATGTAAAAGAACTGATGCATCACATTAAGGTGGATTCCTTTGGCAAATGTCTCCACAATGTAGATTTGCCACCAAGGTATTTTGAAATTATCATTGTTTTAATCACATACATATATAATTACAAGTTCATCGAAACATTTCCATAAAAATAATGATATACTTAACGCTATCTTATTAATCATTGTTATTAAATTAAATTCAATTCATTTATTTATGTAGGCTTTACATTATGTTATTATAAACGTATTGACAAAAATCAAGTAAATTAAAGAATTGGTCGAATCATCATTTGAGTGAATGTTAATGATATTTCATAGTTGTCACTGTCCCAAGTGCCCCATGTAATGCCATTTAAATTCGTACCTTTTCCGTCTTTATAATATTTTCCATTTAAATAGCTGAAAAATATAAAATTATACATAATGTAAGACTAGGAATAGTAATTTATTACCAGTAAACATCATTGTGAAACCACCATCCACCAGAACTGTATTTAGCCGGATTACCCTCAAAAATTTCGTTTTTTTGATCTCGAGTTGTAAACTTATTTCCAACATGTCCACTTAATGAGTCGCCAGCGGTTCCCCTAAAGTTACCAACAGTACAAAGTTTATATTTCTCATTTGCATTGCCAACATTAAAATCATCATAACGAGCAAACTTTGTTGTTCCATTAACATCTTGCATTTGAATAAATAATTCATGTGGATAAGATTGGGTGAGTAAATGGAGTTTTTTGAGACCAATGAAAAATTCGCCTCGTACGTCACCAAACCCATTTTCATAATCAGCCCAATTTCGATCGAAGTCTTCACTTCCATTTATACGCCTTTGAATCACAGTCCAATCTGATGAAGGCGACACATAGGAGATCTCGAAAGGCGCCAGATTTCCAATTTCCATCCGTTTAACCCTATTAAAATAGGGATCCGATTTATGTAGATTCATGTCATGCTGCATGTACTCTTTCAATTTATTAATATTTTCCTCCATAACCGTTGAGTTTTTACTCATTTGTATCCATAACTCCTTAATTAATTCATCTTTGCCTTTTAATTGGATGTCCTTTTCATTGATCAAAGCATCCTTGCATTTTAATAGGAAGTTCTTTTCATTGATCAAATCATCTTTTATTTTGTCTTGTATTTTACTGATTTCCGTTTCGCTTTTAAGTTTAGTAAGCTCTTTCTTAGTTATACTGACAAAATTCAGGAGAGGTTTAAGATTATTAAAGCAGACACCATCGCATTCACCTGGCGCCCACGTATCATTATCCTGAAATTAATATAAAAAAATTTTACTCATAATCTTATGTTAACTTCAATTTAATTATACTCACATTATTTTGAGGTGGAATTGTTGTCGAATTGGCAATTATTCCCTCAAGAAATACATAAAATGTTATTGCAATGAAAAGATTTTTCATTTTAAACATTCCTCTTAGACTTTTTCAATTGAACTAAAATTATTTTTTGAAATTAACAACGAATGCCTTCATTTGAGTAGCAAATTTTTCTGTTTATATATACATATATCCGGTAAAAGAGCGATAAAAACTAGATGATTCAAATGTAAAAAAATGTAAAAATTAGAATTCTTTTTCTTTTGAATAGCTTTGAAAGAGATTACTGATATAACTTAAGTATATAGTGTATGTATGTGTATTTTTCCAAAAAAAAAAAAGGAAATATGTCAGTAAATATACATTTAATAATACATATTTTATATAACATTCATATGTGTATTGTATCTTATTTAAGCATGCAAGAGGATTATTTGAATCGTTTATATTCACCTCAATTACTACACTATCTATCCCGTTATAAATTCATGATTGCCATTGAAAATGGCGTTTGTAATGATTATATTACTGAAAAATTCTGGCGACCTCTGGTAGCTGGTGTTATACCTATTTACTTTGGCTCCCCCACGATAACTGTGAGTATCAACAAAAATTAAAATGTCTAAATTCAATAAAAACCTTTCTTACCATATTCTCTTAGGATTGGCAACCACAAAAAAAATCGGCAATTTATGTTAATGATTTTCCAAATCCTGCTGCACTGGCAAAATATTTAAACCAATTGATGGAAAATCAAACGGAATATGATGCCTTTCGTCAGCATAAATTGAATCGTGTTAGAAAAATCGACAACAATCGCTTAATTGAGAATATAATGACACGTTATTATCAAATAAATGAAATTCCAACGGAAAGTTCTTCAATTTTTCAAAAGTTTGAGTGTGCCCTGTGCAAACGATTGGCTAGGACAGAGAAATTTCTGAAACCCGATGTATCGCATTATGATTGCCCCTTGCCGCCAATTTATGCTCCCTTGGAAAATAAAATGGAACCCCAGAATGTGGCCGATTGGCGTTCCATGATGGAGGTAGGAAGTTGTCAAGCCCAGTTATTGGATAATTATTTTCGGATCAATCGAAATTTTACCCAAAATCAATTTGAGAAAAAGTTATCAAATTGGATGAAATTAAATGTATGCTAATATACATATATGAATATAAATATATAAATGTAGAATATATAACCATGTGTATACCACGCCATTTGTGAGAATACAAGCTATTAATTAAACACCAAAGATAATGCTTAAAGCTATTGAAAGACATTATTCCACCAATAATATAAATTGACAACTTTTCTGTTAAAAATATTTTAAACCTTAGTGCCTTAATGTTAAGACTTAAAATTATTAACAAATAATTTACTTACTAATGTGTACGAATTATATATAAATACATGACAACCGGAACCCATAACCGGAGGCCAAGATCAGTCATTGGTTTTTCGTTTTAATTTGTTTTCTCGATTAACCGTGATTACCTCATTATCCGTTATAGCAGAATTTTTATTTGCTTCAACTTCAATACATATAATACAATAAAGATGAAAACGGAAATTCCCTCTTACACGACTTTTTAAGAGTGGAACTTTTGTCGCATGTTATCAGTAGAAAATTCAATATATATATAGTTTCGATTAACCGTGAAAATTGATTATCCGTAATGCTCCTGGTCCCGACCATCACGGATAATCGAGGCCCGACTGTATATATTTAAATATATATTTCGATTTTAACTACATACTTGTATGTATTTCATACCTTTAATATCTAGCATCAGTACAAAGTAAACAAATTGTGATTTATAAATTCATTATCAGAAGTCCGGATTTTAATGTTTTAAGGAAAGGCACCTGATAATTATTTCGGTGACACTTAAAATAAAAGAAAAAACAACTAAATCATTGTCTTTCTTAAAATTTAAGTAAGCATAATCTTGTTCGTTAATTTAAATTATAGAAGTGGCTACATATTTTATATGCATATATGTATATATACATATATGTATTTTACGTTTTTTATAACCGATAGCGAATCAATAGAATATTTGGATAAGTTCATTTTTTTTTCTTTTTGACTAATTAATAGCTATAAATTATTGCAAATTTGTTAAAGATTTATTCAGTTGTTTGAGACAATAAATAAAATTAAAAATATTACTATCGCTTTATCTTTGTTTAAATGCCTTCTATATTGAAGACATTTATGAGGTCTAGCTATGAAACAATGTTATTTAATTAAGGCTTACTTTTTCTTAATTTTAATAATAGAATATATGTATATATGATATACAAATGTAACTTAAAATTTTGCTTATTTTTAATACCTGTCAGTTTATACAATTATTCCCAACAGTTTTTGCTGTAATTGTTTCCTTTTAATTTTTAGGATATATTAATTTTGATCGGAAGTTTGCAACACATAGAAAGCATCTCCGACTATATAAAGTATATATATTCTTGATCAGCATGAATAGACGAGTCGATCTAGATCCGAAATTTTCAACATACGCTTTTTTTGCTGCAGGCATTATATATTTTGGAGTCATCCCGATCGGACAACTATAGCATATAGCTGTAAGTTTAATATACTTTTTAATATTTCAACTAAATTTTATCAGAATCGGTTGACTATATCATAGAGCTGCCATAAAAACAATCTGTATTTTTGTATAAGGTGGATTCCTTTGGCAAATGTCTCCACAATGTAGATTTGCCGCCAAGGTATTTTGAAATTATCATTGTTTTAATCACATACATATGTAATTACAAGTTCATCGAAACATTTCCATAAAAATAATGATATACTCAACGCTATCTCATTAATCATTGTTATTAAATTAAATTCAATTCATTTATTTATTTAGGCTTTTATATTATGTTATTATAAACGTTTTGACACAAATCAAGTAAATTAAAGAATTGGTCGAATCATCATTTGAGTGAATGTTAATGATATTTCATAGTTGTCACTGTCCCAAGTGCCCCATGTAATGCCATTTAAATTCGTACCTTTTCCGTCTTTATAATATTTTCCATTTAAATAGCTGAAAAATATAAAATTATACATAATGTAAGACTAGGAATAGTAATTTTTTACCAGTAAACATCTTTGTGAAACCACCATCCACCAGAACTGTATTTAGCCGGATTACCCTCAAAAATGTCGTTTTTTTGATCTCGAGTTGTAAACTTATATCCAACATGTCCACTTAATGAATCGCCAGCAGTTCCCCTAAAGTTACCAACAGTACAAAGCTTATATTTCTCATTTGCATTGCCAACTTTAAAATCGTCATAACGAGCAAATTTTGTTGTTCCATTAACATCTCGCATTTGAATAAATAATTCATGTGGATAAGATTGGGTGAGTAAATGGAGTTTTTTGAGACCAATGAAAAATTCGCCTCGTACGTCACCAAACCCATTTTCATAATCATCCCAATTTCGATCGAAGTCTTCACTTCCATTTATACGCCTTTGAATCACAGTCCAATCTGATGAAGGCGACACATAAGAGATCTCGAAAGGCGTCAGATTTCCAATTTCCATCCCTTTAATCCTATTAAAATAGGGATCCGATTTATATAGATTCATGTCATGCTGCATGTACTCTTTCAATTTATTAATATTTTCCTCCATAACCGTTGAGTTTTTACTCATTTGTATCCATAACTCCTTAATTAATTCATCTTTGCCTTTTAATTGGATGTCCTTTTTCATTGATCAAAGCATCCTTGCATTTTAATAGGAAGTTCTTTTCATTGATCAAATCATCTTTTATTTTGTATTGTTTTTTACTGATTTCCGTTTCGTTTTTAAGTTTATTAATCTCTTTCTTAGTTTCCTCGACAAAATCCACGAGAGGTTTAACATTATTATCGCAGTAACCATCGCATTCTTTTGGCGCCCACGTATCATCCTGAAATTAATATAAAAAAATTTTAATTTTTTTTTAACTTCAATTTAATTATACTCACATTATTTTGAGGTGGAATTGTTGTCGAATTGGCAATTATTCCCTCAAGAAATACACAAAATGTTATTGCAATGAAAAGATTTTTCATTTTAAACATTCCTCTTAGACTTTTTCAATCGAACTAAAATTATTTTTTGAAATTAACAACGAATGCCTTCATTTGAGCAGCAAATTTTTCTGTTTGCCCTTGAAAGAAGGTACGAATTATTCAATTGTATATATACATACATATTTCCGGCGAAAGAGCGATAAAAACTGGATGATTCAAATGTAAAAAAAAAAAATTAGAATTCTTTTTCTTTTGAATAGCTTTGAAAGAGATTACTAATATAACTTAAGTATATGTACATATATAGTGTATGTATGTGTATTTTTCCAAAAAAAAAAAGGAAATATGTCAGTAAATATACATTTAATAATACATATTTTATATAACATTCATATGTGTATTGTATCTTATTTAAGCATGCAAGAGGATTATTTGAATCGTTTATATTCACCTCAATTGCTACACTATCTATCCCGTTATAAATTCATGATTGCCATTGAAAATGGCGTTTGTAATGATTATATTACTGAAAAATTCTGGCGACCTTTGGTAGCTGGTGTTATACCAAAAAACAATTCTAATTAAATAGTTAAGAACCATGCTTAGTCGATGTTTTATTTATTTTTTATCATTATTTTACTTTCAACTTACAGATAATCATCAATGAACTGACGTATCATAAATTAACAACATAAAAATATTAAAATTGTCAAGGTTTTCAAAATTGATGGAGTAAGCATGTTGAAACAATGACGTGGAATAAATAATTGACTGAAAATGATTGCAAAAACATTGCATGAAGGAGAAAGGAAGGGCTTTCATTCGGGACTATAATCCAGTTAACAAAAAACTTTTTCCAACAAAGTTCTAATGTTCGGTGGACTACGTAGAGTTGATCCATAGATTTTGGTTTAAGAATAACAAAATGTTAACATTTTCCTCCTTCAGCCGCGTTCTGCGGTCTGAAACAATTTGTCCTTCCTTACTAAAAACGCGCTCTGACTCCACAGACGTTGCCGGAATGCAGAAGTATTTTAGCATCAAGGTTTTAATAAAAGGAATATTCGTCTGGTTTGCCTGAAACAAAATTTAATGTAAAAAGGCTATTTTTTGAATATCGACGGTTAATTTTATTTTACCATGACCCATAATAAGGGATCCATGTCTTGCTGTACTAAGGCCGCATCTAAGTACTTCGTTTTTGTTATTATGGCGTCCGATCGAGCAGTTCCACGCGGACAACTAGCTTGCTCCAGAAAATCAAATAACGAGCTTTCATTAATTGGGGTGGCTTCAATATTTGTGGTATTTGGAATTTCCTTGTTCATTAAGGCCGCCAACTCATTTTCAAAACAGATTCCAGCTTCTTCAGCATTTGTTTTTTGTTGAAAGCCAGCCCGTTTGAACCTCGGGTCCAAGATTGTCGCCATCCTAGTTACCTTTCGTTTTTCGTAGGGCAACAAACGTCTAACAATTGACTCCAATACAACAGTCGCCATTTTTTTTCCGACCTCAGTTTGTAATTTTGAAGAAACATCTAATATTTTTCGGTTGAGTCCATAGGTTAACGGAATGATTAGCGAACTTGTGACGTACTTTCCTCCAGATACTTTTTCACTGACTTGCTGGAATACCGCAAGTATTTTTTCCATGTCCTGCAACACCTTAATCTCCTCCGCATTAAATGGTTCCGGTGCGTTTTTTCTGGTCAATAGTACTGGAGTGACTTCATTGATGGTTGTCAATATTCGCTCGATCATGATATAAAAACTATTCCATCTGGTTGGAGTATCCTGCAGCAATGAGTTTTCAAAGTTTTCTTGCGTGAATTTGAACTCTTTGTTATTGATAGTGTTTTTTTTTAAAAACCTGACGATCGATTCACATTTGCTTACAAGGGCGTTAGTCGCCACATCATCGTCGAAAGTCAGGGCATCTTGGACAACCAAATTCAGCGTGTGAGCGAAGCAGGGAATGTTTCTGATCTTTAATAGTTCGCACGCTTCCTTCATGGAGCTGGCATTGTCCGTGACAATACAAACGGTTTTTTCCAACAAGCCCCAAGACGTCAACACTTCTTGCAAAGTGTTTGCTATATTCTGCGCCGAGTGGTTTTTAACATCTATCAATTTTTCAGTCGACAGTGAAGCAGTTTTCACGCTGAACTTGTAGATAAAGTGGGCAGTCACTGTTAAAAAACTTACGTTTTCCTGAGAAGTCCAAAGATCGCATGTTATAGCAATATAGGAAACTTCTTTTAAAATTGCTACAAGTTTTTCCGAGGTTTCCTTATATAGATCCATAATTAACACATCTTTTAAATGTGCTCGACTTGGCAGCACGTATGTGGAATCCAATGCTTTGCTGTATTGTATGAAGCCAGCATCCTCTACTATGCTGTAGGGGTGTAAACCTAAGGCAATCATTTCTGTTAAGGATTTGTCGGCCAATTCCCTACGCTGTAAGTTCATTTCATTTCCGTTCAATGCAGCACTTTTCATATATGTATCAATTGATATCAAACTAGATCTACAGCTGCTGCTTGTAGAAGGTAAGTTGTAGTCCGCAAGAAAAGTATCAGCCATTGTACTATAATGAGTTTCCTTAATATTTAAGCTTGGGTGAAACCTTTTTAGGTGATCAGGCAAATTTGATGTGTTGCCGCATGTTTGTGTAGAAGGTACGTTGTCGTCTGCAAGAAAAGTATCAGCCACTGTACTACAATGAGTTTCATTAACATTTAAGTTTGGTGTGTTGCCGCATATTTGTGTAGAAGGTACGTTGTCGTCCGCAAGAAAAGTATCAGCAACTGTAGTACAGTGAGTTTCATTAACCTTTAAGTTTCGGTGAAACCTTTTTAGGTGATCACGCAAATTTGATGTGTTGCCGCTTGTTTTGTATACTTTTCCACATTTTAGGCATTTTGCCGACTTTTTGTCTTCGGATCTCTTGAAATATTTCCAAACATACGATATTTTGCATCTCTTTATTTCCTGCTTCTTTTTTTTCGAGGCAGCATTCTCTTCGGAATCTGAAGTGCTACACTTATGTGCTTCCATGGATTTTAGATGTTTGCCTTTAAAAAAACACAAATTTTAATGAATTGAATTGCTATGCTAACACATTGCGTTGTTATTGTGACCTCTTTGAAGAAAACGATCCATTTTAATTTTAACTTTAAAAGATTTTTCGCAGCAATCAAGAATATATACATGTTTCGATGGCACTATTTACTTCTTTGTGCCACGATCGATTGTTTTTGACCACTATCGATATATTGGCCACTATCGATATAGCGACGGTCTGTTAATGTCGAGTTAGCGGCGGCCGCTGTTAACGCAATGTTAACTTTTTTTGTTTTTCAATATTTAGCTATTACCTAATTTTTTTTAACCAAATAAAGTTTAAATTTATAAGTAATAGCATTATCTATAGCTTTCATTAACTTTTATCCAGTTTCAGTCATTGCGAATTTTGGCCATGAAAAACTCAGCCAAACTGTCATGCAATGCACGATAAAAAATTAATTTTCTCAAAATCCCTATTATAAATTTTGCTGAAATTTTCATGGGAGATATAGAAAATTATGCTTAATCTAATAAATTACAGTGCATTGCTTGATAATTAAAAAAATTTAGCGACGGTTCTTTTTTCCATCTTTTGCAGCATGTTAATTTTGATTTATTGATGCTGATTCAATTGACAAAATATGTGTGGATTTTCTCAAATTCCCTATTATAGATTTTGATAAAATTTTGTCAGAAGACATATAAAATGATGCTTGATTGAATACTTTACCGTGCATTTCTCGATACGAGCTTAGAATTTTGCAAAATATTTATATATTTAGGTAGATTCCATATGGACACACGGTAGGATAGCGATTTACTATGAATTTTTAAACTTTTGAAACAATCGATAATCTATAACGAATATATTGATAAATTAGAATTTGATTTATTTCACTATTTAATTGCAATTTGTAATATTATGTGCAAAAAAAATGATGTTGCTTAAATTCAAATGTTCTCGGTTGTTGGCAGAACTAATTCTGGCGACTGGTTCTCTACACTGGTTCCGATTTCGGATTTGGCGCCTACCTTATCAGTGATTTTCATCCAAGCAAGTCACCCATACATTTTGGGGTTTTTCTCCAAAACGTTGTTATTGATTTTGATTAATAAATGGCTGAGTTATCACTGAATATGTGGGGCTTAATTTGACATATCGTGCATTGCTTGATAATTCCTGAGTCGAGTTATTTGATTAACAGTGGCAATGCAATTGCTTTTGACTGTTTTTGTATGGGGCAAATCCATAGGTGCCCCAACTCATAAGCGATTTTCTCAAAAATGTTGTTATATTTTTGCTTAAACTTGGTGGAGCTATTGTTGGATATATGGAGCACAATCTGAGATATCGTGCATTGCATGACAATTTCTGCGACTGAAAATATACTCCAAAATGTGGGGAGTTGATTTTGATTTGATCATGGTCAAAATTATGCTATTCGCAATGACTGAAACTGGATAAAAATTAATGAAAACAATAGATAATGCTATTATTTATAAATTTAAACTTTATTTGGTTGAAAAAAATTAGTTAATAGCTAAATATTTGAAAACAAAACAAACATTGCCGTCGCTAACTTGACGGACATAAATTATTGCATTTAATTTCTTTTATTTTTTACAATTACAAATGAAATTAAACTTTCTTTTTTTTATATATTTATAGGTTATAGAGCATTATCGATAGTAGCACTATCGATAGTATCAAATTTTTGCGCTCCAAACATCGAAAATATCGAATGGCGCCAGCTAATGCTTATAAACTGTATAAGTATAAACTGATTTATATCTATCAATATAAAATATAAACTGATTTTAATTTTAAGGCTTATGTGAATAAATAAGTTTTTGTTTTGTTATTATTATTTAACTAAATTAATTTGAAGCATTTGTTTTGTTTTAGACTTGAATAAGAGAGGAATTGCTTGGTAACCGGAATTGGCATAGTTGTTAATAGTTAATTATCCTTTTAAAACTTTGAATATTGGTTTAAATAGTTTTAAGCGAGGATTTGCTTTCCTTTTATGCAAATCTATCTAATTTATATACATACATAGAATTTTTTTTCAAAATTTAATGAGTTTCCTTTTCAAGATAAAAAATCTTTTTCTGTTGAAATATGTAAATTCAAATAACTTTTAAGTATGCTCTCAGTTTTTTTTTATTTTTATTGTAAATTAGGCAGACATGTTTCTACATCTGCCAGTGCATCGTGGGCATCACTTCTTTTAGTTGACCCATATTGATAATCCACATGCTTCCATTTTTCATCATTTCCATAGCTTTAATCATTTCCATGGCTGCCTCCTCGGGCATTTGCCGTTTAGCACTCTCGATGGCCTCAACCATGGATTCAGAATGATGCCATGTGACATTATCTCTAAGATTCATCATCATTTCGGTATTGGTCAGACCTGGACACATGGCCATAAACATGACTCCAGTTTTCTGATAGATTAATTTATCACCCATGGATCGTGTGAAGCCAAGGACACCATGTTTGGCTGCAGCATAGACAGCGAATGTTGGAGCCGGTTCTAAACCATAGACAGAGGACATATTAACAACCATGCCGCCCATTCCCATTTGAGTTTTGTCCATATATGGCATCGCCATCATTGTCATTTGGATCATGCCAGTCTGAAAAGAAAGGAAGGAAATCAATCTCAATCTAATTTCAAAAAACTTAGTTTCAGCTTTTCTTTTACATACCAAATTCATACCCATTGTGGTTTCCACATCCTTGTCTAGAAGAACATCCTCACCATTGACTAAAACATCAATATGTCCCATCATCTGACCCATTTTCTTCATTGCCTGTTCAATGGACATTTTATCCATTAGATTCATTTGCATAAAGACAACCTTCACATTGGGATTCTCCGCCTGCAGTTTCTTCATCATTTCCATGTTCTCCATGCGATGCATAATGCCCATCATTTTGATTTTGTGCTGCATCAATTGCATCATCATCTGCCATCCAATACCAGTGAAGCTACCAGCATAGACCACATTCTTACCCGACCAGTCATACATGATTTCAATTTTAGTATTTTGCTAATATTTAACTATACGCTTGCAAATTGCAATTTGATTTGATGCAACAAATCGTTTGCTGCCTTTTATACCCCAATCTCTTCCAGATGTCCACCAAATCACAAATTGAGATAACTGTGAGCTTTTTGGTGCAATAACAATACAATAATTTTCCTATCTTTCAGTTCACGTCGGGTGATAAAGGTTATTCAATTCGCTGATCTCTATTAAGCTGACAATAACATGTCTCGTTTCTATCTATAATTTCAGAGTAAGGCCCATCTGGTCCATCCGCCTTTTGCTTCCCAGATAAGACTCGCTGCTCTTTGCGACAATATTGAGGGCGTTGGCTGATTATTTAATTTCGATTGGGATTTGCCACCTGCTAATATGGGTTTTTTTTTTCTCAATACATATAAGGAGGTCTTCTATTGTAGTCTCTATTTAAGTAATGTAATCTTAGGCAGATGTTTCGTCAGTTTTGATTAATAATCAAAATTATGAAATATTTTATCTACAAGGAAGTAGAACACAACTTTATTATTTATTTATTAAATTGTGATGATTTGTCTAGATTCGTTTTTACATTTAGATAATATATTTTATTTTTTTTTTGCTGATTTTTATAAATTTCTATTTAAGATTTATCCCTTTTTTATGATAAGCTTTCCCAATAAACTCATTGTAAGCTTAGGAATTTTGTAAATTTTTAAATTATTATATTACATTATACTACATAATACATTATATTACATAACTGAAATATTAATTTCATTAAATTAAAATGCAATTTATTTTATCTTTTAATTATAATATATATTTTTTTAATTGCATGTTTAATTCGTATCATACATGTAGCATCACTTGATATCAAAGATATCGCATCTCTAATAAAATTCATACATAAATCAGAAAAAATTTAAAGCTTGCAATCATATATATTTTTGCTTGAATGAGTGTAAATGTCTGATATATATTTTCAAATATTTGTGTGTATATACATATATATCTATATATCACTACTTCATTTTCAATTAATTAGAAATTTGGTATATATTCTTCATTCCATTTACGTTCCGTTTAGTTTGATGTAACGCATTATAAACTGTTTAGCCAATTTAATAATTTATGGTATAATTATTTTATTTTAGGCAAAGAGCATTTTATGTAAAAGTTGTTAATGTTTTTTAAAGCAGATTACATCTACTAACATTTATTTAATCGAAGTACTATAGAAATAAGTTTGTTATATAAGTAAGTCTGTTCAAAAGTCTAGATTTTTCTACAGTTCATCTGTATTTAAAGGATTTGTGATCACACCAATAAAATCCAATATCAATATTAAATTTATATTAGAATATAATTTAAATTTAACGATTAGCCCATCAGAGCTGAATATAAATTTTCTCTCAGAGCAACTGGCTCATAAATTCCTTTAGAAAAGAAAGAGAGTCTAGGTATATAGATGCAATAATTACTGATTTTGGCTACACCAAAAAATAAATCGAATTGCTTTATTTCCACTGTAAATTCTATCTAAGTTCTTCCAATGATTTTTATTGTTATTTATTTTTTTGTAGACGTCAACTATGAATACTTATTTCAGGGCCACTTTAATATTTTGTGTACTACATACCAATATTTATATAAATATATGTATGTCCAATAGATTATTTATTTCCCAAAACAACCAATTGTTATATTGTATAAAAATGTAGATAAGTAAATAATTTATTTACAAAATATGCTGCTTGAAAAAGACAATCACAGATGTTTTAAGGCTAATATAACATATTAACTTATTTAAGACTATTAATTTATACATTTTCTGAATTGAATTCTATAACGATGCCAATTAATAAATAATCTCTAAACTGTTGTATGACTTAAACATTTTTTTTTTTTCTGTTTTGTATTTCCGGTTTTTGGCAAGTTTTAGTGTAGTGTCATCGTAGCATTTCGGCGCCAGCCTCAAGGATAAATCTTATACATATCTATTTCGTTCAGCGCAATAGAAGGAAACTGCCTGTAAGGATTAACAAGGATACAGATATACTAACAACTGCACTTCCATTATCATCTGTTTTATCTGGATCTGGAGTACTACTTTGACCAACATCTGGTGAAGTACTAATATCGTCATTACGAATATCGGGTGAATAGTCCCCGCAGGTGGGAAAATTGGCTGGTACAGGAACCATTTGATCGTTATTGCCCACTTTAAAGACCAATGCCATGCCTATTTCGGCATGAAATTCAATGTGACAATGGAAAAGCCAATAGCCAGGATTGGATGCCTCAAAGCGTACAATGGTATAGCCACCATCTGGAATAGTTACGGTGTCCTTTACTGGAGGATTCTCAAGATTCCGTTTAAGCAGATTAAACTGATCGAGTTGTTTGACCTAAAATAACAAATTGCTTAATGGAAAAACAATTAAACATTTTTGAATTCCTTTACTTACCATTTCAATGGTTACATTTTCACCCAAACGCTCTAATCCCACCACTCGAAAGGCATTACCATGCAAATGGAATGGATGATTGGCATAATACGTGAATCCTTCATCAACTATAATTAACTCTACCACGGCACCCAATGGAACTTGGAGTACATGATGACATTTGCAAAATTCTTTACGGCAATCGATTCCCTGCTCCGCCAGAGTTGTCTCATTGCAGAAATCCTCATCCTTTAATAGATGCCTGGATGGTAGCAAAGCCATTGGGGGAAAGTCTAATGTTATATGATTCAATTGCGGTGTATATAATAGATTCGATCGTGTTAGATTCATATCCATGCCATATAAATCACCGGAATGAAAATCTGGATTATCTTTGGCATAAAAATCATAATAAACAAAGAATTTATAATCCACCTCCGGCTGTAAAGTATCATCATCAATCCCCGAAACATGATCATAGATTGGTAGAGCACGCATTTCAGCTGCTGTTTTGGTATCCGGATAGCCAGGACCACGATTCATGACATTCAATTCAATACCCTCAGCTTTGTGGGCATAACTCAATTCCTCCCTCGGCTCCTCATCAGGTGCACCTTCATAACGTAAGATAGCCACCTGAAAGGCCGATGTAAAGAGTTCACTACAGTCCATTAAACCCTTGAGACGTATCCAATAGTTGCCCACCTCCTGATTGGCATTCAATACAAAATCAAAACGTTCTCCAGCATAGGTGACAATTGATCCAACATCCATAGCTTCGATGTCATAGCTATCAGAATTAATGGCCGTCAAATTGTGTTTATCCATCGATATGACAATGGGACAATTTAGGTATTCGGCATTGATTACACGAAAACGATAACGAAAACCACGTCGCACACTATAAACCTGATGTGGTACCAGTTCCAAAGGGATTTCATTTAGATTGCCTCGACGTTGTCGTGAATGACTTGTTGTTGAATTAACCGGATGCAAACGGGTTGTATTGGACTTGGCTAGACGTGCCTGACGTGGCAGATTTTGCACTGGATCCACCTCGGATTTGGGAAAGAGTTGCCGTCCCGCTGGAGCACCTGTTCGCCTTTGATGCTCCTGTTTCGCCTCCGCCCATATACGATTGTAGTAACGTCCCCTGCCATTAATTAATAAATTATGCGGCTTATTATCACCACGGGAGTGATGATGAAATGCAAATATGCTAACGCCCGGATCATGTATCCAATCTTGTATAACCATCACATGTTCACTTAAATCAAAATCATAAAGGTTGCCATGAGGTTCAGCTGATTTTGGTTTCCGTATGATCAATGCTCCAAACATTCCATCACCACGCTGCATTCCCGTATGCGAGTGCCAGAAATGTGTACCAGAGTTATCAGCGGGAAAACTATAACGAAAACTGGCATGTGGAGAAATTGGACATTGGGTTATATGTGGAGTTCCGTCCATATAGGGTGTGCTCCTTTGATGCAAACCATGCCAGTGTATACTAGTACTTTCGCCTAGCAAACTATTTTGCAGGTCCACGATAATTTGATCACCCTCGCAAACCTCAATTGCTGGGCCGGGCATCATGCGATTGACCACAGTTATACTACGCTCCAAACCATCACCCATCACACAATGTGGACGTGCACAATCCGTAAGATTGAGTGGGCATTCGTAGCATGCCTTGGAGAAGGTCTGATACCATTCAACGACAAATTTATAATGGCAAGTCATTGGCTCTCCATCAACCTGACAATCCCTAACACAAGGATGTTTTCTATACCATTCCGGTGTCCAAATATCCTCAGAAGTATCCTCTAGAAATTCTTCTGCACGTGCTGTAGCCACTGGTCGACAAATGGGACAACAATTACGGGTTTCTATACGCGAAGCTGGACAGTTTTCTGCCACGGGTGGACAATTACGTTGATACGTATTAATGATAATCTGACCATTATCAAGTTTTCCACATTCCAACAGGGTGCAATCGGCATCATTGTGCCAAGATTGACCCACACTATAGAGAGTATTATTGTGCTGGCAATGAGTCCGAACACATTCACCGCAACAGCTGCCAGGAACCTTACGCAGTTCAGAGCCCTAAAAACAAGAAGAAGAAAAGTGGATTTATTATTGTTAATTTTTAATAAAGCAGCAAGGATATTTAGAATATAAGAGTTGTTATATTTGCATTGTAAGGATAATTTAAAGGTAATTTAAAATGGTTTTAGGGCAACTCTAATGCAGATTTAGTTAAGAAATTTTATTTAATATCAATTTGTTTGGCTTTAAGTTTTTATAGTTAAGGAAACGATCAGTGCGAATTTAGAAATTTCTTTTAAATATTCTTATAATTTTAAATTGATTTTAATACATTATAATAGCAATGGTTAGATCTTTTGTAACGCAAAGTTTGTAAGATAGATAAGTTATAGATATGTACAGTGGCTCCATCGTATAATCGGACACTAGTTTTCTCATCATAAAACTGCTTGTGCTTCAGTAATGAAAGAGGTAAACAAAATTTCATTTTATAACTATTTTTCTAAGAAAAAACATTAAAAAAAAAGTCCGATTCTGGAGTATATATAAATCAACATCAAAATTGGTCGAGACATCTGATTAACTAGAATAATATACCATTTATTTGATTTATGATAAAAGCTGTAGGTAATTTCCTTTAGATGTAATTCCAAAATTGACAAGTAAGATTTTATTTAACTATTATTTATCATGAGCTCATTAAAAGTTATTAACAATTTTAGTTTGCTTCTAAAGTTTGCTTTATATTCACATTAACAGATTAAACGACTATATTTTGATTATGTTTAAGTGGAAACACATAATCCCAAGACTATAGCTTTGATATACAGTCATAATTTAATATCTCATATAGTTCAAACTTTCTTTATACCCATCCTTTTACTATGATCCTATAATTTTACTTACCACATCACAATAAAATTCATTGCAATCCACTTGGGTAACAACTATGTGTGCCTGGGGTGCATCCATCTCAACACCAGCTGCACATGAGTATACCAGGCACGGATCTTGTGTACCGAACCACACAGCGCCCAATTCCTTACGATGGGTATTATTCTGCTCCTGATACTGGCAAAATGTGTTGGCTGCTGTTGCTGTTGCAAATAAAGTAATATAATTTTGTTTATTTTAACATTTCGTCGATTGTTTTTAATATATTTTATATATTTATTCTGTTTGCCCTGACAACAATAAGCCGAATGTACATACGTAGAATTCACATGGCCATGAAAACAAAGCAAAAGCAAACAAAAACACAAACAGAAAGTAATAACAATTCTTTTGTTGTCTGTGGGTGAAGAGCAAAGAAACAAATAAAGAAAAACAACAACAACAATCAAAAATTTGTCACGCGCTTGAAATTTATAATTTATAATTCATATAATTAAATTCCAGGTGCAGGGGGTAAAAGGAATAAAAAATATATCTCTAGAATTATTGTTTGTCGAGTGTTAATAATTTTTGTCCAGGTGATTGAACTGTAAACGTTGAAATTACAGGCATAAGACAGGTATTAGCAATTAACTATATAATATATAGTAACCAAGTCGGTTATGGAGCAGAAATATTTGATAATGAAACAAACTTTTATTTACTTTTTTTCTGTCAGTCTAAACTGAGAATTATTAGCAATATATTTAAATACTTTACTTTTTATGTTCGAATCTTCAAAACCCGTTTTAGTCTCATATAAAATTTAAAAATAGTTACTAGTTAGTATAGTAGACTTTAAAACAACAACTACATTTATTTATTTTAATTTTATTTAGAAACTAACCTTACATAAACCATGTTTAATATATGACATTAAAGAAATTAATGATTGGTAAATCATTAACTAAATGCATTAATTGTCAGTCGTTTAATAATATTAACATTTTCTGTCCTCAAAAACAATCCGTGTATAAAAATAAATATCAGAATTTAATGTTATTTATAACTAAAAATAAATAGAAAAAAGAAAAGAAGTCTTAGAAAATCATTTTTTCTTAGCAAAATTTTTGCTGATCCGATTATTCTCATAGCAGCTATAGCAACGGAGATATTTTTATATATAGAAAACTTAAAAATAGTAAATCGCTTTTAAATTAATCAAGTTATTCAACCAAAAGTTTATTTCACACCTATGGGAGCTATACAATAAAGTTACCCGATTTCAATCAAATTCATAAAGAAGTATATAGAAGCATGTGTATGCATAGAACTAATAAAAACTAAGATTAACTCAAAAAACCATAATTTTTTTATACCACAATTTTTTTTTAACCGATCTGCCTTTTTGTGGTTATATGATATAAACGTCTGATCCGCAAGATTTTTAGATATACTTACAATGCTGGCAGAGAAAAGAAGCCACACAGGAGGACTAACGAACATACGGCAAGAGGTATATCACCTCAGCTCATTGCGCTGATCAAGAATATATATACTTGATATAGTCAATTATACTTTTTTCTATTCTGACTCTAAAAAGATTACCCTTCGTGAGTGTAAAAAATTTAATTTTGTAGATAAGTGAATTAATGACCTGAAATAACATTTTTCTTATCAATAAAATCAACTCATATAGAATTGCCAAAAATAGTTGTGTAAACAAAATCTCTTTTTATAAACTCAAATTAAAGATTTTTATTAAATAAAAGGAAGGCGAATTTAAACTTTAGATGCTTGAACACCTGTCAGCTTTATTGCTATTTAAATATAGCACACATGCCATCAGTTGAATTGTAAATCAGGTCAGGTGAATTGTTAATTGCTGAATCATTATTTAGTGAGAGGTATAGAGAGATTGTGATCCAAAGATCCGGCTTTATAATTAGATCCGGTTGCATCTGCACCTTTCGTTAGGCTCCGATTCTGATTAAAATATCATATACATATATGTATATAGTCTATCTGAATTATGCGTAAGCATGATAAGAAGGTTTCCACCTTATAATTAGTATTCTTAAGCGATCTCAAGTGGTTGCTTGCTTGCAGTCGGCTAATCTTCTTAAAGGCGCCGCAAGTTGGTTCAATAAAAGTTATAAAAATAAAATTGGTCATAATTTGGTTTTAGTTTAGTTGGAGAACAAAGAAAAGTCTGACTATGGGCACGTATACATATATACTAAATAAACAATGCATCGGTTAATTGTTAATTAAAAGAGCATTTTATTTTGCTTTGAGCTATTATAAATGTCCACATTTAATTTATGATTTCTACCAATATCTGGTTCTGATTTATACTTAAATAACATGTTGTCGATTGATAAGTTTTTTTTTCTATTCTAAGAAAAATATTTTAAAAAATATATAGCCTACACACATATCATGAAATATACTATATATAATACAAATAATATTAAACTAGTAGTTATCAATATTATGCAAATATATTATAATAGCAATATCTATGCCAAGGTTAGTCAGTTGTAAATAGATGAAAAGCAAATTTCTTGTTTTATATCTCTGAAATATTTTGGTTGAGCTTCGGTAATTTTTTAATCTTTTAACAACTGCAAAACAAATATTAAACAAGAGATACAAACTAAATTCAAATCAATTATTTTTATGGTTAATTTAAAAATTTGTCAAAGTATTTTGTGTGTGAAGTGTGAAGATACAGGAATGAGTAAAACTATCTATTTTTTTTTTCAAAATTTCGGGTATTTAATGGGTTTGCGTTGCGGAAAATTCAACTAAAATAAATTGTATTAAATCTGAAAATTTGCTTTGCTTATATTCTGTGATTTTATGTCAACGATAATTGAGTTTTCGGATTCTATGTAAATATCATAGGGAAACCTCCAAGAGGATTTAAAATTAAACGTGACCTTTCTTTCTCTCTCTCTCTCTCTCTCTCTTGGATGGAGCTCTTCCATCATTAGAAGTGAATAGAATAGATAATAATAATGCAATAATCATGAAATTGACAGAGACATAATAAAGAATTTTCATTAAAACCACTTTCTTGATAAGATTTTGTACTAATATTGTACTCTTTTGTTTTAACTGAGTTGTGGGAAGTGAATTGAAGCATTTTGATTTCTTTTTGAAATTCTTGTGAAATCAATTAAGTCAATCTGTTTGGCCTTGATAGGTTTCAATAAACCAACTTCCGACTTTTCTACCTTATGTACATACATACATATGTAAAGATGATAGATGATTTATGCATATTTATAAAGTATTTGTTTTCTACTTTTTTAGAATCTTTTTCAAACAGCTTATGATTTTGCATTATTTATGTGACGAAACATCAAATCAATATATACATACGTTGAATGAAAAATGGTTTTCTATGGTCACATGTGCCTCTCGAGTTCATCCTCTTACTGAACTGTTCTTGTTTGTTTTTATTTGCTATACACTTACAGAATGAGCTATATTTATTAAAGCTACAAACTTGGAGTTATGAAAAAAATTATTTCCGGCTTTGTACTTTAAAGTTAAGATTTTAGAGAATTTGTTGTACTACATATGTATTTTTATGATTTATACGCATTACTTTACCACATTGCTTCTATAGCTCGATCTAGAAATTAATACAGATAATAGTTTCGAAAATTTTTTAACGAATTGTGCTAATTATCCCTTGGGAAATATTTGTTAAATACAAATTTTACTAATATTATTAAATGTTATTAAAATTATTTTATTTGATGATCATTTCTTTGTAAAAATTTGAATAATTATATGTATTTATAATCTTTCTACAAATGCTATTAAAAAGTTGATAGAGTATACGAGTTGTCAGCTTAACTGATTTTAATTTATATTTGCTTTTGTCTAACGTCAGCAGCTGTTTGGCATATAAATTACATACATATACGAGCATGCGATTTTTACATCTTCTCCGTTAGGGCCATTTTAAGTATTAACAGCGCAAAGCATTTTATTGACTACTCTTTTCTCTTGGCTGCTGTCTGGGTCGTTATGGCTATTATTATGATTGCTGTTGCCTTTGGTGTCGGTTTTTGGTTTTGCTTGTTTTTGTTTTTAGCATTTATTGCCAAGTGCGAGTACTTGAGCAAAGAGTAGAAATAAAAAAATTGAGAAACAAGATACAAGCATTTGCCAATAATTGTTTACAATGTTTAAATATTATTTTTATGCTAATGAAGACGACTTATATTGGCCAAGGTCTTTTCCACAAGAGTGTGAACTTTTTTCTAATTATCTTTCTAGGTAAATAAACGGTTTTATCGAACCAACTGTTAAATACACTGCTTTGGTATAAATCAATTTTGATTAAAATTAGTTCGTTAATCCTAAAAATTGTAATATTTTAATGTAATTTGGATTTTCAATTTGATTTTTATAAATTTACTTCTACAAAGTGAAAATGTCTTCAAAATTCGTCCGAAAGATTATTGCCCAGGTGATCGGTCGAGTCACCAATTCATAAGACTATTTCAAATTGTCTTACGACTTATATGGAGTTTTCTACGTATTTAATAGTTAAGCAACTCTATAATCTGTTTAGTTAATTGCATTTATATTTATATGTACTTGTCATTTATATTACAAGATGCAAGGTTATAAGAACTTACCAGTTGTGGCATTTACAGTTTTAAAGCCATCTGTATGATTCATAAACTGTAAGACTAGCATTAACATGACTGTTAGGCTGCTGTTAAGCTTTATGTTGTTACTGCTGCTTCTATTGCTTCTCATCATCAACTTTAGTTTTGTTTGTTTTTTGCTCATTTTGTCATAATTATGGTTTACGTTTTATTTAATTTGCGGTTATTTGTTGTTGTAATTGTTGCTGATGTTGTTTCTAGTTTGTGTTTAGAGTAGCAAAATATTATATTAATGTAGTCATCAGGGGGGATCCAAACGAGCGAAAAATTCGAATTTTTTCTCTAATTGTCGGTTATTTGTTGTGGTCGTTATATTTGGTTTTTGGCAATTGAATTGTTATGCGGAAGTGTTTGTTGATTTTGTGGCATCTAATTGGCTGTAAAAGAGACAAAAACGTTAATATATGATATCAATGATAAGCAGGTAATTGTAATAATATATGTTAAAAATTATATCCAATGTTTAATTGGACAGTTTTCAGATTAGCCGATAAATAATTGCTTCATAAATTAGGGAGAACAAAATTCCAAAGCAAATGTTTATATTTACTAGAACACATTATGAATTTATTATTATATAATATTTATTATAATTTTTTGTGAATAATGGACTTGAATTGAGAACAAAGAAGGAAAGTTTGATTTACTTGTAATTTGCAGAATTTGGAGAATTTTGATGAAAATTAGTTTACAAAAGAAAACCGATTTGTTAAATTGAAAAGTTTTAAGTTTTAAGTAATGTCATTTAGAAAAATGAAATTATAGATCTTTAAGGATAAAGAAAACGTTACCCCTGTGTCACAGAGAATAAGTTTCTCATTGACCCACAGTGTGAAAGGACAGTTTCTCCCTGAGTTTACCCTGAAGACCAAATAAGCAATATAGTATAAATGTATATATGTATATATATGTATATATAAATGTATATATGTACATATACTGTATATTAAGTTAAGTATGATTTACGGTTGACTGTAAATATCACTCATACGCTCGCTGTTGCTATTAGCCAGATGCCAGGGCCTATCAGCACATGGCCAAGTCAGCAGACGAGGCTCAACTCACACATACACAGAGTGAGAGAGAGAAACAAAGCACGTACAAATTTAATTAATTAGCACGCTGTTCCTTCAACAAACATTCACACACACACACACACATACACCCAAAGCACACGAACACACACTTGCCGACTCTTACTCACGTTCGCCAAAAGGGAACGGACGCTCATAAGCCAAATGTCCAGCCTGGCCTAAAGATGGCCATGAAGCAAAGGAAAGAGCAGATAAAACCAAACTCCAAGGAGCTCGCACTCACACACACACACACACACACATATACACACACGCACCCAGCGCATATAAAGAAAATTGCGCATAAATTATGAAAAGCTAAAACAAAAAAAAAAGAAAAGAAAAACAGTAGAGATAAATAAATAAATAAAGGGAAGTAAAGCGAGCAAAACATCAAAATTGAGTAAAGAATTTTTCATACGAAAAGTTTTTTTTTTTTTTGCCATGGCCCAATTTAAGCCCCCTTTACCAACTTACTAATGCCCTTTCACAAAAGAACATGCCTAACACTACTAGCCAAAAGTGTATATACCCTTAGGCTAATATACTAAAAGCTTTATAGTAAGATCGTTGATCTATCATATATACGTTTAAAAAAAAAGTAGTCTGATGTGGTCTAATTATTAGCAGATTTAGTATATAAATTAAAATTTAATTTAAAACTTATATTAATTAGGCAATTTTTCATTTTATGTTAGCGTGTTTGAGGATCATTTCTATATATGATTTAATCTATTAAGATCTCTGTTTAATATTCTATTGTATGAAGATCTTGTGGCTGTCAGGTCTATCTAAATTATCTTCTTTATTAATCAATGTCTTGCAATGTTTACCGACTAGTTCAAAATAACTATATAAATTTAAATTCAAAAAAAAATTAATTTTTCTAAAATGTATTGAAAATAAATAGATTAAAAGACTTAAATAGTCTTATTTTTAGATTTTTTGATTTAGTAAGTTCTACAAAACATTAGGTCTAATGTGTACAACAATTAACAAACCAATTTCAAACTATTTTGTATTGATACTTTTTCAACAGTTATCGTAAAGTAAATGTTCAATGCATTTGAAAGAAAACTAAAAAAGAGTATTTAAAATTTACCACATTCAGTTGAAGTATCTATAAAAAATAAATTCCCCCCATCACTGCATCAGTTTTTATTTTTCTCTGTGTTGTATTTTTCTGTTGTTTTTTTGGGCAACACTTAAAGCATCTTAAAGATTTATGCTACAACCTTGAGGGTCTTCGCCCGTGGGTACTTCCGTTAATTAGGAATTAAGTGACCCGGGGTATTTCTCTTAAACTTGCGAAATTCAATAAAAATAAAAGAAAAAGACTGCTGGCGCTTATTAATTTAAAAGATGATTTAATTTTCAACCGGAACTGCTAAAATTTGATAATTAATTTCTCAAAATCACTTTATCGCAATTAAGATCTGAGCAATGCTCAGCAATGCCATGTCTTTAGGAATGTAAGATGACTATGACTAAATGAGCATGACGATTACACGTCGCTAATTGTTTATTAATTTGATATACAATCACTTTTAATTAACATGTATCTATAGTATTTTTAATCCAGTCACGTGTGCCGGACTATAACTAGACATCTAGACTAAAGAAATCCCCAATCAATATGGTATTTTATTTGTAGAAAATAAAAAATCCCTAAAAATTAACACTTAACACTATACCCTCTAATCAAATCTCATAAAGAAGGGTATATAAGGCTGAGAGGGCGAAATTAGTATTTATATATTTGTTCATAATTATATATAATTATGTTTTAATATATAACTTTACACTAACTTTAATATATACTTGAATATTACAAAAGTAAGACTTAGAAAAAATACAAATTTTACTTTTTGATGGAATTATTTCAATTATTAGAATAAACTTTTGCTAAAAGTTTTCTCCGAAGAGAAGAGTTGTTGTCCTAAGGAAATAAAATTTATTTTGGAAAGTAAAGAGCTGGTAAAAAAAAGTAAAGAGCTACTAATCTAAATTCACTAAGATTTGCTTTTTTCTATAAAAATTATAATAAAATCATTCTAAAGGGTATTTTGAAATCGACCCTCGAATTTCTGGGTAATCCCTTTATTAAGGTAATTCCATGAATATTCATTTCATCGTTCTACATGAGTGATCCGAATACAAAATATGAACTAAAAATTCACATATTTACATATACATATGTGGGAAATTGGAACAATCATATTAAGTATAGTTCTCTAACCTATTCTGAATCATTTTCATTGATTTTGTTACTTTTTAAAATTCAAGTAGCGGCACTTGAGATAAACTTTTGCGATTCTAAACGAAATTGATTTTGATCTCTATCTAAAGTGCCACCCACTTGGAATGGAAGTACTTGATTGTAGCGTAATTATATATATATATAACAAACAAAAACAAATATATATACATATAATGGTGTATGGAAATTTTTGGGATTAAAACAAAAAAAAAAATTATAGTTATTTAACTAAAGCAGATCTAATCTTGTCTTGTTTTTATAGTATAGATACGTATGAATTTGTAATGCAAATGATGACTTTTCCTCACATTTGTCTTCTATGTATGTATTTTACTTATGTTTATTAGTAACTAATTTCTTTTTATGTTTTATTTTGATTGTTTAGTTGTTATGCAGAGTTCCGTTAATGTTGCATAATATTTTCACATTTTTACATACAATTATGAAAGTTTTGTGAATCTATTTGATTTATTTGTTTGTCCACATTGTTATCATTTGTAGTTGATCATTATTGCAATTAATTTTGATATGTGGTTTGACCGCATTTTCTGCGGAATTTCTCAGTTTGTTTTTATTTTGGTTAGTTTTTTTTTTTTCTTTCTTCATATTTTGATTTTATTTAACTTGTTGAGGTAGGTAGAAAAGAAATAAATAAAGCAACTGTAAAGAAGATGATGGAATGGGAAAAATTGTTAAGCTGCTTAGCCGGGTGAAAAGAGGTAACAGAGACGATTGCCTGTCAATTTGTTATTTTTATTAAGTACCCTTACCTAAAGTGTATGATAGTTATTATTAACAACTTGTAACAAATAAAGGGTAGCACTCGTATCTAATTTTCCTAATCAGCTTAATGATTTAAGTTGTTAGAGTCCGAGAACTTTATATTTTTGTACATAACAGGTTACAGGTTTTATCAGGAATAATTAAAAAAAAAAATCAATTGAAGCAGTTTAATTTATGAGATTTTTGACATTCTAAAGAAAAAAGGATTTCCGAAGGATCTGGGAAGAAACGTTTATTACGTTTAAGAAAAAGCTTTTTGGTTTATTGTTAACTGTTTTATCAATATTTTGCCCAATCGAACGAATCAATTTCAATAAATATTCTTAATTTAATCCGTATTCTATAAAACAAAGCATTATTATTTATTGATATTATCGAAAAACGATGGATCTTAAGCAAATATCTTTACAAAATATATAGTAATACTTTAAATCTAGTAATTAGAGTAACGGTATACATTTAGTAGGGCAATTGATAGTCGACGTTTTCAATCTAGAGAGTATGACAGTCTTTTTCCATAAGTTGGTAGATGATTCAGGGATTCCCCAAAAAAAAAAAAGCTTCACGAGTAACATCCTGTTTTAAATTTCTTTATGTAACGTTGGGTTTTTCCTTTGGTTTTATGCCTATGTTCTGATTATTTCTTTAGCCGGTTTTAGATTGGCTTGTTTGTGGCTAGTCACAAGACGTGGCTAAAAATAGTTTTTAAAAAAAAACAAAAACAAAAACAATATGTGCTACGTGCCATCGTGCATTCAACAATAAACAATAAAGCTGGATTTTCGGTTTGTTTTTTGTTTGCGTGCCACAATTTGTTGTTGATTTGAAATAAAAAAAAAAGCTAACGAAATGAACTTTGATTTATGATTTTGATGAGGTATAATATGTATTATAGCGCCATCATAAAAAATACGATTTGTTTGAAGGTTTTTTTTTCTTTGTTTGTTGTTTGTTTCTTATTCAGATTTTTTTATTTCATCTCTTTTTTTGGTTTCTAAAGAGATGCAGGTAGAATACCTTTGGGTAATTCGTTTGTTAAACATTAAAACCTTAATGTATAAAAGAGAAAACCAGTAATTGTTAATGGTTTATATTCAATGTCAAGGACGTTTAAACTAATTGAATTCAACATTTGGTATTTGATACTCCAAACACGTTTACAATCAGAGTGGTAAGTAATTGGGAGTTGAAATTAAGTTTTTAATGTTACGAGTTAAGCATTAAAACTTTTTTTTAGCTAAATGAGAAAGGAAGGGTGGGTGTCGCCGATTCATATAAGAATTTGTAGATATGCTTATAATTCTTAAACTTTAATTAGTTGTTTTACTTTCTACATCTTGAAAACAATGAAAGCGAAAATTATGATAGGGATGTAGTTGGTTTTAAACTTAGTTTTTAGAGAGAAGGGTCCTTCATAAAGGTCGCAGTATTGTTACAGATTTCACCAGCCGATATACATATACATATATATAAATATATTCTCTATAGCTACTCTTACTACTGAAAAAGTAATAATTTAAGGTAGGTATATACATGTACATGTATGAAAAAAAACCTAAGTGAGCTGAGAATTTTAATGTACAATACTGCAAAACGAAAAGTATAAAGAGATTATAATTTTATAAACAAACACAATTTTTTTTAAAATCAACAATAAATTGGGCACAAAAATATCTTATTTACGATTCATTTTATAAATATAACAATATATACATATATATATAGACATATATGTATTGTTGGTTAGTATTTTTAATTTCTTCACCATGATCGACAGAATCAACTGTAATAATGTTATTGCTATAATTTGATAAACTTTATGAATTATAAAAACGTAAAAATCAAGGTTAGGACATTGTCCTCTTTGAAACAAAATTTAAATATTTGTTTTTTTGATCCTTTTTTTTAATTGGTAAAGTCATTCTTATGTATTTCATTACAATACGTAAAAAAACTATTGCACAAGCTGTCTTTTATCCACAAAACGTTGACAAAATCACGCTGATTTTCTTATTTTGTTTGTTTTTTTTTTTTATTTTAAGGTTTTTACTTTTGATTATGTGTATACGGTCAATTGTTTATAAAATGTTTATGGACTGCAATTAAGAAACAAATGCTTTGCTCTCTTTTTTCGTCTCTCATTTTTGCTTGGTTCACTGGATTCCAGCACAATTAAGCGACTTATCACATACGATATCAGACGCGAGTAATTTTATTGCATTTAAGATTAGGTGGGGGAGTAAATCTTAAGAAAAAAATTAACAAAAAGTGAAACAGTTTCCCTTTTTTAAAAAAAAAAGGAAGGTACCTTTACAGTTTGACAAGCACTGTCATATAAAGAATGTGAAGGACTTTCTTCGTTTGACTCACTCACTGACTGACTGCTGCTACCAGTGATGCTCACCCGACGAAGTTTTAACCGCAACTAACTTTTGTTGAATGCAACAAAGGCGTTTTTTAAGATCAAGGCATTAATAATATTATATTTTTTAGCCCAGTTTATTAACAAGAAAACGACGATAGCCCTCGGGCTAACAGTAACTGATAACAGTGTACAAGTTACGAACAAATAACCGAACTTCAACGAAGATTCAGAGAGTGTCAAAGTTTAAAGAGGGAAAATTATAGAGGGAGAATGAGTAAACAAGTATGAGAGAGAGAGAGAGAGAGTACGATCGACGCGTTTTGCCGGTTTAATTAAGCAGCACTTGTCGACAGCTGCTGTTGCCAGCGGCTGTTGACATTGGCAATGTTAACATTACCCCAGTTAACAGAGTTCGACCCTGTTTATCATTTGATTCCAATTGATTGGTCGTATGTTAACAAAATGTCAGTCAAAAGCAACCGCTGCCGACTTGAACTCTTCCGCCTTCTTTCGTTTGGGTTCTAGCTAGCTTCTTGTTAACTGATTCTACTGACTGCTTTCGGTTTCTGCATTTATTATTAAAAGTTGTAGCGCCGCATATTTGCATTGTTATTATAATTATATGACTCAATCGATACTCAAACTACTTATATGTATGCAAAGACCAAGCTGTATCTGCTGATTTCTCACACCCCACAAGCCATGTTCGAGTCTGATTGGTTTTTTTTGCTTCTTTTTTTAGTTGCTATGACTCTGTCATATGATTTCAATCTAATTTTGGACTAGTTTATGTCGTTGTCAACTGTTTGCATGTTAACAAAATTTATGCAAAAAGCAAATTATTTTGAGGTATGCGATCGAGATCTTGCAATCATGTTGAAATTAGTTTTTAAGATATCAAACTTGAATGACAAATATTTGTTATTAAATATTAAAATACTGGAAGGGAACACCTTATATGTCTTTATGTAAATTAACTAAACTACGCACGGAAGAAATAATTTGTTCTTTCTTTGATATAGTAAGCTTAACATGAAATTAATTAAATGAATCAGCAACTTTTTGAAAAGTAGGACAGACATGTTGAGCAACTCGTTTTACTTCTTCTTTTAACAGAAAGTTTTTCTTTTGTTCTCATGTTTTAAATAATAAATTAACACAACATTTTATGTACTTAGTGAACTTGTAGAGTTTTGAATATCAAACCAATTTTATTATACCTTCTGTAAGGGTATAATGATAAATAGATTATCCTTTTTATCACATGCTTTATTGTATTATTTTATTTCATTAAAATACAAGTGAATTGAAACACGGAGCTTTATACTGCCATCAAGCAACTTTATTGTTTTGTTTTTATATATAAAAAATTTTTATATATATATAAAATATATATTATATATAAAAATAAATAATTTCATTTCTAAATAAAGAATTCTTAAAAATTATTAATATTCCATAGTACAAGAATGCTTAGCTCCATATCTCATCAACATACGTAACAAAATCTTTATTAACATTTATCCTTTTACATAACTTTTTAGTCTATTAAAAAAAGAAATAAACAACATAAAATATCTAAAATAAACCAATTCAAACCATTTAATCTAATTAGCAAATTTACGTATACTACTTACAAATTATCATGATTATTATTTTAATAATTATCTATTAGTAATATAGTGCTTAAAAATGTTATTCATTTACAGCCGAAATCCGCAGTAGCCAGTGTTGTAAACCAATTTTCAATTACTTTAAAAATGACAAATTCTATTGCATACTTTTTGGGAAAATTTTCTTAAATTTCTTTTACCTTACTTCAGCAATTAATTGAATTAAATTAACGAATTAAGTAAATTTGATTTAAAACTCATGCAAAGTTCGTTTCAGTGTAAAAATGAGAACTCACCACACGGAGAAAAAGAGAGTAATAGAGAGAGAGTGAGAGAGCTTTTTTGGTTACTGCAGCATCCCATTACATCTTGGGAGCCGACTAGGCAACTGATGCTACGACAACATTGACGAGGACTAACAGGATACGACAACAGCCAGTGTGGTTGGCATATCCTTTTTGGCAGGCTGCGCGCTGCGTTCAATTGTCAGTTCGTTTGTGGACGTGCGTGCGGCAACAACTTGCATTTACTTACGGTCTTCAAAAACCAATCCGAAGGAATGGAAATGTGTTAATAAGTCAGTGTGTGAGCGAGTGAGTGCGTGCTTGTGTGTGTGCGTGTGTGTGTGTTTCTACGTGTGAGTACGTTTGTGTATCGGAGTGTTGGTAATTGACAGCACCGGACCGCGTAGTTTTCTAGTATAAGTGGTGTGGAATCCCCTGATGACTAACAGGTTTTTCAACCTCAAAAGAAAATTATAACACATATAAATATATATACATATATACGTATATGTGTAAATGCATTTCGCACTCCAGATAAAAAAAAGTAAAATTTTTTGTGCTCACCTAAAGTTTGCCTAAAGGATTAAAGCATTCAACATTTTTGACGGAGAGGTAACTTTTGCCTAGTTTGTTTCCTTTTTTTGTTTTTTATTTGTTGTGTTGCCCTTGTTTTGTTGTTCTAGCTTTGTAACTCCATTTTGGGTCTGCAAACCTTTATTTTCATGGGAACTTCAATGCGGATAACAGCACATTTCTTTAGTCTGTTTTTTTTTCTTTTTTTTGTTTTGCGCCCCATTTTTTTCTTTCAGTTTTTTGTTGTGTCCTGTACAACGCCTAGGGACCTATAAAATACAGAATATAACTGCCAAATATGTAGGTAGCCCTTATTTTTTGTGTCATCTTCAATTTATGTTTGCTTTCGATAAGATAAAACAAAGCGGATAGAAAACTACCACACTGACTTTCGCAAAGATGTATGATATGTATATCATTTTATAGAGATAATATATAATTTTTAACCATTTTGATTTTTATATTGGCATCATCTGATCTAAAATAAATATGTTTTGTTATTCAGTTGCCTACAGATAAATGCTAGATTTTGTTTATATTTGATATCAGAATAAAAATATATTTAGAAGAAAAGCCTGAGGGAATTAATGTTTACGAACTGTTTGTAATTCTTAATATTTTATCAAAAGCACTCAAATCTGTTTTTCTTAAATGTTTTTATATTTTAAAATTAAAATTCCTTACTAATCATTTACCTTGTTAGAGATATTGACAACAAATAATCTCTTCTTGTTCAGAATAGTTTAACATTTTTTTATTCGTTTTCAAGTTTGTAAGTTAAATGTGTAAAATGGTTTGGTTATATTTAAACTTTTTCTAAAACAAAACTTTTTATTTACCATTTACTATACTAATGATTATTATGATATATCATTTTTCTTAATTTAATACTAATATATTTAGTTCAATTTTTAATTGCTTAGTCAATTTTTTTGGTACTTCAAGTAACTATTTTATATGCCAATCTATTAATATTAAACTTATTTGAAATTAATAGCAATATATTAAAAGTATTTTATAAATGATATTATGTGAACAAATTCCGATTCAGATATTTGGAAAATTTGATTCTTGTTGATCAGCTTTCACTTTTAAGATACGTTTTGTTTATTTTAATTTGGTTTACGAAAACTAAAATAAAGGCAATAAAGTTTTAATATATGTATTCATATTGCCAATACAATATGCTTAAACTTTCGGGTCTCGCAATCTTAAAATTATACAGCTCAAAATACTATAATTTAATGCGTTCATTTGAGCCATTTGATAATAATTTGCCATAAAGACTTTCATAATATTCAAGCCATTAGGAAAATACGTTGTATAGAATAAACGCAGACAGTTTAGTAAAAAGCTTTTCTATGGCAATTCAAAGCATATGGTTGACCAACTTTTCTTTCCTTTTAAATGTCATTCCACTAACAGTATAATTATAATTTCGCATTGTTTGTTTTGCAAGCCATTTTCCAATTTGATAATAAAATATTCATATTGCTCATACGCCCCATTGCACTGGGGCAGGACTCTCGCAAAAGGGCTAACAAGGCAAATAGGGATGGGGAATGTGGGCATGTGGGAGGAAAGCGTCAGCTGGCTGCAGTTCGATTACCAATTCGATTGTCGTCTATGGAATTTACATTGCAAAATTATACAGACAAAAGGAAAAACGCCACCCAACCACCCATTGCTCTTGTGATACAAAGGATTCCATTTGATGGGTACTCTTTTTTGGCTTTAATGCCTCGTAAACCTCACGACGTGCAATAATCTGAACAATTGTAGTTTATGCCTTAATTTTGTTTGTTTTTTTCTCTTTCTTTTTTCCCTATTTATTCATTCTTTGCTGTTTGCTGTTTGGCATACTCGTACAATGTTTTATGACCACGTTTGTCTCTTGTTGCCATTAAATGACAGGAAGTAGACGAAGATGCCACAAAAGACGAAACCTTAATTACATTTTTCTTTCCACTTGTATTATTTGTCTTTTTATTTCCCGGCTTTTCTTTTTTTTCTCGTTGTTTCTATTGTTTCTATTGCAACGGTGTGTGAGCACAGTGTACTTAAATAGTTCTTGTCTCTTGATATCCTGCATAACTCAATTACCAGGGCATAAGGGATTTCAGAGACGGCTTGCACGAATCCATCATAAAAATAAAAGAAAAGGGCAGGCCAAAACTTTGATAAATGCGGCGAAAAGTTGGCGGCTCTCTTTTTTATAGTCCTTTTTCCTTTTTATCTCTGTTTTCCTTTTTTTTCTCTCTCTCTCTCTCTCTACGTCTCTCACTCTTGTCTGTGTGTGTGTTTGATTGTGTAGAAAGTTAAGAGAATCGCCCAAAACTTTTTGCTTAACATTATTAGGTTTTTTTTTTTGAAAAGTGTTTGTCCCAAATGTATACACGATACAGAGCCAATCCGAATGGATTGTAAATTAAACCCTTTGTGGTTGGGGTAAATATGATCCACCTAAAACTAGGAAAGATGCATGTGTGTGTGTGTCTGTGTCTGTGTGTACGTGTGTGCTGGTGACAAACATAAATTGAACATTTTAACAAAAGTTTCCCTACAAAGGAAAAGAGTTGCTAGAAATTTTTAGAAATCAACTATAATTTTGTTAGAAATGTGACTAAGATTTGGTAAACTGATTTAGATTTAGTTTAACCCTAAACTTTTAGCTAACCGCCATTTATTCAATATAGGACAATTAGAATAAAGAGTAAGAAGATTATTGAAACTTAGGATAAGATGCTTAATTTTTAGAAAAAATTTTGAACAGTTTAATAGTAGGAAACATAACAAATTCTTCTAAGAAAAATATGTAATATAAAATGCCAGTTCGTCAATAAATTAAAAAATAAAATTATTCAAATTTAACTTTACATGATTCTTCGAACAGTCAAAGGTCAAGTTCACAATTTTAAATATTCATGCAACCTTAAAAATTTTCAGATTTTCTAACTTTTTACAAAATTTGTAAACGATATGAAAGGTCATATGGAAAATGACTTTTAAAATCAATTTTAATTTGCGTATTCAACCTTGAGGCTTATGAACTTATTATTTATTTAATTATATATTTATACTGAAGTAAAAATTATATGAACTTTTAGTTTTCTGTGTTAGTATAATTTTCAACTAGTTGAAAGTTGAAAATAATATGTTTGAATTTAATGACAATTTGACACTTTGAAAATGGTAAACATAAAAATTGCATAAAAGTTTACCAGTAAACCCAAGAGATTATTCACATACTCTTCTGCATACGTAGACACATTCATTCGGAAAAACATAAAATTTTCATCAACTTACCTTCTGTCAGACATTTACTAATTGAAAAATGGATTTTTGCGATTTCACTTAATTTCTGCCTTCGTCTCAGCACTTTTTTTTCTACTGGATTTCTTAGTTTGCGTCAAAGTTAATTTTTAATGAATATTGGCAAATTGCATTAGGGATTTTTACCTTCACACTCTTTTGCGTAAGTGAAAATAATTTTAATATTAAAATGGTAGCAAGAGAGCATTAACCTCTTACTGATTAGACAAATACTTAAATCCTTAAAGAAGAAAGGATTTAATTAATAAATAGATGATGCCAATTGTTGAATGTCGTCAAATAAATAAAAGTATTTCTGGCAGATGAAAAATGGTTTGGTACTTTTATTCAAAATAAAATTATCTAGATTTAATTATTATTTATAATGATTTAACATTTTCAAATTAGAATCTCTTATTTTTAAACACTTGAAAATGGTTTTAGTTTAGCCACAGCAAAGTCGGACAAATTATTTAGCTATTAAAACATTATCTTTTATCTAAAAATTAGTTTAGAGCCAATTTGACAGAACATATATATATTATTTATATGTATATATATTATGTAGTATGCCAAATTTTACGACAACTATTAAAAACTGTTAAAAAACATTTTTTTTTAAAAATGATAACCAAAATTTGTTCAGAACTTTTTTGGCTATTTTTTTAATTATAATTGGAATATTTGTATAAATATTTAACTATTCACTTAAAACTTTACCAGTTTTAGTTTTTATTAGTAAAGAAATTTATCAAGTTTCTCTAAAGGTTATTTTTTTCTTCAGAGGACTAAACTTATAAAACTAATCTTTTCTTTATATTATATGTCATTTTTTGGCCACAAATATATATATATATTTTTTTTAAGCACTCTCTACATATATAGAAATAGCCATTCATTAAATTTTTTCTCCAATGGAAAACTTTTTGTTTGACTCTTTTGTTTTCATATTCGCACCAGCAGCAGCAGCAGCCGGCCGCAAAAACTTTTAAGTTTTTAAGACTTTTATTGATAAAAAACGGTCTAAAGTCACCTACTAAAAATGTTTGGTGACAAGCTAAAAGGTGCCACATAAAAAAAAAGGAAACCAAAAGAAAAAAAACATCAACGAAAATAAAGACAAAAAAAATCAAGAGCGTGCGGAGCGAAATTTGAGACAATATAGCTTTTGGTGCAAAAATTCCAAGAAAAAGTCAAGCAGAATTTTTAATGCAAAGAAAAACAAAGTGAACGGGAAAATTTTACTAGTCAAGTCTTGAGCTTGAGTATAATTTGAAGATTGCCTGGGGCTAAAGAGTAAGGAATACTCAAGCTTATTGTTGTTGTTGTTGTTGTTGCTGTTGCTGTTGCTGTTTGGGTGTTGAAAAGGCGTGAGGGGTTAAAGAGTAGGCGTGGTCGTGGCCCCCTTAGGGCCTGTCATTGACAACAGCTGCTTTCATGTCTGTGACCCAGTGACTTGTGTAGCCTACATTCCGGCGCCTAGCAGGAGTGTAGATCCTGGCTTCTTTGGCTTCTGGCTGCCGCTGCGGAAGCTGGTAGTCCTTGTTGCATTTGCCATTTTGCCAACCCCCCCCTCTAACCATCCCCAAATGACGTTGGCACAATTAAGTGCAAGAAAAATAGTTTGCACATTTAATTAAAACAGGTTTACGTCACCACAGACAATGAAGAGAAAATGTTTTGGTTTTCGTGCAAATAGTTTTTACTATTTCCCGATGTGATATAACTCATCATCATATCGTGCCATAAAGATAACACTGATAAGACAATGATATCATAGAGAAAAATATTTTGTATGATCATCATCATATTGATATCCATTTTTAAGATAAATTTTTTTAAGTTTTCTATACATTAATTTTAGAATTTTCTTATAAGAAGTCTGTGTTCTATATATACCTTTCATATTTTACTGAGGTTTATAAATTTAGAAATTAATTTGTATTTTTACTAAAAACAGAGCTTTAACACATATATAGAAAATATATATATATCGTATCATCAAGTGCTTCTCATCAAATGAATATATATGGATAATGGGGTGATAAGGATGGTTAGAATGTTGGAATATTGTAAATATCAAGGTTAACACCTCTAACATGTAAAGTAAATTGAAATGGCCAATTTCGTTATTCAAAAGGTTTAGTACTTAAAATATTTTAAGCAAAAAAGAAAAACAATTATAAAATTTGTAAAAAAAAAAAAACATTAAATCGTAAATTCTTGAGTTGTAGCCAGGTAAAGGCTAAAACAAACATGTTTCGGTTGGTCAGTCGGTTTAGGCTAACAGTTAACCCGAACCAATTGAAAATTAAAATCCTTTGCACATGAAAATGTTTGCCGGGGTTTGTACAAATATATTTGCTTTTAATTAAAAACCAGAGGAGACCCGAACGTAATACACAAGCTGAAGGCATTTCAGTTCAAGTTTCAAATAAAATTTATGTTCTTTTGCATATATGTACTATATATATATATATTTAATTTTACTCTCTAACAAATATCTATTAAATAAACATCAGAAAACATAAATAAGAAACTGGAAACACACACACACACACGACAGACTCAAGCATACATATAGAACTTGTATGCATATGTATATTTATGTATAATCCATGTTCCATTATATGCCATAAGTGCAGGACCAGGCAGCCAGCCCATCTATGTCCTTAGCCCTCAGACCTCAGTGCTCGGTTCTCGGCTTTCTGTACTTTATGCCCATCTATGATTCCTTCGAAGGGGAAATGAAAAGAAAATAGTTTTTCTCAGACAGCCTGCCAATGCCAAATGCCTTCACTCTACCCAGCAAACATAGTTCAAATATTTTTACATGTCAAACATAAAAAAAAAAAAAATTCTCCTCTTTTTCTCTAGCTTTGCCAACATGAATAAGTAACTCGAGTGTAAAAGAGAAAACGAGGGGGAGAGAAAAAGATAGAGATGGAGACTGGGATAAAGAGAGAGTGGTAAAAGGGAGGAATTGAGAAAAAAGTAAGCACTAAAATAAGTTATATATATACACACATAACAGTTAGATGTTTTCAGGGCCATCTTTCTTCAAGCACTTTTGCAGTTCAAGAGTTTAAAAAGGATTACACAAATCAAAATAAAAAAAGAAGAAATTTCAAGAACTGTACCAAAGTTGTTTTACTCTGTAATCGTTACTATATGCCCTACCCCTGATTTTTATAAAATCTTTTTTTATAATCCTTTCAGAAATTAAGAAAGTTGTTTACAAACGAAAAAATAAAAAAACATAGTAAAGATTGGTGTATAGAAGCATATCAGGCAGATCAGATCAGATTAGTTATTACTAAATTTTTTTATTTATTTATTTAGAATTTACAAATAACGTAAAATTAAAGCTAACGTAGGATTAAGGCTTATTACTACATATTATATTATAACTTTCATTAATTAAAACGAAAATTAACAAGTTTTCTAGAACTTTCCTTATTTAGATAAACAACTTTCCTACATTTTTCTGAGATAACAATTTCTCTTAAATTAGCTTAGACAAGCCTTCAATTTTATAGTTTCGAAAATGAATATAAAGAATTATTTTACAAATTTTTAATCCTCTATATATATATAGAATATATTTACATAAATTTTATAATATTTAAAATTTTTTTAATCTTATGTAAAACATATTTATATATAGCATTCTAATGTTTTTTTTCGAAAAATGTTTTTTTCAAAAACAAACACATATATTTTAGTTATTCCCATCTATGAGATTCTATTTAGATCTATCTTTTTCAAATAACGAAATGGCCCCAAACTAATAAATTCAGTTCGCATGTTACAAAGTTCTTAGGAAAAGTAATATTTCCATTCCCTTCCCTGCATGAAGAAGTGAAAAAGAAAGGAAAACTATGGGGAAAAAGGAACTCAAGTAACTGCCAATGAGTTGAGTGATGTTTTTTTCCTGTGGAATCTCAGTATAGTTCTGCCTGGCAGGGGATAATAAATCTTTATGAGTATTTATCAGTGCGATTTACCAAAACGAAAATGGAAGAAAAACATGTTTTTCTATTGCACTTTGAGTTATGATTTTTCAACAGGCTAACATATCATCATAACATTTTTATAAAATATAGCTAAATTGTCTGAGTCCTTTAAACCAGTTAAATGACATTCAAAGAATCTATAAATTGGAATAAATTAGATGTAGCTGAAGACAGACTTAAAATTTATTTTTATTTTACTTATTTTATTTTTCTTTATATCCTTATATTTTCTTTTTCTTTACATCCTTATAATTTATATTGTATCAGTAATGCCAATAAGAGTTAAAGTTATAAGAAAATTGACAAAATCAAAATAAAGAAAACGATGTGAAAACGACCTCAGTGCAGCTAAAACTGTACTAAGATAATCCATTTAAAAATATCCTGATAATCGTTTATCATTGGTGATAATCCTCTGGTAATAATAGTAAAACAAAACGTTTAAATATTCTTAGTGCTTATTTGAACAAGTTCTGATTGCATTTATCTAAAAACAAAAAAAAAAATTTGAACAATTTGGTGGTAATTTCACTATACATAAACCATGATAAGCATTTTAATTTAGTATTCAATGTATTGCTCATTGAATTTATTCTTTTTTTCTACTGGCTGGCCGCGTCATCTAATTATTTATGCATATAATGCAAACATATTTCATATATATACATAAAATATCAGCCCAGAGAAATAATAAATGGCATAAATTACAATTCAATTTCTTATGGTCTATTATTTTATGCCTAACAAGAGCAAAAAAAAAAAAAAAAAGAAAAAAGACGAGACTAAGAATGAGAATAAGCACGAAAAGGCAAAAAGAGAAAAAGAAAAGAAATGACTTACCACGCCCACATGGGCAAAGCCATAAAGTTAAAGCTTGCGCCAAATAGTAATCATATTTTCAGCATAAAAGCAACAACAACGGGATAATCCCATTCGGTACAGGCCAATGATTTCTTATGCGGTGCATGTCCTCGTTCTCGTACTCATTCTCATCTCCATCTCAACTGTTTTGCCTTTTTTCTTTTCCGTTATCCCCTTCCCCAAATTCTTTTTCTGTTCTGCCTTGTTCTGTATTCATAATTCGATTTTTCTTCTGCTCTTAAGCGCCCGCGCCATTTGCTGATTTCTTCTTACCCCATCACACAATGTCTTTCCGATGTGTGTGTGGGTGGATGGGCGGATGGTGTGATGGGGGATGAGGCAGTTGAACTGACTTGCCACAAGTCGAGTTGACTAGAGTAGAGTCGAGTTGTGATGCTTGGACAAACGAATTATGGATTTCCAGCTATTATCATGGACCGATGCCTTTGAAGCATTTTATTGCTGTGGACAGCAGAAGCCATGTTTCTGTCTCCGCAATCATGTTCTTTATCCTGTCACTTTTTGATCAAGTTCCCACTTTAATATTCGCCTTTATTTCATCTTTTAAATGAGACCAGTTTTCCTCGCTGATTTTCATCTAAATTAGTTCTTAAAAGTTGGTAATTTACACTAAATCTGTTAATGATAACTCATCAGCTTTAATTTGTGGTAATATAAAAAGATTTCTTATGTTTCCTTAGTATTCCATAGGTAACGAATATATTTTTAAACAGAATTTTCACTGAAATCTTCATTTTTATTTTTTAAAAACTCTAAATGCGATTATTAAAATTAACATCAGTTCTTGAGCTCTATTGGCTAATAAAGTTTCAGACAAATCAACATATTTCAATTAGTTAGCCATTTTATGAACTTTACTAAACTTGATTTGACATTTAAAGTGGAAAGTAATCGCAGTGGCAGAACCTAAAGATAGTTTAGTTTACAAATATTATTTTTTTAAATAATTTTTCCGAATTGATTTATATTAATATTAAATAAATGAATGAATGAATATTAAAGTGTACAAATAATTTTATTTTAGCGAAATTTTAAATAAGTTGATAATCAAAGCGATTGTGTTAAATTATTGAACATTTATTGAATTTTGTACTTAAATCAAAATACTAAGTTCCTTTTCCAAAAGCCTAGTTTTAGCCATTCAATTTAGTTTTTTCATTGACAAAACTTTCAGTTTGATTGTCATTAAATTATTTGTCTTAGAAATCAGACTTTTAGACAATAACGCCGTTTTCTTTCAATTCATAATTAAAATTTAATTTAATTTAATATATTGTAGCTAATTTAAAGATAAACAAGGGTATAATAAATAATGAAAAATTGATTTATCTTAAAAATATTTATTTGAAATCGCAATCTTGTTCTTTTCCAAAGCCTAGTTTTATCCATTCTATTTAGTTTTTCAATCAGCAAAACTTCAGTTTGATTGTCATTAAATTATTTGTCTTAGATATCGGACTTTCAATTCATAATTAAAAAGTTAATTTAATTTAATAATTTCAAGATAAACAAGGGTATAATAAATAATGAAAAATTGATTTGTCTTTAAAATATTTATTTGAAAACGCAATCTTGTTCTTATAAGATTAAACTGATCATCATAAAAGTTATGTAATTTGTTAGATTTTAGTAAAGTCGTACTCAGATATCTTTATTTTAGTTACTTGGCATTTATTAATTGCTCTAAAATATAAATTTTATGCCGTAATTGTAAATTTAACATAATTTTTTTTAAAATTAATTAGAACAATGGTCCCTTTTTTGTTCCAAATTTACATAACTCAGCTGTCAAGTATCGGAAACAAAAACTATTTTCTTAGATACTAAAGAGAAAGAAATTGTTTTTCTTCTAGTCTTCTTATTTAGACTTCTCCCATACTTAAATAATTCTTTGTACAAAAAGTCTGTTCTTTTATACAATAAATTGATTTTATAAGACAAAAAAGCAAAGTTTTTTCTCATCTGAGCGTAGTCAAAGTCGTTTGTAAGTCTGCCCAAATAAAAAATGATTGTAACAAAAAATAGATTCCGTATATCCTTTTACTAGAGATTTAAGTTCATGTTTATCTGCAAGAATTACATAATATATTTTCGAGGTTATAAATAATGCATTTTAAAAGGACAAAAAAAGAGACTTCTGTGGCATTATTGTTAGTCCGTACTTTCTTTTCGACTTGCCTGCAAGCACAGAAGTCAGATATGGTCGCCAGGCTCATTTACAACAGAATCTGATATACAATCAGCTACTGCCCGTTGCGAAATCCTTTCCCCCTTCCATGCGTACTTTTTCGACCCTGTTCCACTGGCGGAACAATGACGTTGTTCACTGACCTTGTTGTACACTTCCTGGCCATTGATTTTGCGCCATCATCATTGCAGTTTTGCCTCTAATTTAACACACAACTCGATAACCCCAGTCCACCCCATACCAATATTTCCACCAGCCCCAAAACGCAACCTTAAAATAGCAGAGAACTCAACTCTATTTATGACTGCGTTTTGTTGCAACATTTGTTATTGGGGCAACAAAAGTTTTTCTATTTAGTTTGTCATAGTTTTGTTTGCTTTTCAGCGTGCTGTGAAAAAGTTTTTATTTTTTTCGTTCATTTTTTTTTGGTTCTTTTTTCCTGTTTTTTTTTTAGTTTGGTTTGAGATGTGGGTGCCATTGTTTTGGATTTTCCGCTAGCCACAGGCACCATCAGACAGCACTAGAATAGACATGATCATGGACATGGACTTGGACAGGGACACAGACAGACATGGACATTATCTTACTCTATTTCCATTGCATTCAGTTTCGGTTTGCTCTGTCTCTTAGCCAGCAGTTTTCCTTTTTCCTTTTCATTTTTGTCTCGTTTTTTTTTTTTTTTTTTTTTTTGTTGCCTGGTTTTCTTTTTGTTTTACCAAACTGAGTTTAATGTGGCATATAACTGACGTTCTTTAAATGCAATTAAAATATGTTTGCATTTCTGTTTATTTTATTCCGTTTGCGAAATATTAATTTTCAAGCTATTTTAGCATATTAAATGCTCTATTCATTCAGTAATTAAAATCATAAAGAGAAAAAATGAATAAATTATTTACCATTTTAATTACCATCATCATCTCTTTTCGCATTTTAATGCCTTTTTTTAAAGAGATTTCGTCTTTATTTATAAAATATTTATATATATATTTGAATCAAATTGACGAATTCTTATTCAATGCTGCTCAGCTTAGACAAAAACAAATTTATATTAAATTATGCAAAGCAGAAACTTTCCTTGCTAAATATAAATAAAATAAATGAATAAAACATATTTTATATAAAGGTTTTCGTCTATTAGATTAGATGTTCTTACGTCAATTCATCTTTTTTTATTTAAATGCAATATAATATTTTCTTTTCTTTAAGTGTCATAGAAATATATATTAGAATTAGAATTATTATATAAATTTTTAAAAAACATATAAAATCTACTTCAGGGAATTTTGGTTTCGAAATCATTGCCTGAAAGTTTTAATTATAATCCTATATGTATATTTTTTTTATGAGATCATATTATTTGCCTATGTTAATTTAAATAAATTTTTTGATTGGAAAAATTCTTACAAATTTTATTAATCAGTATAATCTATTTTATATATCAAAGATATATATACGATATTTCTAAAATTATGCATACATTTTGTAATTGTTTCATATACTTAAATAATTGTTAACATTTTATTGTACATCGCTTGAGTTGTTTGTATGTATTTTATCCTTAATATTACTCGTTGTTCTTTGCGTTGTTTCTTTTATGACCTTTTTTGAAATATTTTTTCCGTTGCCAACAAAGAAAAAAGGAAGACAAATCATTTCAGCCAATGAACAGAAGAGGAACAAACAAAAAAAAAAGAAAAAAAGGCAAAAATGGTTCAACTTATTATTCACTTTTCCACACATTTTCACTTTGCGTTTTCTCTCTTTATATTCTTGAGTATTTCAAGCCTCAATAGGCAATTGATTGATTTTGTCGAATTGAAGTTGAGGCCAGAAGTGCCACTGACAGCCGGTGACACAATGAAACTAAAGACAAAGCGCGAACTGTCTACTTCCGCAACCCACACCAAACCCCCCTCCCCAACCATCCTGCTAGCACACTCTACTTAACCATCACGCCCCCTGATGGTTCTGGTCTTGTCAATGACTGAACAGCCACTTAATGAATAGCAGCAAGACTTCGGTTAAAACGCTGCCGAGATTGATGACGCACTTGATGATGCCTGCTCTGCTATACCGCATCAGGTTCTGGCATACTGAATCCAGCTGCAGTGTTGAATGTCCTTTCAGTTAGTCTGCCAGTCAGTCATTCAGTCAGTTAGACAGTCAGCCAGTCAGCCAGTCAGTCAGACAGTCAGTCAGCGAGTCAGTCAGCCAGTTAGTTAGTTAGTCTGACTTTTGTGTAAGCTTCGTCGTTGGCTTCGTTTGCTTGCCATTGCACTTAACCAACATTTTGTCATTTTGACAGCAAACACATGGAGCCAGGACGTAGGACGCAGGACGCAGGAGAAAGCTAAAAAATAAAAATTTGCATACTCAGCAAAGTGGCTGGAAAAAGAAAAAAAAAAAAATGAAAGAAGCCGAAGCTGTATCTTTATATATGTATATAGCTGCAAGTGTCTCCCATTACCATTTTACATCTTCTTGGCCATAAAAATGCCGCAATGACGAGACACAATTTTTTCTTTCTATGTTTTTCTCCTTTTTTTTTTTTTTTTTTTTTGGTTCTTTTCTTACTTTGGCTTAACTTTTACTTTCCATGCTGAATTGTGGTTTTATTTTTATTTTGTGTGTAATTTTTTTCTCTCTCTCTCTTTCTGGTTTCTGTTTTTTCTGTAAATTTTTCACTCAAATTAATTTTGTTCGTTGGATGTGTCTTTTACGTTTTTGGTGCCCCCAAGTCGTTGACTTAATGCCTGGCGGAGCTTATGCGGCGTATACGTAATATCTGCCTCCTGCCTGACATTTTGATTTGGCAAAGTGAAATGATGAGTTGTGCTTTTCATTCAAAAAGCAGTTTACGTTGACATTTGACAGCGCAAACGATGAACGCAATACGAATGAATGAGAACGTTCCCAGCCCCCCTCCCCCTTAGGGAACTTTTAATGAATGCATTTAAAAAAATATAAATAAATTTAACATGATTTCTGATTATTAAATTAAATTTTTAAAGATTTGAAATCAAAAAAAAAAAAAATATGAAAAGAAAAAGGAAAAACAAACACTAAACAATGTTTACTTGGCATTTCCCCCAGATAAAAGTTTCGTCGTCTTGCCATTTGTCAGTTGTCCTTTAGCCAAGTTTATGGAAAACTTTAAATTCGTCTTTGGCCATCAATCAGACGCAAAAGTTTCATTCTGGGTCATAACTTTGGCTTACAGTTCTTTGTCTACATCATTCTTTTCTTTTGGCTGCTACTTTTTAGCATAAAGAAAAGCCAAAATCATTTTCAAGGCAAACTGTCAATCAACTTTCCATGCTTTTGTGACATTTTTCTTTAGTTCTTTTTTATTTTTGTCACTTATCTGCTTGTATGTTTAGATGTGTGTGCGTGTGTGTGCAATAAAATTGATGATGGGAATGAAAAACCAAATTGATTGAACTCCTGATGTCAGGTTGAAGTGCTTTAAAATGACTACCTATAAAATCTTTCAAATACAAACTAAGTAAGCTGTCTTACCCAGTCATATTCAATGGTCCTTAAATTTTATGGTATTCCTATATGTATTTCGTATAATACATAGATCAGAATATCCAATGGCATACACATATGACTACATTCTCCTTCCATGTAGTTGGTTATGTCTGTAATTGTAGACAAATGAAATAAAATATTGAGAATTTGGTGGTTGGTTACTTACTCGAAACCGCAATTTCCACAATCGTCTTGCCAACCACAATCCTTTGAGGTATCGGTTTACCTTTCAGCTTTTAATCAACATTAAATTGCTTGAACGACTTTTACTTAATTATCTTTCCCGCAAATCAAACTGCCCTTTTGAAGGCAATTCATAAGAAATTCTAGGAAAATATTGCCATTATCTTGTCTTCTCTTGGCTTTCTTCTAAAAATAAAACACTTGAATTATTTTTGTTGGTCTCGAGATCCTATATAATAACAGAAACGGGTCAAATGCAATTTTTTTTTAATTAAAAGTTGTCTCGGAAGTCTTTGAAAGTGCCTTAATATAAAGAATCCCTTTTTCCTGTTATTAAATTAAGATGAATATGCAATTATTTAAGAAATATTTTATTTGCAGTAAAATATCCTTAGTTATCTGGATATATTGAAGAGCACTTCAATCCCATCTGATCAATCTGTTGTACATGTCATATTATGAAAATTCATGGATCATTCTTTAAACACTTATATGAGTGCAATAATCTAGTATTCCAATTCTACTAGGAGATCCCTTTATGAGTGCAATAATCTAGTATTCCAATTCTCCTAGCAGATCCTTCACCTGCAACTTAAACCTTCCATATTTCATTCCCCAATCAATTTATCTGTATTTTCCCTTTCTTATGTTCAACTGGCAAATTTATCTGATTTAAAGTAAAATTTAAAATATGCTAAATAAATCTCAATCTCTTGAACCATAACTATTTAGCTTATGTCATTTTATTTATATAGAAGCTTTTAGTAAGTACATACTATAAAAAAGTCCTTCAAGCGTTTGATCTAAATACAAAGTCATAAACTATAAAAATTCCCACAACATCGTCAACGGGGGAAATAAAAATCTAATTAAATTATCTATGTCAAAGGCAAATAGTTTTATCTTGTGCACAGGGCATTCTCTAAAGTTTCGCTAACTGTGGGATTACACTTATACACATATACTATAATGTACAATTTCATATATATTCATCATATTGTATATATATACACACACTTATACACATATTGCATATACATTACTCTAGTTATTAAATTTTGCCTGGGTACTAAAAATCCTTGCTAACCAATTTCTCATTCCCTTTCAACTATTTGCAGCTCAAAGGCCACATCAGAGACACACACACAGAGATAGAAAGACAGAGACAGATATATATATATATATATATATATATAAATACATAGTGAGAGAGCGAGAGAGAGAGAGAGAGAGAGAAGAACTGAGTGAGGGAAGGATTGCAAAAAATATGCAAAGCAAAAACCATCAAAAAGGAAATTCGCGAAATTTCTGAAGGTGAATCTTAGGGAATGCAACCTGTGACTAGTTGTAATTAAAAGGAATCACTCCAAGGACATGCATCTGTGTGTGCGTGCGCGTGTGTATTTGTACAAGTATTGAGGTGTGAAGCTGTATGAGTTTGTGTGCAACAAAAACTTGCGGAAATTGGCATCATTTTTTTGCTTTTTTAGAAGAAAATTCTCTTGCTTATTGATATCACACATCGTCATCATCATTTTGGGGGCATGCTGCTGTTGTTGCCACAACTGTTGCATGCAACATGGATGGCGAAAATCGGATTATACTCAATGTGGGCGGCATAAGGTGAGTAAAATAAAATCAAATTATTTTTCTATCTCCATATCTAAATAAACATAAAAATCTAAACAAAAAAGAAACATATTTTTTTTTTTGGTTTTAATTAAAAATACAATTGAAAAGGAAAAATGCGAAATAAATCTCTTTGTGAAATTCTAAAAAAAAATATATTGTTAGCCACCCACTTATAATTAAAAATTTGCCATTTGAAATTCATTTGTATATATAGATTAAAAATCAATTTTGTTAATTAAATGTTGCTATGGGGGGAAACGATTTAAGTCTGCATTATAAATTTCAAAGTGAACCTCATTCCAATTCCAATTCCAATTTAAATTAGTTTTGATTAAATTTCAAATTATTAAAGGAGTAAATTTGTGTTATGATTGGTAAAAGTATATATATACATAAATATATATATAAATATATGTAATATAAAATAATAATCGACTAATACTAATTGACTAATTAACTAATTAGAGTCAAGAGGCCTAGGTGTCCTGCACTCATTGTAATCCTATTAGTATTTTATTTTATACCTAAAATAAATTACCTAATGCAGTAAATAAAAATATACTATATTTTCACTGATAGAAAGAACCTATTTCCCAAAGATTATAAACATAAATTATGAATTTTTTACCCACTATTCGAGCTTGTTTCATGTCTCTTCTTTGTTATCTTCCCCTTCCATTTAGCTAAGCATATTTAAATTTCATATTCTGAAGATAAATTGCAAAACACTTTGGTTAAAGTTAGATAAGAATATAAACAAACAGTCCACATCTCGTATATACCATGATAGTTTCAAACTCATTCTTTTGTGCCAAGTAAAAAGTTCTGGCCAAAACGAAAAAAGCCTTTTAATATGAAGATTGTAGGAAAAATATACAGAAAAATATATAAACTCAAAGTCCTTCCTGCAACTTGTATGTGTGTGTGTGTGTGTGTGTATGTGGGAGTCATGTGTAACAATGAATTTAATGTAGATATATACACACACAAGTCTATGCATGTGTATGTTTAATATATAAGTATACATGTGTACATATGTACACATATATATACTAATATTTGTATAAATATATATATATATATATATATATGTATATTTATATATGTATTTGTTGTATTATTTGTGCTAAAAATGTCTGCAAGTTGACAGCATGATGCCAGTTCTGGTTCGTATAAGTATGCTACAAAAGCAAGTTTCCAAAGAAAGGGAAGAACACAGTCAATGTGTACTTGTGTGTAGGTGTGTGTGTGTGTGTGTGTTTGTGTGGGTTTTAGGGAGGATGGAACATAACAGAACTCAAACAAGCATTCGAATAGTGTGACATATTACAACACTTACTCCCACCCACCCAAAAACTAAGAACGAAACCATTTACCTCCACATCTTTCTAGTTCTTTCCTGTTCTATCCTCTCCCCCCTACAACACCACCCAATCGACAGGCTTTTATTTAACATTTGTACAAGGAAAATATGTCAATTTAAGGGATTTATAGTTGGGCAAACCAATACAACAACAAAAGTAAGTACACAAAAAAAAGGCCAATTGTAAAGTTTGTTGTTTTATTTAATTTATTTTTTTCTCCTTTTTTACTGGTCTGTGGTCAGTTGTGTGGTTTAGGCCAAAACATTTTTATTGCCTCTGTAAATTGCATTGTTAATTTTCAAGTGCGGTTAACCAAAAATTACAAAAAAAATAAAAAAAAAAAAAAATGTCGATTGAAATTGAAAATTATATATTAAAAAAAAGAAATTTAATTCTTTTATATTACACATAAGATGACTTTAATGAATTTGGTATACCTACAAATAATGCCAAAATATAACCAGTGTCACTGCCATCGATATCGAGTTTATTTATTTTAGCTGAGAAATGGTTTTTTTTTTTTTTTGTTGTCCTTTTGGCAAGCCAACATTTTACGGCATTGTACACGTATCTATGTCAAATATTATTCTAGTATAAAAATAGTTGAACAAGAAATGTGTCATATGGCATTTTCCCTTCCTTTGGTATTGTTAGATAAATGTGGCAAAAACCTAAATTCTATGTAATTTCATGTAAATAATACTACAATATTGACTATAGCCTTTTGTAAATAAGAAAAACAAAAGCACAAGTCTCGTATTCCCATCATCATCATCATCATCATCATCATCATCATCATCATCATCATCATCATCATCATCAACATCATCATCATCATCATCAACATTATCATCATAATCATCAAGCAGCATTATCAACATTATTACATGTGGATAACATGTGTGTGAGTGTGTGTGTGTGCGAAAATCCTCCCGTGTGTATTTTAGGGCGTGGCCCTCCTCATTCGATGTCTGCTTCGACGCACTTTTCCAACTGAGAGCATTTATCCTACTACAGAGATTTTTGCGCCTACTAAATAATTTATTATTTTGTTAATGGCCATTGCAAAAGGTTCTCTTCCTTCTTCCTTCTATAAGTTCACTTTAACTCTGTTTAAAAGTCCGCTAAAAAAAATCTTCCTACTTTTACGATACTGCAATAATAGCAAAAGTATTTAAAATGTGCCAACAAATTAAATCTTTAAAATATTTGAAAATATTTCTTCAATAAATCTTTCGCTCCATTAGTCAGTTAGAAAACTTCACACGCTTCTTCTTATGGATTAAATTATTTCTCATAATGTGTTACATCTTATGTTAAATTCATGAACCACTTTGTCATGTCTCGAAATCTCTAAGATTTTAGCCTTATTCACTAACCATTCAACTGGAATGCCATCAGGGTGTCTCTGACTCTATTTGTTGTCAAGATGAATTATTAGTAACTTACTTACTCTACCATTAATTTTACTTTAAGCAGAAATTAAAATGTATGTGTAAAGAGAATTGCAAATGGCAAAGGGAAAACTAACAATCAGTTTGTGGACCTACAAAACGTAAAACAAGATAAAAGCTTTCAAAAATATGTGAAAAAAAATGAACTACAAACAACGAAATCATTTTTGTTAAATAAATACAACAAAATCCAAGAATTGTATACAAAATAAGTTGATCAAAAAGATGCTTTTTGTTGAAATGGCCTTAAAGAAAATATGAAAAAATAATCAAAAAACTGCCAAATGTAAAAAAAATTTAATTTTTATCTTATCCCTTGATTTGTAAAATTCTAAACTTTAATTTTAAAATAAATGATGCCCTCAAAAGCATCTTCAGATATTATTTAAATATAAATTTGAAAAAAAATGTTGAGTTGCAGGAACTTTTTTTAATTTAAATATCAATTTTCTTTTAATATTTAGTTACTAAAATATTGTTTATCTTTTTAGAAACATTTTTAAATCAAAGAATAATATTTTTTCCAAAGAGTTTTTAAATACCTTAATCAACATTAATAGCTAGTAAATATAATATATGTCCACATATATATTTGCATCTCTGTTTACCAATTTAGCTAATTGCAGCACAAAAAGAAAAAAATGTTTATTAAGCGATGAGTCTAGAATTAGTTGATTAAAAATATGAGAGACTTTGTTTAATCACCGACAAAGTCCTCGATTTTTTTCTCTCTGTTGAACAGTTTTCAAAGGTTTTTTTGTATATAATCTCTTATTAAAGAGATGCGGGATATGCAAACGGATATTCTTTCAATATTGCTTGTGGTGGTGAAAAAGATTAGCTTTGAGAATATTAAATTAAACTCAAATTGTGCGGTTTGAAGTATAGGAAATACAATATACTATATACAATATATACAACTAATTGTAGAGGATAAATGAAAAAGGCAAATCACAATAATAACACAAAAAAAAGCAATGCTGACAAGGACCTTTCATTCTTCTTCTAATCATAATACAGATATAATTCTGTGATTTTTTTTCTTTTTTTTCCCTTTTATTTTTTTTTTTTTTTTGTTTTTGTTTGTTATTGTTCATTTGTTCTCTTTTTCTTGGGGCTGTGTCAGTTTGTGTTTGTTGTGCGTGATGCTTATCATTGTGATTACGTGGCAGTTTTAGCCATAAAAAAAAAGAAGAGAGAAAAACCGAAACCAAAAAGCAAAAACCCAAACCAACTCAAGGGAATGACATGTTGAAATGTGTGGAAATCGTGCAAGGGGCATATTAGCGATGAGGTCGTGAATGGTTCAAATATGTGACTGTATTTTCTAATGAATTATTTATAGCAAAAATTTATAAAAATTTAAAAAACAAAACTGTTGCAATTGTTGTTGCTGCCTGAATTCTACAGATTGAGTTTGGCTGCCATACACAAACACTTTGTTATAAAACAAAGGCAAGTCAGGTTTTTTTTTTAACTTTAGTTTAGTTTAAATTGTATTGTAATATTAAGTATACTGTTAAGTTCTTAATAAATTTTTTATAATTTCAGTTATGAAAAATTGGATTATTTAACTTGATTTGAATTTAGTTTCAATTAAAATAACTTCTTTTCAATTTTGTTTCAATTAAAAGAACTTCCTTTCAATGTTGTTTCAATCAAAACAACTTTTTTTCAATTTAGTTTCAATTAAACGAATCATTGATTAAATTTGATTTTAGCAACTGAACATACTTTTAAGTAAACTAAAATGTTTAACACATTTAATTTTCATTAAAATTAATTTTTCAATTTTATATTTTTTTTTTATTTTTTATTATTAAAATAATTCAAGACTAAACCAAGTCTCAAATAATAACAATTTCCTTTCATAAACTACTTGAACAAAGATTGAAGACAGCTTAAATTTCGAGCAACTTTAATTAAATTGTTTATTCAATTTTGTTAAATAATTTTTTTTTAAATCAAATTCTTGGAAATTTAACAGACGAGTAATTTTCGTGACATTTTATCAATTTTTATAGTTCAGTCTGTATTGTACATTTCTGTATTCCATCAAATGTCATTAACTTAGTTGATCAACTTAAACGGATCAAATTTTTAGATTCAAATAAATTATATGACATATAATATAGTTTATATATTATATATTATTATATATATATATTATATTTACTGATTTATTCCAAAAAATATTGCAGTAAGTTTAACGAATACTCTTTCATTATTAAGGTTCATACTTAGTGATTAAATATAAGTTGGTTAACCATTAAACCATTCTTCCGATCTAATGATATTTTTCCTATTTCAAATTCTAATATTTCAAAATCAAAAATATTTAAACTTTGTATTATTAGCTACAATTAACTTTTCATTCTGAGTGTAATTTCTGAAACTAAGTATAACAAATTCGCATTTACACTTTAAACATTTAATGAATTATAGTATTATAAAGTAATTCTATACATTTAATTTGCTTAAAGTTTTTAATTCAATTTTGATTGAATTAACCTTTTTTGGTTTTTTATTTTTGGGTTTTTAGGTTTTTGATTTTTTACTTACTCATCTCTAATTTCGGGTAAGTAGAAACTTTGCAGCTCATCAGGGCAGACAATTGCGCACTGATTGTATCTGTGATATATACTCCCAACACACACCCATCATACGGGGATACACACACACACACACAAGCATACATACATACATAGATTTTGGCAATAAAGTTGCCACTGTGGTTGCCTTTCAACACAGAAATACATTATACTTAGTGCCGTTCAGTTGTTTGTGTTACTGTCTGTGTTTGTATCTCTCTTTGTATGTGTGTGTATGTATTGGTGTGTTGTATCTGTGTTTGTGTTTTGTGTTTGTCTTTGTGTTGCTTCTGGTGTTTGGTGTTGTTCTTCTTGTTGTATATTTCCGTTGCCATTCTGCTTTTGGTGGCCTGGGTTTTTTTTTGCTATTGTTGCTGCTGCCGCTGTGCCTTTTGCCTTTCAATCTTTAGCCATTGTGTGCGAATTAAACGAAATGGCTAATGAAAAGTTTAACAGTCAATAAATAAACCAACCCACACCCCTCTACCCATCTTCTTGCCATTAGGCAACATTCCATTGGCCGAGAGAATGGATAATGGTTTCTAGCAAGTTTGAGCTACTAATGATTATACTCTATTGGATAAAAGTAAGAAGCAAAAAAGCATAAAAATATATATATTCTTGATCAGTAAGAATATATAAGTCGAATTGAAAGTTAGTTTGATATGAATATATTCATAGCAAGTTTATTTACAACATTTACTTTTGAAAAATTAAATAAGAACTTTATCTTTAATACTTAATTCTTGAATTCTTAATTTTGCTGCAATTCCTTAGTCATATCAGATTACAGAGCATTCTCAAGTCTATACGACAATAAGCTTAAAGTATTTTATTTTCAATATCCAGTTGAAATTTTCATTTTTATTTTGCCCAAAAAAATGAATTTTTTTTGCTAGGATAGTCCGCCATATATTTTAATCATAACTTTTGATTGTCTGTTCGGTGGTGGGTGGGTTGGGGGCCATTTTTCCCAAGATGAAATTACATTAAAATATATGATGAAGAAGGCTTTCAGTTTGGCTAACAATCTTTTCCCTTTCACTTTTTCGTTCGCCTTTGAGTTTATTCAACGAGAGCAGCAGCAGCAGCAGCAACAGCAACAACAACAATAATAACAACAAAAACAGCAACAACAACAACAACAAAAACCCTTTTTAATTAACTCGCACAAACGCGCAAACAAAAGACAAGCCCAAAAATGCGTTTTTCCTTTTGGCCCTTTTTATTTTGCAGCAACAGCAGGAGATTCTCATGCTTATTCACTCCAACTCTCTAACTCTCTCTTTCTATCTTCCCGCCAGTTTTTTTTTTTTTTGGTTTTTTTTATTTTTGAGTTTTTCCTTCAGCTTTACAAATTGTATTTCAACGGTTTCGCGCTTCATTAAAATTGCTGTTAAAATAACACGCACATGCCGGCAAGCTAAAAAGATGATGGGGGGGAGGGGTAGTAAAGGGTATAAAAGGGGCCATACTTGGATAAAGGAAGTGGAATATCTTCCACAAGGACGCATAGAAAATGGCTAGAGACATGTGAGCGTGTGTGTGTGCGTGGATGTATGTGTGTGTGTGTGTGCCAAGCTGACAAGGCTTACAACATGATTTTGTGGTTCTGTTCATTTTTGTTTGCGTTCAAAAATGTTTTTTGTGGATAACATAGAGACACACACACACACATACATTGCACACACATCCACACATACACACACATATACATACATATATATAACGTAGCAGTTTATACAAACTGGAACAAAAAATAGTAGAATACATGTCAGTAAACGAAGTACAAAATGGAATTGTAAATAAGAACGGTACAGTTAACCCACACACACACACATACACACATTTAAAAACCCTTTTGAAACAAAATTTTTCCTATTATCCTAGTAATTCCTATCAAGTACTGAATAAAGAAGAAATATGTTGCTACAAATTAAGTTTTAAATTAAAGCCATTGAGTATCATGATTTCTTGGTCTTATTTCTCTTGCGGTTAGATTCGATAAATTGATTCGATTTCCTTTTTGTTAATATTTCCTTCAAATGTCTTCAACTAAATATTCTGAGGATTGATCTAAGACTTTCTACGATTTGTTATTCGATGCAGTAACTATTGCTAATAAAAGCCACTTTAAGTTTCTTAAGTAAAACTATGTATTTTATTTAATTAATTCTAAAATTTTTGAATTGACAAAATATCTTATTCATTATAATTTACTTAAACAGTTTTAGTAACTTTTCAGTAATATAATGTAGAGATTAATAATATTTTCTAAAAGCTAAAAAGAAAACAGAAATATTTTAGTTTTAGGTGAAATTATTAAGCTTACATTTGTCTAGCCCATTCCTAACTCTTACTTACCTTAGTTTATGTTATCACGATTATACATACAACTGGTCACTGTAACTTAGACAGATTATATGTATTATATTAGATTATAAAAAGTCACTACTTTAACAGAATTAGCTTCCATGTATTATTCTTAACTTAATAATAAAAGTTTTAGTCATTGCGATAATTTTTTACAGTATTTTAAATGCAACTTTTTACCTGACTATGTCAACATTTCTAAGAACTAGAATGGATTAATGTTTAATTTTTCCAATCACTCTCAAAACAGTCTCCAGAATTTAAAGCTTTATTCCAGCACGTTACTTATATGCATTTTTAAGATCAGTGAATTATAGATATTGATATAGAAATATAAAGAGATTATAAAGAGAGATGTCAAATTTCACTGCAGGCATTCTTATTCACATAAACTAAAACTAAGTTCAGAGAATGCAACCAAGACAATTAAAAGTAACATAAAAATAAAAATAAAATTATGATTTATTAAGTTATAAGTATTAAGTTCTACTATAACTCCAATATCTTAATTATCTTATATCCTACTGAAGTCCCCACTTTTTTGTCACTCAAATATCGTCAGTAAGTTAAATGATAGCTATCAGTTATCAGTAAGGTCCACGAAATATCATTCCTACTTTCTTAAAAGGAAATCAATGAAAAAAAGTTTATATTAATTAAATACAATATCACATAACTTGAAAAATTCCTTTAAATTCGTTGAAAAACAGTTTTTTTTCCTGATTATTGAATTAAATAAATTTCCAGTACTCATTTTTGAACCTATATTCACGTAAAAAAGTGTCTGCATCACACCTCGACGCCCCCAAAAGGGTTAAGGTAGTCGTTATTTTTTTCTTCTTCCATTTCTGCAAACGGTCGCAGGTTTTCATTTCGTATTTTTTTTCGCACTGTTTATTTATTTTATAGGCTCCCCCTGCTGCCCTCTTTTTTTCCTCTTCTTTTTTGGCGAACATTGGCAAAAAAAAAAAGAGAGAAAGAGGAAAACAGAAAAAAAAATGTTTTTTCCAATTTCGACACAAAGCGCTACCCCGGTGATACGCCCTCCAAAAAGCTTCTCTCATCCCGGCTCTAAAGACATTAACCAATGGAGCTCAAAGAACGCCTCACTGACTGAGTGACAACAGACAACAGAACATTCTTTTTTTTCATGTCCTATATATTTTTTGTACCCTTGCCAAAAGAGGAATATTGCCGCTTAAGAGATGTTTGACACTCTGATGATGTGGCTTGGCGGAAAGAATTCACTTAGTTTTAAAACTGTGGAAGTAAGTCTCTTCTTTGGATGAAAGTTGTTGTCAGTTGCTCTGGTTTAGAAATGAAACAAGACCTCAGTTCAGTTTAAGTGCAATTTTGGAAATTTATCAACAAATTCCCAGCTGAATCCTTTTTTCTTAGCCAAGTCCTCTGTAATATTTATTTGTCGTAAATTGACAAACCAAACATTAAAGGTACCTGTAGCTTAGTGTTGGCAATAAAAGAGTATATTTCATTGAAAAGGGATTTTCTATATCTTTCCTTCTGTCCAAAGATAACATCAGTTGATTGCTGATTGACCAAAATATACATTTATTAGAGTATAGACACTTTGGCATATCGGAAATGAAGGAAATTCCTATAGGTTCTTCATTTTTTTTTTTTGTGGCCTTTACGAGAGGGGAAATACGCAACGGAACTTTGGTCGTCCACAAGTATATTAAAAGCCAAAAAGTTAATGAACCGTTAGGCAGAGAAGCCACAATAAAATAGAATAGAAAGTAAACACAAAACGGGCAAAAGAACAGGAAATTTATTTATTACTTTCCCATTTCCCTCTTTTGTTTTTCCCGCCTTGTTTTTGTTTATTTTGTTCTTTTATTTTTGCTATATGTGTGGGTGTATGTCTGTGTGTGTGTGTGTGTGTGTGTGTGGTTGTGTGTTTCGGCGATGAAAATCTTCAAGTTGCTATTTAAAGTTGCTTTGTTCGACACGCGCAGCTGTTGATTTTAAATTGTTCTCCTTGTTGGCTGTGGTTTTGTCAGTTTCGTTATGTATTGTATATTGTGTGTTTGTTGGCTCCTTGTTCCTTGCTCCTTGCATCTCCATGTACATGTCGAGTGCGTCCGCCTTTGTCATTGGGGCTCACTTTATGCCATTGTCTTTGGCACTTGCTTCTAAGCGGTTGCTTGAGCTATGAAAACTGGCACGAGCATTTGCATTCGCCTTCTCTTTCAATTTCATTCCTGTTTACTTGTTTTTCTTTTTCATTTTTCATTTTTTTCTTTTTCTGTTTTTTTTTTGTATCTTTTCTTGTTGTAGTGGTTTTTGCCGCTGCTGCAGCAAATACCGCAGAATGCTTGTCAGCTGAGTCCTTTTGTACCGATTTGTACTGTCCGCAATGTGGATCTTGGACAATTGGACATTTTTGTGTACAATTTTGTGGTTAGTTGATTTGACAAGAAGTTGAAGAGCTCCCTGAAATTGAAATAAAATGGAAACGATACTTTTAAATTGAATTAGGTTGTCATTCAATTTGAATTGAAGAAAATAGGGTGGAAAATGATTGAATGATATTGACATTAGACTGAGTGAATTAATTTAAAACTTAACAATTTGACTATTTCGAAATGAAATTTGTACTGGATTCTGCATTGAAAGGAAGTTGAATTTCCTTTGTTTAATTTATAAAATTTGATTTGAAAGAAAATTGCAAGGATTTTTTTGAATGGATTTTTCAAAATTAATTCAGTCAAATATTAAAATTATATTAAATCCATATAATATTTATTAAACTGCTTATAATGTAAAAATTATATGTAAGAAATAAATTAAGGAAGTAAAATTAAATGTAATAAAATAAAGATCATTTTTGGAAAAATGAAATTAAAATTTCAATAAACTTTACAAAAAAAAATTAAATCAATTAAAAATCAATTTGAAACTACAACTACTAATAAAGCTACAAACTTTACAAATATTTAAAATGATTTAAAAAAGATATGATAAAATTCAATTCAAAATTTAAAAAATTATGATAAAATTTCATTTAAATTAGGGTATTAAAATCATTAAATAAAACTTTAAACAAAATTGAAAAAAATAAAACTTATTGACATTGGAAAGCATCGAAATGCAATTCACAAATTCTTAAAAAATTAATTGAATCAAAGGTATAAAAAAAAAAAAAAGATTTTAAAGAAATAAACTTTGAATAATTTAAGCTGTAATAATTTGGAAAAAAGAACAGTTTTACTTTCATAAAAAACTAGTAGCTATTTATGAATGTACGTATATATACCTACATTTTTATTTTATTTTATAACCAAGTTTTATTACCTCCGGTATAAAACCAATTTGGTCAAATTAAAATCTCTTCCCATTATATGTATATAATACGTAATGTTTCATCTCATTTGCTCGTCAAGTTTCTGAACATTTTAAAAGCTCTTTTTCTAGCTTATATTTGTCTATTAGAAATTTTTACGACTTAAAAATTTCCTGTCGCTTTGCCTCTGTAATATAAAGTACGTATATGTATGTATATAAAGTCATGATGTTGCCTCTTTTACCAGGACATTTCATTTTTATTTATTTCTTTCTTTCCTTTTTTTTTTTCTTCTTTAGCCTTTTTTCCTTGCGTTTTAGTTGTTTACTTTGTGTTGACTTTGTTTGCTGTTTTTAGCGTCGTCTAGTGCAGTGCACGGCGGCTGCCTAAGCAAATATTTGAGCAAGTTAATAGCCAAGAGCGATGCCAATGCAATGGCAACTCATCAGCACATCATCTACGTCTGTCCCTCCACCCCAGGCTTGTTCCTTCTGTATAGTATTGTAAAGTATAGTATGAAAAGGAGTGAGAGGAGGGGCGAGAGAGGGGGCCAAAAATGCCGTCAATGGCTCACGCCAATGCACAATACATTTCCACTTTATGCACATTTCCGGACTCACGCGATGTGTTGCCCATTTGGGTTGGCAAGTTTGAGAATGTGCTCAAACACTCCATGTAGATGGATGAGGGCAAAAAAGGGAAAGGCAGAAAAAGTAACTACTATACTAGGAATAGCGGCAACAAGCAAAGTATCCCGCAATAATCCATCCATACATGTTCTCTTCGAATGAACCAAAGCAAACAGTAGACGGAGGATGGAGAGAAGAAGGAGATTCAAATGCATCGTTGCGTTTCAATTTGAAGTGGGGCATCAAAATGCCGCTCCCTTGTTGTAGTTTAGAAGTTCTTATTTTGCGGACTGTGGAACACCACCAGCAGCGGTAGCAGGAGCATCTGCAGCAGCCGTTTTTGTGCATTTTCACGCGATTAGCGTTTGTTGACGATGCCAGTAAAAAATCGATAACATCTGCAAAGTATAATATAACAAGGGACCAAAAATAGAAAATAAACTTTTTTTTTTGCAATTCTGATTCATAATCAGCTGTATTTCAGGGTCATTTAATCGATTTTAAGCTACACTTTTTGCAAATTTTAATTACTTTATATCATTCAACCATATAAACTTTGATTGTAGAGACTCGTATAATATATTTCGAATATGGGTAAACTTTTAATTTTAACCTAAAACATTTCGGTTAAATCTTGAAGTAGAAAATATGCATACGTTCCTTTCCATTCGATGCTCCACTGGAAATGTTCAAAAATAATCACAAGTCTGAGGAGACACAAATAGAAATTCATAGATTCAAATTATATTAAAAAGCGGAATTCATAGTGTATTCAGATATAGAAATTTTATCTGTTCGTTTACTGTTCAGTTAACATAGCTTTATCTATAGACCACTCTGTTTTTCCCAAAGCTAATTCAAATCGATATATATTAAGAGAATCTAAAAGGTTATCTATCTTTCACGTTACCTATTTGTCTGGTTGTGTTAAATTAACCGTCATACTTTAGATAATATCAACAAGAAAAACTTTTTCATTTTATCGACTTTAACTTTTGTTTAAGGGAAATCTTTACTTTCTATTTTTTTTTTTCTCTTTTTCCGCTCTGTGGGAAAATCACATTACAGACATAAAATGGCGATGTGCCCTGTTTAAAAGCATTTAGCCTGCTTAACTTAGGTAATAGGACAGCAGGCGAATGGTGGGTGGGTTGTGGGTGGTTTAGAGGCGTTTTTGCAAAAGTTGAGTGAAAATCGCAGCTTAATGCTGACACACATAGCCCAGCCGGTTTATTGGGTTAAGTGTGCGGCAATTGCATCAGAGTACATGTATATGCATGTCTTTGTCTGTGTGTGTCTGTGGTGTGTTTGTGTGTTCGAATTTGATTTTTAGCTTATGCACACTTGAAAAGTGTTTTTCCTGCGTTTCGCTGGCGAGTTTGTGTGCGTTTAAAAACGCTTTACGTGCTTGTCATGCTCTGAAAATAGAATTTATTGTGGCCTACTTTCGGGCGTAAAATTTAAGCTGATTGCAAAACATAAAAATGTCTTGATTTGGCCCAACGAAAACTAATCCCAGATGTTTGTCCTTTTCTTAAGCCTTTTGTTTACAATATTTTTTCTCACTTTCATTTCCCTTTATTTGTTGTTGTTTTTTTTTTTTTTCGTTCGGCTTCTTTTTTATTTTTATTTTATTTATGCGCTTTTTCGTTTTTCGTTAGCTTTTGCTTGTGTTTGTCTTTCAGCTTATCTCTGCGCTGTCTTCAGGGTCATTTTCCGGCTAATGATCAAAGTGCGGACACTTTTCTTTTTACTGGCCAGTTTTTTTTACTTTTTTTTTTTTTTTCTTTTTCTTTTTTTTGGCAGCCTTTGCTCATAATAATGTAATCGAGTGTACAAATTTGCGATAAACTCAAATTGCTGGCACTTAATGTTACGATGCAAATGAGCCAAATAGCAGAGGAGGGAGATGACTTCTATATAATCATCCGACTTTAATAATATTAAGACTGCTTATCAGTCTAAAATGCAAATATTTGAGAAAAAAAGAAACAGAAAATGCAAAGATTAAGATATATTATCTTTTTAATTAGATCTCCAAGATATATTAAATCGATTTCGATTAAATTATTTACTTGAAGATGTTTAAACATGATGAATAATTTGGCAAAGGCAACAAATAAAATTTGTAAGTTTGCTAATTTGTTTATTCCTGAAAACGAAAATTAAGAAAATTTTACATTAGTTTTTTCCCAATTGGCATTAATACCAGAATCATTGGAGACATATTTATATACGATTGTCTATACTCATGACGAGTCTTTCAACAACAGTTTTTACCCCCTTGATGTTAGCTTAAAATTAAAAAAAATAATATGCATTTAGTCAGAGATTACCATTGAATTGAAATGTAAAAATCTAAAAAAAACTACAACCATATAAAATACTTGTTTTCCGCTTCAAGAGTTCTGCCAAATATGAGTTTTTTAAATTTGCTAAAAATTCTTGAATTAAATTATGAGAATTCCTCTGACATGCTATCCACGAGGGTCATTTAATAAGTAATCTAAAGAATGCTTTATTTATATGCAAATAATACTTTAAACTTTTTATTAACAAACGCTTATTCCGGCATATGAACTAAGCTACTTATATGGAAAAAAGGTTGTCCCACGGCAGATTAGGGATTTAAGATTATAGTAATATTCGTTAAATAGGTATAGATGATGCATATTAGATCCAAGTATATTCTTAGTATCATTGTGAGGTGTTCGGTAAATTGTGTTTAAAAACTTTTTGCAGAAAATGTAATGACTTGAGTGTCAGCTTAAACAGGTTGGATGTTCCATAGCTTTATTTTCGTTGTCATTGGTATATTTTTAGAAATATTTTCATTTTAAACATTTTTTGTTTTTTAAATTGAGCAAATGACTGACAGACTGTAACCAGGTGTGGAGTGTAGTGTGTGAATCTTGATTCTGAAACTAATGTTGACATGGAAATTTATTAAATTGGATGCATGAGTAAAAGTCCTTCAGCCTTACGAAGAAAACTAAATTAATTCTTAAAAGATATTGACTGACGAATACCTTCTAAGCCCTTGATGACTTCCTTTTGTTAATACTCGACTATAAAAAACTAGATCAAATTGAGGACAATTCCGAGCTGTATATATAGAAAATTTCTTGCGTAGAGTCGCTGAACTATATAACAATATATCAACTCAGTTACCATAATTGGGTGAGCAAATTCAACAAATTTTCTTTTTAAGTTTCTGTGGTTGTTTTTTTTTTTTTTTTTTTGCTATTTATTAAGCTGGCTGAAAAGTGATTTTCAATTATATTTTCGTCTCGTGGCTAAAACTACCTGTGAGGGGGAAAGAGCACAAAAATATACGAATAATTGTGGAAAATGAAAATATAAACCTCAACGCTCGAGCGCTCCTGTGCACTCGCCTGAATGCGCACGGCTGCGCTTTTTAATATCCTTCCACTTCCCCTCTCTTAAACCACTATCCTCTTCATTTTTGCTACGTTTTAGTATAATTTTTCTTTTTGTTTTTTCTTTTCGTTTTCATTTTTTGGCCACCTGCCATTTGGGGTATTAAAATTGGACATGGATCATTTGCAATTTTGAGAAGTTTTTCTCGACAATTTTTGGGGTTTTTTGTGTGCCATTTGAATATGCATGGAATTCTGTTGCAATCAGGTGAAAATCAATTTAAAATTGTCTACATAAAAAAATGTTGTGGTGTGGGGTAATAAAACCAGAAAATTGCGTATACGCCATGTGTAAATCATTTTCTCTCTATCTCTCACTTGTCTCTGCAGGGAGTTCATTGCAAATAAAAAAAATTAAACAGAATCAAGTGTGAAAAATGTTCAAATGGCATAAAAAATTAGTTTGCAATTGCCAACGGAACGTGGTATTTCCATTTTCCAACAAAATATCGGGCGTTTTAAAACAAAATAATGAAAAACCATTAACAAAAAATCAGAAATTTTTTGTTGGAGGAACATTATTTGCATTAAGATTTAAATCAAATTGAATGATTTCTATATTAAGAGATGAAATACTTATTGGATACACATTAATTTAAGTTTTTGGTTGCTTTAAATGTGGAATAAAAAAAATAGTTTGTTTTAAAGGATTGGATTTATTTTATTGTCTCTAAAACTAAATCCTATCCCTAGCCCATTACTTTAAGAAAACACTTTCCACCTGACAGACACCGGAAATAGATAAATAGTTTGATTAGTTGCAAAACAAAAAGTTTTCAACATCAATAAGGTAAAAGTAACAAACAAATAGTCAACTAGATTTATATATATACATATATAGTAGCTATATATATGTAGATTGTTTGTATACACAGACATTTATTCAAATTGAAATGCCATTAGCATACATTTTCCTCAATATTCACGCAAAACAAATTGCTTTTCCATTTCTTTCTTTACATTTGAGAAACACCAAACAAATTCACTTAACTGTGCAACTTTTACAGCAAACTTGCAACTTTTGTTCTACTACCAATTCCCCCCCATTTCCATATACCCAAAATTTGCTCTATACCCCTCAGTCCTATGTATAAATAAATCAAATCCACAATCCCAATCCACTTTTGCCTTTTGAAAAATAAATTTTGTATACGGTTTTACTAGCCAAAAGCAATTTACTGCCATTGTGGAAAAACGAACAAACACAAGCACACACACGCCCACACATACACATCAACAATTTTATTATATTTTAAATAAATTGCATACAAATGCATTTATTCAATTTTTTTTTGTCTTTTGTTATGGAGAAAAGAAAATTAAATAATCAAAGTGGTTGAGTAAAAAATAAGCAGAAAGTTTAATTTTTATACCCTGTACCCGTAGGGTTCAAGGGTATATTAAAGTCGCTACAATGTATGTAACAGGCAGAAGGAAAATTTTCCGACCCCATAAAGTATATATATTCTTGATCAGCATCAACAGCCGAGTCGATATAGCCATGTCCGTCTGTCCGTCTGTCCGTCTGTCCGTCTGTCCGTCTGTCCGTCCGTCTGTCCGTCCGTCCGTATGAACACCTAGATCTCAGAGACTATAAGAGCTAGAGTAACCAAACTTGGTGTCAACATCCGTCTAGTCCATACGCAGATCAAGTTTGTTTCAAATTTTTGCCACGCCCACTTCCGCCCCCGCAAATTAGAAAAAACTATAACTAGTGTTGTATTAAAGCTACAGTATTTATTTTTGGTAGACTCAATTATATAGCCAATATGTACTATATGACCGAATTTGACCGAAATCGGTTAATAAATATCGGAGATAATACGTATATATATTTTGTATGGAAATTCTATGGGCAGCAGCAACTGAAATGTGCGAGCGAGATAGCATGCTCATGTTGCTTCGTACCGAATGACGCTTTAGTTTCGTTCACTGTTATGAGTGAGCGAGAAAGCATGAATTTGGTGATTCGGGTTGCTAGGAGAATTTTATAGAATAATTTATATTCAATTAATGGGAATTTCGAAGGAGTTTGAGTTTATAAAATATCTCATATTGGTACAGGGTATACTCCAAGTCGGCAGGGACGACTTGCTTACTTCATTTTTTTTTTTGTTTTGCTGTTACCGCAAAATACTTGACACGCTCAGCTGACGCCAAATGGATAACACCAGGACGACGACATCCTGACGGTATCCCGGTGTGTGACCAAATACCCCAAGCTATGCTGCCATGTGCAAGTGGCCCACTCGAAAGGATAACAGGACTAAAAACAAAGAAGAACAGCAGCAAAATGGATGTGAGCAAATGCCAATAAATGCAAATAAATTTAAGCTTATTCCTTTCGCTTCGACGGCCAGGCCAGTTGCTGTGTGTGTATGGTGTGTGGCTTTGCTTTATGCAACAGCAAAAAAAAAAAAAAAACCAAAAAAAGGCAATCAATATATATTTTTTTACACTGCTGACATGTTGTAGTCGAACCCTATTCTATATATACCACATACATGTATATTGGAGTCAGCAAAATAATGACATTGAGTTCAAAATGTGCCATAAACAACAAGAAGGATGTATGCCAGATGCAATAAAAGAAACTTGGAAACTAATGTGAAACTTTAATGATAGATTATCCATTATTTTGTTAAAGAAATCTATTATTGGATTTGTAAACAAAAGAAATTGAAAATCTCTAAAGTCTAACTACTTTTAAAATGCTAATAATTTTGATCGAGAATATAATAAAACCAATTTATATTCTTTAATAATCTTCAATCTTTAATCCTTTCATTATTATAATATGTTCTTTTGGCACCGTAAGTCGTTTTTTGCTCTCGGTTAAATCGTTTAAATATTATACATTATATATACATATGCATATGTTCGTCTACTGATTATAACCCTTTTAAAAATGGATGCTCAAGATAGTATATAAAACATTTGGTACTTTGAAAATTAACCGGGATGGGGACCTGTGAATTTCCATCGAAATTGAAGTTCCAAAACTATGACTATTTTCCAGTTTCTTCAGTTATAGCAATCAAATAGATCTATTAACATAAAAGTATTGGTAGATATTGATATGTTGGTAACTAAAATCAGTATTCTCTTATTCTGAATAAGATTTGACTTAAAACTACAAAATATAAATATGATGAAAATAAATGATCCATCTCTAATGTTACTTCATGATGGATATACTAACTAATGATTAATCAATACACACGTATTAAATAAGGTTACTTCATATTAAGTTTCAATTCAAATTGCATTCCCTTAAAGAAAAACAAAATGTAGTAGGGATTTTATAGTCTTTATATTTGTTTTCAAGGTCTAAGATTAGTTATAGGCCAAATGGAAAGCGGCCATAGCATTGTAATTAAGTTTAAGTTGATATTAAAAGTAGATCGAGTAAATTTTGGGCCTTAAAGCTAACCAGATGTTAAGCTCCAATTAAGAGCCACTTAATTGGGAAAACTTCTTCTCATCGATGAGGAGTTCATGCCATTTAGGAGTTCTTTTGTAGCACCTTCACAACAACGCTCTTGACTTCAGTATAATTGGACAAGGCATATTCGCCGTTTTCACGTCCATGACCGGACATCTTGTAGCCACCGAAGGGAGTTTGGGCGGATAGGGCATTGTAGGTGTTCACCCACACAGTGCCGGCTCTAAGGCCATTGGCAAGGTAATTGGCCTTATCCAGATCCTTGGTAAAGATACCTGCAGCCAAACCATATTCAGAGTTATTAGCACGCTCAATAACTTCATCGAGATTTTTGAAACGGATCAATTGTTGTACAGGACCAAAGATCTCTTCACGTGCAATAATATTGTCATCCTTGACATCGGCAAACACTGTTGGCTGAACAAAGTAACCACAGGTATCCTTGGGACGTTCACCACCGGCAACAAGTTTGGCACCTTGTTTCTTGCCTTCATTAATCAAACACAAAATTTTCTCCATTTGCTCCTGATTCACCTGGGGACCCTGCTCCGTTTTCAAATCGAAGGGATCACCAATTGTACGCTTCTTAGCACGTTCGGCAGAACGCTCAACGAACTCATCATAAATCTTATCCTGTACAAAGGTACGAGATCCGGCACAGCAGCACTGACCCATGTTAAAGAACAGACCAAAGTGAGCAGTCTCCACGGCACAATCCAAGTCGGAATCGGATAGAATAATGTTAGGCGATTTGCCGCCCAGCTCCAAGGTCACTCTCTTCAAGTTGGTCTTAGCCGAAGCCAGCTGAATAAGTTTACCCACATCAGTGGAGCCTGTAAAGGCAACCTTATCCACATCATTGTGACCGGAAAGAGCAGCGCCAGCATCTCCAAAACCAGGAACCACATTGACAACACCCTCTGGGAAGCCAGCTTCCTTTACCAACTGAGCAATGTAGAGAGCTGTCAAGCTAGTTTGTTCCGCAGGCTTTAGGATAATTGTATTGCCAGTTGCCAAAGCTGGTCCGAATTTCCAGGCCAACATCAGAATGGGGAAATTCCAGGGAATAATCTGACCACAGACACCTACAGGTTCATGACGAGTGTAGGCTAAAAAGTCACCATCCATGGGAATTGTCTTGCCATGATTCTTATCGGCCCAGCCGGCAAAGTAGCGCAGATTCTTAATAGCCATGGGCAAATCCACATTGTAAGCTACAGCATAAGGTTTTCCATTATCCAAAGTCTCGAGACTCTGCATATAGGAATAGTGGGATAAATAAATCGATTATGAAATATTTGTAACTACAATTAAACTTACAGCCAAATAAACTTGATCACGTTCCATCAGATCAGCCAGACGAGATAGCAAACGTCCACGCTCCGAAGCATCCATACGGCGCCAGGGAGAGCCAAGCCTTAAAAAGAGATCAATTATAATATTATCAATTATAACATTATCTTGCATATATGTAAATATGTTGCTAATATATTATAAATATATAGATATTATATATAATATATATATCAATTGGAGATATGTATTTTTATTAAAGAAATGTTGTTCTTTCAAGATAATTGTGTAATTTTCTCAAATTAATTAAAGGCCGAATCTTGCATAAGATTAGTTAATGAAAATATCTCAATAAAATTAAGATTCAATAAACCCTTACATTAAATTAGAAAAAAATATATTAAAATTTAAAAAATAATAAAAAATAATCTATGAAATCCCTTATACCAATTTCCGAGTAAGAAATCCAAGAAATTTTTAATACATTGATCTACTGTACCCTGTATATATCCAAATATTTATTTAAACATATATATATATATATATGTAAATATATTAAATATCTCTATCCTTATATCCAACTCACTTGAAAGCTTGTCGAGCTGCTTTTACAGCGATATCGATATCCTCCTTGCCACCAGCCTGAATTTCAGCAATTGGCTGCTCAGTGGCTGGATTAATAGTGGGGAAAGTTTTTCCCGATTTGCTCTTATGCCACTCATTGTTGATAAAAAGCTGAAAATAAAAAAGTTTTATATTAATGTTAACAAAATGATGACCATTATACAACTATAACAAACAAACAAAAGTAATAAATTATTTATCTATGCCACTCCCAAAAACAAAACAAAAACTACTTGATAGGCACTTGACTTGCACTTTAATAACCACAATCAGCCGATGTATGTATATATGTACAATCTGTATGTAAGACCACACACTTATACATATGTATGAACATATATGTATATGTACATTTATATATACTCGTATAAATATGCCATCACCACCTTGTAATCAAAAACGTGTGCCCACGGATCGTTCTAACCGATTAGAATTGAGCGAAGGCCTGCTACCATACGCTTTGTTTATGTTATTGTATTATATTGTATTTGTTGTATGTACATATATGTACATGTATATACATATAAATGCCTATGTATATATTATTTTATATATGAATTCTGAACATCCCTATTTCACAATATGTTCTCGGTCTTATCGGCGTGACGCGTTCAAATAAAAACTTTCCGCTAGACGCCGGCAAACATAAACGTTTTTCAATTAATTTTGGCAATGTCAGAGACACGCGTTAGCTTCGTCTAGGGAACCGGTTCGACTGGCAACCATATACATAGATAGAGAGGAGAAGCTATCAAAATGTGTGTCATCATATCTATCAGCTGTTTTTAGCAGTCGGAGACTACGAATATAATATATGAATGTAATTTCACAAAGAATTGATAAGGCAACTATTTTTCATATATTATATATTTCATATTTATGTATGTATGTATATACATATGTAAAAATGAGATTGAAAACTTTGCCTGATTTACATTATTCGAGCAAATTAAAACATATCAATCAAAATCATTTTGTTGCAACATTGTTATCTATTAGTAAATTTTTACTACATTATCTTCTATATAAAATGAAAACTATCGCAAACGAATTAAACGAAAATTTTTGTCGATTTTACACCAATTTATTATTAATCACTTAGTAACTTCGTATACTAAGTTAATATCCATATATTTTTCATATCCCTTTTATATTAAAATTGTGACATATGATGATAATTCTCCCAATTTGTATACATACATACAGATATAACAAATTCATTAAAATGTACAACACAGCAAAAATTTCTATAGTCCTCCCCCAACGTTTGCCTTGTTTATGGTACATACAATTGTATATATACATAGCTCCTATAATAATAAATATGTATAATTGTACTTTCATTTCATGAACAGAGTCGGAATTAATCACACTTTTAGTAGAAGCTTTATTTGCATTATTTAACTTCGTTTATCTCCACAATAGTTATTATTTATCTGTTGTCATTCAATTGTCAGAGTAGCTGCACGCGCAGCTATTTATATTGAATTTGTCAAACAGATGTTTTAATTGACCCATTCGGATCGTAAAAGTTCCTACGTACGTTAACATTAACACATACATACATACATATATAGAATCTAATAAAATATCACAATTTATGCAAATTATTTACGGGAAACATAAATGGTCTGGGAGCCAAGCTAGATATGTATGTATGTATGTATGATTATTTGGATCAACGAAGTCGCTATACCCTTACCGTTGATGTGATAGATATACTATTTCAATTCGCGTCAGTTAAGACTAAGGACTAAGGAATATTTCCATACCCTTTTTTCCTATTTTTATTATTATTTGATTTTTTAGATCCATTTTCTCTATATTCTCGATTGAAGTTTGACGTCTATTCGAAATTATTTATCTGACAAGATATCTCTTGAGATCGTCACTCTCTTAAGAAAACTCCTAATATACATATACATACATATGTGTGTACATGTACATGTTTGTATGTATAAATTTTCTATACCTTCAAGAGATGAATATATTTTTCTTCGTTTCTCTTAATTATTCCGTTAGTCGTATATAACTTAATTGATGCTGAGTACGAGATGCCAAACCAAACAAATGACGCACATCTGACCGAAAAAATTTACCAAGTGAGCGAAAAACTGCTGAGAATCTACAATCGAAAAAGTATTTAAATTTTGACGTATTTGCCCCCTAAAGGGGCGTTTAGCTTCTGTTTGTTTGGTGTGTGTGTGAAAGAGAGACGTTTACGGGGAGCGGCATATGACATAACAGAAAACGAAACGACAAAAGAAAAGAAAAATCAACAATAACAGCAACAACAACAGCCGGCGACAAAATAATGGGGAGATAGGCACAACCAAACATACATACATACATACATACATACATATGTATGTATGTGCATACACATGCAAAAGACATATGTATGTATTTATGTATATATGTATGTATGTGTATTATTTTTTTGCATGTGCTGTGTCTAAGCGTTTTAGTTTTTTATGCCGGTTCTCAGGTCTACTAAGGCAATTTAATCCCCTACACTTAAGCAAAGACTCAGTTATTTAAACAAACATTTTGATATGCCCAAATGATAAACTTTTTGCAATGTACGTGAATTAATGGCATTAACTACGACTAAATATTTCTGTAGAGCACAAAGAAGTTGCCTATATAATGGAGGAAACAGCTGCAAAGTTGCCTGCCTCTCTCAAGGTCAAGCAAAGCAAATCTTTTATGTCGAGAATATTGTATAAATTAGATTCTTACTGATAACACTCAAGTGTAGTTATGTGTAAATTTATTAGTTGTACTTACCCCTGTATAGAGAACGTCCGGAGAAGTCTGTGGTTCAGGTATCGACGAATATTTTGCCAGGGAGAGGGCAAAATTCTTGCTCTGGCCACGCAACAAGGTGCTGCTTGTCTTCAAAACGCGCTGCATTTTATTTTATTTATTTATTTTGAAACTTGCTAGAACCAAAGCCAGAAATGCTTGTTAATTGCTCGGCGGTCGTTAAGCAACTGAGCGGACGTCTCAACTGTTCCACTCGCGAAAGCTTTGTTGGGGTAAAAACAGTTCAAGTGGTTCGTAGAGAAGGCTTCGAGGTGGATTCCTTCTATTCACTCTGAGCGTCTGTGTGATGATAATGGCAAAGTTTGTGAGCGTGTGTGCGTGAGCGTGGGGAAGTGGAGCGTCTGTAGAGGTACTTGAAAGTGGCTCTCTTGAGCGAGTTCTCTGGCGCTGTGGAGAATAGAAAAGTATATATGCACATACATATACATCCATTTATATATAAAACTGATAGTTAAATATGTACGTATGTATGTATGTATGTATGTATATTTGCATATTTTGTATAGTAGAATAAAAACAATTTCTAAGTGTTGTTGACGGCTTTCAGGGAAAAGGTGGAAAACAAATGTAAAAATAAAAAGTAAAAATGACATTGAATAAATTGCATTTCACAATTTCTTTCGCACAAATGTGCAAATTTTACATGATATGCAAATATTCTATGAGATAACCCGTAATAACCTATACATTAAGCGCATGAGTTTACGGAATTCATAATGAAATAATAGAAGATTTCATTAAAAATTTGATTAGATTTCCATTGCGATTTTCCAAATTAATTCACAAAATCAAATAATTGGATTAATTTCTATATTTCCCATATTCAAAATTTAAAAATGCTTTAAATCTGTAACCGTAAATGTATTTCGTACAACCGATATTTTGCTCCGGAAGTTATAAATAGCAGCAATTAAATATTGTAACTTACCTTTAAGGCCCAAATTATGTACACGTTTTGGTTAACTGCCTAATAACCCTAAGAAAACTAATAATTTTTTTACTTAAAGAAAAAAAAATAATTGAAAATAAAATAAAACAATTCTTATCCGACTTGTCGGAATAACAAATCAGAATGATTGAACATTTTTCAAATACATAAATACATACATACGTATTGTATTTGAAAGCAACGCATGTTGGGTTTTTCGTTGTTATATAGAATTGACGTTCTTGAAATATCGGTGTATATATGTACATATGTATAACGAAAGTTGTTTTTAAGTAATTCAGTGCTAGTTACCGCCCTTGTTGAACATCTAATTTCGCCTTTTGTAGGCTCAAGTGCCGTTACCCGTGGCCAAGCGGTTGCTTCGTATATTGAAGCTAGGTGAAGGTGAAGGATGCTTTTAATGTTTTTATTTTATACAAGTGGCAGAAGGATGACTTGACAATTCGAGATGCAATTTTATAAGTACAAGGAAAACTTATTAAGTTAGCTGCGCTTGCGCATTCGAGCGTTGTCGTTGAGAGCTTTTTACGCCCAGAGTTGCCAGCAGTTGCCAGTTCGCCGATGTCATACAAGGGTTCAAGGGTTCAAAAGCTTATATAACTGGTTTAACAATTTTGTACAGTGTAAAGCAACTCTCATTTAGGTAAAACGCTCTCTTTGATCACATCCATGATTTAGGCTCTTATTGGAATACATACAAGACAAGTGATAACAAAATGCTTGTGGCAAAGGAAAGAAAATAATTCTCCTTTGCCGGGCTTAATGTATAATAATTTTTATTAAAAAGTCTGTGCCACAGGCTTAAATTGAACAAGTTTATCTATTTGTTGAAGGGCTCTCGAATGTGAAAGGGAATATGTATAATATTTTTTTTCCCAAAAGTTTTTCAATTACTGATCTTTATCTACATATATCACCCAACTAATTTGCGGCAAACGAAGCCTGTTTCGAATTAGCATACCACTAACAATTGATTTCTATATTTCACGATCATTCTTATGTTACATTTTCTAGCCAACTCAGAGGCTAACCTTCCCAATTTTAGTTTATTATAAAGCGAAGTTTCAGACTCTGAAGCTATTTTTATACCCTGTACCCATAGGGTAAAAGGGTACATTAAAGTCACTAAAATGTATATACAGGCAGAAGGAAACTTTTTTCCGACCCCACAAAGTATATATATTCTTGATCAGTATCAATAGCGAAGTCGATTGAGACTTGTCCGTCTGACAGACGGACAGTCTGTCTGCCTGTATGAACATCGAGATCTTCGAGACTATAAGAGATAAAGATGGTGATTTCAAAGGAGTCTGAAATATGAAATATGTATCTCTTAGTGGTACAGGGTACACTCCAAGTTGGCAGGGACGACTTGCTTACTTCATTTTTTATTTTCTTTAAGCCTTAGTATACGTTATACTTGAGATTTAAATGTAAATTGTAAATACATTATACATGTAACATTGTGCAAGCCATTCATACGCATCAATAGATTGACAATTTTAGTTTAAATAATTATATTTTGACGTATTTATTATTTTTAGAATGTTTACATGACTCTTGAAATATAAATTGCATAAAGTCAACAGAAAGCCAAAATTTAGCAAAAAACTCTCGTTCGAACGAATGACCATATGGCATTATAGACATTACATTTTACATATATGCTGTATGTATATTTGCAGTCCATTTCCCAGTCTCTCAAACAAGACCTTTTAACATGACGGAGAATAAATTTTGCATCGTCTTGTATTTTATATATTTTCGTCTTCATAAGTTTCTAAATTTTTGAGTGACAACTTATCTTGAGGAAATTTTTATATATATGTAACTGAAAACTGTAATTAATGAAAATTAACTTATTAATATGAGATGTAAAATCCACAAAATATATTTGTTCATATTCCCGATGCATCTGTTGAAGGAAAAACTTTTTTTGATAATTGTTAATATGCCAATAAAAGATGTTAAATAAATAACCACTTAAGTCAGACTATATAAAAAAATTGGAAAAATATTTCAAGTCCCATTTCGCAAGTTGATATAGATTCGTACTTATACACGTTCAGTTTCACAATATTATGTTCCATCTTGTAAATAGTCTATATTTAATTTCTAAAATTAATAGTGTTTGTTTAAAATCAATTTAGAGGTTTTTTTTCGCAATTGTTCTGAAATATTCTGATCTAAGAAAACAGAAATGTTAATCCAATGAGTTTTTAACGGTATTTCTTATACCTTCGTCTCTTTTTGTTGAAAATTAATATAAAATATAAAAAAAGATTTTGGACAAAGCATCAAATGAAGAGTAATTAAAAAAATGACGGGCTTGACATCTTAATAACTTTATATCGGTTTTCAATATAGGACATTATTCATGATTTTTGTAATAAATGAAAGATAATCTATAAAAATTAAAAAACTAACAAATAATTTTAATAGAAATTGCAACATGGAACATTCGATATTAAAGTTACCTGATATATATGTATGTTCAGTTAACTAACAGATTTGATTTTCCTTTTATTGAATTGTTTAAATCAATTGCTTCTTTTTTGTGGTTAAAACTTAATTAATTAAATTAAAATAAATTATAGAAAAATGAAATATGAAATATTGTAATGAAAATCATTAATAATTTTTACAGTTGTTGTTGGTTTGCATGTATTCCCCATTGTCTAGTAGTTTGGTTGTCAACAGAAATATCTCCACAAATATCAGAATTTATTGAATTTATGTTTGAATCGTAAATTGAAAGCTTACCGCGACTGTCAAAGTCAGCGAACTAATTCGCGAATACCAAAAAAATAGAGAGAAAATGTTGTACAAATATTTGTATTTGTCCTGTTCAGTTCTGTCCCTGAATGTCCATGGCCTGCCATGGTCAATTACCATTGTCAAATAACATTGGATTGCTCCCAAAACAGTGCAATAAACTTTAATGGCAATTGTTATGTGGTGGTGGTCCTCTGTTATTGATGATCATGCTGTCCTCAGCTGAATGAAATATTTAATACCCGAAAACAAATGGTAAAATGAAAGATATATGTATATATGTATATACATACTATATATTTTTATATATGTATGTATGTATATGCTTGCATGTGGACAAGCCAACTCAGCGGCACTTAAATGTCAACTCACATAAAGTTTAATGCACTGATTTTTCATGCCTCATCCTTGGGCCCTTTTTCCGGCTAACGTTCTGGCTCTGACTCCGGCTCCAGGGCTCACAAGGTCTGGTTATAAATGTGAAAATGAAATTTAAAACAAATTGTTGGAAATTACTTCAATTGAATTTAATTATGTCTGGTGGGAGTGCGGCTTCCCCTATATAACATGTGCATATAGAATTTTTATGGATGATTAAGTAAATGAAGTTTGGTTTATGCGTGCCAACGAAATATTGATGGACAAATTTTCTGTTTTTCCCCTCAATTGACTTAACAATTTGTTCATACAGATGATAAATTATTTTTACAACTCGAAGGGTATATTAAGTGCATCAAAATGCATTTATATAACAGGCAATGGGGCTAAAGGAGAATATTATTACATTATTTTTGTAAGAATGGAAATAAGAAACTGCTAGGAAATACATATATAGATATTTGTAAAAGAATTTTATCAAAGAAACTATTCTCTTCTATATACTTTAAAATTGAACCATATGAAAAAGTATAGAATTTTTAAATTGTCCATTTGCTATATATCTTTGATCTCCCTTAGAGTGTTTAAGTGGCTTTATTCAATCTAATCTATTTTAAGGTCATTAAGAGAATGATGATCAATGATCTGAAAATGATTGAATAATGGTAAATAAATTTTAAGTATATAAAAAAACTTATTTTATTGTCTCTTGCAAAAAAATGTACTAATTCTCTTGAATTTTATTTAAAGAAGTTCGGACATTAGAAGAACATTGGAACTATTTCCTTAGTAGGTCTTGCCGCCTATCTTTAATCGCTTAATTTGTGTAGGCAACCGTCTAATGAGGTTCACATTAATTACATATTAATTCCATATTACCTAAATTCATAACAGATGCAATTGAGTTAATACTATTCATATATCGTTTGTTTTTTGTCACATTTTATACCATTATTTCGATTAGTATCAATTGGCAAATTAAAACATTGACTAAAAATGTTTAATTCCTTTAGTTGTTCTGTAAGATGCAATTGTATTATGTGATATAACAAATTTAGGACTTAAGTTACTTTATATTGATTAATTTACAGATTCCTTTGAAATTTGTTTAAAGAGTTTTATATTTTTACCTCAAGAGCTAATTTACTTGCTGTTAAATTTACTGTACATCCAAAAATTTGTTCATATTTATCATATATTACTCATACGACCCATGACACATTTCATTATGATTATTCTTGTTTTTGAACTTGCCTTAGATTTTCATTTTTGCATAATGCTTTTTCTGTTCCACTATCAATAATAATCTCAAATTTCTTCTATCTAAATTGACCATTTGTTAGCTTTTGTCAACGCAAACAAAAAAAAAAAAAAAAAAAAGGATGAGACTAAAATGTATAGAAAAACCATTTATTTTCATATATTTTTTGCCTAGCTAATGATCTGTCATGGCTACTTCAAACAAAGGAATTTATAGATGGAAACTATGTATATACATCTGTGTATATTTCAGAATATATATATATGCAGAATATATACATATACAAAGGCATAACACCCACGCAAATTTCTAGGAAATTTGAGTCCACAATGGTGACCCACATTTTGCATGCGTCCAGAGTTCTGGTTTATGCTTCTAGTTTTCTCTTCTTTTATTTTGGCTAAAGAAGAAGGAAAAAAGAAATGGCTAAAGGGAGTCAAAGAAAAAAAAAGGGTCATCCGAAATGTATGCAAATGGCTTTTGGCTGGACTTTGCTTACACTTTTCCATTTTTTTCCTCGTTTTTCCCTTTTTTCCTTTCGCAGGATTTTGTGGCCACGTAAAAGGGTCATATCGAGACACATATACACAGTGACATAGATAACCAACCACCAACCCTCGCACACACACACACACACACATCGCACCCAAAGTAATTTGGCAACTAATTTTGGTATTTATTTGCAGATATGAAACGTACAAGGCCACGCTCAAGAAAATACCCGCAACTCGTCTTTCCCGACTGACCGAAGCGTTGGCCAATTATGATCCGGTGCTCAATGAATATTTCTTTGATCGTCATCCTGGTGTCTTTACGCAAATCCTTAACTACTACAGGTAATTTAAGGTTAACTAACTGAACAAACTAATTAAATGACCATGCAATGAATACAAATGAAACATTGACTTTTTCGGTTTGCACAAATTCAAATCCTTGCTATACAAGGGTAGATTAGGAACAATTTTAATCATTTTTAATTGGCAAAAAAACTCTGGAAAACTAATTTTTAACTCGATTTTCGCAAATTTTGACGATGGTTACACTGCAAAAATTTACGAAAATCCGGTCAAAATTTTATTTCCAACTTTTTCCAACTTTTAATGCAGTTTTTTATTATGGAAATTAAAGAAGATTATGAAAATTTTTCAAAATCGGCCAAAAGATGGCCAACTTATAGACCATTGGTAAAATCCATCAAAAGAAGGACAACGGACAAATCCTTCGAAGGAACCTCTACTTCAGAGGGCTCCAATTCAGTCAAATCTCGTCTGATTTCGAAAAACTATGCCTTTATTTGCTTTTTAGATTCGCAATTTTTAATTAGCATAAAAATCTGGAAAACTAATTTTCAACTCGATTTTCGCAAATTTTAACGATGGTTACACTGCAAAAATTTATGAAAATCCGGTCAAAATTTGCTATCCAACTTTTTTCCACTTTTAATGCAGTTTGTTAATACGGAAATTATCCAGAAGATTGATGTAAAATTTTACAAAATCGGCCAAAAGATGGCCAACTTAGAGCCTATAAACCATTGGTAAAATCCATCAAAAGATGGAAGGACAACGGACAAATCCTTCGAAGGAACCTCTACTTCAAAGTCAAATCTGATTTTAAAAAGCTAGGATAAAACTGAAAAACTAATTTAAATATAAGAAAATTAATTTAATATAAAAAAAATATAATTTAACATAAAGAAAATTAATATTCAATTAACGAGGATTTCGACGGAGTCTGCTTTTATGAAATATCTCTTATTGGTACAGGGTATACTCCAAGTCGGTAGGGACGACTTGCTTACTTCATTTTGTTATAAAAAGTAGCAAACCCCTCGCATCTCGTCATTTCCACGTTTCATAATCTTGTTCTGCAGCTAAATAAAATCATTATCATTATTGAAGTTTTAGAATGACCAAAAAACAACAAGGAAGATTAAGATTAAAATCTATAAAAAGAATTTCCTATTCCATTTAATTAATCAACTTAATTTATTTTGAATCCATGAGTCCAGTACTAACTTGAAATAGTTTAAGTTTGTGTGAAATAAATAGATTGTTTTATATAGTCATTGACATAAATTAAAATAGTTTTTACTTCCTTTTCTATTTATGTATGTATTTAATATATGCACATTAGTATAATTATTGAACTTTTCTCTAACTATGTATATTGATTTGTCAAATTGACATATCGTAAGTGTAAATTATCACGATTCTAAACTTTCCTTTTTGAGGTAACTTACAACATATAAAGATTTTTAGTTTAGTTAAGACATCAGACATTAATTACACATTAGCTCAGATACTTTTAAAGGCAGCGACTATAGCCTGAAATTAAACCCTGTTTTAATGTAGTCAAAACAGAATCCAAGCAATCATCAAAGAAATCAGCTAACATTGAAGCATTTTTCATTCAAGGAAAATCCGCTGGGACCATTTCACCACAACGATTTGGCATGTTTTTTCTGATTCAATAAAGTCATCAATAATCAAAAGATCATTGATATCAAAGTTGTTGCAGTTCATCGTTATGTTGTAACTCAATTCTGTCAGCCTTCCAATTTGTACAATATAATAAAGAAGGCATATCTGAGCTACATTTTATATAAGTTTCAGAGTCCAGAGTATGGGTTGATACTGATGATTGCTGTCAGCGGAAAGATAGCACAGAAAGAATATTAACAATATTTGTTACATATTTAAGATATTAAAAGAAACTAGAAAGTTGTTAACCTTAACTTTTGATTTTGTTTGTTTTTTATTTTACAGAAAGACAAATCCTTGTTTTTTCTATTTAAATCAATTGAGAAATTCAATTTGCTATAAGTTAGACTAAGAATTGCTGATATCGATCTAAATTCATAAGGGTATACAAAAGTCAGGACTTGCCTATTATTAAATATAATGAAATAAACTCTTGGAAAAGTTTCGCAGTGAATCTTTTCTTTTAAATTTTTGTTTTAGTGTAATTCAATTCATTTTCGATGGTGTTGATTATGGAAAATTAATAACAATATAGGAACAAAAGGATTAAGCTTTGAATTTTACATTTAGCGATACAGTAGGGATACAGAAGGAGCCCTTAATTATCCGTCGAAACAGATATCAATTTACAGTCTGTGAATTTTTGTGAGGTTGAAAAATATTGTTTATATACGAGTTATTTGTTTTTGAATGCTTTAACCATTTTAAGAATCAAAAAAAAAGGGAATAATTAGAATAATTATTTTAAAATATTATTTTATATAATAATATTATTCTAAGGGTACAAATTATTTAAGTATTTATATATATATAACAGAACTCTTTCGGCTTTAATATGAAGCTTCCAAATAAAAATACTTATTCAAAGTCAATATCAAGATGCCAATGATAATTTTTTTTTTTACAAATTTAACACAATTTGTTATTTTCAAATTGTTGTTACATCAACTGATTGATTTCTTAAGTAACTCAATCAATCTTTGTATTTGGTTGTTAGTGAATTACAATATAAATTGAATGAAACTTCTGATATCGATATAATTGGATTATGCGATAACCCAGTTGGACCTTTCTTTTGCATATTGCCCTTTTCTCTCTCTCTCTCTCTCTGTCTCTATCTCTCTCTCTATTTTTCCCTTTGACATACATAGTTTGTTGTTAGTGTTGGTTGGTTGCTTGCTCTGGCTAATTGAGTTGGAAAACTGTTTGTTAAAGCCTTTGGCTATATGAGATTGTCTAGTATTTTTTTGTTGTTTTCCCTTCTTCCTGCTATAATCAATAAAAAGGAGATGGAGAGAACGAGAGAGAGAGAGAGAGAGAGTGAGATAGGAATGAAAATGAAGATGTTGTAATCAATGTTGATGAGAATGAAAATAGAGATGCTAAAATTGTTTTTTTTTTTGTTCTCATTTGCAGCTGACTGCAGTTCTTTACACTAACTGATGGGTGGGTGAAACAAAGTTTCATTAATTTTCAACAACTTAAGTCATCACGGTAAACAGAGAGACAGGCGGACAGACAGACAGACAGACAGACATAGAGACGACGCCCTGTGTACACCTCCAAGATAAATAAGCGCCCTAATGAGCGGGTCTCGTTACTCGTTGTCTTAAGACCCAAAAAATGTAATAAACTTTTACCCAAACTCAAAAGTTTAGATTAATGACATTGGCAGAGTTTTCTGCTTCTTTTTTCTTTTGTAATTAAAATATTAGTTTATTTATTGTTGAAGGGGAGTGAAATGTAATGCATTTTGATGAAGATATCAAATATTTGTTTATAAATTAGCAGTGAGTTAAAGAGTAATTTGTTTTTTTTTTTTGTACAAAAGTTCATTCATTTTAAAAGTTAAATAAATGATTTGAATAAATTATTATTTAAATTGTCTTGATTTTAAAAGGGATTTAGTGGTAAAGTAAATCAGAGAAATACGAGCTAATGAAATATATATAATGAAATATATATATATAAAAATGTATATACAAGCATATATAAAGTATTTAAGTAATTTGTGTAATTATAGTTAATTATTTCTTCAATCAGTTATATATATGCATGTATGTACATCAATATATTGACTAAGCTGAAGACTTATCTTATGTTTATTAGCATACTTTTGGGGGCCAATTTAAGAGCTATTATCTAATATAAATAGCAGCAGACGTGGCTATAAATAAAAGATGCTTAGATCTTAGTTATTATTGAATATTTATAAGTATTTTTTATAAGTACTTTCTTTATGGAAGTTTTGGTATTAATCTGAATACATATTGTTAATTAATATTTCAACTAATTGCTGCAGCTTCAATGAAATGTTTTTACTTTCATCAATCCTTTAATATACATTTCAAGCAAATTGCCTGAAATTCATGCAGAGTTAATAGTTTGAAGCTGGATAATCATTGGCTTCATTCATCTGATATAAAAGTCACCTTGAATATTCATTAATATTGGTCATATGTTGGCAACCGAAACAATCGCCCACCCACACAGAGCTACACCATAAAGTAATTGAAGTTCATGAAATATTTCCTGTTGCGGTGTTGAAATCAGAATATTTTGGTGAGAGCTTTTCGTAGATTGGTACTCGGGTTGGCTGTTCGAGACGAACAGAGATTGAAGGACAATTCATATATGGATTTTACCAAGGGAAAACCAATCAACGATTTACATGAAAATGTCATGGAAACGACTGCAGTGCGTATTTAAAGATTAAAGAAAAAAAAAGAGAGCGAAAAGAGTAAAGACAAACCATTTTATTGGAATATATATATACATATATACATAAATCAGATTTAAAGATATTTAAGAATTTGGTTAATTTGAAGTCAAATATTTCAATGTAATTTAGTCATCACATATTTATATTTGCCTTGCAAACTTCTTAATACATTCTATATAGTTGTCTTTATTATATATTATATATTTGCCTTGCAAACTTCTTAATATATTCTATATAGTTGTCTTCATTATATTCCTGCTTTAATGTAATCAAGGCCAAATTCAAACAATCATCATTTACATCTGGTGTCATTAAAACTTTTTCGTTTGCAGGAAAATATGCATTTTCACCGCATATTCTCGTCACGTTTTCATAGGGATATTGTGCATTTTTCGTTTCCAAAGAAATTTATTTTGTTGCTTCAATAAACTCATTAATAATCGAAAAATCATTTGCATGAGAGCTGTTGCAATTCATTGCTATATTATAACTTAATACTTCTTACTTTTCAATTCGTTCAATAAAAGGAAAAAAACATTCCTTAGCTACTTCCTCATAGTTTCAGTACAAAAGAAAAATTTACAATTTTTTAGACATCTTCGATACTAAACTAAAAAGCTTTAGTCGATTATGTTTTAGTATTTTATTTAGTTTCCCTTTAACAGGGCATCGAGTTGTTTATTCTCCTAGAAATCAACTATGAAATTCAATTCTACATTATTTAAAGAATGCTTGCAAATTATTAATATTATCCATTCATATAAAAAGGTCCCTTTTATTATTGTTTTTAAATTTTTAAAATTTTTTTAAATTCTTTAAAAAGTTGTAATTTTTGACAATTTCCTTTTTCAAACGATATATTGAACGATATCATAATTATATTCTTCAACTAATTAGTAGGTATATATTCGATTCATAATGTTCAGTATAAAATGGTAGGGAAAAATATTTATTGGGCAGTATCTCAGTGTATTAACTACCCATTGAGGACTCTGTTTTTTTTCCGATCGAAACATCAGTAATTCACTATACTATAAAATAAGAGAGAGTAAGAGAAAGGGGTGGAGTAATTACGGTTTCAGGCAGTAGATATAGCAAAAAAAAAAAAAAAAAAAAATAAAATAACATGTATACCAAGGTAAAGAACATTTTGACCGGAATATGCACACGTGAAGCAGATGGCCAAACGCATGAAGCACCAAAAAAAAAAAAAAAAAAAAAAAAAAAAAAAAAATAAAAATAATAAAATATGTGGAAAGTTTTAAATAATAAAAAAAAAAAAAAAAAATGACACAAGGCAAGGCTGGTCACTAGCTGATATGGCATTACAAGTTGGCCAACAACTGCGGACAAGGCCATCTCTTCAACCATTTGCCGCAATTTGCACATGAACCAAAAAATACAAAAAAAAAAAAAAAAGAAAAAAAGAAAAAAAGAAACGAAAATGAGAAAGAGAAGTAAAAAATTTGTTGCACATTCAGCAGGGCAAAAGTTGTTAAACGAACAATGGGCCAAGGCATTATTATGAATGTGGTAAATGGTTGAATACGATGGAGAAGGATGTGTGGCACCCTGACCAGGTTTCAAGTCCTTAACTTAAGAGCACAACCTGCCACTCATACACACGCACACACTACCTGCTGCAATACATATGCAAGTGATATGAGAAGCATTTGCATTCCATTCTCTGCCCTTCTCCTTGGTTGCTCTGTGTCTATCCTCGAATAAGTCTACTCCAGTTTTGCAATTTGTAACCACACACACATACACATAGAGACACATACAAAGACACGTGCCCTTTTGGCCAAAATCATCACACGCACACATGCATAGAAATGCTACTACGTTTATCCTAGTGTGTGATATGTGGTAAGTCCATGAATTGGTTTAGACAAGTTCATAAATGCAAATGGTTGTGCAGAAGATTTAATGATTTAATTGCTTTGACTGTGGCTTGGCATTTCAATTGATGGCTAACGAAGAAGTCAATCCGTAACATTTGATGTTTAGACATTTAAGGTTAAATGTTAAAAGGCTAATTATATTCATCCATTAACTGAATTTGACTCACTCAAACACACATAACACACACACATATACACACACATTTGATTATATGTATTTTCTTTTTTTTAGAACTGGCAAACTGCATTATCCGACAGATGTTTGTGGTCCCCTATTTGAGGAAGAGTTAGAATTTTGGGGATTGGATTCTAATCAGGTTGAACCCTGTTGTTGGTCAACTTATAGCATACATCGCGATACGCAAGTGAGTGAAATAATTTGACTAAAAACCATTATGATTTATACTACTTTATGTATATATAATTTATTTATTTATATATATTTTTTTGGGGGATTTTAGAATACCTTAGCCATATTAGATAAACTAGATATTGAAAATGAGAAACCCACAGAAGAGCAAATAGCAAGACTATTTGGTTTTGAAGAGGCTTTAAGCAACGGTGAGCTTAATTGTTGGCAACGTCTGAAACCCAAAATTTGGGCCATGTTCGATGAGCCGTCAAGTTCAACGGGAGCCAAGGTAAAATTACAATTCATACATATTGTAATATTTTATTAAATTTTTAATTAAAAATTGCTTTTCTTTGCTTTTCTATTTTTATAGATTGTGGCTGGCATGTCGGTTTTCTTTATATTTGTTTCTGTGATATCATTCTGCCTGAAAACCCATCCCGGTTTTCGTGTAGATCTCCCCACCAATCCCCATTACGGTACAGCTGGTCCAGGCGGTGCCGGTGGTGGTGGTGGTTCACCCCATGGCCATGATCCGTTGGGCGGTGAACCAGGAGTTCACACACATCAATATCATCAGCATAGTATAACGCCTCCAAGTGGTAGCATTGGCCCAACATTTCGTGTCACGAACTACACAAGCTATAGCAGTGGCAACTTTTCAACTGGCCAATCCATACCCATAGTAACAATCAAGGGCAATCAACGCCAGCGACTGAAACGAGATATGAATGGCAGTTCATTTAATGATTTTGTAGAACAAAAAATATTTGGCCAAAATGGAAGGCGTCAACACGGTTGGGTCGAAACCTATGGCCAACCGCATGAGGCCTTCTTCTATGTGGAACTTGTGTGCAATGTGTGGTTCTTTATCGAAGTCCTCATACGTTTAATTGTGAGTAATAAATAGAAATAAATACATATAGTATATTAAATTCGAATCGAACATCGTTTTGATTCATTTTCATTACAGGTATCACCAAATTTATGGCAATTCATTAAATCACCAGTGAATATTATTGATTTTACCGCCACGCTTAGCTTCTATACGGATGTGATGCAACGTATGGGTGAATATACTGGTCTTCTGGAGGCCTTCTCTATAGTACGGATTATGCGTTTATTCAAATTGACACGTCACTCGCCCGGACTTCGTATTCTTATACACACATTCAAGGCATCGGCTAAGGAATTGACATTATTGGTCTTCTTTTTGGTGTTGGGCATTGTATTTTTTGCCAGTCTGGCATATTATGCAGAGAAATTGCAGGTAAGTTTTTAAACAGACAAAACTAGAATATTTCGTAAAATAAATAAATAAATAAAAGTATAAAGAGATCCTCTTTTGATAGAGTTAAGTCTCCTGCAGGTAAGGTCATTCAAATTATAAATTTCTGCATCAATCAAATATGTTAACTTATAAAGAAAAAATTAAAATATATTCTATCAAGAAAAAGCTTCCAAGCGAATCCCCAATTGAGGATTTATTACTTCAATCTTTAATCCAATTGAATATGTTTTTGGGCCATAATATTTTGCCAAGATTACGATAAGTAAAGGAAACCAAAGACTTTCAACTATCAATTATTTATCTTGGATCATCCTAAAAAAAATATTGAAATTTTTAATCAGAAAATTCTTCTATTATATATAGATATTATAAATACTCTTATTAAAAAATTATAATTTTTTTAATGATTTTTTTAAATATTAATAAGGCCAGAAAAACTAAGATAAGTATACTAAATATTTGAACGAATGAAATAAGTATTATAAAATATTTTTTGATTTTTTTTAAACTCAACTTATTTGTAATTTGTTCGATAAAATATGTTTAAAATTTCAGCAGATAAAAACATGTTGTCTTTTAGACTATTTTCTTCTTAGGCAATGAATAAAAAATAATAATTTAATTAATAAAAGGAAGTTCAATTTGGTAGCATATCTTGTGAAGTATGGTGTCTTAGAAGTTCAGTGTATGGAATATCTGATAAATATATGAATGATATATATGCCTAGACCATGAGAAGAATTCCGATTTATCGATAAACCAATTAAATACTTTTTTCCTATTGTCTTAAGTGATATTTTACAATTCATACATATTTAATAATTTGAGTTTTAGTCTCTGGTCCTTCTAATGAAGCCATTTAAGCTCCTGAACTTAAAGGGATAATTTAAGATTTGCTAGTGCTTTTGCTTTTAGTGTTTACATTATTAATTTTGCGTAATAAAGTTTAAAATTATTTATATATTTATCTAAGACCGTACGAAGATAAAAATGAGTAAAAGTCTATCAATTATTTTTTTTTTTTAGTTAGACAAGATATTTAGCTAAGATATATTTTCTGAACTGTTTTAGGACAACCCGGATAACCAATTTAAGAGCATTCCATTGGGATTATGGTGGGCAATTGTCACCATGACCACTGTGGGTTACGGCGATGTGGCACCCAAAACGTATCCGGGCATGTTTGTTGGTGCCCTTTGTGCATTGGCCGGTGTATTGACCATAGCATTACCCGTACCTGTTATTGTTAGCAATTTCTCCATGTTCTATTCGCACACACAGGTGGGTGGTAGACTAGAAGTTCACTTGTTAGTATGTATTCCAATATGCATTTTGTTTGTTAACTCTTTTGTGTTTAGGCCCGCTCCAAGTTGCCTAAGAAGCGTCGGCGTGTTTTGCCTGTGGAGCAACCGCGTCGAAAACGTGAGCCGCCGGCACCTCATCGCGGACGAACAAATGCCATTAAACAGACGCCAGCAGGGGTGCCAGGTGTACTTGGTGGCCATCATCATCATGCTGGAGGTGGAATTGGAATTGGTGGTGGTGGTGGTGGTGGCGGAGGAGGTGGAGGTGGTGGTGCTGGAGGCGGTGGCGGTGGCGGAAGTCAGCTCTCAACGACCACTCCCATGTTCAAGGATGCATTTGGTGGGGCGAAAATTGGTGAGTTTTACAACCTGGTGGTCTAATAATTTCCTTTCTAATTATAATTTGTGGAAAATTGTGTGACATTTTTCCTATAATTTTTTTCTGTTTGGCTTCTTTTTTTTTTTTTGTTTGTTTGCCGTTGCCTGCAGATGTTTAAAGAGCAGCCTCACATACTCATACACACACATGTATAGGAAAACAGGTCAGACACACACGCAAACACACACAAACACACACAGACACATAAATTTTCCACATACCACATGCTGAGCTGCTTTTCGCTTTTACTCCGACTTCTTCTCCCTACTCATCCCCCACCCCCCCTTAGGCAAAAACTAATTTCATTCAATTTCTTGTTTAATTATTTTATTATTTATGCACCCTTCACTAAGCGAAGGCAGCTGCGTCCAAACCCTTTCCCTGGGGGATTTTACCACTACTACCCACAGATACACACATACACACTCACACACACATGCACAAACGTAGACCCCACTCCTCACTCCTCACATTCATATATCCTTGGGGGTCTTTTGTGAAAATTTCCATTTAACTAAGCATTTAAGAACATTTTCATTTGTGTGAAAGACAATTGAATTGAATGCAATATTCGGAAAATTTAGACTCAAAATAGAAAATCTGATTTTCATTTAGCTTTGATTCTGATTAATCTTCAGACATATGTACAATCAATGACATTTAATATTTAGCAAAGATTTTCCATTTGAATTATTTGTGTTAACAAATTTGCATTTCAAAAGCAGACATAAATTGACATAAATATTTATTTCTGTCATAAATATTAATTACAATTAGCATAAAATGTGAATTAAATTAAATAAATCTTATGAAAATTGCTCACATATGCTTGATGAAATCCATTGGAGGATTTATTAGAAACTGAAGATTAAATTAAAATTTAATCAAACATATTTTCATAAGGCTGAATATTCACATTTATTCTATTGTATCCAACATATTTAACAAGTTCGCATTAATTTCTCATGAAGAGCAATATACAATATCTGTAAAAAATCTCTGACGTTGGTTTCAATTTGAATTCAATTGGGCAGATTAAACAAAATCCATAAAAAGTTTTAATTTGCTCCTGTTTTCGCATTTTAGAATGTGAAAAAAGTAAAAGATGTAAAACTTTATCAAAATATTAAAATTTCCCCTGCCATAAAAGAAAAATTATGCTTCGGTTGATAAAATTCGGTAAAGTCGCTTACCAACACTTGCAACATTTTCCTGGGGCAGTTCTAAACACTATTAAAGTTCTCTGTCTTTTTCAATTACTTGACAACATTTGTCAAATTCCTCCAAATTTATTTGAAATTTATTAATTATTTTATTTTCAAATTTAGATAAAGGACAATAATATGCTACCTAGTTCAAATGCTTTATAAAAAAATCTATAAATGATATTAATAAAATCATTTCCTTGTAATACCTTTAATTTTATATTTTTAACTTCAAGACCTCAACAAATTCCTATAAATTTTTCATTTTAAATACAATAAAGTTAATTTTTTTAATATTTGGTTTTCAAAAAAATTAATTTTCAATTGGTTTCATTATATTTACCTACTGAGTAATTAATTAAAAAGCAATTATTAATTCACATATCATAAAAAAAGAATGAAAACCGCAAAGAAAATAAGAAGATTAATACAAAATATTGTATCGTTTTCGTTTGTATATTGTGGAATTTTCATTTTTTTGTTTTTTTCATCTTTTCATTTCGATGAAAACAAATGCAAAATTTTTCGTGTCCTTTCGCTGTTGTTTAAACAATTTGGATCAATTGTTGTTTGTTGTATGGTTTGTTTTTTTTTTTATTTATTTTTTACTCTGTAATATGTGTGTGTACTGTATGTAAATGTATGTATGTATGTAATTGTGTGTGTTGGATTTTGATCTATATATATATGTATATATACATATGTATGTATATATGGATGTGTATAAATTATTTATGTATGTATGTATGTAAGGCAATGTGAACGGTGTCAATGTGATTGGCCTGCATCATCTGCATAGGCCGAACTATCAAGTGCCCAACCTGCCCCATCAGCAACAGCAACAACAACAGCAGCAACAGCAGCAGCAGCAGCAATATCAAGAACAACAACAACAACATCAGCTGCAACCAGCTCACACCTTAACTTATGGGCATGGTCACCCAGTGATTACTTCAACATCATCATCCACATTGATGCTAAGCTCGGGTCCAAGTTCAGGACCATGTCCAGGTCCCTCATTCATCAGTTGTAAGTGCTAGAGTCCATCTGCCCCAATCTCCCCATTCTCTCTGTCTCTCTCGTTCTCCCATTCCTTTTCTCTCTCTGTCTGTTTTTATCTAAGCATGGTTTCTCACAACTTTTATGACATACGCACAATTAGTCTTATTTTTCTAAGTGTATTCGCCCTCGACTTGTTAAAATTTATTGCATACCATAAATTTATACTCTGACTGCTATAACTTTGTCACTTCCAAGTCAATAAAATGTTTTAAAATAAAAAAAAAAAAACAGAAAGAAAAATGCAACTTTTTATGTTTATTTGCATATTAAGAGCTTTTTCAACCATTTCACTTTGTTTTTTATTTTTTCATTTTTGCCAACTCCTTTTTTTATTTGCCATTTAACTTTAATTACAATTTTATTATGCTAGATGAAAATGCTTTTTTACTCTCTCCCTCTACTCTCTCTCTTTCTCTCTTTCTCACTTACCATCTCTCTCCTTCTTTTTCTCTGTTTCTTTTCCTTTTTTCCTTTTTTTTTTTTGTCATATTTCATACATTCCCATTTATAGTCAAACAAAATTGAAAAACTTTTTCCATTTGCTCGCCAGTCCGAAACCAAAAAGCAGCTCAAGCCTCTGATAAAAAAGAGTGCTCTACAAATATTTTGCAAAAAAAAAAATATCTGTCAAAAATTTGAAACATTAAATTAGCCTTCATCGACCCCGAATTACCCTGTAATAGATAGGTGTGCAAATTAGATGACAACCATCAAATTTTATTCACATTTATTTTCAGCATTTATCTAATTAAGATTTCGTTTCCCTAAATAAAAAGATAACATTATAATCCAAAAAGAAATATAAAAAAAAAAAAAAAAAGTGAATCTTGAATCGTGAATTAGAATTTTTATAATACATATGCAAACATAGATTAGGGACAAGTTAATTATATTTATTCTTTCTTTTATTTTCTTGAATTTTTCATTGATTTTTCGCAGCCATTCCCCTAGATCTCTCAATTGTTCTCTGTGATTAAGATGGAATTACATTACAAATTTATAACCGATTAGATAATACTCTTCTAGCACTATACCTTTACCTTTATTAGCTGCCCATAGATTTATACATATATTTATACAATAAACCTATAAAATTTATGTGATAATTTTCATTTATTTAAATCAATAAAATCTATTTTATATCGCATGACTGTATTTTAGAATTTTTTTAAAATCTGTATATATATTTTTATCACAAATTGAAAATTAAATAAATTAAAATATTTATATATATAAATAAGAATTTCAGTCAAACATATAAATTTTGACCTATGAAATTTGTCTAAGTTCATGCTAATGCTTAATAACTTTTGGTTCATTAAACTATCTTTAGATATACATACATACTGAAAGATAACTTAAACAAAAAAAAAAAATATATGGAATTTACAAACTTTAAAATTGATAAGTACTGTATACTACTTCTATAATTAAATGAATTAATGGAAGTTGTTTAAATTCAAAACGCATTCGATTTATATAAAAAATTTGAAACAAAACTTACAATTTAATGATTCTTTATATCCTATTTAAATTACGATTACAGGGTGCAAGAAAATGTAAAAAATGTTTGAATAGTGGAATGTAAAAATCTAAAGGGTATTAATTAATTGAGCTACTTTTAGAATATGCTCGGAGTTGAAAAAGTTTACTAACTCCATTTAGATTTAGATAAAAAAAGGGGTTATTTGTTCAGATTTGAATTGCGGAGTTTTTGGCATCAGATGATGTTAAAAAATTTATTAATTTTTAAACAGAACAAATATAAGTTGCTAAAATTAGTGACCCTGAGGACCGCATTTTAGTATTTCAAAATAAAGAACAAATTAAATCCTTATCATCATTTGGGAAGATGATACTGTATAGTCCCAGTATATCCCAATTCTCCGATTACACTGGACTAAGCCTGTCTTTTTAATAATTACCATTTAACTGACTGGAAATCAAGATTTTTATTTAAATTTAAAGAACTTCATTCTCTGAATCACCATCCACCATTAGTTAAAGCACGATTAGAATTTGCAAAATCCCTAATCCGTTCTTTAGTACTAAACTTTAAGCCAATCTGAACAATTAAAGAATTGCGAGCTGTTGCTGCATTATTACCAACAAATTCAAGACTTTAATTTTCCTCTTTTCTTCCTACTTTGAAATTATTATAGAGAGTATATCAAATGGTCCCATTGATATATCGCTATCGATAACTGTTTATTTATATGGCCGAATCCGTTTTTGAATACCTAACAATTTATGTTAAAGTCCACACTTCCATCCATCAGTGTTTGAATAAATTTAATTTATTCAAAATTAAATTTGTATACAGATTTATGTCTGTTGGGTTTGGAACAATCAGACCAACAAACTTTATTTTCTTAAACCACGGAAGAAGAGGCAATCCGCAAAAACAAACGAACTTCGGCACGCCCTAATTTACTCCATCCTTCTAGTTTTATTTTTATTTTGAAATATTCATTTTTAAATACTAAAATGGAGAATTCTGGGAAAACTATTTAACTTTTATTTTGTGTATTGCCGCTATTTTTAAATTGATTTTGAATAATGAAATAGAAGTATGAATTATTATTAATTTTTTGATTTAGTACTTAAGGGCTTTTTTTGCATGTCGAGTTAAACAGGTCTAAGGGTCTCGCACTGGTCGCAACCTTTCAGTCTATAAATTTAACTATTTATGGTATATTTATTTAGAAAAAATACAACACTACACATGCGATTCAAGGAACATATAGTTAAAAAAAAAACAGACACATCAACTGTTATATATATAGTATGTATTAAAGTATAATATAAAAACTTAAGATGAGCAAATATTCAACCTATTACAATTAGACAATATCTTTGAAACTGTAGTACAGTTTTTTGCTGGTCTAGCCAAGATATTTACAATAAAAACATATTTTTATAAATATATATTTTTTATTAATTGTTTAAAGTTGTAATCTGCATACCTATTCCTTTGCTCTAGTTCCGGGTGAAAAACATGTCAAATATGTATGTATATTAAATGAAGGTGTTGACTTTGAAATACCCTCTACTACTCCAAATATTGACATTCAAAATTATTTCTTTACTGTTTACTTTAGATGCAATACCTTTACTTTCTAAAGATGTAAACTAGGTGGGTGGCTTTAAGTCACATTATAATTTCAATATACCCTATCTTTTTATAAATATAGGGTATGCAGAATTATGTTTTGCACACTTTGGCACGTCTGGGCAAAAAGTCAAATGACATTTCTGTGTTTGCCGGAAATGCGCATGAAAAGAAGAATATAAAAAAATGAAGTAAAAAGAAAGCAACTTTTGCCTTGAGGTGTGTTTGCGGCTTGAGTCAAGCTCTGCAGTTGCAAATTACTATGGGCCAAAGAGCATTTAACGGTTAAAAGGAAGGCGCAACCGGAAAATGTACATATATATACTTATATATACTTATATATATATAAAAATAGTAGCGAAACTAAATCATTAGCAGGCCAGTTGCTCTACTTGGTGGGCGTGAAGAGAGATTTTTCCCGTAGTGGCCATTAAAAACACAACACAGACGTAAAAGGCGTGAACAATTTATGTGGCCTACAGAACGATAGGGCCAAAATAAAGGGGGCGAAAAAGCCAAGAATTTCAATTAAATGCACACACCTAAAGGCATTTTTACTTCAGTTTCGTCTATGTATTTACATTTTACATACTCCCGGGAAACTTTCCTAACAGACCGGAGTGAGTGAGAGATAGAGTGAGAGAGAGGGGAGGGGAATAGTGAGTAAGAGTAAAGGAGAGTAAATTAATTTTAATATTTAAAATTGTAGAGTTTGCTCAAATTAAAACTGTAAAAGTAAAATATTTCCACACCTTTCCATCTGGCTGGCAAAATAGCAAGATAGTAAATAGTTTCAACTTGGCATCAAGGAAATACCATTAAAGGTAAAAATAAAAACTGAATTTGGGTTTAATTGCCAAAATTTAAGTTTTAACATAAAATCTTGAATGTAAAAGAATTCACTTAAAGAAAAATACAAGTTTTTTGATATAAATGATTGGGGTAGTCTGTAGTTAATCAACTGAACTTAAGACAACAAATAAATTGATTTGGAACTAACAAATCTATTGGATAATATTAGGGGTGACAATATTAAATCATAAAGAATTAAAATGGAAATATTAAATAATAGTTAAAAACTTGTTGCATGTTGGTTGCTTTCTCTTTCTTAGCCTTTAGGATAAAACTATAGCTAAAAGTTGGGATCTTTATATATCCGAAAAACTGTCAGTGAGTGTTTTTGTAATCAACTAATGAGAGAAATGAAAACTTAGCGAAGAAATCTAAATTTAGCGTTTAAACTTACTTTAAAAATGCTAATTAAATTAACATCAAAAGTTTTTTTTTTATTAACAATATATTGATAATTAATTGGTAGAATTAAACTAATATCAAATTTGGTGCCAAATTAAAGTTAAAACCTTATAAAGAGAGGGATATGTGTAAAGCCTTAGTTCAAATTAGGAAAAAAATATTTATAAGAGTTATAAGTCTTAAATATTGCAATTTTAAACTCAATCTAAATTAATACCAATATGATAAATAAATTATGAAAAAAATATGTAAGTGATTATTACAAAATCTTTGCATTTGTACTTACTTAATATATATAAAATTAATCATAAAAAATATATATATCATAGATGTTCATATGTATATAAATGTAAAAATAATTTGTTCAGTGTAAATAATTGTATAAATGTATTTCAGATTTTATAAATTTCTTCTTTAGTTTTCCTTGTTGCATGTTGTTTGTGGATAAGTTAGTTGAAAGTTTGCCGTCTCTCTCTCTCTCTCTCTCTCGAAGCATTCGTCAAGTGCCGTCTGCTTCTGATAGAAATGATAAAAATGTATAAATATTAAAAATGATTCTCGCAACTTTTCACTTCACTTTTCCCGTTTCCTTTTTCCTTTACTTTTTGGCTTTCTCTGTGCCCACAAACTTTTTTATCAAAATGTTTGCTGCGTGCCTCTTTTTTTTATTTTTTTCGATTCTATTCTATTTTAATTTTTTTTTTTTTTTTTGTAGAGTTTTCTTTGTGTTCCTTTGGTTTGGTTACGTAGGGGAAACTTTTGCTTTTACTTTTGCTTGATGTTTTACATTGTTGATTTAACGGAACGCATTTCCCTGTTTTCCAGCGGACTACTTGAGTGTGCCGCCAGTACAGAGTCTACAGCCAAGAGCGGCAACGACTGGACATGACTTTATGCTGCCGCTCCAGCCGAAACTTTTGGGCCCCTTGGGTGAGTTGATAATTTTTTTTAGCCCTCCTACTGCCTTTTCCCTCCTTTTTTTTTTTGTTTTTGTTGAAAAAAAGTTTGTTATGTTTTTTTTTTGCTGTTGTATTTTATAGATAATTGCGTTGAAATAGAATGTGTGGGAGAAGGAAATGGCAGGAAAGGTGGAGTTCAACATAGTTGAACCCACTTGTAGGCACATCCTTTTTTTTCACACATACACACTTTTACAATCACGTTCACATAGTTGGAAAGCCATTGTATTGTGCGAAACTTTTTGCAACTCGACGATAGATAAATATGCTCGTGAACAATATTAGCCCAGCGGGAATTGGAGGACTCAGACCACTTGACTGAAGCATTCACAGATGCCTGCACATTGTGTGCGGTGCGATAAACCAATCGCCATGACATGTATGCACTTCCGTTTCCGTGTCCGTGTCCGTGTCCGTGTCCATGTCCGTGTCTGTATTCGCATCCTTGACTATTCACTTGACTACTCAACAAATTGAAGTGTTTATTGTCTGCAGCCATATCAATCCCCCTTACCCAATGCTCATGGTTTAAGATTTCGCTAACTTTATTATCGAGATTTGTTAAAGCTTTTTCGACTATGTGGTGTTTTTTTTCCTTTCCGATGCTTCTTTACAGAACGCAAAGATCAACATCCATTGCAATTGACTGCCCACAATTTGGCCTCAGATACACATCAATTGTATGCCGGACACGCTCATCCTCATAAAACTGGAACGGTTTTAAGTGTACCGCCAACATTAAGCATGACCCATAGCCAGATGCCTCCTGGCATGGCAAGCATGGGCCAAAGGACACCAAATCTAAGTTATAGGGCCACCCATGCTCAGGCACCCATACAACAGCCTATACCACATACACATCAGGCTACGTCCACACATGCCTCCACCAATTGTAACATCCAGATCTCAGTGGCTGGTGCATCGATCTGTTCCGAGGAGTTAAGGGCACCGAAAGTGACATTATTGGATGATCTCAGTGATGAGGTTAACTCATCGATAGATGAATGTGGTGATTGTTGTATTGTAGATGACAGCGATACCTATGAACAGGGTCGAATACTGGGAGGATCAAGCAATGGAAGACATGGCGGGGAGAGGGATACAGTGGAAGATGATCCTGATGATGACGACGATGGAAGGGGTGAAGTCGAGGAAAATGGTGCTGCTAATGATAGTGGCGATAGTTTGGGCATGGGTGGAATTTATATTGGACCCACTCACTGATTGCCGGCAATTAAATGGGGTTTTCCATGCTGAATAATGCTGCTCAAACAGTAAGTGTAATTAATTAATATGACTTAAGTACACACATGTGTATTAATGTGAAATGGCTTTTATAAATCTAAAACAATTGTTGTGAAAACTTTTGCTCAGTATTTAAATCAGAAAAAAAAAACTTTAAGCGGTTTCAGTATTATCATTGTCGTCGTCAACTTTAAATGTAACAGTGGCTCTTTAACTATCCAGTACTGCTAAAACTTGCTAAAACTCAAACTGTTTGTGAAATTTTTTCTGTATTTGTGAAAGTTTTATATCAGAATTTATCCTAAGCGAAATATGAAATATGAAACTACAAATATTCCATTATATATATTCTACTGGTCCATTGGCTGAAAAACAACTTTAAAGATGAACTTTAATATAAAAATTATCTCAATCTTAAACTTTGCTCAACTTAAGTTTAGATTCCTCAACCAAATTTGATAATTGAAATTAATCCTTATTTAAACTGAAATCAAAAAAAATACTATAATACAGTTTGGTCCATGCTTCTCAAACTGTTTTCTAAATAGTTTTTTTTTTATATAATTCCTCATAAGAGAATAATTTTGTAACTCGGACTGCCAATTAATTAAAGAGTAACTTGTTAGAATCTCAATTACCCTCGAAAACTGAACAGAAAGTTCCCGAGAGAATTCTATAAAAAAAATGTTGTCGTATGTTTTCTAAAACTATAGTTCACAAGCCAAAATAATCGAATTTGATCAATAATTGTTATTCCATGATATTCAAACTGTAATCATTTAATTTGTTGATTATTTTTCAAAATGTAAGCAAGAGCAAAGTTATTTTTATAATTAAATTATGTTTTTACCATTGGAAAAGTCCAAGACTCTACCTTTTGGTTGCTTGAAATTGTTAGCATCAGTGCATCTACAACTGTAATGACCTTAAAAAATCGTCAATCAATCTTAGCTTGAAGATTTCAAGAAGAATTTCTTAGCTTGAAGCAACAAGGATGAAAAACATCCGTTACATTTGTGTCTCAGTGTCCATATAAATGTCATGTTGACAACTGTCATTGACAGAGATATATGCTGGCCATGTCCGGATCCAAGTCTGATTATTTTGAGATGACGACAACATACGTACAACACAAACAATACAAAACACACGCACACACAAACACACATACACACACACACACAAGCACTAACAAACACTGAGCCATGACTTGGACTGGGACAAAGCAAACATATCGTCCATATAAATGTGGCCACTTGTGTGCAGCCAAGCGGCGATAGTTTCACCAACTTCAATGTCTCTTCTGCTCCTTGTCGTAGAATTTGTGCTGATTTGACTTTGGCCCTCTGGCTAAGGTGTTTCTATGCATACATATGGTAGAAATCTTACAAGAGAAAACTATAAATTTCCACACTTGACTTTCACGCGCCATTTCCCTTTTTCTCACTTTTCCTTTCTCAGACCCCCCCACCCCTTCACCCATCAGTCTCTATGTCTGTCCCAATTCAAACAAAGTGTTGGTAGGAATGTTTATCTGACACATTTGACTGCCACCATTTCAATGAACTTACAAGTTAAAGAAGGAAAAGTATGTCAACGGCAGCCAAAATGGCGACAATCAACTTGTTCTACATGTTGCCACACACACACACACACATCTGACATGGGTTGACCTTGTAAATAGTCGTGTAGAATGGCAGAGATAAGACCACAGTTTGATTATTCTCTCTAAATGAAAATAACTTTAAATCTCTCTCAATAACTTGTTCTCTCTCTCTCTCTGTCTCTGTCTTTGTACATATTTGAATTAAAAATATATATAAATGAAAATTATTATAATCAATACGGTTCAATGGTAATTTTTGGTCCAAATATTTATAGTTTTTTGATGTGGTAAAAAGAAAAAAAAAAAAAAAAAAAAAAAAAAAGGTAAATAACAAAAAACTAACATTTGTTCATTTAAAGTAAACATATTTTAAGTAAATGTATGTAATAAATAAAGTAAAATAAAAAAAAAGTTTTAATTCAGTTTTCAACTTGAACTCTGCAAACAATTTATTAGAAAAAAACAAATTATTTGAAGTATAATTCAAATATTAAAACAAAAAACAAACACCTCTGATTAAACCATTTAATGTAAAGAAACCAAATGAAAAAAATTTTGTAAATTTCTGAAAAAATAAACACAATTTGTTAAATGGATTGGTCTAAGAAACATTTAAAAAAAAAAAAAGACTAAACTAAAAATTTAAAAATTAAACGAATAAATCCAGAATAATTTTGAAACGTTGCCAACGTTTTTATGCCCTTGCGCAATTTGCATTAAGATCGATTGTTTTAAATTCTAATTCTGTTTATAAATTCTATTAAATAGTACTAAATTTGGTAATATTTAATTATTCCAAAAAAAAAAACTATTTAAAATCATAATTATATTGACTTTTTTTTGTCCTAGTTTGTTTTTAAATGAAAGAAATTTTATCGATTTAGAATATTCTTTGACAGTTTGGAGTATTATTTGAAAAAGTTTTATATAATAATGCTGATTAAAAATAAATCCAAAATTTGAACACGTTTAACAATAATCCTTTTCAACTTTTCCATCGCAAATTAGGAATATATCTACCCATATATGGGTAGAATCAAACTTACCTATAAATCATTGCAAGGGCATAAAATTTAAATTAAAAAAAAAAAAAAATTTAACATTGTCTCAAAAAATTTGAAAAACAATATAAATTTAGTTATCTTAATAAATATACCAAAATGAGGTCAAATTGATTATAAATGAAAAACCTTTGCTTAGCAAATACTTTTAGTTTAGTAAAAATGATAAAGTTTATTTGTTAAAGATAAAAAAAATACATATTTATAATAAATTAATACAAAAAGAAAGAAAAAAACAAAAATCACCCACCATACGAAAATGAGAATAGTTACAAAAAAAAAAAACCATGAAAATGAAAACCAAATAGCAGGTGAATCGAATTTTTGAATGTATGTAAATATATTTAATTTCCAACTGAAAACTGAAACAGAAAGAAAGAGTAAGAGAAAATCGACAAAACATTTCTAGAAAATTTATAACAGAAGAGGAAAAAAAATATACTATATAATTATGATTGTTTACAACAGGAAAAGGCGAATTTTTAAATGTTGAAAAAAAGAATAACAATATAAAAAATGAGAAACAAACGAAACAAAACTTTAAACAAAACTAAATTAAAACTAAAACAAATTTAAACAAAAAAAAAAAAAAAAATTGTGGTGTGTGACATAAAATTCCAATTTTAAAAAAATAAATATGAAAATTCTTTGAAAAAGCAATACAAAAGCAGTTTTTTTTTTAAAAAAAGACATATTTTTTCCTCTCCCCTCTCATCCTTTGCTGTTATTGTAATGGTCCATCAAATTTTCATCTCGGAATCTCACGTACAACATTTATGCTAATTTTGTTGATGAACAGAGAAATTCAATTTCACAAGCGACCAAAAAAAAAAAAAAAAAAAAAGAAAAAGGAAAAATATACCGACAGCCTTTTTAATTTCAAATGCAAACACACACATACCCACACACATTTACACACATGGGCAAGGCTATAAACAGAGGATCAGAGAACCTGGAGAATGAAGGCATATAGGAATATAATCCTCGCCCTCATATGACCATTTAAAGGTAAAATTTATGTTTCTGCCACCTTGGCGGGCAAATGGCCTTAACCAAAAAGAAAACGAAAAAGTAAGAGAAAAAAATATGCGAAACTGCAAGTGATGGCGTCTAATATAGACATTTAGCCACTTACACCCAAACACCACACAACACACATATACACAACACACACACAAACACACACAGTTGGCACATCAAAAGCGCAAATCCATTAAGCATAAACCAGGTAAGGCAGGTAACTAAAACACACGTAAAATGGGTTACATATATTATCATGGTAAACTGTTGAATACACTTCCTTTATTTGAAGTTATTCTCTTTTATATTAGTCAGTATTTAGTTAACATAAATTAATTAATTGGACCACATTGGCTCTTTACTGGACCATGCGAGATCATTTCAGAGTTCCAAAAAATATACTAAGAAAAACTCTTATAAAGAGAATGATTCAGGTATATGTAATATGCGTTTTAGCAAAAGAAACTAAGTGTCATTTAGACTCTGAAGTTAAGCGGTGGATATTATATAAATTCTCTGTTACATTCAGTCTCCTCTATAGATATATATATATATACATATACTATAATTGACTTAAGGACTTTTTCATACAAATTTCAGTGAGGAAAATAACTTGATACATTCTGTAATCTCTAAGCTGAGACTACTGATAAAATAATGAACCATTTATGTATTTAAAGGATACCATTTAATTTCTTTCTTTCAGAATTTTACAACTTTTTTAAAATATTTTTGTATATCTTCTCTTTATTGGTACATTAAAAATATTATTTTCTTTGCTATTAGTTAGGGAGAAAGTTATAAGAAAATTTATCTATCCAAATATTTATATTCTTTAAAAATGTTTTTAAACTTAAATATCTTATTTTTGGCATAAATTTGTATGTTTCCAGAAGTTTGAAAGGAAAAACATATTTAGAAAATTCCTTTAGAATATACACATAGTTTTTTCATACTTATTACAACTATAATCAATTAATTAAAGTAAGCTTGTAGTTTTTATAAAAATTACAAATATCTTGTTATCCATATCATTAAGAAACATTTAAATATTTAAGCTGTAATATTCTTATCTTTAGTTACATTTTATTGCTTAAACCTTTAGAAATATACATATGTAACTAAGTTAAATAGCTTAGCTGCTTTTGTTAGGGTATATGCGTACACCTATAAAAAAAAAAGGGGAGAAGAAGAATCCTTTGCCGAAAATGAAAGGAAAACGAACTACGTGCTGCTGGGCCCAAACTGCTTATCTTTAAAGCACACACCCTCACATTCTCACACACACACACACACACACATACACCACTTTCACACATAGATGGTGGATTGTGTGTTCGTGTATATGCTATTTTGGGCCCAAGAGTGTGCTAAAGTGTAAGCCTGAGAAGCGCCTAAAAAGGACGAGACCGTAAGCGAGGATGATGGCATGAGGAACCAAAAGGACCCCCTCATAAGCGAGCATAAGATTAATGAGCCACACCTGCCAGCAGACAAATTACATGGCATAATTCAATGTGACCCGCATAAAGCATATGTAATTCTTCTTCTTTTTTCTTTTTCCTATTTCTGCTCTTTGTAGAAAACTTTTCACCTAGGTGAGTTGCCACTCACAGTTAGTGGAACAGAACAGAAGTGGAAAGTAGATGGGGTAGACAGGTAAAAAAAAAAACTCACATGTAAAGTGCTGGCAAATTTATGCAAAATAAATTATTTGCAAAATTTCAAACACACAGGCAACAGACAACCAAGAGAAAACAATGAGAAAGAGAGAGAGAGAGAGAGTGAGAAAAGAGAGAAAACTTGAGATGCTTCTTTTCGAGTTCAAAAAAAAAAACCAACAACAAAGGAAAAAGTATAGTCTCTCCAGAATCCCCAGCATAAGCTCTTGATTTATGCCTGACTTGATAAAATGTCGCATATCCGGTTTCCGGTTTAGTCTTACTCTTCCTTTTCACTTTTATTTCGCATCCTCCTTTCCATTCGTCCAAAATTGGGCGGCCCAGGCAAATGAAATGGTGCTCTTTGTTGTTGCCGAATTCGTATTTTATTTTTGTTTTTGTCGAAATTGAGACAGACAGCTGAATTGCTGGCGGAGTGGGGAGCGGTATGGGGGAGGGGGGTGGGGACGATGGCAGAGGTGAGTGGGATGATAAAAGCAAGCAGAAGTAATCAAAGTTAGCATATGGTGTTTGCCTTTTCCTAGAAATGCATGGCAATCTGTAAATGTGTTTTCTGATTGTTTGCAACTGCTGTGACACGCCTATTTTTATTTGACGCCCCCGTCCTTTTTTTTATTTATCAAGGAATCCATAGAGTATAGTGGGGTATATTAATTAGTAAATGCATAATGCAAAATTAATCGATAAACAGCTAATTATCTTGAGTACTATAAGTAGTATAAAAATTAGCCAATTTAGTGAGAAGAATAATAGAAATATATATGAACTATATATAGTATATATATTAGTGTAGTATACAGTAGAGTATATACATATATAGTATATATAGTATAACTTTAATAATTTTTTCCAGTTTTCTTCCATAGTACTCAAATTTATCAGCCTATTTAAATTTGAATTGATTTCAAACCTCATTCATGCTGAGCTACTAAAAATTATTGAAGAAATATATTTTAAAGTCCCAAAATAACAAAAAAACAAAAGATATATGTACCTATATATTCAATATCATTAATTCTCGATTTAATTTCACTAAGCCTCTCTGGTTAATCAAATGAATTCCAAAGTCTCTTTTACTAATATTACAATTCATTTATATAAAGCTTACTGATTCAGGAAATACAATAAAAACCTATTAAAAATTTTTTCGTAAATGCATTCAATAATAAATGTTCTTAGGGTCTATTTTTTGAACTCATTATTCTTTGCATTTCTTCTTTAAAAATCAGATTTTAATTTAAGCAATAGCAGATTAATAATAAAATCTGAATGTAAACATATATCTATAGTATCGCTAATTTTATAGGTAAACAGATTTCCTAATATATCAATTTTCTATTGCCTTCTACTTGATTATCTTTTCTAATTTTTACATCTTCAACTTTATTTTATATTATACATTTTTGCAATTAAAGTTAATAAACAATAAATAAAAAAACAAGTTTTATATTCCTCTTTCCTCTTCAAAAGAGAGTATCAAGACTGCGTTATAAAATATCTAAATTTTTTTTCGCTTTTATTTTTAGCCATTTGAGCTTCATGTTTTTGTATGACTATAAGAACAGTTCGTTATGGATAAAGTTTTATTTTTTGAATAACAGGGGCGGATATATAAATATCTAGTTAATTATTAAGAGATTGGAATATCTTTTAGATGATAATTTGTTTTTTGTAGTTTTTTAAATTCTTTTCATCAGAGCAATTTGCTCTCTAACACTAATCGAATATAATATATATTCTGAATTTATAATTTTTTTTTTTTTGGTTGTTGCGTACCCGTTGTAAACGAAATCCACACCTGGCTTTTTCGCATATCTCATACATGGAGAACATTGACATTCCTTTTCATAGCAATTTGACTTTTTTACTGTCCATGCTCCATACAGTTCTCCACTGGTGACACACTTTTTGGCAGCTAACTCTGAGTAACTGAAGTTAGGATTTGTTATTCTGCAGCAAGCGAAATTTATTGTTACAGATGGCCCCCACACAACAATGAAAAGTGGGAAGGGGAAAGAGATTGAATAGAAGTAGATGGTGATAGTGGAGATAAGAATATGCAATAGGGAAAAGTAAATTTCCGGTGCCAGGCCATAAACTTGTAGAATACGAGGAAAACGGGACAAGCATAAATTCCAGATAGATAAGTTAGTGGGAAATGTGAACCAATAATTTGGCACCGAATGACACACTTAACGATTCCTCAGTCACATTTATTCTCGTATTCAATTTCGTCTCCGTTCACACAATCGTCAACACAATCAAAATCAGCTGGCCGAAAATGTCGACGCTTTGAGGCCAGTTTACAAGCTCTGAGTGCTCTTGGCCTGGCTTTAGCACTCATCCGCCAATAGCATAGCATTAAATTTACAAAAAGCCAACTATTCCTTTTCAGCTTTATATAATATTTTTTCACATAATATATATTATCGGTGGCACGAATGATATACCAAAAAATTGTAACGCTTAACACAGTCGTAAGTAAGCCCAATAGCCAATATTCATATGTCCATTTTTGGCACTCTTTTAAGCCCAACAGGCGCAGGAATTCAATTATTAAACTGTGAAGGACTCGCTCAATTCCACACCAGATTATTAAAGTTCCCACCTCAGCTAGAAAAATGGATGCAACAATTTCAATGACCAATTGCCAAAAGTCGGACATATGCATAAAGCGTTCCGGATACATCTCAAAATCTGATAAAAAACAAATTATAGACAATAAAAAGAGCCAACTAGCCAGAGTTGGAGCTGGTGAGCATTTATCCTCTGCTTGGCTTAAAAAGAACGAACAGCCAATTAACTGAAAAAATCCTGTTATACCAAGTGCTGTTACCTTAACCATGTTAAATATAAAAATCGTATCGTATACAAAATTTTGGGGAATATATAAAAAATAAAACGATAAAACAGAATGTTCAAAATATGAATCACATATAAAAAAAGTCAGAGAATATATGATATATGTGGAAAGCAAATCGTTATATTTAAGATATCACATCCCATTCCCTCTCTGTATCCAAGATAATGCTTTATACATTCTCCTCACCGGAACTTATTATGCATTTTTAAAAGCGTATTCGAAAAAAATAATATGAAACTTATCTACAAAAATTAAAAATATATATAAATGTATATATACACGAAAAATTCATTTTGCCTGAAAAAAAATAAAATGAAATTATGCATTTGATAAGCGGTCTAAAACGAGGTCCATTCAATAAGTTTTTGGTCGCAATGTTAATTGTTTCAAATAGTTTTATATTTAACCAGTTTAAAAAATATTTTGGTACGAAATTTTTTTTAGTAAAATATTTTTTTTTTTTTTGAAAAATATTTTAGTATGAAATTTTTATTTTAGTAAAGTTCGACATTTAAAGAGGTATAATAATAAAGCTTAAATGTATATGAGAATAAATAAACATCATTTAGAACGCGAAACTCTTGTTAGAATAAACAATATGTACTTAATTCGGTTTATAGTATGTTTTTTGATTGACTTGGGTATAATTCTGCATAAAATGTATATATACATATAAGTACACTTATAAGTATGTATGTATATATATATGTATGTGTACTATATGTTCTTGCTTCAGGCCCGAATTAATAGTTGAGGGTAAACATTTTTAAAAACTTTGACAAAAATAGATAAAATTGATAAAACTAAAATATTTTTCGAATCGGCAATTGCATTTTCAATGAGATTTTTAATTTTTTGTCTTTTCTTTATTTATATGATGAAATTTGTCACTTTTTTCACAAATTGTTAATCGCTTCACCCGATATGAACATAATCCACCCCATTTAATAAAATCTGCTTTCGTTCACTATATAAAAAGCCCGAAAGAATCAGATGATTCAGTTGGAAAAATTGACGCCTAAGTTAAACATGGCCTTTCATTTTCTGTGCAAAATAATTATATTTTTTTCCTTTTTCCTTCTCCTCCTTCGAGGAATAACAGGAGAGGCTGTGAATATGCAACCAAATAATTGGGTAAATTTCAAGAATTTGAATTAAATTTTTAACTGATACATAATGATTTTATACTTTCAGTATGATGTCATTATGGCTACTGAACATCGAGATAATTTTTGTTTCAATTATCTAAGAAAACAAAAGGATATAATTGATGAAATGAAAGATAAAATCAATAAACTTGAAAAAGACTTGGCGATTGGCGAAGTGCAAAAAAAGGATTGGGAGAAACAGTTAGAAAATAATGATAATTTCATTAAAATGCAAGAGGAGCTAATCAAAAATTTAAAACTTCAACAAAATTTGGAAAACAATTATCGCCTACCTGATGGTATTTATAGCACTCAGAAAATACAAATTCCAGGACAAGAGCCATTCGATGTGCCTTATTTTTCGCAATCTTTTGGGTGGACTGTTATTCAAAGACGGATAGATGGAAGTGTGGACTTTAATAGAAATTGGGAGGAATATAAAACCGGATTTGGTGATATAAATAAAGAGTTTTTCATTGGCCTTGAGAAACTTTATCTACTGACAAGAAATGTCAAACATGAGTTATATATTCGACTTGGAGATGTCGATGGAGTTATTAGATATGCTATTTATGATGATTTCATAGTAGGAAGCGAAGAGGAAAATTATAGACTTAAATCAATTGGCAATTATAGAGGAACTGCTGGCGATTCCTTAAGTGTTCATCTTGGCTTAATGTTTAGTACTAAAGATCGGGATAATGATTTAGCGATGTTTAATTGTGCTGCACTTGCTGGTGGATGGTGGTTCAACCAATGTGGATATTGGTAAATATGAACTTTTGACAGTTTTACAAATTTATATAATAAAATTGATTTCCAGCCAACTAAATGGTAATTATAATAAAAACGGGATTAGTCTACAGCAAGACGGCATTACGTGGGGAACTTGGAAAAACTTGGACTATAAAATATCATTAACTTTTACTCAAATGATGATAAGGCCAGTTTTCCCATAAATGGAATTTTATTTCGAATAAGTTTGGAAAGATATAAAATAAAAAATACTCAACAAATCGAAAAACCCTTTGATTGACATGTGGAATATATTTTGGAATCAAGATAACCGATCCTATAAGTGATCTATAAGTGATCTATAAGTGATCCGTCAATCGAATGAATGCAATTAACAAATTAAATTTTTTAATGGAGTAAAACTTGGCAAATAAATATTAAACTATCTTTTAATGTAACTGATTTGATTTTGTTCATATTTGTCTTTAAGTTTTAAAACACCTCATTGAAGGTGGTTAAATATATAGCGATGATTTCAAAGAGAATTGAGATTCAATATGTTTTAAAGATTAACCACTTATTCATATTATTTGTGGGGAAAAAGATCTAAAGTAAATTGTTGGAGTTCCCAACAGATAATAAATGTATATTAAAATATATTTTTTTATTAAATTTCTTCAATTTAATAGCAAGAAAAGCATAATTAATATCTTTAATTTTTCAGCTGCATCATTTATGCCACAAATTTACATTGAAAACTGTGTGCAGTGAAGCGATTTATATGGTTAAACGACATCATCAATTAATTAACCAATAGCAACAACAAAAAACAAAAGCCATTTACTATATATGTATGTATATAGTTCTCTGCTCATTATGCCATATATATACATACTCGTATTGCAATTAATTAATGTTTGTCAAGCCACTTGCAACAAATCAACAGTTTGGCATGCACTGACAAATTTAGCCCACTAATAGACTCACCATTTGTCAGTTTATCTAAAATTGTAGTAGTAGACAAAATCCACAACAACAACAAAAAAAGTGCCAACAAATTAACATAACATTTACCGCAATTAATCAAAATAAAGTCTCCTTGGCCATGTCAATGAACCGCATGAACAGGCCAACTAACCCCCGTAATTTACGAGGTTAAGGTCTATCCTCTTCCACCCCCCCCCATTTCCCCTCCTACCGCCTATATTAAATGAAAGGTATGCTAACAACTCGACCCGACCCCAACAGCCATCTAAGAGTATGGCAGACAAATTATCGTTTTACCTGAATATCTTTGGTATCCCACAGTGAACTTGAATCTATCAAACCCAGGCTCGGGCCCTGATACTGAGTGGGGCGAATGGGTCAGGTTTTCGGCAAAGTGAAAATATCTGAAAGTGACAGGATGAGATAGAAGAGTGAGATGGAAGGAACGAAACATAGGAAATGTCAATGGAATGCCAACACACCTTGGTTCCATTAATAGTAAAAAAAAAAAAAAAAAATTTAAAATATATTATATAAAATTGTTTTTTTATGTAATTGGATAACATTTTTAATTTAAATTTTTGATAGAAATTTTTCTTAAAATTAATAACTTAAATTATTCAATTCATGCACATAATTAGTTAAAATTTGCAACCCCATTAAAAAAAAAAATGTGCCTCTTTTTAATGAAGTAGAAAAAAATAATTTTTTAATTTTAAGTGATAAAAAATGACACTTTTTTTAGTTATAATAATTTCATTTAAATTCTCCATTTTCACTTAAGTATATAATATAGACGTCAAAAAACACGAATTTACGGCAGTTTATCAGATTTTAATTATTTCTTAACTTAAATTTTCATGAGATATCATAATAAATGTTTATTTACATATTAAATAATTTTTCCAATATTAAGTTTTTAATAAATTTAAAAATATAAAATATAAAATAAAATAAATAAATTTTTGTATTGATTAATCAGCTTAAAGTAGGTTGATTCTAAAGCAAATCATAGATATAGAATCTAGTTTGGAATCACTGTGCTTACAAGCACACACACTTACATACATACAGACATATCTAAACACGACCTTTAATGTGACAGTGTGACCCTCTTCATGCTTGTTGATCGCACCCTTCGTGTCCTTAACCAACAGCTGTCTATTTAAAAATTGATTTGTTGTTATTTACATGCGACATTATTTATCTAAAATCTCTTTTTTCTCCCTCTTTCTCTCTTTTCCCTCTCTCTCTCTCTCTCTCTCTCCCTTCACCATTTTCATTTTTTTATTTTTGTTAGGCATTAACATTGTCGGCCAGATAATTGGGTTGCTCCTATAGTTGACTTGACTGTTCTTGTTGTTGTTGTTGTTGCTGTTGTTGTTGTTGTTATTGGTGTTGGTGTTGGTGCTGTCGAAAATCCAATTTGTAAGTGTCAGTGACAGTTTTAGGAGATGTTCCTTTTACCTTTTCCCCAAATTTTTTTTTTTTTTTTCAGTTTTTATTGACGTTTTCTCCATTGAACCGAAAATCACAGTTGATTTTGCATGCAACAAGTGAAATGTGTTGGTTGATGATGAGGGGAAAGGATGGGAAGTAGGAGGAAAAGAAGGTGCTGGTAGTCCGACCCTAGAGCATGACTTTTGTTTGTCCGGAACATAGATGTATTTATTTCTTTAAATGTGTCATAGAAGGGGTTTTTTTTATAAGGATTTTCGACTGAAACGTGTTGCGTATAATTGAAGGCATTCGTGTGGAAAAATCAATCAGAATTTATTTCCAATTTTTGACATTTAAATCGAATTCATTCAAAAATCCCAAGACTGGATAAATAATTTTAGTTAGGTAAGTAAAATTCTCAAGTGTAAATGATGAATTGCAACTAATTTGTTGGTATTTAATACATATATACATATTTTCCTTCTGCTTAGTGTGCAACATCTGTTGGCTGAAGTAATTGCTTCGTTAATGCCTCAAGTTGAGAAGAAAGAGAAGGTTGTACCTGGAAGGACACTTTAATTCTAACTCTGACACTCATTAGGATCCGGTACCACAGAACCTTTTGGTAGCTTAGGCTAGTTGTTGTTGTTGTAGCCAGTGCCTGACCAGCATGCAATCCTTTTATCCTTTTCAAGAGCTGTGTGTGTGTGTGTGAACATTTTGTTGCTGCTCATGAGCGTGTTAAATGCAAATGTCGTGGACCATCATTGCAACAAAATGGAAAATGTTTATAAATTATGCAAGGTGCTAGTTTTGTTTCTTTTCCCTTTTTTGGGTTTTTGTTTTTTGTTTTTTTTTTCGGACAGAGCCAGCTGTTGTCATCCTTTCGAAAATGGAAACATTCTTGATATGAAGGACCAGAAGGACGAACAGGAGAATGAAGTGTGCTTAGTTGGTTACCCTCTCTTCTAATGGCTGCAAGAACATTGACTTTTGTTTGTGTTGTTTTTTGTGGTCTCTCACCGCAAATATAGTCACTAGACATTATATAGTCCAGAGTGTGAGATTATGGTCATTGTTGTAAGGACTGGAAAGAAAAAGACGGATATAAACTGTGAGTTTAATTTTTCATGGTAAAAGTGATTATTCTTGAGAATGAAGTGACTGCGTTTTGAGACTAATGTTTATACTTTTGTAGAAGTTCTCATCAAGATATGATTACTCGACAACTTAAAGAAAAGCATTAACTATTGAGTAAATGTAAGAGTTAAGGTTTAAAGCCATGATTTGATAAACATTTTCTTAATCAAATCTTATTAAATCCACAAACTAGGGTAGTATAATTAGTATAATAATTTGTTTTTTTCGACTTAATAAATTGGCAAATACCTATATTCGATTTTACCTTATTCTGTGAAATAATTCTCAAACAATTTGAATTGACTTTGCAGCAAATATTCTTAGATAAATAGGAAGATACGATTATATAACATCTTAGGATCATATTGCGATTGATTGACAATTGAACATATTTTAGTTATCCAGCTTTTATTAATATAAAATCACAATTTTAATTTAGAAATTGAAAGAATTTTCTTAGAAAAAAATTTTGTTAACTAAACGATTTGAATTTCATTTCTTCCGCTTAAATTCACACTTTCGACGCCTTTCTTCGCTTGAAGGTGGCTTGACGGGTATGCGGGGTGGTGGATGGGGGATGGTGGGAATTGTTTCTTGACTGCATTTAAATTAATGCAAATGCAAAATGATAGGATGCAAGTGCAGCTGCCGTCTGCAGGCTGTATTCAAAATGTATGCAATGACAATTAGCGTGATTTTCCGCAGAGTCAGAGTGGTGATGGTGATGGAAACCAAGGGCCATGCGGCGTATGCGCAATTTGCAAACGACATGCAACAAAACCAAAAAGAAAGCAAAATAAAACAACAACAAATGCAACGACATCAACTAAAACAAAAACAAATCGTCAACTGTCGCCGGCCTGTCCACATTTTGTATGCGAAGCCAAAGAAAACACAACATGATAAATTTTGTACTTTTAGTCAATAAGTCGACTTTTAGATGCCCTTTAGCAGTGAAGGATTTTGTTAAATATTGCATAGAAGTAAACTTTAAGGGTAATCTATTATTTTATTCTCACTGAAATATCAATTCTCATGCACTTACATCTTATTGCACATTGAAAACTAATTAGTTTAATATTTTTGGGAAATTAACTTTTTAATATCCATCAAGATATAATGAAGAAACGGTAGATCTTTCTATTGCTATATTATACCATTTCATTTTGGGAATGCAGGGTATACAATTGCACGAATTCAATTTGTCTCTTGAGGTCGGCAGGAAGCAAAATTGATGGCTTGGGTTGGAGGGGCGCCGGTGGGGCTCCACCTTTGACAAGTCGGTAGCGCACTCACGTAAAAAGAACGCGAGCGTGTAAAGCACGAATCCGGATCCTGGTTCAGGTCCTTTTGTTATTGTCCCACAACACGTGTGCGTGCAATTTGCAGCATATGATGGACAACTTTTTTGCCTTTACAAACTTAAATCTTTAAACATTTTGTTAAATAAAATGCAAATTTAATCTAATGCACTTATTAAAATCAAAGTTGTGAGTAACCTCAACGATGTCCAGAAAAACCAGAAACTTAAAAGATTTCATCGATTTGGTTTAAGGACACTAATTTTAAGGATTTAGTTTAAAGAACAGGGTATCAAATAGCGTCATTTTAATAGCAAACATATTCGTTCAGTTATCTGCTGCATCTGTCAGTGTCGGTTACAAGGCGAAATAGCAGCAAAGTTGCCTCCATGTTCGACTCACTAAAAAACGAAAAGCAAAAAAATAAAAAAAAAAACAAACAGCACAATTTTAATACTCTTACCAATTTAAAATATTGACAGCTTGATTTGGGTAATATATCTCTGAAAATACATACTTTTAAATATTTCTTTTGTTCTTAATATTTGTACTGATATGATATCTTATGCTGGAAAACACTAAAATGATATAGATCATTAAAAAAAATATAGTTTTAATATTTACTAAAGGTTGCATTATACATTATTGTTTGGCATTTTGAAAAAAAGTCTTGAAGACACTTCTAGAATGTATATATACTTATTCTTAAACAGCTTTCATTCATTTTCAATCAGTTTTTGTTTTAAATGTAAAGTAAATAATATATAAAATTAACATATTTTTGAATCGTCTGGAAGTGTATAGAAAATTGTAACTAAAGCAGGTCGTTGGTTAAACTTTTCATGGCTAAACATTTATACGCACGATTTGACAAGTCAAGATTGCTGTTGGCTAGATGGCAATAGGGCGGATTCGTTGCTTGGTTTTAAACCAACTAGTAGTAGCCAAATGTGGGTGTTACCCTTTCCTTTCAAATGGCATGCGGGCTTACAAAAGACTGCGCCAAAAACGGAAGTTAGGTTACCTTTTATGTTATACGTGTTCGTATTTGTCTATGTGTGTTTGTTAGTATAACTATGTGTGGATAGATAAGTGTGCGTATGCATGTGTTTGTGTGTGTGTGTGTGTGTAATGAGTGTGAAAAGTTCATTAAAGTTGCACGTGCGAAATTATATGAAATTTTAAGTGCATGACTTGGCTATACGGCTACACGGGCAGGAAAAGCTAGTTGTTTACAGTTAATTGACATGGCTCATAAAAGTCATTACTTACTTGAATTACCGAATCATTATTTAATTGAATTAGTGTTCTTACCAAAAATTCATAAAGAATTTGATGAATAGAAATGAAATTTTAGTTCTCAAAATTTCATTTTATTTTCACAAACAATTTATTTAAGTAGGAAAATATTTTTTATTTTTAAATACAACTCAATCTAGATACTTGTATAAAAATTCAAAGAATTGTTTTTGAGTCACTTAGACCTCAATTCACCTATATACAAGTTGCATCTTTTGGTAATGCGCCTATCATTTCGTTAGAGTTTTTGGCCAGTAAACAAATAATTTTAGACATAAGTAAAGGTTAAAGATTTCATCTAGGGAGATTTCATATTTATTTCAATTTGAATGCTTATGATTCCATGGATGACAATACTTTGGTATTAACTATATTTTTAAAAGATTATTAGTTTGTTTTCTATAAAGAGTATAAAAATTTAAGTTAGATATATGAAGTAAATTCTTTACATATATTTAGTTATTTGAAAATACATTTTGGTTTATTTCCGGAGAGCACATACGATTCTGTATATTAGAAAGATATATAATTTTAGTTAGTTTGCTGTTTCGCTACTTTGCCATTGGAATGATAATAGCTAAGAATATTCAGTTTTTTTTTTTTTTATATATATTGTAAAAGAATTAAAGGATATTATAATTGATTTAATCAAAAATAAATTATCTTAAATATTTACACAGATAAACAATTTGCTAATGTAAATTTGTACAAATTTCCATGAGCATACTACATATATTTAATATGTATAATTAGCTAATAAACTACTACGAACAGTTTATCTGTAATTAGCCAAATTTACAAATCGCTGTCTAATTGGTATTTCCTATAACTCAGATACTGGGCATATCTTCCAAGTGCCATTTAAATGTAGCATTGTCCTTATAATCATCGGGAACATGCGAAGCGTAAAGAATTCCAACGTTTCCTTATTTGCTGACATTTCTCTAGCTTCAATTACTTTGTCATACTGTTGGCCTTGATTAAAATTAAGCTTTGTGTTTAGTTAAAACCAATATATATTTAATACAAGCATTCTATTCTCTCAAAGTTTTGTTATTGCAACAATTTCTTTATCTTTTCAGTATCTACGTAACCAAATATCCTTTCAATTGATTATTAAATTCCCTGTAGGAGATATCAAGAGATAAACATTCTGTTAGTCAACATTCTAAAGCTTTTATTAACAATGGTCCAGACATGTGTAACCCTGCATGTATATGTATATTGTAGTATTAACTAATTATGAAATTTATAATTAGGGCAAATGTATCACTTCAGCCGATAGGTGGCAGTAGTGTGTTGATTTGAAGCCCACAGGACATCAAGCCAATGCCCATGTTCAATTGGAATTGTTGACAAATTGCATAAATTTTAATGCGATGGATTCTCAAGTTAGATCCATTTTCAATATGGACGCAAATAGACTCTGTCTTGACATTTTTATCACCTGCCCCCGGTCCCACATCCCCTTTCAGTTTATAGAAAGAGGTGTATTCTTAGTTGAAGTTTGCTCGAGCTTGAAATATTTTATTGCCAATATAAATCTTGTTTATGTTGTTGCAAAAACAAAAAAAAAAAAAGATGAAATGGGGAAAAAAAGAAAAATGGTGTAAAATCCAGAGTCAGACCGTAACGATGCCAGTCAAAGTTTCTATTGCTATTCACATGGAGCTAAGACAGACTTCCAAACAATGACTCACTCCGTCGATGCTTTTATCGGCAGCGAAAACCTCAATTCTCCAACCAAAAACCAAACCAAAAAAAGAAAAAAAAAATGAAAAAATAAATTCGATTTAACTTAATCGAATCTGAGTGTGATTCAATTCTCCAATATGTCGCCAATGTCAAATGCCAGACAAAGACAAAGCAGGCTGGTGGCATGAAGACAGTCAGAAGAATCGGCAATAAAAATGTTGATAACAATTGAAAAATGGTAAAGTAAATGTGAAAATCGTGTTTTAAATGTTTTATCAACGTCAAATGTCCCGGCCAGCTCGCTAAGCCCAAAATCTGTCTCTCCCCCCTCGCTCACGCTCTCTATCTCTTCTCTTGGTGTCTTGCTCAAGGACTTTTCATATCGAAAAGTGAAAAACTGTTTGACACTTTGGCATTTATCAAGCAGAGAAAGGAAATTTGTAAATTATTTGTTGCTATTTCCAAACTAATTGAAATACATGCAGGAAAAAAAATTCAAAATGTCAGGGCTGTTAAAAGTTAGCTTCAAGTAGTTTAAGTCGCACTCTCCTCTTAAAATAGTCGTAAAACTGTGAAGATATATCAAATTTTATTTTTAGCTTGGTAAACTTTTAACAAACAATCAATTTATGCAACCAATCAGACATAAAAAGAGTGTAATTGATATCCAGCAACAAACTTGTCACAACAAGGACAACATCTGCAAACTCACAACCACCCACTTAAAACACACAACTAAGTAAACAGACTCTAGGCAAAGGGTCGACCATTCACAGCTCGTACATGTGATTCTAATTACAGTTAGAACGACTATCAAAGAAACTCAAAAGAAGGTGCAAATACTAAAAGTGAAACTGTTTAAGCTAGAAACTCAGTAACATTTCCAGTAGCTGTTATGTGTAAAGTAAAGTAGGCAAAGTTTTCCAATTTCACCAATGTACCGGAACTTAGATGAAACCTACGACAATTTATTTTCAATTTGTCAACTTATTCTACTAAACCGATTTTCTATATCTACCTTTCTTTCTATGTTCTGCAATTAACAGCTATTCGTGAAATTTCTCAGCTATTTCTTTCATTTTAAGCTTTTTATAATTCAATATAATTTTAATTAATTTTAGTGAATCAGTTAATTTCAATTAAATTTTAAGTAAGCCATTATAAATTTTTTAAATTAATTTTATTTTTTTACCCTGTACCCATAGGGTGAAAGGGTATACTAAAGTCGCCCAAATGTAGAAGGAAAGGTAGAAGGAAACATTTTCGACATCATAAAGTATATATTTTCTTGATCAGCTTCAAGTCGAGTCGATATAGTCATGCCCGTCTGTTCGTCCGTATGAACAACTAGATCTCAAAGACTATAGAAAATAGAGCCACCAAATCACCATCCTAGTGTCAATGCAGATCGCATTTGTCCTTTTTGCTGCTCTTAATTATATGGCCAATATGTACCAGGTTAGTTGAAACGTGTACTGAAATGCCAAGTGCGGATAGGATACCCATGCTGCTCTTTCTTTTGTAAGCAGTGTAAGTTTCTTCAAGCAGTATAATATACATATTAATTTTGATAATTCATTTTCTCCTTAATATAGACTATTTCCAATGCTACACTGTGGCCTATTTTTAAGATATGTTGATATATATATATATATATATATAAAATCTGATCATTACTCATCAACTTTGATCGACCCGTTTTTGAGCTTGTCAAATATCTGTATCCATACATAAAAAAGCTCCTCCAAAGCTTCAAATGATGGATAGTTCAATGATCGGTGTGGGAAACTTTTAGTTAATGACGTCTTAATGTTAGTTAACATTAACAGAGGCCTAACAGATACACAAAAATCAAGTTTTCAAAATACTTTAAAAAAAAAACAAAGTTTATAAAAACGAGTTCCAAATTATAATTAGTTAATGTAAAAGTTTTCTATTTTATTTATTTATTTTTATTGAGGAATGAAATATACCTTGAACTTAAATAAAATCAAAACAAATATGGAATAGTATAAAATAGATAATATTAGAAGAGAAAAGTATTATTAATTATAAGCTCTAAGTAGAAAATAAGCAGATTGACCAATGTTATAAAAACGCAAGAATAGGAGAAATACTTCACAAAAACTCAAATCTTATCGTGTCATTCAATGCTTGGAAACAAAACAAAATTCTAATGATAAGTGATAAGAAAAGATCAACAAATATTACCCATGTTCTAGGGAATGTTACCTCAGAATAAAAAAGTTCTATAGACACTCAAATTGTAATCTTTGAATTTTCTAATGGAACTTAATGCAATCGATTGATTGTTTACTTTGTGACGATGTTTCAAAGCTCCTTTACATTAATATAATTAACCGGGGTATAGAGGTATACATTTATATATCAGTATATAGGTATATGCATATCTACGTCTATTTATACACATGTTTGGCAAGCTTTTGGAAAGCTTAACAAACTTTGAATGTTAAATAAATGAATTATAAACAATTGCCCAGCAGTATAACTTTGGAACTATGACAGAAATGTTGAAAATAACTCGTTTTCTCTCCATACTAAAGACACAAAAGGCGACACCAGCCCTATGCTGTCAGCCATTAGTAGGTGGATTTCATGGAGGAGTATGTGATCCAAAATTTATCCAATTCTCAACTATTTCAGCGTTGGCAAACGAAGGCAGCAGCATCAACGTCCAGGGATGATGAGGAGTGGCAAGAGGCACGCCCATTTAAAGAAATTCCCTATGTTAAGTCAGTTGATCTTTTCCGAAAAATGCTTTTACCTGGTGGCAAATATAAAAACAAAGATATCATACAAATGATAATGGCCATGCGTGAAGATTATGGAGACATATTTTTAATGCCATCATTGTTCGGGAGACGTCCAATACTGACCACACACAATCCCAAAGACTTTGAGGTTGTCTTTCGAAATGAGGGCATTTGGCCGAATCGTGCCGGCAATGAAACTCTACGCTATCATCGTGAACATTATAGTAAGGACTTTTTCCAAGGCATGGAAGGTCTCATACCAACGCAGGGCAAAACCTGGGGCGACTTTCGGTCCATCGTGAATCCGGTGCTAATGCAACCAAAAGTTGTTAGATTATACTATAAAAAGATGTCTTTGGTTAATCAAGAGTTTGTGGATAGGTAAGTTGTAGATTATGACTTTAAGCTAATGATTCCTCATACTTTTGCGCTTAACTATTGAAGGATTAAGGCCACACGCAATGCAAAAACTCTTGAGGCACCCGATGATTTCTTAGATTATATTAATCGATGGACCCTGGAGTCTGTATCTGTAGTGGCTTTGGATAAACAACTCGGTTTGTTGAGGGAGTCATACAAAAATGAGCAGGCAATGTTGCTCTTTAAAAGTCTCGATGATTTCTTTGATCTATCAGCCGATTTTGAGATGAAACCTTCACTCTGGCGTTATATAAGTACGCCCAAATTAAAGCAATTAATGAAAGCCTTTGATAACATTCAAGAGACAACATTGGCATTTGTGGAAGAGGCAGTAAACCGATTGGAAGAGGAGGCTAAACAAGGTGTAGTACGATCAGAGAGTGAACATAGTGTTTTGGAAAAGCTATTAAAGATCAATAGAAAAGTAGCCACCATAATGGCTATGGATATGCTCATGGCTGGTGTGGATACCGTAAGTTTTTGACAAGTAAATCTTAAGAAACTGAACTCATCAAAATTTTATGTTTTTAGACCTCCAGCACATTTACAGCTGCCCTGTTGACCCTTGCCAAAAATCCAGAGAAACAGGAAATATTACGCGAAGAGGTTAGAAAAATCTTGCCCAACAAGGATTCCGAATTCACAGAGGCATCAATGAAGAATGTTCCTTATTTGCGGGCCTGCATCAAGGAATCGCAACGTATTTATCCATTGATTGTTGGCAATAATCGTGTTACTGCAAAAGATTGTGTACTTAGTGGATATAGAGTGCCAGCTGATATATTGATTAGTATGATTCCTTTAGCCCATCTGAAGAGTGATCAATACTTTCCACGAGCATCAGAATTTTTACCAGAACGTTGGCTTCGTAGTACCGATGCAGAGGCTAAATGCCCATCAAATAATCTAAAACTGACAAATCCATTTGTTTTCTTACCATTCGGTTTTGGTCCTCGCATGTGTGTGGGTAAACGTATTGTCGATATGGAATTAGAATTGGGAATAGCTCGTTTGATCCGCAATTTCAAAGTAGAATTTAATTATTCTACTGATAATGCCTTCCGTGCTTCTCTCATTAATGTTCCCAATATTCCGCTAAAGTTTAAATTTATCGATTTATCCGATTAAAATGGGGAAACAACGACTTATTGTTCTATTCTCTGATAATTTGTTGTGATAAGTACTGTAATTATCTGAAAAAATATATAAGCTAACTGAAATTATCATTAAAAGTCACTTGACGATATATTTTTATTTGCCGTACCTATTGAAAAATCGTCGAAAGCTTTCACTAATTTGTTGTGGGTTCACGCAATTAATTGATAGACACGAAAGCTCCACAAAAATTTAGAAGGGCAAATTCGTTATAGATAGTTTTTTTGACGATTGAGGCATAATACAAATAAACTTGCAACGGAAAAATATCAACCAAAATATACTTAAAAGTTTAGCAAAAAAAACAAAACTATTCATGAAAATATACTGCCAACACAAATCTTTTACTTTTTGAGGAGCTTTGTTAAAAAAAATAATTACCTTATTTGATTTGGATGAAGTAATCAAAACGATTAAAGTCTGTCTAGAAAATATCTAAATGTTGCCTGAAGTATAACCCAAGAAATAATTAACTACCAGAAGGCAGTGTAGTAATTTTATTCAAAAAGATGAATAATTAATCTTGCCTTTAAAATTTGTATTTAAACTTTCAAAAATAATATGCAGAAGTTTTTGTTGGCTTTGCTTGATTTTGATATCAAAAAAAATTAAGTCTTTTATTGATTTATTTCAGTTGTAACTCAAGACGTAAGCTTGATTTTGGATTAACTTTAATAAAGTTAGTCAGTTAGTCTAAAATTTCAAAGCTCTTATTGTTATGTATGGATGTATATGTAAAGTTTGTCAAGAATTTCATTAAATTTTGTTGCACTCCTTTGAACAAAGTAGATTAGATTAATTGTTAAAAGATCAAAATATATATTTCCTGGGCAACAATGAACGGATTTATATTAATATAAGTACTTGATGTCAGAAATCTAATATGAACTTTATCTTTAGACTCCTTAACCTGCCCACTCTTATGGAACAAGATGCTCTCCATGATGGGGCATGTTTTAAGTCTTTTGTTATTGCTATCAAGCAAATAGGCTGACTTACAACCTCCGCCTTTGTGTTGTCTGCTCCATGTACAAACAATTTAATGCCTCGGATAACAAGGAAAGGCACATACATAAGATACGATACATACATATGTATAAAAGCAAATACAAGCAAATATACATACATATAAATATATATATATATGTGTGTGAAGGAGTAGGACACGCGCCAAGTCACATGCCTTAAGCATCGGCCAAGCACATGTTCCAGGGAATAACCACCTTCACGTGCACTTTTCCTATACGAATCAGTGTGTTAGTCTGTCCTGTAAATGCAATTTCTGTCATTTTTAATGGTTTTATAAATTGCACACAAGTCCGGGGTCACTACTACTAACATATATATATACATACATATACACTAACCCCTTTATATATATATAACTAGATAGATAGAAGGAAAGAGTGAATGAAGTAGCTATGGCCACTTCTTGACTGTGTTATCATTTGCTCCATTGCTCTTAACTCTTTGGTAAGACATTAGTCCAAGGCATTAAGTTTGTTTGCTCTTTATATGATTGGATGGGTCTTTTAATACTCTCTTTGACAACGACAAGGATGACTATGATGCTCCTGTTTCAAAGTAAATATGTTCAGATGATGGCCAATAATGGCAATTACAGTATCGTTTCACATTTAATTCTGATTAGGCCAATAACTGCTGAGACATCATATGGACTGAGTCATGGCAAGGAGGATAGTTGGGGTAGGGGGAAATGATTATCTCATTATTAATTAATTCATTGAATTATGGATAAATTGATTGAATATTTTCTGTGGTAATTACATGACAAAGCCAGGCCGTCAAGTGTTCATCTTCCCAGACAACATCAATGTCTCGGTTAAACATAAGTAATTTGCTTTAAATTACAATTTTGCTTAATGCAAAATTGCAAATTGCATTTATGTATTTAATTTCCGCTCAAATTTATATTAAAGTCCTGCAAGCAGGAGATGAGAGTGCAATAAGAAGAAAAACTTTATTACATTTCTGATTAGGGGACTTGAAAAATGCTTTAAATTTATACATATATCCATATATATATATTTTACTTAAATTCGTTGATGCAAATTTAAGTGGCTAAAACGACTAAACAAGTTTTAATTTAATATTACAAAAGATACAGCTATGCAATATCTGAAATAGCATTCAGTTGTAAAATTGTTTTATCTCTATATAAACTAAATATATAGTATTTTCATGTCGATATCAAACATCAAAATTCTCTATAAAAATAGATTTGAATAAAGAAAGATGAGAAATATAACTTGAGAATTGTGTGACATCGAAATACATTTGGCTAGAAAACTTACTTAACGATATTAAGATCTGGAAAACTAGTTATTTATCCATTTTTTGCAAATTAATTTTAAGTAACCAATCAAATGTTCTAAAAAATTTTATCAAACTTCTTTTTGTTCTTCACATTTTAAAAGTTATTAACTAGAGTTTGAGTCAAAAAGCTAACTTTGGACCCGATCTAAGTAACTTGCAATTTTCAAAAATTTGGACAATACTTTCTTCAAATGGACTACAAAACTTTTTGACTTAGAACCTAGAACCTAAGGAACTTAGGAACCTAAAGGACATCAAACAAATTCTTTGGTCTTCGCATAACTCCAACTTAGTCTATTTTAGTTGATTTTGGAAAAGCAATATATTTAAGCTTATTGAAATCATATCACTTCAATTACTATTAAGATATAGAAACATACATTTTGACCCGGTATTTCCAATTTTAAATTTAGTTTTTGTTAAAATTTAACTGAAAATTTTTGAAAATTGATGGATGACTAAGAAGATAAGGACCATTGGACAAATCTTTTAATGGAGATTGAACTTCAAAAGGTTGTGACTCTGTATTCTTATTTACTTTTATTTTATTTATTGGAACTGAAATTTAGAAAACAAATTATTTACCCCATGTTTGATATTTTTAATGATATTTGCTGTCACACGCATGTTTTGAAATGACTAACTAAAAAAAAAGTAAGGAGTTAGGACTGATTTTTCCAATACAAATGATGGTATGTTCATGATTGCTGATATATTATTATCATATAACTAAAACTGATTACAATTCTATCTTCGCAATTTTGATATTTTGAAAAGTAGAGATTAGTTCAACATATATTTGATTATCTCATTTATTACGCATGCTCACCACACATTTTGCCTCTCCAAAGTTGGAAGCTCTATGCTGAACGGAGAGAGGGGTGGGGAAGGAGGGAAAACCCCAAAAATGGAAAGCTCAAAGTATTCAATTGTAAAACAGTCTAGGCAAGGGCAAGGTAAACTACGACGACGACAACAACAACAACAACAACAATAACAACAGCACGATAGCAACAATACCAAAATGGAACCTACATCAACAGTAAAATGGTTAAAATTGCCATCACAAATTTTTGCCGGCTTTAAAACTATTTAACAAATATTAAATGCAATGTGAAAAGTTTAATTGAAAACGCTTTAGCATTTTTTAGCCAGCAGCCAGTAATAGAAAGTCGAGAGACAAACAGTTAGTAAAATTCTCCTAGTTGGTAAAGTCCTATCGGACTCTGGCTGGTTGGCCCGGTTGGTTGGATTGGTTGAGTTGCCTCTGGGACATGAACGGTTTCTGGCTCTCTGACTCGTTTCTGGTCTCGGTTGGCGTTAAATGCGCGCAATTGAAGGCAATTGAGCGATTTGATGGTGCTGGCGGTGGTAGTGGCGGCGTCTCTGAAAGCGAGGCGTTACATTTGCATAAATGTATTTAATATTCAAATTAGTTTCCCAGGCATTTCAGTCATGCATTTATGTATGTATGTATGTAAGTATGTATGAGTTTTGAGTGGGTAGAAGTTATCTCCTCCTCCTCCTACTATGTATTTCATCTTGTGGAAAAACGGACTTGGAGACTCCCAGTGGCATAATAAGCGAAGGCGAATCATTTTGCCTGGAATGGATTGCCTGCAGTTATTCTTTCAAAATGATAATCCCACATCGAGGCCCAAATAAAATGAAGTAAATTGCCTTTGACATGAAGTGGTAAAAACAGTATTAACCAAAAAATTTTAGCAAACGGAGAATGCTTAATGTGGCAACCAATTTGGGTTAAGATAAAGTTTTTGAAGAAAATTCGAATTGACATGGCTAACAAATATAAATAGTGAATATTACTCCCTAATGAAGTGTTAAGCGTAATGAATTTTGTATGAGAAACTTTTATAAGATATAAAAAAGAAGAAAGAATTTCGGACATTTAACAACTGACCTTTATTTGAAAGTATTATTACACTATGTATAAATCACTATTGAAACCAATAATGATGAGAAATTTTCTTTGATTGTAGATATTTCATATATAGTATATATGCGATATAGCATTATGTAGACCTTATTTAAAATACTCATTATGTATACATATCTTGCACTTATCATACAAGTTTCAGTTGTTCTAGATATCAGCATATTCATTTATGTTAAACATATAAAAATAAACCTGAATTAAGATTTGAATTTTAAAAATATTGTATTTAAATCTCATTATTTTAATGTGAGATAACTATCAATTACTGAGATTTCATTATACTGGTAGCTAAGCAATAGAAAAGGGACCCTCCCCCGTCCAATAAATATTACGTATACGTAGGGAAATTTATGCACAGTTGGCTTATTCTCACCTGACGACAAACGGACATTGGGACATCATTTCTGGCCCCGGCTGTTGTTGACAACTTTTGGCGACAGTTTCTTCAGTTCTTTTCCGTTGAGACTTTTTGCCGTTTCATTTCAAGTATTCATTTTTTTTATTATTATTTTTTTCTTTTTGGAACATACATATACACCCTGTGTGTGTAGGCAGCATTGCGCTTAGCATTTCCATTTTAAGTATTTTTATAGCTAATGGCCCTTTTAGCTTAATATAAACACACACAAGTGACGCCTTCGGGCACACATACACTCACACACGCACACGCACAAGCAAAGGACATATCGAGGAGAAATTTTAAAAATTTTTATGTGTTTTTATAACGATTTTTATACTCACTTGCTGATGTTGCTTGATGTTCCTACTGCTGCGGCTGTTGATTTTTGAGGCCTGAAAGAGAAGGCCAAAACAAGTGGCAGAAGAGCGGATGGCGACCGGGACCAGGGTCGGGGCCGGAGCCGGAGCCGAAGCCGTTTCCTGTGCCAGCCGTTACCTGTTATCAATTGATTTTATTTTTATTTTTTTCGTCAATGGAAATAAAAATTGTGCATGAGAAACAGAGAGAGAGAGGGGGGGGAGAGATATATGACGCATTGAAATAATGTTTAAAAGAATAAAATTTAAATTTCAGTTTCAAATTCTTCATACAACCCCCCTCGTTCAGGGCAGTAAAATTGGCAAATGTGCGAAAAGTTCATGCAGTTCAAAAACAGAAGACAGCAGTGAGAATGAGAAAGAGACATTCCGGCAGTCCTTTGGACTGAAGTGCACATGTTGATTGACATGCTGGCAGTGGTAGAGATGCTTTTTGGCCCTTTGGCCCCAGTACAACACTGCGTATACATTATCTATGCTTTGTCATGCACATAACAAACACACACACACACACACACACGCACACACAGATGGACATACAATGTTTCTCTCCTCATCTCTCTCTCTCTCTCTCTCGCTCTTTATCTTTCTTTCTCTGTGTGAGTGCCGAAAATGGTTATTGTTATATTTATACCAAACTTTTACAGGATGTGTCCTGGCAGCTGCTGGAAACACATTTTTGACATTAGACACCAAAAAATTTTGTATGCTTTTTGTGTCAAGAGTTCGATTTGATTGGCTAAAGTTGTTCGGTTAAACTGTTTAAGAGCCAATTAAGGTTACATTTAAGTAATCAGTGAAGGGTTTTTTCCAACAAAATTACAAAGAAAATTAGAAAGATGGACTACATGGGCTAATGGGCAAATTGTCTCTTTGACAACTATCAAACACATAATAAAATCTAAAATAAATGTTCATATAGTAAACAATAAGTTTACGATACACACACAGCGGCATCTGTAGCATATAGTAGAGCGATTCTGTTAAAACTCAACAGAGTTCTTTCCATACATAAATTCGTGAGTGATTTGTTCCTATTGGAGCAATATGATATAGACGTCCGATCGAGATGATTCCGAAAAAGACCGCAAATAGAGGGATTGCGAAAATTGTCAGCTCTGTAGCCTTAAAGATCTCGGAGGACGGACAGGACAGGAATAGGATTAGATCAACTCGGTTATTGATGCTGATCATGAACATTTATACTTTATAAAGTCGGAGATGCTTCCACCTATGCATTGCAAATTTTTCTCCAATTAATATACCCTCAAGAATGTTATAAAAACATTATCATAAAAAAAAAGAAATAGTGCAATTTAATAACAAGTCTGATTGTGAAATATTTTATATTTATCTTAATTTACTGTAGATAATTTAAATTGAACGTTTAAATCTTATTAAACAGTTCGATAAAAAATGATTATACATATCTGCATTGTAATTTATGACTTGAATATTTTACTCCAAACAGAAATTCATAGACCATAAAAGTTGACTCTGATTTTACTTTCAGTTGCAGCATTCCATTAAAGTTAACTTCCGTTCTATTTTTTTACATAATTTTTTAACTACTAAATTCACTTCCTACTATTTACTTCACATTTCTTTTATAACCGTTCAGTATATTTTTTTTGCATATTTTTCCAATTTTTCTCGCCGATAAAAGCTGCAATTTAGTTTTTTCTTTTTTTTTCCCCCCTTTATGCCAACGAATTGATTTAATGACTTAAACGGTTTTAGTTTAAATTATTTAATTGTGTAAATGTTGCTTACGTTGCTGGTTGTTAATTGAATTAAATTATTTAGTGGTTGGTTAGTTTGCACCATTTTCTATTTTCCCTTTTATCCGCTGTGTGTGAGTGAAATGAAAATGCAAATTGCTGGTAAAATTCGGGTAAGAGATAAATGCATTACTGTTTTTTTCAATAGAGTGCCACTTTTTAAAATAAAAAAAAATCTTTTATCCTTGAATAGCAAAGCATAGAACAGAAGTACGAACCGTAAAGTGGAAAAAATTTAAAAATTAATATTTATTTATTTAGAGTTGAAAATGTTGGGTTATTTTCTATCATTTTAAAGGGAGTCACGGCAAAAATGTAAACAAATCTAATAGTTTTAATACCCATATAAATTTTAAAACCTATATACAGATAGATAAATGAACAAACTGATAAATTGAAAGATAATTTAAATTATCGCTGCTGCTTTTAATTTAAATAATGTAACTTAATTTAAATCATTTATATCTACGTATTGGACAGACATTTATTTTAAGAATTACTGCGTTTTATATTTAATGATTGAAATAGAAATGGGAAGTTCATCCAATTATATTCCTGATTAATGCTGGGTATCTACTATATTTATATTTTCTGTTTAATATCTCTAATTTGCATTAAATTATTAATTCTTTTTCAAATTATGCTAATGGATAAACAATAAGACAATTGTTGCTTTGACAAATAAAAGCCACAAAAGAAATACTAATAAATTTATTTATGCCCAAAAAGTTGCTATCTTAACTCTAATACCCTCTTCACAATTTGCGTCACCACCCCGCACCCGGCCATTCAGTCATCTCGAAGCGCGTGTGGTGAAAATCTTTAGTCGCACACGTAAATTGCCACACATAATTATGTAAACGAGTTTTCCTTTGCCTGATTAGTGTTGATGCTGCCGTTGGAAACGGGGTTAGAATGGGGGGAAGTGAGGGGAATGGTAAAAGGCAGACACATTTTAATTACCAAGAAAATGTAAATTAACCAAAGAAGACAACAAACAGATGACATTGAGAGGAACAGAGACAGAGGAAGTCAACCACCAGGAAAAAGGCCATAAAAACCCATACTCATACGCACATGAGAAAAGTTTTGGCTTCGTCTGCTTGTCGGTGATAACTTTTCCACCAACAACAACAGTTGGCCAGCTCCACCAACCCAAGGAAAATAAAAATAAAAAAAAAACCAGCGACATTTGTGATAATAAAAATGAAATTTAAAGCATATTAAACGATGTATGAGCACGGCCGAAAACAGGGCCAAAATGCTTCTGTTGACTGTCGTTGTTGTTGTTGTTGTTGTTGTTGTTGTTGTTGTTCCTACTGGTGTGATAATTATGACAAACAGACACATGAGCTGAGACAATCTGACAGGCGATTGCCTTTTCACGCCTCATTAGAAGAACTTTGACATTATTCAATGTACGGGCATTACACATATATACAAAATGTTTCTTTTTTATGAGTATTATTTTAATTAGTTGACATTTGATTAACCTTTTAAATACTTTTTGTACATTTCCGCTATACATTAAATAAAAAGTGGTATATATATGTATACTACAAGTTTTTTATTTAACAATAACTTTACACTTTGCAATACTGCTTACTATAAAATTGTATTAACAATTTTTTTTATATCACATTATTTTTAACACTTCACAAAAAAAACAGCTTTTTATATTGTAAGTAAAATACTTTAATACTGACAAAAAATGCTTTTTGTTTTATTATAATATATCTTTAAATACAATAAACTTAAAAACATAGGCTAAAAATAAACGTACCCAGCAAAAAATCATATAGCTAAATCCTTCAAAAATATTTTTATACCCAGTTCGCAGACAGAAGCAAACATTTCCGAACCCATGAAGTTGATCTATATACATATTATTAGAACTATATTTCTGGTTAACGTCCGTTTAATGTCACCGGAGTTCAAGTTTGTTTCAAATTTGTGCCACAGTCTCTTCCAGGCGTCGAAAAATGGTCACTACCGTTATATTGAAGATATTGTGACCAAATTATGTTGAAATCGGACAATAACTATAGGAAATATACGATTATGTATACGTTTTGTACTTAAATGCCAAGCACAACAACGAGCGAGTTCGCATGTGTTAGCTGCTTTCATCTGCAAGCAGTGGAACTTTAGGCAAGCAGTATAATTTTCGGTCATGCACTTACTGTTGCGGCAGGTTAAGAGAATTAATTTAATTTTGTTAATTGACCTGATGGCGATTTTGAAGGAATTTAATTATTGAAGTATCAGTGCGTTGTACAGGGTATACTCAAAGATGGCAGAGACGACTTGCCTGCTATATTTTATAGTACATATATCTAACAAATAAAAGGGTAATAAAATTGTATACCATATGAAGATTCGGATTTCATATACGTAAGCAGATATGAATTTTATCCACAAAACTATAAATATTATTTGAAATATCGATAAAACCACTACAACAGCAAAACTGAATCTGAGGTAATTAAAACAATAATTCATTTGACCACAATGTTCCCCTGTACCTTCGTAAACTGCAATGCTCTTTCACCTGATTTGTCATTGAAAATGGATCTCATCGTTGTTTCATTTATACACATATATACGATGTATTTATATAAATACGTATGTGTGTCTAGTGTGGATAGTCTGCTATTCAATTGCCATTCAAAATGCCATCAATTACTTGAAAAATAGAGAGATTTAATGGGGAAGCTCCGCAAAATGGATGAAGGGATGAATGGACGTTTGCTAGTTATAGCAAATCCACAGGCATTTAACCACAAACACTCGGCGCACAACCACATATACGAACAAAGTCTGGCCGCATGCCACAAATGCCATACATCTATACACACACACACACACACATAAAAACATAAACACATAGGCACTCGCAGAGAAACTAGCTTTGTTGTACTTTTTATCGATTCACCATTATGTTTTCGCATTTTTCGGGCCATCAAAAACTGATTTTTAATGCCCAAAATCCATTTTCGCTGCGTATACGCAATGTTAATGTTCATTAAGCAGTTTATGCCATTTGCACTGCTCTCACAAAGGTTGAGGGCACAGGCAAAGGGCAACATACAGTTTCGGGTTACGTTTTAGCGGTCATTCAGAGTTCATAAACTCTCCATAATGTGGAATAACGAATTTTACTTTGCGCTGCAAATATGCTTTTCCTTTTCACACGCCGCACAATCAACACTACACACATACTCATAGAAATACAACCAAACCAAATGGGTGTTAACTGTTTTAGCAATGAAAGTTTGCTGCAGTATATACTGCAATATTTCCTTTTGCGCAAATTTTGAAAATTATTTTCACCCATATAAGCTACTAAAACCGATTTTAAAATACTCATCTGTATATTTCTATGATCGACATCTATTGTAGATATGATGATGTTGTGGACTCAGATCAAAAATTGAATTAATTAGATACTCAAATTTTAAAATCTTTAGAATACCCCCTTGTAAAACTATACCGCATATTTTATTAAGCATGTTTACTTTTCTTAATATAAAATAAATTGAAGCAAAATAAAGACCTTAAATCAGATCTAAAAAATGATCAAAAATTTCAAAGATCCATTTTTTATAAGATAATAGATAGTTAATGTTAATAAAGGGCATCAAAAGAAGATTTCAATCCTTGAAAATTATATGTAGATTGTTTTTTTTTTCAAATATACGTACAAATGACGATACATAGTCACATATATTATTATAAAACAATATTAATATATATTATTTGGAATCCAATTGATATATTTCAAAAGATATATTTCATGTATCATCAAGTAATCATTATACTGAATAAATTATTCATTTACTGATAGGCCAAAATTATGCAGCCAATCTTATCGATCAATATCTTTTTTTTCAAATCGATGCCCAAACTTTGTCCACAATTATCTCATTCATATTTTATCGATTATGCGATTTAATTCACCATTGTACAGTTTGACATCCACTGGGGCTTACTATGGTTTTTGTAACGGGGCTTTTCCAGCATTAAGTTCGAGCATTGGTTTTCAATTTGTACACGTGTGAGAGACAAAGTTATTTATATGGTAGATATAAACATGTGTATATATGTATGTATGAGTGTCCAAGTGTGTGTGTGTGTGTGTGCGTGTGAGAAGTCCCAATACGCCAATGATATGTTAATGTAAGTACTCGTATCTCTCTGTGTCAGCTTATGTTGGCTTTTTGAAGGATTTGTTAGCGTGTTTGTTCCCTTTTTTTGTTTGTGTGTGTGTGTGTGTGTGTGCGTGTGTGTGCCTTTGTGTGAGGATTACGTATACGCACGATTGGTTCAAGCATTGCATATTAATTTATATATATTATTGTGTATTTAAATGCCACATGCCACACCTAAATAAATATAAAATAAATGTATAACGTTCTTTTAAAGTTGGAATTATTAAAATTTATAGAGATAAATAAATTAGAATTAATGGTTTGCCTCAAGCAAAATTTAAATATAATTTGTTGACCCCTATCATTTACCAAATTTAGAGTTCATTAACAGCACAAACACACCCACACACACACACATACAGACAAAGACAGGCGAATATACACACCCCCTAAGCCATGTCTATTGACAATGTAATTAATGGAAGCAACCCAAAGAGCAAACATCAGCTTCAACCAGAGTTCAATAAACAACAGAACGGACTCCGTGTATATGTGTGTGTGAGAGTGTGTGTGTGTGTGTAACTGTCTGTCTCTGTAAATAAGCAAATGTGACACGCCCACTATTACGCCCAATTGGGGTTTAACTAAGGAACAATGTTTATTAAATAACCCCACCCGAAAACGAAACCAGGCAAATATTTATATTTGACATTTTAGACAAATGCGCGAAACGGTTGAAGCTCTATTTACCTCCCCGTCCCGTCCCTTGGGAAATAGCATAAGAAGGTTAGAGGTGTCACCATCTGGCTGTTGCCTTTGAATTGGATCAATCAACTTTGGTTATTGAACCATATGGGTATGACAAGCACACCCAAACACACACACACATACACTCACTCACATCCAGATACACATTCTTCTGCATACATTTATTTTTGTATTGAATTACTTTTTGCTTGTTGACAATACACTGACAATAGAGCAAGATTCTAATCCAGATATTCAATTGAATAATGAGAAAAAAAGAAGTATATTCAATCGAATCGAAATGCCAATAGCAAACAAAAAGGAAATGTAAATATAATTAATTATACTCTTACAATGTAGATTTTTCAACAACAGAATGATGGAAGCAAAAAATATTGAGAATCAAATAATGTTAAAGCAATATTTGTCAACTCTAACTCAATAACCAGAAGTTGAAAACAAAAATAAATAATATTTAGTCACCGAATATAAAGAAAAATTGAAAATTTTTAAGATTTTAGAGAGTAAATAATTTATAAATATGAATAATATTAAATACTTTACAACATTTGTGAGATTTATTTATTTTTTAATGGCATATTTTGTTGGAATTCTTAGTTAAATATTAAAGGTAGTACTAAGTGATGAAATATATATACTAGAATAGTTATATATAGGTACTTAAATCAACAGTTAGAAAACTTTACTACCTAATCTACATAAAACATTGCCATTTTTCACTTAGAAAATCATGAGAATCTTAAACAATGAAAAATACAATTTTTTTTTTTTAAATTTAATTCATATTTTATAAAAGTTTGGAGTCATTTTCCTTACTTTAAGTACATTTATACAACTCTGAATTATCTGTAAAAATCTTTTTTTCAATATGATAGTATATCCTGCTTTGAAACTCAATTATTTTTACAATATTAACCTTTAAAATATTGAACAGTTTGGACTTATAGCAAGATTTTAAAATATCATACATATATTTTATATATAAAATATTATAATATTATAAGGTGATATTAGTTTTTAGCATTGATAGAACAGTTTAACGCGCAGATTTTCAAAAAAAGCAAAACGAGAAAATCGTTTGTTTATATCTGATTGCTAAGATACTTTTATAACAATATATTTAAAACAGGGATCAGATTATCTTTCTGATAAAAATAAAGATACTAAATTGTTAGACAGCTGCCTAGGTCATAATATTTTAGTTGCCTACTCCAAATAGCAGTAATGGGATACTCTGTTGAGATCTTTTTCAATTTCAATGCGAAAATAAAAGCAAAATTATTTGCATAGGAAAAATTTCTCTGTCATAAAATAAAGATATGATATTAAATTTGAATAGCTAACCACCTGGCCGCTAAGCTCACTTACATTTTCACAGACAGGCACCGGTTTTGCCTATGACATTCTATCCCATCATCTTGTTATCCCATTTCATTGTCACTCAGCCCACAATAAGTTCTATCTCAAGTTGCTCTTTTATCAGCCGAATGCCTTGGAAAAAAAGACTTTAAGCCAACCGCAGTCAACGCTCGACATCAATTTCCTCAATCCCAAAAAAAAAAAAAAAAAAAAAACGTAAATATATATAGAAGAAAAGTGGAAAATATACGAAACATAAAACTTTGTGCGTAATGAGCCTCGTCGACTCCAGGCTGCCCTCCCAATCCATGCTGAGTAACCAGGAACCGATATCAGCAGTGTATCTATATAGGTATATATATATATAAGGTATATATATACAATATATAACAACATAACTTTTTCAACTTTATGCGCGTCGATTGCTGTTGTCATTTCACTTTTGGCTTCCGTTAATGCCACAAAAGTTTAAAGCACAAGTTTTAGAGCGCGGTTTTTACCAGCCAAAGGAAAGAAAATCCGCAAACCAAAAAATGAAAAAAAAATATATAAAATAAATAAAGAAAGCAAGCAAGAAGAAAGAAAAAGCAAACTTTTTGTCTTTGATTTTGTTTGCTTCAGTTGGCAAAACAAAAAACCACTTGAGACCTTTCTAGTTCAAAGTTAAAAGATGATGGTTTACTTTTGAGGTTGTTGTTCTTGTTCTTGTTGTTGTTGTTCTTGCCTCGATGGTAGCTTTTTGCATATGACCTTATCAACTGGCCACATTCAAGAAAAAAGGCAAAGAGATTTTGGCCATGAAACCAAAATATGCATAAATTCTAATTCATTGATTTAAATTTATTATATAGTGCTAACAAAATTTCTATACTCTAAATCACTTCTCTTAGAAGCAAGCAAAATGAATTTTAGTAGAAACAGATATATATATATATATGTATATATATATATATATATATGTGATAATCAGGGCAATCTTTAAAAAATAATGTATATAATAAATGATATATCATCTGTCATCAAATGACTGACATTAATAATCTATAGTAAATGTAAATCTCAAATATATAAATAAATAGTGAACTTTTTTCAACAATAATGAAATCTACTTCGATTGATATTACCTTACGCTTAAAATAATAATTTAAATGTTGGTAAAATATATATAATGGTAATGAAGTTTTATTGTTAATATCTAACAAAAAATAATTATATGTTTATTATAAAAATATGAACATACAACTAAAATAATTGTTGTATTTCATATTCCTTCGATGGCTTCCATGTTAAACTTTTGCGGCTGAATCTTTAAAGTAATTTTACAACAAGGGTATTCAAATATCGTTATATCAAAATAAGGTTTCCTTAGCATAATGACTTTGTTGTATAATACAACTGTCAATATGTCACAAAGTAAACGTTAAAGTTTAAATAATAAATGATAAATCAATTGTTATTGCCACTAGAGACCCCATCATCATCATCATCATCATCATGGTCATCAATAGCATTCTCATCTTCATATCGTTCAGTTTCCAATTAGATGTCGATGTTCTCTTTGGTGGCCAAAAACCAAACCCAACTCAAACCCTGGAAAATCCTTTTCAATTTCATTTATGAAAGCAAATAAATTTTTCAATTGTGGAATTCTTTTCATACATGTATTTTTCTCGTACATATTTTTCCAATTTGGGACTATGAAACAAATACAACTGCAAAAAAATAAAAAAAAAGAAACATACCAAAAAGAACAAAAGCAGATATAAGAATCCTTTTTGCTTCCCTTTTTCCCCATTTTATTCTTTTCTTTTTTTTTGTTTTGTTTTTTTCTGTTTTTGGTCTCTTGATGGGTGGGCTGAGAGAAATTCCTGTTCTGGCCAATCTGTTTAACCCAAAGCCTGCTCAATGCCCAGTACACGTATCGGCCGTTTTAAGGGGCGTAAAGTGGTTGACCATATCTTGGCTACCTTTTCATTTAATAAGCAGGCGAAAACTTGAGTTTAAACCAACTTTGACTGGCTGTTGCTGTTGCTTTTTTTTCTGTTTCTGTTGTTGGCGTTAACATGCATATTTCATGGACTCTATGCCAGGACTGCAAATATCCTTACGTACACGCTCACGCACACACACATGCACACATCTCAGGCAGTAAAAGTTTTACTGTAGCCAGCTTTAAAAACACGCACTTTTCTGGTCTAGCCAGACCAAAAGTTTTTACCCAATTGTTGGGTTTTTCTTCGTTTTTGTTGTTGGTTTATCGTCTTATACCCTTTACTCTTTAAATAGGAGATACTTTGGGTATATAAATTTGAATCCAAAATTGCAGATAAAAAGCTAAGAATATCGCTTATATTTTTATTATATAGATATCATTCATGTGGCTATTGAATGGATTAGAACAAATTGTACCTTTACATTAGTTTAATTTCAATTTCTATTATTGGATAAAAAATTAATGTTCATGATAATGATGAGTATCACAAATGTCAAAAGTATGTTTTATTATTGTAACCCGATTTATTCATTATACCAAATTCTGTTTATACAATCAGCTCAAGAATATCTGCTTAATAAAACAAAGTAATATTAATTCTATCAACTTATTATTCTCGTATGTTAAAAGAGCTAAAGAAATGATGGAGATGATTCAAACATCTGATTCGTTTGTTATCAATAAACCAAATTCAATATTTATATGTTTCCATATATTACGAATAGTACAGGATACCTTATAGTCGATAATCCAACTAAATGCACCTATTGTTTCTTTTCGGGATTTTTTTTAATTTTTTTTTTTTTTTTTTTTTTTTTAAAAATTTTTAAAAATTTTTAAAAAATTTTTTTAATTTTTTTTTTTTTTTTTTTTTTTTTTTTTTTTTTTTTTTTTTTTTTTTTTTTTTTTTTTTTTTTTTTTTTTTTCCTTTTTTTTTTTTTTTTTTTTTTTTTTTTTTTTTTTTTTTTTTTTTTTTTTTTTTTTTTTTTTTTTTATTTTTTTTTTTTTTTTTTTTTTTTTTTTTTTTTTTTTTTTTTTTTTTTTTTTTTTTTTTTTCCTCCCCCCCCCCCCCCCCAATTAAAAATAAAAAAAATAAAATTTTTTTTTTTTTTATTTTTTTTTTTTTTTTTTTTTTTTTTTATTTATTATTTTTTTTTTTTTAATTTTTTTTATTTATTAATAATTTTATATTTTTTTTTTTTTTTTTTTTTTATTTTTTGGGAAAAAATGTTATAGGGGGGAGTATTTTTTTTTTTTATTTTTTTTTTTTTTTTTTTTTTTATTGAGTGAGGGAAATTATTTTTTTGTTTTTTTTTTTTTTTTTTTATTTTTTTAAAAATTTTTTTTTTATTAATGGGGTTTGGAGGGTTTTTTTAAAATAAATTTTTTTTTTGTTGGGTTTCTCAAAAAGACTTGTTTGCTTCATTTGAATAAGCAACAAGCGTTTGGTTGGGTCTGACAGCTTTTGTTTTTCGCTGCTTTTTGTGTGTTGAATTTTAAATTAGTTTTCATTTGAGCGGAAAATATGGACTTGGCACTTTTCTTTATCGACTTTGATGTGTGGCCTTTCGATAAAATAAAAATAAAAAAAAAATAAAATACACCGAAAATATTTTATTAGGTCTTAAGTTGTCAGAAGGAAAATCGAAGCCATCGGCAAACAGAATATATATTTATTTATTTTGCTGTCCGTTTCACTTTGCCAGTTTCTCCACCCAATTCTCACTTTTGCCATAATGAAATTTCGATTCGACCAACTTGGCCAACTTTTCGATATTCTGCCATTGCCTTGTTTTGTCTGTTTGCCTAAGAGTGCCCGAAAGCCATTTTAATTTAATTGGCTGTCTAATTTTGTGTATTGTGTTTGACTCTGTTTCATTGACTTTATTCCCTTTTTTATTCTTTTCCTGAGAAATTTTATAATAGTATTTAACTTTATAATAAATACACATTTGTCCTAGAGATAAAGAGACGGTTTGGCATGAATATTTTTCCATTTGTCACTTTGAATTGTGATCTCCGTATTTGTTTTGTTTTCTTATCCTTTTTTCTTTTTGCTGTTTTGTTGTATTTTAAATCTCAAAAATTAATTCGGTCATTAAAACTCTTGTTGTTGTCTTCAACTTTCAAATTAATGCCAGTGATTAATTCAAAGAAAAACTTTTCACCCAACATCTTCTTTTTCTTTATCAAAAATATTTTCTAATTGCCCTCCAAGGATTTGTGTCCCCAACATTCCATGCATAAATAATACAAACAACGAAAACAGCAACACCAGTGAAATGAATAAGAATAAGAGGAAGCCAAAGAAGGAAAAAAGGAAAAAAGAGAAAAAAATGTAAAGAAAATGAATAAAGCGAATGATTTGCCACAAATTAAAATTATTCAAGCGTGGACTTAGCTAGGCGTGGCATTCTATGTCCCATCATCATCACACGAAAAACAAATCTCAATGGTTTAATTAGGCCCATTTCTCAAGGCAATGCCAATGACAAAGGCGTCAACTACTAACTGGATACAGGTAAAGTAATAACTCAGTACAATGAATCTAATATATTAAGGGGATTGTAACTACAGCTCAAGTAAACGAAAGTTTTCTTTCACAAATTCTATATCTTGTTTGCAAAGAAACAGTAGAACATCGAATAAAAGCGAAAGATTCAAAAATAGTGGAAACTATTCATAACAAAATATAAAAGATAATATAACTACAGTATGTGCAGGTGGATTTAAATGACCTAAGTTAAATTATATGGATACTTAACTAAAGCCTAAAACCTTTCAATTATAAGAAATTTATTGAGAAATTGTTTTAAAACTAAACAAGATTCCAGCCCCCCAAAAAAAAGCATTGAAGAGATTCAAGATTTGAATTTGAATATTAATTATTAATCTAGTAATAAAGTAATTTATTTTCGTAAATATCTATCTCTTTAATGGATTTATTAATGATATAATTGATTGACAATTAGATAAAAAATATTACTCCTTCCTACATAAATTCGTGTTACATTTGTATCATGAAATCAAAGACCGTCCTTAACTTACTTTTGATGAAACTTTTAACGCTTAATGAAGTAATAAGCCTCTTGGAAGTCAAATAATATACAATAAATAAATTAAAGTGAATGAAAAATTTCCACACACTGCACACAATTGGATAATCTTGTTAGTGTTTACTGTACTAATGCTACAACTTTACACTGTCTTCAAGTTTTTGAGTCTGAGAGGTTTCCTAATTGTTTCGGCCGTTCCATGCCTTCGTCTCCTGTTGCTGCCAATAATTAGAGCTGGGAGTTTCCGTTGCGAATCTCCAAAACAAAAAAAAAAACAAAAAATAAATAACAAGAAAAACCGAAGTATTAGATGCGGCCCTCGTGCTTGGTACGCGGATTACATGAAACGTGGTTGTTAAGCGCCTCGAATGCCACTCCAGCAGAGAAATGGCTAGAGAAATGTGCGAGGGAGGAAACTTACTTCCACTTCCGGTTGGATGCCTTTTGTCTTTGACATTGAGGCAAGTGGGAGAATGGGCAGAGACGTTAGACCAGTTGGCAGTTAGCTCTGCCTGACCATGACCATTTCTTTTCATTATTTGTTGGCATTAGTGTTGACTTATGTTGCTGCTTATTGACTTTGTACACGCGTAAGCATAAGCGCACTTCCAGCCATCTGCTTAGGTTTGGTTTCTTATTTTATTTTTTTTTTATCTTTTTTGCAAGTCTAAGTGTCCAAGGACTCTTTCCTTTTGTAATGATTTCATTTGGTCCTTTTGTCTGTTTGCCGTTTGTCTATTCAACTTAATGAGTGCCACTTCAAATTTGTTTTGACTATGAATCGAATTCCGGGTGCTTTATCAATTTATAATCTCAATCATATTTGGCCCAATCAAATTGATTAGCTAAAAAACTAATTAGTTCAAGTAAAAAAAAAAAACCATTATACAAAATTATTGTTCATGTCAGTTTAATTACACAACTTATTATCATATTAATTGCATTTTCACAAAATCATAAATATTCATTTTTACCATAAATTATTTATATAAGCAACATATTCAATCATCCATAAAATGCATAAATTATGGCAAAAGCAGAAAACAAAAAAAAAAAAAACAATTGACAACATAGCAAAAAGCCAAAATGGATTAAACGAAGAAAAAAAATTATGCAAAAAAGTGAAAACGCAAAAGCGACAACGTGATTTATTTTCCCTGTTCAAAAAACCGACAATTTGGTTAGTCAGTACTTTTGGGGGAAACTAGATAAACGTAAGCAAATATTGATTACAGGAATACGATTTTTTATTAAATCAGTAAACAGTAAAAAATAGTGTAGATTACTACAAAATAAAAGTGAAATAAAATGTGTCGGGTTTTTAAAGCATAATTTTTGATAATAAAGAAAGGAGTCCATATCATAAATTGGGGTCATATGGGAAAACATTTTGAATTTAGAGCTCATATTCTAGTTAAATAAGCCTCAAGGTGTTACCATTCTTATTTGATATTATTATTTAGGTGGTAACCAACACCTTAATCAGTACTCCCTGAATAATCTTTTTTGATCCATTGATTGTTGCTTGCAGAAACTTTTGATATGGTTCTAATAGAGTAGACTTAATAAAGCCCACCTTCAACCTCTGAAATCAGTAACTAATCAGAGAAAATACATAAAAGTTAAGAGACTTTTTTTGCACTTACTAAAAATTAATTTTTATTTTTTATTTATTAATTTTATATTTTAAATGTTAATTAAACAAACTTTTTTTTAACCCATTGGACACAAGCATAGCAAAAAAAAAAAATACATTTTAAATGTGCTCTTTAAATTCTAATTTTAATAAGATGTCGTCCATGTCGACGTTGATTATATCCTGTACCAATTAATGATACATCAATAATCAAACTTCCTTGAAACCGCCGAAATGTATACTGCTTGCATAAAATTATACTGCCTCAAAGAAACTTACACTGCTTGCAAAAGAAAATGGCAGACGTATGTTATTTGTACATGGCATTTGAGTACAAAACCTCTATACGTGAATTTTCGATATTCATTGTCCGATTTTAATGAAATTTGGTCCACGGGTACATATTGCCTGTATAATTAAGTATGCCACCATTCGAAATACATAAAAGTATATAATTATAAGTCTATGATTCATCTGCGTAGATGACTTAAGGGCTTAAGTCTCCCAGATCTAGGTATTCATTCTGAGTTACAGAAGGACATGGCTCTAAGGACTCAGCTGTTGATCAAAAATATATATATTTTATGATGTTGGAAATGTTTCATTCTGTCTGCTACATACATTTTATCGACTTTAATATATCCTTTTAGCCTATGAGTACAGGGTATGATAAGAAGTTCATAATCATGTCCTGCGTTATCATTTCAAAAACAAAATTTCTTCATTAAGCAACAAACAAATAAATAAACATCTGTTTATATGCAATTATACTAAATTTTTCAATATCCCACAAAATAGTCTTGTTTAAATGGAAATAATTATAGTGCTAGTAAAATTGTGATCAAAATTCAACAGATAAAGTGCATGAATAGTTCAAATATCCAATTCTCAAAAGCCCGATGTCTCAAAGATAAAACTAAAATCAGATGCAAATGAATATAGACTATGCATTTCAAATTTATGATTGATGTAAATTTCGATTTATTTGGCTCCCACATTTCCACATCATTTACCAACTCCTTACAATGGAAAAGTAAAGAAATGATTTAAAGATATTGAACCCAAAGTTTTACAGTCATAAACTTGAACAAAGGACATAAAAATGGGCATAACAAATTTAAATGGCTCAAACAATTGGCAACAAAACAAAATGATAACTGTGTCCCAGGACAAACTAAAAATCGCATGGTTCTTGATTTTGGAAAATGCTTTGGAAAAATGCAGCAATAAAATCAGACAGCAAAACCAGCGATTAGAACGGCAATGCAAAGGGGATAGACAGAAGAGATGAGGCACAAATTAAGACATTCATTGGGGCAATAAAATCCACGAAAAATGAATGAAACAGTAGAAGGAGATGGAGATGGAGATAAAGAGGGAATGTAAGGAGGTAACTGAAAGCGGCCTAAACTTTCAGTTTGCCTTTATGCCAATTCAATTTACCGGCGAATTGCTTTCACTTTCACAAAATAAACATAAAAATGTTGCAATCTAATTTATATACCCCTCATTAAAAGACATTTTAATTTCTATTGAAGTCGTAAAAGTCGCAAAATGCCTACCGAAATGTGAAAAACTTTGACTATAGCTCCCGCATATTCAAAGTCTATAAATTTATTTATTTTTTGTTGTTGGTTCGCATTCAGTTTTATTTACTTTTATTTTTTTTTTTGTTTGGTTATTTCAGAAATTGCGTGCAAAAGATTTTTACATTTAATTCAATTTTGGCTTCTAATGGCGTGGGCGTAAGGTGGGCGTTTGGGTATAGTGGGTGGTTGAGCAACTGGGCGTGGCTGTGTCTATTTTGTAGTCATTGCGTGAAATATGGTCCTGGCTACTTAGTGACTCTGTCTGTCCTTCTGCTCTATCTCTATCGCCCCTCTCTCTTTCCCTCTCCCATTATGTTACTCGGTGTTTACTTCAAATCCGGTGGACGCTAAATTACCGTTACAAATTTGCTCTACTTTGATGGTCCTCAAACCACCTCCCCCTCCCCCCACGGTCCGGCGTCATACAAAATTTATTCGCCTTACGTGACTTTGGTGCAAATCTTTGCTTATTCCCAATGGCTAAGTCACTTTTCCTATGGCCAGTTTGCTTTTCTGTTTTTGGTTTTTTTTTCCTCTCACTTTTTGGTCAGTGAAAGGATCCATAGTTGCGTTCATTCTGCTGATGTGGCTAATGGCTTTTTGCTTTGGTTTTGTTTAAGGGCAGGCTCCCAAGACTCTTCAAGGTTCGTTGGCCCGGGCTTAAGTGGTGGTACAATATTTTCGAAAAACAAAACCAATATCCACCTTATCATACCCTGTACCCATCCTCCATGTATTTTTAGTTAGCAGTAGGACATATTTCCTTACAGTTGGCCCCACGCTGAATTTCATTTTTCATCAATCCTACAACTTGAAAGCCTTGAAAAAATTTATTAAATTTTAATTACGTTTTGTATTTTTTTTCATAAAGTCAGTCGAAAATATATATATATATATATATTGCATAAATTAAATTATCTGAGTCATTTTGTATTTTAACAACAATTTTTTTTGTTTCGAGTTTTTTGAGAGAGAGAGAGAGCGAAAGAATGAGAGATTTGTTAAAGTATGCAAAGAATTTTATGAATATTAACAAGTTTATAATGAACCAAATGCAGGGAGTATATAGACTTAGAATTGTAATATGCTAAATCATAACTAAACTATGCAAAACAAATTGTGGTCCAAAATCAAAGTATGTTGAAAACCTTAGTTTGAATTTTGTAAAATAATATCAAATTTACGACCTACCTGTATGTAAATTTAAGGTATAGAAAAATATTCGAAAATTCAAATATGATATTCGAAGTAAAACCAACATTAATGTTAAGGCAAGAAGTTTTTCCTTAACAAAATTTAACTATTAAAGTTACTAAGTTAGGTAAGAAAAATTCTTGCATTAATTATGCCTGCAGATTTGAAGAAAATAAACTTGTTCAAATTTTAAATAATTGTTAAACCTCCATAATTTAGGTCTCAACATGTATCTTTTTTAGTTAAGTGTTAAATAATAGGAATAAACTTCGATGGCCATCATTTAGAGGGCTTTAACTTTCTCCCATTTGCATGGCTCCTTTGATTATATTATCCAGCTTGAACCACACCATAAGTATCTGTCTGTCTATATATATATTGCATAAATTAAATTATCTGAGTCATTTTGTATTTTAACAACAATTTTTTTTGTTTCGAGTTTTTTTTTTAAATTCTTAAGCATTATACTTATTAATATAATCCATAAATGAGTCCTTTAAATCGCCAGGAAAATAATACTCGAAATTATTCTTCCGTTCCTTTAAGCGCTCCAATTTTGAGAAAATTTATCGACTTCAAAATAATGTTAATTATTATACCCTTTATTTTATTGTTATTTTATAATACTTTCATTAACGCCATTAAATAGGTCATAACCAAATATGAAACACAAAACATACTGAAAATATATTTCGAACCCAAGCAAATTTACAGATTAAAAAAATTGTTTACAAATAAAGGAATATGCAAAAACCTATAATTTTTTTCTCAGTCATTTCCACATATAATATTACTTTTCTTTAGATCTAAAAATCTTAATGTAACATTTTCATTTAACAAAATATTATATTTTTATCGTTATTTAATACTTGGTCGTATGATTTTCAAGTATATATATATGTATTATATATGCACAAATAAGTATGTTAAATTATAAAAACGTTATACAATGTTTGCTAAATTTATCTTGAATTTTTAGTTGCTTTTGCTAACTTTAAACACATGTTGTTTGTTTCTGTTAAAATTCTATTTAGCTTATAGGCAATGTATGCACAAACTTTTCATTCAAATTATGCCAAACAGCTGCTGTTTAGTTGTTGTTTATGTTATTTTTACTGTTGCTGTTGTTATTGTTGTTGTTGTTGTTATTGTTGTTGTTGTTGTTATTGTTGTTGTTGTTAGGCAATTTTCAGAGTAAAAAACTTTTTAGCTTCAGTCTTTAGGCTAATGACCAAAAACCCTACATGAAGTTAGGGAAAACTTTACTTAACCAATCCGACAATTTAGCCGTATCTAAAGGAATTTGCAATTTTGTAATTGACTCGCAATCAGTCGTGCGGAAGTTGTTTAGCTATGCAATATGGCTGCCAAATGCGACAAACGGATGCAATTTGTAAAATATGCACGAAAATAAGATGACTACAAGAGTCGATGGCTGTTTTGGTTGAGTGAAGGGGGGAGGGGGAAGCCATCGTTGGAAGGAGTCCACTAACCAACGTAACCCACAGAGAAAGAGATTGAAATGTCAACCTATTTTCGGTACGTGCAAGTAACCGACAGTTGTCCTTGTCATACATGTGTGTGTGTGTGTGTATATGTAACTGTGTGTGCATGTGTTTGTTAGCTAGTTTTGGACTGCGCTTTTTTTGAAAGCCCGGCAAATGCATTTAGTGGCCAAAAAGAGGTGAGGGATGGCCGGAACAAATGCATTTCAGCCAAAATGTCGCGCGACAGTCGCCCACATGTCTGAGCAGAATGTTGACAGATGTTTCACATTTTGTACAAGCCTTTAGGGTATTCCACATAAGCTTAGAAACCCGGACTTTATCCCTAGTACGAATAGTAGTAGTAGTAGTAGTTTATAGCATGTGTGTGTGTGTTGTGTGTGTCTCAGTATGTGTGTTTGTGCGGTTTTCGCTAAAATTTTCCAACAATTTGTGTAATGCATTTTGTATAGACAAGAATTGGGTTTATTCCCCCTTACCTCCATTTTCTATGGACTTTGAGCTTTTGTTAGACAAACGGACATTCAAGTCCAGCAAAAAACCAAATCTTTCGACATTTGCTTGTCTATCTATGCATACATATATGCTATATATACTATATATATTTACATATACGTTTTTGCGGTTTTCACTTGGAAATTGGTTTTTCCCACATAGTAGATACACACACACACACACACACACATACAAACACGAATTACTTATTACCATAAAAATGTTGCATGAAAATAGATGATGGCATTTCAGTAGCTTGTGGTTTTTGATAATTCAAATTTAATATCTATAATGGATAAGTTTTTATACGAAAAGCTTTAGAAATTTATATAAATGTTAATTTTATTTAAAAAATTTGAAAAAAATTTATCAACTAAATTTTTGTTAGTAAAAAAATAAATTAAAGCAATTCATAAGAATGAAAACTTTTTTAAGTTTTTCGTGGTTTCGTATGGTCTTAAGATAGTTTTATTGAAATTGAATTGCTTGTGATATGTTGTGGAATGTGAAAAAGAAATTTGCAGATATACATCTAATATGAATATATATTAGAATACAATAAATATTGCTGAATTATTTTTTCCTAAGAATAAGAGGAATTTAAGGCATTTCATTTTGCCAATTTGCCAACTTTATGGCAATCCATTGACCAATACATATTTGCCTACTCCTCCATCATTCAAGACTTGAACGAATGTTAATCAACTTGAACAAATGCTCACTTAACCAACTTCAACACAAACAAACACGAAAATAAAGAAATAACCAAACAAACAAGCAAACGAAAAGGAATAACATTTCTCACAAAGTTTGCCTAATTAATAAGAAGAAAAAATGCTTAACCCCATCCTCTAGTGGGCCAAGTTAGCATAACAACCTCAATTTCCATTTCATTCTTTTGCGCCTTTTATTCTTGCAAATGTCAACAATTAATTTTCAGGCAAAAATATGCAGAGTCTTACAAAACAAAAATAAACAGCAGAAGGGAAAAAAAGAAGGCAAGGAGCAAATGAGTTTGACTGGCAGGAGAGAATGAAGGCTGAGATGTGGCTGGAGAAAGGCGTGGCAAGGAAATTGCCTGGCAATTAAAGTTGAAAGAAAAACGATGGCAGGTGGAAGTTGCAAGTACCACAACAATCATTATCATCATGAGAGAGAGAGAGAGCGAAAGAATGAGAGATTTGTTAAAGTATGCAAAGAATTTTATGAATATTAACAAGTTTATAATGAACCCAATGCAGGGAGTATATAGACTTAGAATTGTAATATGCTAAATCATAACTAAACTATGCAAAACAAATTGTGGCCCAAAATCAAAGTATGTTGAAAACCTTAGTTTGAATTTTGTAAAATAATATCAAGTTTACGATCTACCTATATGTAAATTTAAGGTATGGAAAAATATTCGAAAATTCGAATATAATATTCGAAGTAAAAGCAACATTAATGTTAAAGCAAGAAGTTTTTCCTAAACAAAATTTAACTATTAAAGTTACTAAGTTAGGCAAGAAAAAGTTTTCCATTAGGCATAACCTGCAGATTTGAAGAAAATAAACTTGTTCAAATTTTAAATGGTTGTTAAACCTCCATAATTTAGGCCTCAACATGTATCTTTTTTAGTTAAGTGCTAAATAATAGGAATAAACTTCGATGGCCATCATTTCGAGGGCTTTAACTTTCTCCCATTTGCATGGCTCCTTTGATTATATTATCCAGCTTGAACCACACCATAAGTATCTGTCTGTCAGTTTGGTTATTGATTGATTTCTTACTGGCCAATTCGTTTTTCTCTTTGCTGCTCCTAATTTTTTTTTTTTTTTTCTTAAATGTGATGTTTTTTGGACATGGACATTAACCATGATTTATGCTATCTGAACATATCATAAGGGTCAATTTGCTTGTTTAGCTTTAGATAGTCACTTTTTGCCATTTAGGAATTAAAATACTTATACTGTCGTCTCATCAATCAATCGAAAGTTTTCGCTTAATTAGTTTAATGAATTACAACAAAATTGCATCTAATTCCTTTTGAATCGAACAAAATTGGTTAAGTCTTGGATAAACTTTTTGATGAATTTAACTTTAACTAATTTATGGGTAGTAATTGAAGTATAATATGCTTTTATTGAGAAATTAAGTACTGGCAAAACTTCCCTTGGATAAATAGTGCACTTCACTTAAAATCTACATATAACTAAAGCCACTTGGCTAACTATTAACTATTGGCTTCTGATAGTTAAAAAGAAGAAAATAAGCAAAAGAATATGGAAAAACTACGATTTAGTTTGCATATAACAGATCGTCACTTTTTTTATTACACAACTACTCGTATACGTAATTTTAAATCGCTGTCATTTTTGCTAATTGCCAACTCACTAAGTACGTTAATGATGCCATCATTATCTTGTAACTATTTTTTTTTTTTTTGTTTATTTTGTTGCATTTCCTTTTAACAAAATGCTTAGTTTAAGCGCACACATAATAAACACAAAGTCCTTTTTTTCCTCTTCCTTTCTTTTTGTTTCCGCTCAGCTAATTGGCAGCCATTTGAGAATAAAAAGCTAGCAATTTGTTCAATTGCAACATCAGAAAAAAAAAAACCAAAACCAGAAGAAGGATAATACAATCTCAGCCAGTTTGCCGGGCGAATGCATTTCATGTCAAAACAGTACAAATTGACAACTGATTAACCCGGAATGTCCTTTCAAGGACTTGTTCGAAGTTGGGAGTAAGTACATTTCATTATTAACAGTTGACTGAATTTAGGGGAGGGGGGTGGCGGCGGTTGTACCCCTACAGTCCCCACTGGAAAGAAAAAATTCAATTTGTAAATGGAAAATTTGATTTAATTTTCTTACTTTTTACTTTATGCTGATTGAGTTGAAAGATTAGGCAAATATTAATTGATATTCTTGTTGTTCTTTTCTTCTGTTTTTTCCCTCCCATCCCCGCTTAAATCATATCAAATAGAGCCAGGCTAATTGAAGCGACATTTTCTTTTAACATGCCTGACTTTTCTCTGTTTTCTTTCTCCATCTTTTAGTTTAGTTTTTTTTTCTTCTTTGTTGCCCGAATCTGAATCCATAGTAGGGCAATTGATTGATTGAATTTTTCCAGTTTCTCTGTTTCAGTTAATGGATCAATGATTTTTTCCTTCCTTAGTTTACCCTAAATGCGCTCGTGTGCATTAAATGAAGTTGAGAATCATAAAGAAATGTAACAATAGACTGTGAATCGAAAACTTAATTTCAGATGATAATTTAAAAACAAGTGAATTCCATTAACTGGTCCAGAAAGTATTTATTTGTGAAGTTATCTAATATTACAATCATGTACAATTTGCAAAATTATTACAAATTCCATTAACGTTTATATCGGGTACAAGATCTAGCATTATTACGACCCATCATTAATGCCCATGGAGTTCTATCCAAATCCGAAGACGATTTCTCAATAAAATTGAAAACGGGTTTGGTTTTTGTAACCCACACTACGGGTTCCAAGAAATTCTTAACCACACGATCTGGCTTAACCCCACATGGACCTTGATTATGAAATCTTATCGGTTTATGCAGTTTATTATGTGGATCACGATAATAATCTCTAAGATCCTGGCAACTTAAAAAGAAATTGTCCAAACGTCTCATTTCACCATAATCAATTATCTTAAATCCATGTGGATTAAATTGCAGGATCTCATTACGCTGACGGCGCGAATTCTTGGAAACCTGTAGCATATCGACTTCGGGTATATACATTCTAAAAATTTATTCTATATAAATATAAATATGTACGTAAATACTTCCTTGAATATAAGACTAAATTTCGTATTTGTTTGTTGAACTATTTTTACCAGATGAATGAAATTTGATATCAGAGTTCTACAAATAGGAAAATATGGAAATGACAAAGGTAAATCGATTTTCATTATCGAAAAAAAAACTATACTAAATAAATATAACTGATCAAAAAGTCTTAAAAATTATTTAGATTTATTTAAGCAGTCCATCCCATTAAAATAAACAAAGATTTAGAAAGTTATGCTTGGTTTTTGCTTAAAAGCTTCAAGAATCAGGAATATTTTTCAGGAATAATAGTTTATTTTATATATACATTAATAAATATATAAATATATATTAAATATATGGATTAAAGTAAACCAAAATATGTGATAAGTCCATTCACTTGCATTTAGAGCAATTTACTTGCATTAAATCTGTTCAGAAATATAACTATTAAATTTATCAAAATGCGCTAACTCTATATCTCTCTCTCTCTCTCTGTGTCTGTTATTCATATAGCAGCTGTTTGAGTTAACTTTTTCCCACTCTGGAAAATTGCATTATCCTCGCGGGGTACGCATTGTGGCCTGGCATTGTTGGGTTGCTGCACTTTTAGCGTGCAAATTGCTAATGAATTTAATTTCCTTCACCACACACTCATGCAACCAAACCGAGACGCACACACACATACACACAAGCACGCACACACACACATATATATATATATATATAGATATGGCGACAGCAAACATTTTCCAACGACATCTGATGGTAAGAGTAAGAGTGAAGTTTGTCCTGTTTGGGGGAAATCTAATAACGGACAATGTACAAACAACAATAACAGTTTGTTCTACTTGTAGTTGTTATTGTTATTATTGTTGTTGTTGTTGTTGCTTCTGTGTATTGCACAGTTTTAATTTGTGTTGGACCCTGCATATTAAGTAACCAGACACATATCCTGGCCACATCCCCGACACCCGCAAACAGGAACTGATTGAATTGGATGGGCGAAAAGGAGAGAGAGAGAGACAAACTATGCCCATGGCCACATGGCGAAAGGTGACTATTTGATCAGGAATCACACACATTGAGCCCCACAATTGGCACACAATTGACACTATCTCTCTCTCTCTCTCTCTCTCTCTCTCTCTCTCTCTCTCTCTCCCGTCTCTTACTCCTTGTGTGCACGAGGTAGATGTGATTAAGTATACGTTGCGTGGTCTAATGACAAATGCATTAAATGGAAATTGAAATGAGCGGAAAAATTCCAATAGATAAATAGTTTGTGATACTTTCCATTTGTGGTACTTGACCCATTTGGAAAATTCGCTTCGATATAAGCAAAATAATTGGCACAAAATGCGAATATAAGCCCAAATCGAAAGTCTTTAAACTTTAACAAACATAAATCACTGGCTATTGATTTAAGTGTTCTCCTGCTACTCTGGACAACAATTCATTCTGAAATCCCTTTTTCAACTTTTCAGACAAATCATAATTTTCCCAATCGGTTAACTTTTTACATTATCATTTTCTTTTTTCTGTTTTTGTCTGGCAACTTTGTTAAATCGAGTTTATTCATTTTTTGAATTTAGATTCTCTCCTTAAAACTGTTTTCTAACTCATGCACTCGTCCATGCAATCCTCTTGGGTTTCAAATATATTATTTGTCCCTCGACACCCGCCATAGATGAACACTTCACATTCGTCATAATCCTTTAAGTAGTGCCACATGGGAATCGCAGCCTTGCAAGGACCCGTAGTACTAGGTCTATCATTGCACTTCTCTATAGAATATAATAATAGATATATAGAGGTATATATATATATATATATATAACTGTAATAGTATTTACTTTTATTATAGGCCATTGTTAACTCCAACAGTGCCAAACAAAATAGGCAGATGAGAATAAAGGCTTTCATGGTGTATTAAGGCGAATTATATTATTTATTTTAATTTAATTTAAAAGTCTGGAATTTGAAGAGTAAAACAAAGTGAATGGGATTATTATTCATTCTTATAAATATATCTAAACGTATAATTTACATAAAAGTTAAAGCTTTATTTACTTTGAAGTATATATTGAAATATAAGAAAGTAGTATGAATATATTTTAAACAAATTAAAAAAAAATTTTTTTATATAAATTTTAAATGTTATGCTGAATTAAGAGGAAACCATTTCCAAATACTCTGATCAATAAAACTTCAATCAAATGCGTTTAAAATCATACATAAATATATTTAGACATTGCATTTCTCTTTTTTAAAAAAAATTTTTGTTTTTCAATTATTAATTTCTATTGCAGATTCCAAATCAGTGATGACATATGCCCTAAAGTGCCAAATTTTATGATTTTCAAATTAATTTTCCAAATTATTCACAATTTTTAATTCGCCAATATGAATTAGAGGAACCAAAAGTCTACCATTAAGAGACATTTATTGTTTATAACAATAGATCAGTTGTTCAGTAGAAGTATATATCAGTTTTTATTTTTCAAATGCTTCATCACGTGCCGGAAAGGTTATCAAATCCTGCCATTGCAGTGGCTTTCCATTTAGTTGCTTGTGTAAATTAGTTATAGACTTAAAACCCACACACCCAAAAAGTGCCACAGTAGATCGAACGAAAGCAAACCGAACCCACTGCCATCTACCAATCTCCAAACCAAACTAAAATAAATACTAAAAGATACAAGTCCTGTGTTGTTGCTATGTGCTGGTGTGTATGTGTGTGTCTGTGTTGATTTTACGACATTTAAGAAGATTTATGGCTACACCTTGGACTGTAAATGGGTACCAAGTGCCTGCCAGCCACGCGAACCAGAACTGAACGGAGCGGAAGTTGCTAAAGAAGGTACCACATCCACAACCCATGTTCATTCTGATTCTGATTCTGATTCTGTATCTGGTTGGGGTTCTTATTCTGGCACTGGTAAGAAGATTCCAAGTTGGGCAAATTGCCGAAAGTCATTAAGTTTGCGCATCAGTGCAGCAGCAATGAGATTTCCTCACCTGGTGGGCAGCAGAAAAATAAATGAAACAGTATGGCACTAAAGCCATTTGGGCCTCAACTGCATTTTGCTTGATGAGGGAAAAGGGCAGCAGCTCATTTTTTTTTTACTCCATTTTTTTTCTTTTTTATTCAATCTCATTTTTTACGTGTTGGGCACTTCTTTTTCTTTCGTAGGTTACTGTGAAAGTGCAGCAGTTTACACAAGCCTCTGTGGGAGATTGATGCCTTGTCGTAAATATAATTACAGTTTCATTTCCTTTTTAACTTGGAAGAATGGGCAGCATAACCACGTGGCGTATGGGTAATATATGCAAGGTCAGACAATCTACTTAAAATTAAACTCAAATGAAGAAACATAATAAGAACCATCTCATGTTCATGTTAAATATGGACATTGCATAACTAAGTCAATCCAATTTTCAGATAAAGACTATATGCCAATTCGATTGCTCCTTAAAAGATTAAAACCTAATACAAAATCTCACGAGGCCTTGTCAAAAGTATCTGTATATTTTTAGTTTCATTTTTATTTTATTGAGACATTCAACAAATTAATAAAAATCTGTAAAATATAAAATATATATACAAAATTTGCTGTCATAAATGAAATGAAATTGTGGCCCGCTTGAGCCATATCCATATGTCAATGTACGCCATGACTATACTAGGACAATTGCAACAATTAACCGATGGCCAATTGAGCATTATGTGTCACAATTACCGTATAACACCCGGTTATATAACACCCCGAAATCGGCGTCATATTGAACGAAGGTTACATGTCGCCCTTATTGAGGAGAGCGCCAAACAGCGTGCTTTGGATTATATAGCCAGAGAAAAGGATCAGGAGTATCAACAAGACATGTATGCCAGAGGAAGAGGTTCAGATTTATTGCCTCCACGACCAAAAACATTCACCCATAGCTCATATTCTCCCGAATCATACAATATTAGGCATTCACATAAATGTGGGAACAATGACGACACCATCGGTTCATAAAATTGGTGGAAATCGAACACTCTGGCCCTCACCCTTGCCCTATACATCGCGTCGATCGTTTGAACCACAACATTCGAAACAAGATACATCTATTATACCCACTTTTATTAAAAACTTTGCCAAAGAATTGCCACTTTTGATATGGAAGGGTTTGGAAACCCAATTATCACCCTTTCAGCGTTTTCGTGGTGGAGAGCAGAGCAATGTGTCTATTGAAGAGGAAGAGCCAGGCACAACATATCGATCATTATTAATACCAGAAGGCAATAGCTCCAACCAGATTCTATCTCAACAGTTGCATAACACATACGAAGAACAAACTCATAGCTATCCCTATGGCCTTGACTATGAAGAACTTCAGCTACATATACAGGGAAACGCTTACACCGATATCGAAACCGATAATGATGCTTCTCTTTCCGATACTGATGGCGCCGTTCGTTGTGATTCTTTTGCAAGTCTTAACAGTTCCAATAATGAATTCGATGAGGAGAAGAGAGATGTGGAGAAAATACCGCCAAAAGAAACAACTGTACGAAGCTTTTTCAAATTTGCTTGGTGGCGCACAGAAGCTTCTACCAGGGATGAAGTACTTCCAGATTTACTTGAACTCGATCACATTTCCGAGAATGAACAGGAAATCTATACTTTGGAATATTTGAATGATGAACAAAAGGATGCTGAACAGGATAAAGAACTCAGGGATATTATGGGTCGCATTGACTTGCGTGACGATAGTGAAGATGAAGCAGTGCCTCTACCCAATCGAAAACAACGAATAGCAGGATGTTGCAGTGCTTTCTTTCGATCCATTTATGAATTTCTCTGTTGTGACCGTCTGGGTATATGGAATGCTGAAAAAGTTCGATGTACGCTCTTTTGTTGCGGCTTGCTTGTGGTCGTGGGCTTTAATTTTAGAAGGTTGCGTTAAGCAACACTCAAATCTATATCAAAAGGAATGTGTTCATCCGGTTTATCTTTTGAATTTCCATTTTCTCTCAATACTATGGCAACCTTTATGCCTGTCCTTTCTCTTTGTACCTTTTTTCTTTGCTATTGCTCCATTGAAGCAGCATCATGTTGACTATAAAAGAAGAGACAATAAATTCTAACTTTATGTCCAAATATCAGTGAGAAGAGAGAGAGAGACAGGGAGAAAGAGAAGTGCAAAGGGGTGAGGGAAAACTTGAAAAGTCATCGTATGTTTGTTATTTTATTTTGATGACTTGCCATACTAAAACTTAAAAGTTTTAAAAGTACTGTGACAACTCGAGAGGCTAGAAGAATTTTCCTCTTCCAGCTGGTTCATTTATATCCTTATTTGCCAGCAGGTGAAGACGAAGATGTGATAAAAATATTTTGCAGGCCGTATATATCTATATATCTATACATATTTGCTTAAATCTTTTCTAAACCGTGGCGCATCTTTTAAATGTTGGAAAAATATGTATCTTGATTATAAAACGTTCTAAATAGTCTCTATGGCTATTGCTTTGATTCATTTCGAATTTGTTATTTTTTTGTGCTTTGTTAGACATTTAACGATCGAGTTTTTATATAATTTTATTTATTGTTACTGAATCACACTCCACTATTTGATGTTTATGAAAGTAAGTCTACTAATCTGTAGATGTCCAAATTGGACCCACTTCTCGGTGGCGCCATCCTTGGCAATCTTTGTTGAAAGCTTGATTTAGCTTAGATATCCACCAAAAGCTTGTAAGCTTCAAATATTTTAAAATGATTTTAAATTTGAATGTTCACGCTGTTTTTCGTTTTAAAAAATACTTCCAAGATATTTTATTGATCAGGTAAAGGAAATTTTCTGAATTTCAAATTCTTCCAAATTGGGGTAAGAGATGTAAGAATTTTTCCGATCTAAAAAAGGTTCTGGGAAGCGAAAGACATGTTAAAGTGTTGGCTTTGCTTGTTTTGAATTTAAATTAGTTTCATTAAAGAATTGCAAAGAATCCCTTAAGATAAGATTTTTTACTGCATTTTTATGATCCATTTGAGCCGACAAAGCAAAGATTAGGTAAGAGGTAGAGGTAAAATTAACAATTATTTGCTACAATTTAGAGAGTTAATGCATATGCGATGTTAATAGATAGAAAAAAAACATCCTTGATTACTATTCCCATTATAATTACAATAAATGCTTGTTAAATATTCATAAAGTTTTATTAGTAAATATATATTTAGACTACACACATCTAAAAATATTTCGTTTTAATTACTTTTACTCATTGACTTTTTTTGTTTTTATTTTATTAGTTTTTGTTACTGGAAACTCATTATTCTTGTTGCTTTTGCAGTTGTGGCTGTGAAATAATTAAATTTTAGTTTACGAATAATTATTATAGTAAATAATTTGTTACGTATAAATTTGACTGGCTGATTAGAAACATACTAAAATATATTTTGTTATTATTGTCCTTTCAAAATTTAATTTGCTTTTCGATATATAACTTTTATTTTTTTTTCTGTTTATTAAATTTTTTTGTTTTGTTTTTTTTTTCTTTGTTTAATATATTTTTATGGTATACTTAAGCTATTAAGTATTTACAAAGCTCAACTATGAACACGAACTTGTAACGACATTTGAATCCTGTTCTGATTGATTTTTGAATATATATTTCAGTTTTAAATGTTTGTTAGTTTTTTGTTTTGTTTTTTTTTTCATTTTATATATTTGTTTAATTTCTAATTTGTTGTCTTTGTTGTGCATAATAACTGTTTAACAAATACTAATAATAATTCTAATTTTTGACATTCTTGTTTATATTGAAATTTAACAATTTGCGATCTAACAAAATGCAATAGCTTGGCTTTCTTTTTCTATTCTTTTCTTTTTTTTTCGTTCTTGTTAATACTAATTTTATGAAAATGTAATGCAAATTTGAACTGAAATTAAATTTTAATTATAAATATTTAAAAATTATTTACACCATGAAAGTATTTCTAGAATTTAGACGTAAAAATGTGTTCCTTGTCCTCTTCTCATTCCATTCTTTTATTTTTTTTTCTGTCTTATTGTTTGTTTTTTTTTTATACTAATTTAACAAAAAATTTCAATTAAATTCGTTGCTGTTTTTGTTGTTTTCTTTTTGCTTTTGTGATTTTCTTTTTTTAGTACTTGTACCTTAGCAGCTTCTCTTTGTGCTCAATCTCTCTGTCACATTTCGGCTGCATCGTTGCAAAAATTGTATTAATGGAGAAAAAATTTAGATGCGTCTTGGTCACCATTCAACAAATTCGATGATGTGCAACCCTTAGTCCAAAATACCAGCCTATTGATAGCGATCATAATATTCATCATAATCATCGTCATCGGAATCGCTATCATTATTGGGGAGTATATGGAACCAGGCCCACACTTTGGACAAGTCCACTCATCGTTTGCGATTATAGGCGCCAAGCGAAGACTGCCTTCATTCTTTCATCTCGTGTCCATTAGGACCAAGCTCAAGGAGCTCATGGGGCTCGGCGTTCAACTGCGAATGAAACAATAAAATTTTGAAATGTTATCGAATTAGAGGGAGAAACTTTTTGTATCATAAGCATATCTTGTGGGTTAAGATATACCAAGACTTACCCTATCTACACTAGCCAGATCATTTTTAGACAGATGATTAACCAAAATAGTACCCAAAGCATCGCACATCACATTTATAGTGGTGCGGAAGCGATCCCTGGAAAGAGTATTTATTATTGAAAATTTCTAATTTCATTTCATCAAAGGTATAATTGATAATTACAGCAACCAATCCACAGCAATAATCAATGAGACATCTTTGGGCTCCAGACCCACTGTATCCAATACCATGACCATTGTAACTAAGCCAGCTTGCGGTATGCCAGCTGCTCCAATCGAAGCTGCTGTGGCTGTTATACTAACGGCCACAATGGTGCCAAAGGAGTAGCTCATCTCACGGTATTGAGCAATAAAAAGGGCAGCAACTGCTTCATAAAGAGCTGTTCCATCCATATTTATGGTGGCTCCGACAGGTATGACAAATCGTGTTACTCTTGGATCTATTCCCATATTATCCAGACATTTAATCGTCAAGGGCATAGTGGCCGAACTGGAACCGGTACCAAATGCAGTGGCTAAAACTTGACTAAGCTTGGCAATGAAACGATATGGTAGACGTCTTGTGCCCAAAAAGAAAATTACGGCAATGGTTCCTAATATATATAATAATGGATTATTTCATACTTTCAAATGACTTTTCAAGTAATCATCGTTCTTACCGAATCCATGGAGGAAGAGACCAATCATGACTGTTATAAAATACCAACCCAAGGATTGTATTGTAGCTGCTATCGATTCCATTTCAATGATCTTGGCTGCTATTAGAAAGCCTACACCCAAAGGAGAAATCCTAAAAGTTTGAAATATGTATAAGTAAATAAAAAAATTGGCTCTTTTTATTTTTAAACATTCTTGTATTTACCAAATCACCCAAGATGTTATGGTCATCATGGCCTCACTAAGTGTGGTAAAGAAATCCTGCAACAATTGTCCCTTCTCCCGCATTCTTCCAATGGTTGTGCCCAAAATAACACTGAACATTACCAGACCCAAAACGTTGGATCCCTCACGTTGAGCAGCCTTAAATTCCCAATTTTCCATGGGTTCTAAAAAATATTTGAAATTCAAATATTCAATTTCTATAAATAAGTTTAATTATAGCAAAAACTTACGAGCTGGGCTAATGCTGGTATTTTCATAGATCTCTGTGCGATGCTGAAATGAAATTAATAAATGCAAATCAAAAGAGAATCGGTTGAGCGTAAAGTTTATATATATTTTAATAAGTTATGAAACTTTATGGAGCAATATTAATAAAACTTAAAAACATTTTCAATACTAAATGAACTTCTCTGCTGTTAAAACTATAAACATATGTCCGTACATATATGTACCTATCCAATCTGAACAATATCATCATATAGATTGTGAGAAATTAAGCTTAAAGCCTTTCCATATACTTATTAATTTTTCTACTAGGTTAGTTTAATCTAAAGCAAATATTTACCAACATAGTAATAGGATTTAAATGTCAAAGTTTACCAAAGAGTTAACAGACTTACTGACATAATATAAGAATTTATGGTATCAGTTTATATAAAACATTGGGGTGATTTACAATATAATCCAATACTATAGCAGTATGAATTATTCTATAATCAATTTTAAGCTTGAAGAAATAGGACATATGAACATACATAGATATATGTACACTACTATTGGAGGTTTATCGAAAAATAGATTTTATCTTAACATGATATACCAATAATTATACCTATATTATTATAAATATAAATTATTATATAAAATGTGAAATGGTTTTCTTCAAAACTTTTTGAATTTCCATAGATGCAGATATATGTAGACCTTAGAGACATAACAAAACTCAATAAAGATTTTGTTCTGATCTACATATTCGGACATATATATGTACAAACATGCTGTATAGTATATATACATATTAGTCAGTACAAAAAACTTTTATTTTAAGAATCTCTGTAAAATTTGATAAAATTAAAGACACTAAATTTGTGAAACACTTAGAAATCAGAATGAATATGTAATTAAGAAACGTTGCTGTATTTTAAAATTGGTTAAGTTAATCTAAGATTTACTAAATTCATAAATAAAGAAACATCATTCCGTATTATTTAATAGAAACCTACTACAATCGGAGACACTACAAATCCCCCCTGATTGAGTCAGAGTGGAATAAAAGCGACAATAATCTAATTGTGCGCATGAATATTTATTTGAATTGCTACCTAAGCCAGCATTCATATATACTACATATGTCATACATATATTTATATATATATATATGTATAGGAATATCACATATTTATATATATATGTATATGTATAGGTACAATCAGTAACAGCAGTAAACTAAGTACTTTGATTCAATTTATGTCTGGGGAGCCGCCAGTTGTCTGTATGTGATAATTGAAAATTAAGCATACAAGTGTATATGTGTATGCGTGTATGGTTGTGAATTTGAGGTATATGTGTATGTGTGTCGGACTGTCTGTGTGCTTTCGTCACTAGGGTGATTGTTAAAACGCTCCCCCAACATAAAATCTGTGATTGTATTTCATCTGAAATTGTGATATCCCTCTATAATGTCAGTTTTGATTGCGATGTGTCGTGCTTTGTTTCAATCAAAGACTTTCAATTGAATAATTGAAGCGGATTTTTGCACTAGAGAGGGTAGGGCATGAAAGGGAAAGAGAGAGAGGGGGAGGAACAGAAAGACATAGTGGATATATGTGATCCCATACCTGAAACATTGTGGACTGTATAATATTATCCGTAAACATGTTTCTGTAATGAAAAAGAAATAATCATTAATCGGATTTAGTTTAGATTATGTTTTGATCATATTTTGCTATTCCCCTACCTCACTAAATCCATAAGTGTGTCGGGTGTCAAAACTTTGGATGCCTTGTCAATACTTTCCGTTTGGGTTTCAACAATTTTTGCACCCTGACCGGGTCTCAGTGTGGTGACTAGACAAATGCCCAATATTACAGCCGAAATGGTTGTAACAAAATAATAAGTTATGGCCCTTAATAAAATGAAATACGATGAAAATAAATATGTAAACAATATCAACATTAGTTTCTGCTCTCACCTAGTGGCAATTTTGCTGGACATGCTCAAATCTAAGCCACCAATGGCACTGGTTATCGATGACACCAACAATGGCACAATTAAACATTTCAGCATGCTAAAAAAAAAAATATTAAAATGTTGATTCATTCCATTGTTATTATTTTTTTTTATTTACTTACCGCAAGAAGATCTCTCCCGGAAATGATATATACATAATCTCACGTTTTGTCCACTCGCCAGTGCTATTCTTAATGATAAACCCGACCAGGCCACCCACAAACACACCAATTACGGTGGCCATGGTAAGGACATTCTCCTGCATGAAGCTTTTGAATTTATTATCATCTTGCTTGGGACGCGTCATTTTTGCTAATTGATTTATATGTGTATGTGTGTGTGTATGAGTGTGAGTGTGTGGAGGGGTTATGAGGGGTGTTGGGCCTTGACCCCACTCCTGTTTTACTTTGGCCCCGACACACTAAAAAGTGCGTTGGCAATTAACTCAAAAACTTAGATTTAGATCTAAGCCAATGTGATTGCGGCTGGATCGAAGAGATATCGATTCAATTGAATCTGTTGGAAAATAAAAGAAGGAATAGAAATAAATATATTTTGTGTCATGGCAGCATTCCATTATTAAATTATATATATTTTTTTTTAATATTTTAATATTCTAGTTGCTGTTTGATTTAATTAATTCTTTGGTGTAAATTTTTCATTTCGTTAATTTGTGCAGTGAATGTTTTATTCTATAATTATTTGTTTAAATTTAAATTTTTGTTTGATTTGTTTCAAAACAAACACAATCGACATCAATCGAAGAATAGCCTGTTTTGAAATGAAAAATATATTTCCAATTCGGCGTCATTTTGTGATAAAGTAGAAGCTTGGAAATTAGAACTTTCATAAACGCGAATCGTTCGAAAATACAAAGCTGAGATTGTAACTAAAAACTTTAAAAAATTAATTTTTTGTTTTCAGAAATAACATTTATCTTTGGAAACAAGTGGTGTATATTTTTAAGCTTCTGTTTTGTTTAAATATTTGCATTTTCACTTTATGGCTTAATAAATATTATATATTTTATCCACTCAAAGAAGAACAATATGCACGTTTTTAAAATTCATTAATAAAAATATTTAACACGATTTGAACTTTAATATAAAAGTTAAACAAATCATTATAAATTGTAAATTTGGTTCAGAAGAAAAATAAATAAATTCTAATATACTATATATATGTATTTGTATTAATGGATTTCAAGTTTGCTTGTTACTTTTCACATAGTCGGACAATATAATGAAATGGTTTTGTAGTTTTTGCGTGAATTTCGCAGTTCTACGATTTTGTAATACGTTTGTACCGATTCGTTCCTCACTAGTCAACAAACCATCAACGACTAATCCGTCAAACATTCGCACATAAGCTTTTGCGCATCCACTAAACATGAACCATTGCAAATTACAACCCCTACATATGTATATGTATGCATGTATGTAGATATATATATATATACATATGTATATGATCCGTAAACGAGTCCGAGTTCAATTTCGATCCGCATAGCTTCCACATGGCAGCTGGCAAAGCTTTGCCTTTGTGATTCGCCTACTCTCCCTTAATCTCCGCCCCGTAAAAACCCCGTGCTAATGATTACACACTTGGTGGTGTTACTTTTGACGCAAAACCGGAAGTTGTTTTGTTTCGTTATTCGTTTCCATTCACATTTATTTTTTTATTTTTACTGATTTTTTTGTTTGCTTCTTGCAATGAATGAAGGGAAGGAAGTTCGGAAACACAAAAAATAAGAGAAGAGAATTGGAGATTTACTAAGAACAAACAATGATTTTATATTTTCACTAACAATTAATAGTTAACTAACTGACATTTAGCACCAATTACAATTTCACGCTGTCACTTTAAGTAAAACAAAAATGTTTCATACAATTATGGGCTACGACTATTGAATAACCTATATAAAATAATGTTGATCCAACGAGAGTAAAGAAAAAAGTTGATATGATACACCAATAATTGCTTCTTAAAAAATTTTGAATGATATGAATCTAATACTTATCAGAATTAATTGATATATCAAATGTTTGCTTAACATTAAATTTTTAGGTATCTCCAAACATTTCGAAGAAAAAGATATAATCCCCAAATTATTGTCAATAATCCAAGTACATATATCCTTTTGTTTTGTAGTCGTACAGGGTATGCAAATTGCACACCAAATGCAGCTCAATTAATAGAATTGAGAGAAAACAGCAATAATAAAATGTGGCAAACAAATAAATTTACATAAACGATCATGAATAATGAAATATTTCACAGTCGGTGCAAGGGGCAAATGGGCAAAAAAATAAATAAAAACTGTGTCATAAAATGCTTATACATATAGACGGTGATCAATGGTATCCATGACCAGGCTATCACGGATCATGATACAATCTTGCTGATCATGTGTGACCCAAATTGGAATTGAATAGATAAAAAGAACCCTGGTATTAATCAAGAATAATATAAACACTTATTTCTTAGGCAATTGTTTACTCAATTGTTTTACAATTGTCAAAGAGAGAAAGAAAGAAAAACAAATGCAAGACAGAGATAGAAACATTAGTTAAATTATTTGTATAAACAAAATTTATATATATTATTATTTATTTTAAGTAGTCAGAATGAAAATTAATTAAATTTGGTTTAAATCATACTATACACATATACATATATAAAAATGAAAGTATAATTAATGAAGTAAGCAAGCCGTCCCTGCCGACTTGGAGTATACCCTGTACAAATAAGAGATATTTCATAAAATCAGACTCCGTCGAAATCCTCATTAATTGAATATAAATTTTACTTATATTACATAATATTTGCTTCACATTAAATGAATTTTCTTATACTTAACTAAGTTTTCCAGTTTTTTATGCTAATTAAAAACAGCGATTCTAAAAAGCAAATAAAGACATAGTTTTTCGAAATCAAACGAGATTTGACTGAATTGGAGCCCTCTGAAGTAGAGGTTCCTTTGAAGGATTTGTCCTTCTTTTGAAGGATTTTACCAATGGCTTATAGGCTCTAAGTTGGCCATCTTTTGGCCGATTTTGAAAAATTTTACATCAATCTTCTGGATAATTTCCATATTAAAAAACTGCTTTAAAAGTTAAAAAAAGTTGGAAAAAAAATTTTGACCGGATTTTCGTAAATTTTTGCAGTGTTACCATCGTTAAAATTTGCGAAAATCGAGTTGAAAATTAGTTTTCCAGATTTTTATGCTAATTTAAAATTGCGATTCTAAAAAGCAAATAAAGACATAGTTTTTCAAAATCAGACGAGATTTGACTGAATTGGAGCCCTCTGAAGTAGAGGTTCCTTTTAAGGATTTGTTCTCTCAGATCTAGGTGTTCATACGGACGGACGGACAGACGGACGGACATACGGACATGGCTATATCGACTCGTTGATGCTGATCAAGAATATATATGAATTTTCTAAGTAGACGCATTTGCATCGGATTAATTATATAAATAAAATTAATAAAGAACTCTCGTGAAAATTGAAATTAGTGCAAACTTTTAGGTTTTAAAAACTAGATCTATAAAAGGTTTTTCTTTGAATCATTAGATGTAGACAGAAAATTCAATGGATCAGATGAAATAAGCAAAATGATAGCACATTTAATTAATTGCATTTTTAACACTCGAGATTCAATTGAATTTCTAATGAGAGATAAGAAATTAAGTAGCTATGAATTTGATTAATAAATGTGAACATGTGCTTGGGAATGCAGTTATACAATCAGCAACAATGACCGACTGACCAGCCAGACTATATGTTTGCATATATGTACATACATATATGCATTTACACACATATCGCTTTCTGTTTTGTTATTCGCCTTGTTTTCTTTTCATTATATTTTTTTTTCCTATTTTGAACTTGACCGTGAATCATGCAAATGAATTTGTTTACACATATCTGTCGACTGAAATTGTTTTCTATGCTAAAAATTCATAATATTATACACCCTGTCACTTTCCCCCAATTGTCAATATATAACTTTACATATTAATTGAACGGAAGCTGCAAGTTGATCTATGTTGGGCGGATGTTGCACTTGAACAGCGTGTAAAAGGATCTAACACTGAACTTGAAAACCGGAAATTATTACAATTCAAATGTGGCAATTTACGAGGGCAAGTTCATGAAAAATTATTACTAGTGCTTATAATAATTTATACTTATTATAAATATTTATGCAAATTAATTTAAACGATTCAAGTTTAGATTAATTGAACACTATCAGTATTATTAAAGATCTTGTTAATCGGAATGTTCAGCTTACACAGAGAATGCCAGAGAATATTGAATGACAACTGATGATCCGTAATAAAAAAAGTAATGACTAAATTTACTATAATTTTAATAAATATTTTAGAATCCATCTAGAATAGTACATTATCTACCACAAATAATATATAATGTAATTGAAATAATACTTATAATACAACGTCGAATATTTTTTACTCTATAATCTATTTTTTAACCATTTACTTTTTTTTAACCAAATAATATATGCAATAAATATGATAATCAATAATAATGGAAAAATATATTTGATTCAATTATGATATAATTGATTGAATAATAAAATGAATATAATTCAATTGAATTATCTACATAAATACGTTACTTTTTGGTTAAGAAAATATAATAATAACATAGAAAATATAAATAAACAGTAACTTAAATTAAAATATCAATAAAATATTAATTAGCACCTCTCTTTAAAGCAGATACTAAATAAAAAGGTCTAATCAATTATTTTTCAAAAGTTCCATTTCCAATTTTCAAAATTTTCCCAATCTTTATTGATATTCGAATTAAGGGAATATTTTTGATTTTGATTGACAGACAGTTTGCATCAACAAAAGAATTTTTGTTATTATTGTTATTAAACAAAAAGCGAAATTCCAGTAAGGCAAAAATTAAATTAGTTTTCTAAACACGAATTTATATAACAAACTGTTTTACAAGTTCAGCTAATTAATGCATTTTCCATTTGTAGTTAGTAAATACTATGTAATCGAGAGGGGGGGGGGCAGTATGAGGGGGTTGTATGAGATGCAAATATGTAATGTTCATTGTCAATGCAAATTGATTTGTAATAGCTAAAATGGGGCCGTTAGGGGTGACAAGCGCATGAAGAGGGAAAAGGGTAGTTGGCTGGACCCAACCCATTTGTCTTTGAGACAGAAGGAATAAATTAAGTGTGCGAAAAACCAGTTTGTACTGAACAAAACCGCTAAAAATAATGCAGAAAACAGAAAATATTATCATGAATATAAAATTAGTTTTTATAGTAATAAAAACATTGCCATAAATATTATCTACTTAATAAAATAGAAATATCACAATTTTAGATTTTTATTTTATTTTTAATTAGAAACTTATTAAAGCGTATGTTTTCTACTATAGGATTCGTATTCTGCTCTAGTCAGCGTCTTGTTTGGAAAATAAGTTTTATTCGTTATTTAAATATACACAATTTATTATGTAACAATTGAAATAAGGTTTTGCAATATCGATCATTTCATTTATTAATAAAATGAAATCTTTACTTTTAATTTCAGCTTAATATATTTAATATAAGTCATCATATCGACTTCAAAAAAATATAATTTTAAGATCTTAAACAAATTCCAATAAAAGTTGCATCTGTTTGATTAGATTTTCCTTCAAGCTATTAGCCCTTATATATTTATATATATATACATATGTCTGTACAGTATATATATATATATACTTATACAGATATTGATGACGGCACTAATCTTGATGCGTGTCTGATGAGCGGCCTTTGTCACCTTGTCTGTCTGTCTATCTGCTTGGTTATATTATTTTCAGAACATAAAATTTTCGTCTTATCAAATTATAAAAAAAAAGTTCCGCAAGAAAGTCACAGAAAAATATAAGAATAATCGTACAACTGAAATAATTGATATAAACTATTTAAATACAGAAATCGAAAGGTCTTGATCTTAAAAATAAATAAATTCCCCTCTCTCGATTTGCTGGAGCTGGCTTAATTGAAGATTCACGCACATGTAATAAATATATACATGAGTATCTTAATTTTTTTATGAGAAATAAATTTTGTATATTTGTTTTTGTCGAGGGCAGGTCAAGCAGTTGCATTTAACAGTGACAATTCTTATCGGTCTTAAATATATACAATTAAGTAATCTATTTTTATACTCGTATGCATAAAATATATAAAAAACTGCAAGCGAAATCAATGCTAAAAATACAAAAAAAAAAAAAACGAAAAGTAAACTTTGCGCAGTCTTTAGTATTTAGTGCCACGCCTACAAGCTATTTAGTTAGCTTGCTTTAGCCCTCTCAAGGTTAGAATTCTTCCCTTCTACCTCTCTTACTTCGTGGTCTATAAGCTCTTATCAGCATCAAATAATCAAAAATATTCACGCTCTTCTCTCTCTTAAACTCAAGAAGCTAAAATCGATTTGGAAAAAAGTAAAATAAATAAAAAACTGCTAAGGATTAACTCAGTCGACTCTTAAATATCCTAGAGATGTAGAGTTAAAAAAAGAAATAAATCTTGGTTAAGAAATCAGAATATTATCATACGAATTAACCAACTTTAAATGCCCTACAATAATGGTCAATGTTAAATCGTAACAATTTTTCGTTGATCAAATAAGTTGAAAATTGTTTAAAGTTTGAGTTGGCCTCCGAATTTTGGAATATTAGCATTTTTAATTAAAAAGTTCTAATCTTTTACAAATGCAGCATTTAATCATTTAAAACATATTATAAATCGTTTTATATTGCTTAGTAGTGTATGCTTAATGTTAGTTCATAACTACCCTAGCCACAATTCATCGTAAAGAGTATTATTAAACAGATAATGACATTGAGCCGGTAAAACAGAAAACTTACCGATTAAATACAAGATAAAAAAGAAAATTGTTTCAATTGAAATCTATTACATAAAATAATTTATTAAACAACATCAAGGAGTTTCATATCCTTCTAAGGCACACACACTAGAGTATATATTGTGTTATCTTTTTGGATATTCAATTGTTGTTGTCAATAACATTGCAATTATAATATTTTTCATTTCTTTTTTGATTTTGTGTTTTTGTTTTATTTTTTCTTTTTGGCAGCTGTCTTCATTTCAAAAATTATTTTTATATTTTTAATGTGCTTTTGCATTTCCTTCAGCATTTACACTTACAATTCCCATACATTTACTTGTATGATATGAAATACTGTATATTTGTATAAATCCCCTTCGAAATTACTCGACACACAAGACTCCGATTCGGACGCGACGTTGTTTCTATATGTTTTGTCAATCAACCTAAGATCAAGCATACAAACCGACGATCCACACACAGAAAGCGAGAGTCTCTATATAGAGAGACAGAGCAGACACAACTTGACTCGTCTGATTATAAAATAGTACTAAAAACTAAATCGAAATCAAATTCGAAATATAGCCAACGACCGCGACTGCAGCAGCAGTAGCCGAGGCAGAGTCAACTCTCATCAGCGTAGTGGGTGTACTCATAGATGTGTGTATACGTATATATTTGTGAGGTGTGGGTTGGTTTGTTGGCTTTCATTCATCATTCAATGTTACCCACTGCGCTCTGCCTCTTCTCACGTAACTTATACGACGCGTTGTCGGCGCGTAATTTGCCTCCTTGTTCTTGCTTTCTTTCTATATTTCTTGAAAGGAATTCATTATATTCAAAAGTAGTTCAAAGTTTTCAGGTTGTCCTCCATTTCGCGACACTTTTCTCATTAGCCATTGCATTGTGGTAATACGTTGTGATCATCCAAGTATTGTTTTTTAAAACCCAAGATGCCCAATTAGCTCAGAATATGAATCTTTCATTGATTTACTGAAAATAAAAATTAGAAAGGTTCCTATAATTATCAAGAATCAATTAGTCTTAAAACCAAAAATACTTACTTAAAGCTTATTTTTTGTTGTTATCTCAAATTTGCTCTAGGGCAAAATAGTTATTGAATACTCGTATTACAATGCCATAGAAGAAATTTAGAACCAATAAGAAATTCGTTATAATGCGAGAAAAACGAAATCTTATTTATATATGTACCTATAAATATGTACTATACAAAATTCACTTTAATTTTTCTTTGAGTCATTTCCGATTTCTCTAACCGACTTCATCTCAAATCTAAGCGACTTGCTTTGAATAAAAAAGTAAATGTCCAACAAAAAATTGTTCTACTTTTTCAGTGCAAATCAGTGAAAATTACACCCAAAACTAGGTCAGGTTTTTGGATTAATTTAATCATTTCATTGATCTAAAAGATGACAATTCAAAGGAAATATGTATGCTAAGAATATATTTAGTAGCCATTACCCTAGACTACTTGACTTTTATTAGGTCTGTTGGGCCCGCATAAAAAAAAACTTGAGGTTTAGCGGAGATGAGGCAAAGTGCTTAAAAGCAGAAAAAAATGTTAGTTGGGCATTTCCGGTCTCTATTTGTTTTGTATTTTGTTGTATTAAAAATAATAAAAATCAGCAAAAACCCAGCTGCAGCCTGCCTTTGATCTGTTTCAATTCGCTTCGCCTTGGGGGCTAGTTCTCTCTAGCTGATGGGAAATGGAAATGGCTATGGGTATGAAAATGGATGCCATCAGTGTTTGGGATACTACGGAAAGGGGAGCAGTAACGGCAGTAGCCGCAGCAGTCCCTTGGCATAGTCCACAGAAAAAAACGCTACCCTTGTGCCAAACTAAGCGATTCTTTTCAATATAGTATATACGCCGATTTATATATTATTTATATATATATATATATATATATATGTGTGTGTGTTTATGTGTATGTGGTAACCAAACATTTGGACCGGAACTGTCGATCTTCATTTTTGACACTGGAAATTTCAAATATCACCAAGTCGAGATCTCGTTTTCCCGGTGTGTATGCAATTGTATGTGTGTGTATACATGTTCATTTAGCAAAATGATTTTGCCATAATGAGGATGAGCCTTTGGAGGGGGTAAAGGAATAGTTCTAACTAGTAAAGTTTAGCATTAAATACTATCAGATTGCAGGTTTAAGTCTTAAACAAACTGGAATAAGTCAACATATCTATTAAATCTAATTTAATTTAATTAGTTACATATATATAGATTTTAGACTTCGAAATCAAGCGATTGCACTTTAAGCAAGGAGCAAGTTAAAACAAATAATAGTAGAGACGTTTAAAAAGATAGTCTTATATCGAAGGTGCTGATCTATTAAGCATTAACAATATGTACATTATAATTAATGTACAGAAACGAATACCCCCAATTTACTTTTTCTTGAGCTTAATATTGAAATTAGTCAATTGCTTGATTAAAAAGCAATTGGAGTTATGAAAGAATACGAAATCCGATATAAATCAGAATGGGGTTGGCTACTCTACTAGTTTCAGAACTTTGTATGCATAAAAAAAAACAATTGTTTCAAACTTTAAGATCAGGATAATATACGTAAGTCTACAAATCACGCATAAAATCCCTTTAGCGATTCGTATAAATTGGGATAACATGAAGAATATGTAGAATTTTACCTATTAAAACACCATATTGAAGTCCGACTTAATGAAGAACTCTCTAATCATGTTTGAAAAAATCACACCTATCACAAACCTAACTTTGAGAGATGGTATTAATATAATATAATAGTTAAAACCAGCTAATTTAACTACTCTTACAAACTATACCAACAAATACTTAATTTGATAATTTCATTGTTGTAAAATACAAATTCCTACTTTACGAGGATATTAATTTAAGCAAGATAATTTAATTCCGCAAGGCTGATCCGTAGTGAAAAACTGAAAATGAGAATGTATGCTATTATTAGATATGTATTTTAAATGTGATAAATAATAATGATGTATTGATTTACCTCGTTTTCTCACATTTCAACTAATAATATAAGGATTTTTCCAGTTTGTTTCCAATTAAAATATCACATTTCGATTCTTTTGTTTAAAATATAAAAAACTTTAAGCAATCAACGCCTCAAGTTTTTACATTATTTAATATTTATTATTATTTTATATTTATGTGTTAACATAGGTAATATATTGATTAAAATTTTCAAAAGATCACAAATCAGATTTCGTTTAACATTATGTAAAGAAAGAATGCAAGAAAATATGTATAAATTATGCTTTTGTTTTCTTTTTTCATATTTTCTTCAACCTTTTTCATATAATATTATGGCAAAAAGAAGAATATATATGGCATAAAATACTAGAGGTGTTTTTTTTTTGTTTACTTTTTGTATGTTCCTGTTAAAAGTTTTAGACAAAATGAAAAGTATTGAATGTAAGATAGGTGAAAAACAAAGAGAAAGAATGTAACGCAAAGTAAAAGAGTTATGATAAAAACTGTGCAGAAATAGAGGTAAAAATTGTTGTTGATAATAAAGATGATTATGATGATGAGGGGTGGGGGGTTAGAGTCTCCGCTTGCAACAGTTGGTTTTTCATTGGAATACCTTTTCAGCTACCACCGTTTTGGCAGCAGCAGCTGCCGGACGTGACTCGTTAAATGTGTGTGAGTTTGTGTGCATGCATCAGTTGTTTTGTATATGTAGGTATGTGAGTATGCGTGTGCAAAGACGACCCCTTTCTTCTAGCCCTTGCCAAACGAGGACTTCTTTTAAGGTTCATCTCATGTATTTGGTTGTAATTTTACTCCTCCGTTTTCGGTCGTCGAAATAGTAGAATATGCGGTTCTGGCTTGTGTATCATATAATGGATCCATCCACGGGATTGCTGTACACCAATGGATCTCCATTCCGTTTCGGTCATCAAATGTGTTTTCGGCACCAGTTTTACGAGTTCCTTCGGCAAGACCACATGTCTACAAATGTATAGAAAACCCACAGATTAAAGGAAAGTAACTCGGGCACGCACACACACACACACACACATATTATGCGAATAAATTCGGCGGACTCAATTTTATTTACAGTTAATTATAACACATTCACTTACCTATACTCAAATTTCTCATCGTAATATTTATCGGAATAGTAAATATCTTTGCTCATTTTTTCTTATTAACTTTTAAATTATTCTCAGCTTGGTCTTGAAATTCGCGGCTGCTTGAATATTGGTTAGTTCGGCGTCCTTTTCTTCTTTTGTTGATGGCGGATTACCTTTCTTTTCGCTTATTGGAATGGCTTTTGTCACTCATAGAGTTTTGTTTTTTAGTTGCAAGTTGTAGTGTTATTGACTACAATTTTAGTTATTTTTATTTTATTCCCTTTGACAAGTGTAGCAATTTCTTAACAAATTTGAGGCCGCGGCACAAAATAAGGGGCAAGTTTGTAATAGGGTGAAGACTGTGCGGAATAGGGGTAGCAGTCAAGCAATGTTTGGTCACACCATTTTGATTTGCACTTAACGGAAGACAGAGTTGCCAAGATGGATTTATCTGCTCCCTGGCTCCATCTCTCCGCAGTCTTAGAAACAACCAAATTGGCGCGGTTTGCTCTGCATTTTATTTAAATGTTGGCTTTTCATTTACCTTGTTATGGACCTAGTGCTAGTCCCTCGTGTGGTGGTCATAGAGTAGATACCGGTCAGCTCACACTCGTATTGCGGGCTACTTAATACACATGCAACCAAAAAATCAAACAAAATGCACTTATTTAACGGACCTTATACAACACTACAACCAGCCACAATTCAAATTCAAATTTGAATAGCAGCCGACTCACATCCACAAAAAAAACTCTTTTTATGAAATTTTCATCTACCAGTAGAAAACTTCCCCCTTTTCATCTTCTTTCTCGGACAGGTTTTACTCAAATATTTTCGAACTGGGATTGGCAGCAGCTATTATATACGCACAGAATATTGTGCGTTTTAATTTGTTTTCTGTTATACGATAGAGGGCCAAGCAGGGCTACCCAGAATTTGTTTGTTTTTGGCGCCATCTATAAGCCGAGAACGAACAAAACTAATTTAGAGCGCATATTTCTTTTATTAAAATTAACAATTTTCAAGCAGGTTTTGCCGTTTACTTGAAAATTATTGATAGTTATCCTTGCATCTACGTCAATACTTAATCATTCAAATTGATTCTAACGAAAATACCCAAAATTTAACATAAAATAACTTGTAAATTAAATATTTTTTTATTATAATTTTAAATATTCTCTTTTTTCCAAATATACTTTATATCTTGAAGCAAATTTTAGTTGATGAACGATTCGTATTGACCAAACAATTTTCTAAACGTACGAATCACCAAGTTCTCTAATCAAGTAACATTAAAACTGAAATGAAAATTCTACTAGAACCTGAATGGAAGTCATGTCAATATCTATAAATGGACATTAAGTCTATAGAACTCCTTAGATTATTCAAAATTATTCACTGAAAATTCTTAAATTTGTACAGGGTACAAAGCAGCAATCGATTTTTAAAAGAATTCTTTCGGTTTGCTGTTAAAAGAAACGCTTAATTTTTATTTTTATTGTGTGTCTATTTAAACTTTCGGTTTCAAATCCTTAAGAGCCAAAACTAGAAGCAAAGTTGAATAAATTGTCCGAGTGGCCCGTTTTCCACTCCATTATCATGTCCCAGTTGGAGGTTGCATCCTACCAAGTGCACCGGCAGACACATAAATTGCATAAAATGGCTGGGTTCGTGAGAAATCTTACATAAATTTCAACTCTGTGGGTGTGGACAAGACAAATGGTTGAATTCCCCTGGAATAGGTACATTAGAATACATAGATTTGGTGTTATTAAATGCATTTTAGTCTGATATTCTAAGTAAATAGTTTGGGAATTTAAAATTAATTCTGTTTATCATAGTACTGGGGAGGTATAAACATCCAATTCTTGGCCAGATCGCAAATGCCCTCCTGCAGTAAACGTGTTAGAATGGCCATGACAGTGCTAGAGGATCAATTTTTCAGATATTTTGGAAACTTATGGAAACATTTTTTAAACTATTTACTTGCGATCAACATCCGTGGTGCACTCAGAATTGGCTACTTCTTTTCCTGGATTGATAACCTGCTCATAGGTTTTATTATATTCATGTTTTGGTCTATCCGAATAGATTCTCATAAAGTTCGTCTTGCATAGATATTTCCAAAATAGTTTTTCGAAAATGGTTACCCTCTGATCGATAGCCATGCTCAATTCAATAACTTCATTGGAGGTTAATTTACGTTTATTGCTCAATCGCTTAATCACCTCATGACGTTCCTTCTCCTTACGTTGCTCTTCTGTAAGCTCAACGGACCCATCTCCGCCAGCCTGAGCATCCAATCCCTTGCCCCCACATGGTGATAGGTCAGGTGTAGACATTCTCCGGCCCATACTGCACGGTTCATCTGAATCCTGTTTTCCGACATGTTTCACATTTGTCTTTATATTCAATTGTACAAAGACATGCTCCACATAGCTATCTTCTTTCCATTTCGGATCGTCAATTGACTCGATTTCAGACAATTCTGCTTTAGCTATTTGTGTGGCACGATCAAGTATGCGATGGACCTCAAGAACAATAGGTATACGACGAAAATGTAAAATACGATCACAAGATGCGACTTTAATTTCACACAATTTGGAATGATGACCCTTGAGCTGGAAGACCGATGGATTAAATGTTACCGCAAAGAATTCACTAATAATATAACTATGGTAAAAAAAAGGTTAATTAATTATATAGGAATAAAAATACATGTGTATTTTCTTACTTTTGCCAACGGAATTCCATACACTTTTGTCCATAATTGTGCACATTAACCATCTGTGTACGATTCTCTCTCAAACACTGATCAAAATACAAACGATTTGGATAGATGACATATAGAAAGTCGGCACACTCCCTATCATTAAGGGGAGCATCTGTTTCCTCTTTGTCATCGGTTAGAACTCCACGAGCCTTGATCTTATATAAAGCCTTTGTTGCTTCGTAAGTAAGTAAAACTTCGACCTAAAATTAAAAAAATTAAAAAGTTTCTATAACTCTATGATCTATGATAGTTTACCTCATTTTCATAGTCCATGGGTCTATAATCTACCAAGAGAGGCCAAACACTTTGTCTTGGCACTGTCAGATTAACATTAAGCAATTTCATTCCTCGATCACGCGATGAGAATGTAAATGGCAAATGATTCATTGTTATATTCTGAACCCAAATCGGTTGTGTTACACGATAATAGTTCTTAATATTAATAGGTATTAACTCTTTTGTTAGCAAACATTTTTCAATATCAAAAGCCGAGATTTCCAATTTGAAATGCCAAAGAAATTTACGTTTGTCGGAAGATCTAAATGGTCAGATGATGCACTCCAAGTTAACGAACCATTTGATTCTAGTGGATTACTCACTCAACTTCATAGGTTAAATAATGTTCGCCATAGAGAAAGAAATAGGCAGTGACTGTAAGGGCCACAATCTCATCCGGCTTGATGCGTAGTAACTCCTGACTCACATGTATCAATCGTCGATGTGGACAATGGAATAGTTGCCGGAACTGATTGAAACCCACACGAGTTTGCAATGGCTGACACTGACAATTCTGTATTCGTTTCACTGTCAATGTAATCTCCGACGATGAAAGATTCTTTATCCAGAAAACCATTTTCAATGGTTGACTATGAATTTGGCGAACTGGCATAACAATTGTGTGCTCATGGTCCTTACGATTTGATTTCAGTTTCTTGTTCAAACTGCCAGACAGTTGAAATTTATTATTGAAGAAAAAGAAAACCATCATTTGGATTTTTCCTAAACTCACCCTGGTATGTCAAAGCTTTCCCAAAAATATATCTTTAGCATGGGAGGACGTATCATTGTTAGATTTTCAATCATTATTTTTTGATAGATTGGCGGTGGGTCTATCAGTCCACGGCAAGGTTTTTTCGACATCTTAGTTTTTACTTTAAAAATATATCGCAATTTCTTAATATTTAATTTGCATGTAGAATGTATTCTTTCTGAGATTGTATTAAAATTTAGTTGTAAGAAGTATTTATCTGTTGATATATTAATATATAAGAATGATTTTACAATGAAACTAAGTTTTATATAAAAATTAATTATTTCACATTTCTACATGTCAGAAAATTCATTTTAATGCCGACTACATATATCAAAAACTATACAAATTTTGAGAATTATCTTTATACCCAAAGGGTGTATACATATATATATGTATGTATAAGAATATATTCTTAATCAGTCGAGATATGGCCATATCCTTATGAACACCTTCATCTAGGAGACTAAAGCAATCAAATTTCGTCCCCTTTCGTGTCCGCAAAATGGAAGTAACAAAATGCTATCCAAAATGTACGAATAAATGTTTTGTATTGAAATGCCAAGTGCAAAAATGGCTGATTTAAGTGAGCGAGATAGCATGCGTTCGATGATTTGTTCTGCAAGCAGTATAAGCTTCTGCAAGCAGTATAAGTATCGGAATGTCATTCAAAATTTTTTTTATTAAAGTGATGACGATTTCGAGAGATTTTAATTGTTAAGGTTTTACTACTCACAAACTCACAGAGTACACTCAAATCGGGAGAGACAAACATTATTTCTCGCAAAGTTCGAGCTATTTCTGGTAATCCTTTAAATTTACACTTGAAAAAGCAGTATAAATTTCAAAAGTTAATCCAAGGAAAAATCTTTTGAAATATTAAAGATACTTTGCTGAGGTTGTATTGATAATTTTGCATAGAATTAATAAATTATTTTTTTGATGATAAGCCTATTCACGTTCAAGTTGAAAAACCAATCCGAAACGAACTCTAAGGCACGTAAATTTCAACTCTTTTCCTCAATAGTAGATCTAATTGATTATTCTTGTTATGATAAAAAATAAGTTTGGCTTTTAAAATGCTATACTAGTAAGAATAGAGAAAATCATAGACACATCGACCAGTTATTGAATGAGTTTCTTTCTTCTTCGATACTTCAGAGCACTTTGCTTTGTTTGTCAGTTGACAAAGTGCCAAAGGCGGTCAGGTGAATGAGCAGCAAAATGTCTCTGTGTGTGTGTTCTGAGATGGTGTGTGTGTGTGTGTCACACACAAAACGAGCAAGAAAAAGACATTAGTGCCAACGTTTCAAATGCAGTCAAATACAAATTTATTTTCCCTTCATTTATATGTCCCACCCACTAAGCTTCCCATCATTCCTCTGCTTTAACATCGTAACTTTACTATTGCGTTTTTAGATGCATTGGCAACATCATTTACAGTTAGTGAGGTGACAATTCCAGGCAGAAAATGCTCGGTACCAACAATTAGCATTGAAATACAGTGGGAGACCTTAAAATGAGACAAAACCAAAAAACCTTTCATATTTGTCTCCCAGAAAATGTTCCCAAACTATTAAGATATAATTTTCTGCCATAATTAATAACAGACTAGTTCCTATGTTTCATTTATTTTTTATTTATATTTATTTAAATTTTTTTTTAGCTTTGGTAGTTTCAACTTAATTGATGGATATTCAATTACTGAAAAAGCTTTGACATTCTTTTTTTTATTCCTTGGATTAAATTTTAGTTGGAAACTTTATTTTCAGCATTTTCAAAGTTTTCTCGTGGAATATTTATTTGATGCTCGGTTCTCTTTTCTGTCAAAAGAGTTTTAGTTATATCCACATCCTCACTGTAACTGACAAGCGACAACCTGTGCATCAATCACAACCTTTGACAGCCATGACTGCCACGCTTATCAAGCACATATACAACCTTTATTTTCCTTTTGCATCTTTCGTCTATTCTCCACTCCCCTTTCACCAATTCACAATCTGCACCATTTACTCGATCTGCAATCTGGTATAACAATGGGCAGAATGCTCTATGACCAGAATACAAGGCAGCTGCAATTGAGGATGGACATTACGCTCTCTCTCTGTCTCTCTCTCTCTCCCCCACCACCACCACCACCACCACCACCTTGTGGCCAAGTGTTTTCCCAATATTCCATTTCACTCAAAACAATTTGCGCTCAACTGTTCCGTTTTCCCAGTGTTTCTGGCTTGCTCAGACGCCCATAAATAGGCAGCATTTAATTTAAAACTTAAATATTTCGACGGTTATTTTTTATTGTTCTTGTTGTTGTTGTTGTTTTTGTCGTTTTTGTGTTGGTCGATGTTTTGGCCTCGTCAACAACTTGTTGGCCAATTGTTGTGGTTTGACTTTCACAGTGGCTGGCACTGGATACCGGGAATATGGCCAGGGGGCAAGCCAAGTACCAGGTGAACACTTCATGGTTCAGTCAACCATTTTTTGTGGTTGACATTTTGTACAACTTCTTTAGAGCAATCAAGAACAGAAAAGAATAGAGCAGTCGTCTGATGCATAATTATGCCATAATTTGAAGCTTGAACTATGCGCAACTAATTACAAAATAAGATGGGGAAATAACTCTTGCATACTTTTTGGCTAAGAGCATATGGCAATTAAAAAGTTTCTCATGCAAAACATTGCAGGTGAAGCTTACTTTGGGGGACAGGGACCAACTTGCCTCTGTCGCCTTTTATAATTGAAAATCACGTTGAGCGTGAAGCGAGAAAAAAAAGCAGTTTCGTCACGGCAAGACGTTGCATCGGTAGCAGAAAAAGGACTAAAAAGGAGGAACTGACAGACAGTAAGCAAGTTCAGTCATTAACTATGGGGTTGGGGTTCTCTTAAGTTATGATAAACTATTTAATTGCTTATACGAAAGTTAATGAATACACACATATAATTTTAGTTAGATTTTCCATATGGTTTTTCTGATCACTTTCATGTATAGAAGATAATAGAAGAATTTGTTAACTAAAATAAAGAACAGTATGGGGACGGACTAAATTTGATTGGCTATATTATATTTAGTTATGCGCTTTCAATTAAAGCGAATGTGTTCTATGATATAATTTGTACGATTATGTAATATTAACGATGTGGATTATATACAAAAGATGTCAATTTCTTTCTTAATTTTCACCTATAACTTTAAGAAAAACTATCAAACCGAACAAAAGAGTTCAAGGAGTCAGTCAATTGCTTAATAAGCGTCAAATATTTAGTTAAGCGATATGCTTCTTGAACTTCTATAATATCTAAAAGATAATTTGTCATAAACTAAGTCATCAATATTATAGAAGTTTGTACCTTAAAATAATATACCTATATATATCAACAACAATAAAATGAAATCTTGAAATTGAATTAAAAATTAAGTTTTGTTAGGTATTTCAAATAGTTGATAATATCGATGAGGTATATTGGAATAGTGTTGCACCTCATTTGTTTCAGGTAAAATCTGATGGATTTGAGTCAAACTGGATGACACGAATCGATGTCAGTCGCTGGCAAACAGCAATTGAGTGAGGTAATGTGCAGTGCCGTGTTCTCGGTAATTTAAAATTAAGCAACTGAATTTCAGTCATTCAGTCAGGATATTTCAAGGTCATCGTTTATGGTTTATCTGAGTGTCTTATATGAGACTTTAATATAGGATATATGTGTAAATGCTAATCCATTGTCTTAGAATGTTTCAAACGATTTACAAATGAATTGCATAAACTTTTGCAATAATTGAAAAATCTAAAGGATAAGTTGAAATTTAATTCCTTAAAATTAAAGCGAGTTAATGCTTTAAAAGAAACATATTTCAATTGGATAAAAAAAATAAAAGTTATTTATTTAGTTTTCAAAATTTGTTGCCACTAGCCAACAATTGGTTAAGAGATAGCCAAGGGATGAGGAGAATGAGAAGTTTTTGCTTCTATTGCTGCTGCTGCTGCTGCTGCTGCTGGGCATGGCAGTCACTGACACTCAGCATCCGTTTTATGCCATTTCCATACGAGGAGGAAGAGGAAGCAAAAGGAGAAACTATGATAGAAACGATGGCGCAGACGGATGTGGTGGTACAGGCGGAGACGGAGAAGAAGGCACCGTCAAGAGCAAAAATTGCCAAGCCACAAAACAAAGCTATACAATAAAAGTGTGGGGCATAACGGGAAAGGAGGGGGGAAGGGGGCGGGGGCCGTTACGATTTGACTAAGGCGGGAGTGAGAGTGGGTGTGGCTGTAGTTGCTTGTGCTGTGGCTGCTGCAAACAATTATTGTTATTTCAATTGAAATGCAGCGTTACCCTTTCCTCAACCCTACCACCCACAGTACGTTACCCACTGTATCTACCCTGTAGTTCCCTTTTGTAGATTTTGCTATCAAAATTATACACCTTGCAGCCATGGAACGCCGCTGGGGGAGGAAGAGGGTTGAGTATGGGGAACGCAGCGCATAAGAGTTCATTGTAATGCAAATTACGTATACGCCATGATGGAGCCATAAACTGGACCTCCGACCCTTGGACAGCCGTTTCCATAGAGACCCCCTCACTTCATTTCTCTTGCTTTTGCTTCATCTTTATGTCCAATGTGTAAGTGCTCTCTGGTTGTGGGTGTGTCTGTGTGTGTGTGTGTGTGTGTGTGTGTGTGTGTGTGTGTGTGTGTGTGTGTGTGCATTTTTGACCCTTTTCCATTGTCAGTCCTCGAAAAATAATAATAATGAAAATACGAGGCGCTTTTGAGCTTTTTTTCTTTCCCCTGTTGTTATTGTTATTGTTGTTGTAATGCAAACCTCTGTGAGTTTTCGAGGATTGTTAGGAAAATGCAATTAAAGCATTAAACAGTGTGGAAAATTTTGTATGCTTATAGTATTATATATACTGAGTACTGACAACGAGAAGGTGAACCATTTGCAGCAAAGATTTAAACTGGCAAGTAAATTGTTATAGAATAAAGTAGATTTATTACACCATTTCAAACAGGGTATAAACACTTTCATCACTTTAAATTGTTGAAACGATAGTGCAAGGTGTTGTTTATTGGATCCTTTGCGTTTAGTATTAAAGATTCCAAATTTCGAACACGATTTTGTGCAACTTTTCAATAAAAATAGTTTTGCCACAAATGAAAGAAATACATATAAAATTTTTATAAACATTTCCAAATATTACTGTCAACAATTATCAGATATTGTATAAACAATAACAATGAAGTAAGCAAGTCGTCCCTGCCGACTTGGAGTATACCCTGTACCAATCAGAGATATTTCATAAAATCAGACTCCGTCGAAATCCTCATTAATTGAATATAAATTTTACTTATATTACATAATTTTTTCTTCACATTAAATGAATTTTCTTATATTTAAATGAGTTTTCCAGTTTTTTATGCTAATTAAAAACGGAGATTTGACTGAATTGGAGCCCTCTGAGGTAGAGGTTTCTTCGAAGGATTTGTCCTTCTTTTGAAGGATTTTACCAATGGTTTATAGGCTCTAAGTTGGCCATCTTTTGGAAAGTTTTACATCAATTTTCTGGATAATTTTCGTATTAAAAAAACTAAATTAAAAGTTGAAAAAAGTTGGAAAAAAATTTTAGAACGTATTTTCGTGAATTTTTGCGAAAATCGAGTTGAAAATTACTTTTCCAGAATAAAGACATAGTTTTTCAAAATCAGACGAGATTGGACTGAATTGGAGCCCTCTGAAGTAGAGGTTCCTTCGAAGGACTTGTCCTTCTTTTGAAGGATTTTACCAATGGTTTATAGGCTCTAAGTTGGCCATCTTTTGGCCGATTTTAAAAAGTTTTACATCAATCTTCTGGATAATTTCCATATTTTTAGTTTATAGTTTTTCAAAATCAGACGAGATTTGACTGAATTGGAGCCCTCTTAAGTAGAGGTTCCTTCGAAAGATTTGTTCTTGGAGATCTAGGTCTCCATACGGACGGACGGACAGACGGAGATGGCTGTATCGACTCGGCTGTTGATGCTGATCAAGAATATATATACTTTATGGGGTCGGAAAATTTTCCTTCTGCCTGTTGCATACATTTTGGCGACCTTAATATATCCTTGAACCCTATGGGTACAGGGTATAAAAATAAACTAAGCAGCTGCTTCATGAAGCATTTTAAACCAAAACAAAGCCAAATTTGTTGACTTTATTTCAGTATTTAGCAGCTATATAAAGACTAACGTCAGAGTAGATAATCATTACTAATCGGTTCAAGTTAATAAACTAAAGCAAAGATCTTCAAAAAGAAAATGCGTTGCCTATATTAAATAGTATTAATTGTCATGTTTTCTTTGATTGCTGCGGAAAATTCAACAAATTATTTTAGTCAACTTGACACCAAGGAAAATAACAATAATTTTGAATCAAGAGGTAAACAGAATCTACTCCATAGCCTATCAGAAAGTGGTATTAAGTCAACGATATCTTTACATAATGTAAGCACGGAGCTCAACGATATTTCATAAGATTTGTTAACTATGTAATAAACTGAATGATGAGTAGTAAAACTAACAGCTTTCATTGACCGAATATTTTCCAAAAGCACTTTGACAAACTTAAGTCGGAAGTGAAACCTTTTTTTATTCGGATATCCATTTCCGACATGGGAATCACATTTACCCTTTGCTCAGATATGTTTGCATAGAAAATTGCCAAACTTAATCATCAAAATAAGTTTATATTTAAAACTTTAGCTTGACAGTTTCCTATTTATCCTCTTTTCTATACATACATACATATATGCAAAAAGTCTGTCCACTGTCCAGTTTTAAAATAGGAAATGCAACATTTTGTAGCCGGAAATGCAGTTGAGTAACTTTTTTCCTACTAAAAAGCTTAAGTGGCAAGCAAATGGAGACCAAAGGAAAATGAATATCTTTGCTCCTTCACAATCTCCATCTCTTCTTTAGTCTGTCTGGTTGTCTGTTAGTTTATTCAGAAAGTGGCAGGAAGTTGTCGTTTTTAAATGGGAAAAACTTTAAATAAATACATACATATATACAAAAACAAACAACAACAAGTAGAAATAGTAGTTTATATGTTAACAGCTGATAACAACAAATGGACAAAGCTTAGTAACAGTTGATGGTAAACGGATACCGCATCGACATTGAAAAAGAGAGCAAAATAAAGTAAAATGGCAGCAAATGGCAGATGCTTTTATGAGACTCGCGAGCCTTTTGCAAATATTCCGTCCTTACCACGAACACACACACACACACACACACACCCACCTACATACAAACACATATTGCGATAGCCGTTGGCTATGCCATCTTTGTTCATTTTCCTTTCTCTCTTTTCATTTTTTTATTTTTGCTTTTTTAATCCACCGCAAGCCGATTTGGCATCTTTTTCGTTTATTAAAGTCCTTCCAAAAGAGAATTCGATTTGCTTTTTTTTTTTAAATATACTACGACCAAGGGGAGTATTGAAATCTGGTTAATATGCATTTCGATATTTTGAAAGTTAGGCAATCAAAGATCAAAGTTTTTTATAAAGGCAAAAGAAATTTCACGCACTCAAAATTATGGCAAATTTTAATGATAATTTAATAAATTTAATTGCTTTTATTTGTTTATTAACAAAAAAAAAAAACATATTCACATAATTCAAATACAGAAATATATAACTTATTGAAGTATTTTTTATAGAAGGGAATGGAAAGAAATTTTGAAAAGAAATTATAAATAGTTGAAGAACAAGTAACTTAAAAATTATTATTACTAAACCATTAATATATTATAACTAAATAAATATTCTATTATAACATTCATTATGCATATTATTAAACATATAAACGTATAAATTTGTTGATCACTATTGCAAGGATTTTATTCCTATTCTCAGCTCTAAATGCATAATACATTATATGCCTTGTGGCATTTCCATATGCATTTCTTCACTTATTTTTGGTAACTAAAATTTTCAACTGAAATACGTTAAATTTGGCATTTTTAAATCATCGGCGAAAACATTTTGGAAATTCATAGTTTTCAGCAATTCGTACTCTATGAGTTGTTCATTCTCTTGTCTCGAGATAAAATAAAACAAAACTTTTCTTTTACTTTTCGGCATTTCACATTTCGCTTTTTGCGAGAAACCAGCAAAATATTCGCTCTGAATATTTAATTGTGCGCGTTCCATGCATTTATCTCATGTCCTGCTGCGTGCCATACAGTTGTAAATGTTGCCCGTATGTATGTATGTATGTATGTGTGTGTGTGTGTGTGTGTGTGTGTGCGAGGAGTTTTGGGTTGTGGGCGTGGCATTTGGTAAAGTTCAGTGAGTCTCTCGTAGTTGTTGTTGTTGCTGCTGTTGTTGTTGTTGTTGTTGGTGTATGCGGTTACATATTTGTGGCTCTTTTGGGTCTTTTCGATTTTCGAAATGCGCTTTTAGTTTGCCTTTTTATTTTTTGTTGTTTTTTTGTTGCATTTGTTTGTTGTTTGCATTTCTTTGGCAACATTCGTGCGAGTTGTTGTTGCTGTTGTTTTTGGTTTTTTACGAAACTGGCAACTGTATAAATAAATTTTCGTTTTCTTTTTTCTTTTTAGTAGCAGCCATGTCTGTCATATTGTCTATGTGTGTTTGGCGTGTGTGTGTGTATGTGTGTGTGTATGTGGGTGTTGATGCTTGTTAGCTGCATACTTTTTGGCACTTTCAGCTTATCTATGCCTGAGGTGCGGGTGACAAGCGATTCCACCCAGTGTGAGTATAGATATAAGAGTATATATATACATATATATATATATATATATATATATATATCTAAACAAATGTATGTATGTACATATATACAATGTTGTATGTATATTGACATGTAAATGGTGCGGCCTCAGTTGTTGACGTTGTGGATAGAATTTTTTGTTAGTATTGTAAAACAATCATTTAATAATTGTATGTTAATTTGTATTTATTTTGTGGCTTTAAGTCGATTGTTTTCAATGACATATTTGGCTAATTACACCTCAAAGCAATTTCATCTGCACAGAGATTTCAATACATTATCAATACATTATACATATTAATTGCTGGATATATGATTATTTCAATTCACATAAAACATTATTTGTTTCTAGAAGAGATCTGAACATACACATGTACATATAAACATATTCATTAATTTTCATTTTTCATTTTAACCCTGATTTTTGGTGGTGTCTTTAAAGGCTAAAGAGAACATCAACGTCTCAATTTGCAAAAACGAAAAGGAACCACAAAATTTTCAATTTCACAAGTCATGTAGTTGTTCTTGTCGTTGTTGTTGTTGTGGATAACGGTGGCCAGCAAAAAATTGGTAAAAGCGTTGAAATTGTTTCTGGACTCTCTGGCTAAAAAGCATTGTCGTAATTAATCACTTTAGAGGTAGCTAAAGCTTTTTGGCCTTTTCACATTTTTCGTTTACCTCGTGGGCATGTGAAAAACGAACGTCAAAGCTATAAACATCAAGGGGAGGTGGGTGGGGGGAGGAGTGGTTAGTGGACAGAAACTGTTGCAAAGGTTTCACATGGGATTTAACTTCATAAGCCATTTAATTGATTTATCTGCCGTTAAATGAACCAACAGACCAGCCAAATTCAAGCTTATCCAGGACTTAGAATAACAACTTCTCTATATCCTTGTTTCTATGTCCTTGGCACACGCTCACTTATACTATATTAATATGGCAATGTGTGCGTGTAAAATTGTTTTAATTGAGCGTAATTAATATCAAAATTATGACCCAAAGCATGTAATTCTCACCTCATTCTAATACACACACACACACACACACACACATACAAACACGAACACAACATTTGATATATACATACATACATACATTGATGAAATTCACGACATTCAGGACATGACATTACAGAATTACATATAGTGACTCTATCGTATAATCGAACAAACATTTTGGCATCATTAGTTAATAATTAGCAAACTATGAATGTCCGTTTTTTAGTGCAAAAAATATTAAATAGGGAAAATCAATATTTGGTTATTATCCTGTGCCTTGTAGAACATCCCTTAAAAGTTGAGGAATGTATTTTACGAAGTTTCGGCATATTTATCTGATTTATTGGGACAGACTAATAAGTATTATAACTCGCTTACACGAGATTGCAGAATCATGATTTTATTGTAGGTGAAAATAGGGTAATTTCATGCTTCTACCCAACCATAATTTTTGCAGTTTATGCAAATTAGTTGAGTAGTAGAAATTCAGAGTGCGAATTGGCGCATAAACATTTTACGCTGAATTATTTTATAATTCATTGCAGACAATATCATGCATTTTGTATATGCAGTTGTCTCTTGAGAGAAAAGGTCAACTAAAATATATGTACATACATTAAGAATTTTTAAAATTGATTAGTCAGAAATTTATTGAAATTCAGTTTCCCAAATCCAGCACTTGTCATTAAGACCCTAACCATAAACAGAAAGGAATAGAAATTGAACTGATGTAACGTAACTTTTCTGGTTACCCTTGCTTACAGAATTGTGTAAAAAAAATTTTCGGCCTATTGAAAGGTTTAAAATATTTTTCGCCCTTTGAGTGATTTGACAACGCCAAACAATGAATAGATTAAGACCGATACAGCAATATAACATTTGTGACAGAAAAAACAAATGTAAACAATCTGGCAACACTAACACCAAGACGCCAAAAAAGCCACGTGATCTGAAATTTAACACCCTTGCGAAGCATCAAACCATTAATTCGTTAAAACATATTGAAATGGCTGGCAAATCATTCAAAATGAATGATCTGGTATTCGCCAAAGTAAAAGGTTACGCACCATGGCCGGGAAAGATAATCAACATTAAAAATAAAAAGTATCATGTATATTTCTTTGGTACCGCTGAAACCGCCTGGGTAAAAGAAAATAATTTATTCAGCTACTTGGAAAATAAAGCTACAATTGCCACCGAAAAGACAATGCAATGTGAAAGTTTTTCCAGCGCAGTTCATGAGATTGAGAGTATTTTGAATGGAATGGATTTTTCCCCGACTAATTCAACAAACACCAAAGAAGTAAAATCCACAACGTCCACTGGTTCAACTGATGGCAATGAAGAACAGGTCAATCAGATTCAAAATAATATTGAGAAAGCGGATGAAGGCGCCAATGAAATGGAATCTATGTCAACTGATAATAGGGCCGCAGTTAGTAACGCTAAGAAAACTATTTTAAAATCTAAACCTGTACGTCCATCACATGTAAGTAATACGAATTTTTCTAACATATACATATAACAAAGAAATGAATCTAGTCGAATCTATTTATGTACATATACATATGTATGTATGTATATTTTATACCGATTCATCAGTTATTATGCATATTATCATCTATTTCTAGACGATCGTAAACAATTTACTTTTAGTGTATATGCCAACAGCCAAGTGCTTGGGGATTGATATCAACCACGGCAAACCAGAGAGATTTGAAAGCATCGCTGAAGAAGCAGACTGGATGGAAAAATCAATTAACGAGGCATATGACCTTAAATTAAAACTCGAAGCGGGACAAGTTAAGATAAATTCTTTTAGCGATCGAATTGTAGTTGAACCCGTGCGGTATGAAATGCCCAAAGAGGAAGCCATACGTTTTGTTAAGGAGGTAATCAATGAAGAAAACGCATTGACGATGGAACTACATTTTATCAAATTAACCCAGAAGTTGCGTGATTCTCTGGGATTCCGTAATCCCGATACTAGCAAATGTTTGGATACTCTCCATGAATTCAAAAATATAAACATCACGAAATTAATGCTTTTGCGCAATCCGGAGTGTGTGGATGTAATGAGACGGGTGCAGCGGTATAAGGCCAATGTGGCTAAGGCCGATATAATACGTAAAGAATCCTCTGAAGTTTATAACAGCTATAAGAAAGTATTTACAGGACCTAGGCCGCCGCAAGGATATTTTTTTTGGAATGATTTATGCGAGAAAATAAAGGTCTACAGGACCTATACGAAAACTTGTAATCATCCATTTCGTATCACATTAAACGAAACTCCTGACAACAATCTAGATGCCCCCAACACTATCTAAAATAATGGTGGATAAATTTCTAAAAGGTATGTACAAAAACATATACATATATGTACTTCATATCACAATATTAAATACATTTTCTTGGGACATAATTAAAATCAAATTATTAATCGCAATTCTCTTAAATCTTTCAGTTGCACTGAAGCTTAAGCATCTGCATATGTACATATGTACATACATATGTATATCGGGTTCCTCCTACCTAAATACCATCAACCGCGAATTGGATTTTCATGTATTTCTGTAGTTGTTCATATTCTTGAGTTTTGAATTGGAGATTTTTATTATTTTAACGTAAACCACTATAATACAATAAAAGTTAATAAAAAAAGGAGAGATATTGATATGTATGTATGTGGACTGATATTGAGTTTTGTTTTTCTTTTGCATTCTATGCATTCTTGCCCAAGAGCATGCTTTAGTGTGACCAGGACAAAGTTAACTAAAGCGGCAGCCCGTTTTGGTTCACATCTACAGATATGTATGTATGGGCTTAGGAAATACTTTATCAAGGACTTTACTACGCCGCCTGACCACCACTTAAATGATCAATAGTAGCGATGGCGGCACAGATGATAAGTAATCGATGGGAAGTGGTCGTTAGGCAAGCATGAAAGAAAATCGAAAAAAGTGTTAAACGTTTCTATTGATGGATATTGATCAGCTATCGAAGTTTTCTTACTAAAATTACAAATCACACAATATTAGAGGTTCCAAAAGTATACATATGTACGTACATACATACATATATTGTTGATCTTTTAATTTCTGTTGGTTTTTTACTAAAAAGGTTTTCAAAATTAAGTTTAAATAAAACTAATAACTTTTTAAAATTTACGCATGTATTTTGGTATGCATATTTTACATAAAAATTGTATTTATGTTTGTTTACTTATCTCGAGAAAGTTCATCAGCCATTGGTAAAATAGCCAAAATCAGGTTTATCGGAGTTTTGACCACTTTTCAAGCTCTTAATCATACCAACTGGGGCATTGCAAAAAGGGCATGATTGCAAATCCATCAAATATATTACATTTGTGTGAACAGGACAAACTTTCGCTAGACGTCCATAAAAAATGCTTAGACAGGATTTACATTTGTAGGTATCCTTTCTACGCGAGCAAATGCAACTCAAGTTCATGTTTCGTGCTGAAATCGATCACCTTTTCTATTTAAATTACCAATTGTAATTCTTTTGCAAAAGTTATTAAATTTACCTTCTTCTTTTTTCAAGTTTATGCTATTTATTGGCTTGGTCCGATAAGCTTATCGATAGAAGATTCGTTGCAAACAGCGTTGCCATACTTATTTTTAATCAGAGTGTGAGATAGAGAAGGGAAAAGGATTAAGGCTTACTGCTTGTCAGTGGAAAAATGATTTGTTTATTTTTCCTAAATATTTGATTGTGAAAAATAACGTTCAATATTGAAATACTAATAATAAAATCTATATTAAAGCTTTGATTAGCAAAGTAACTTTTGTTGTTTTACTTATGTTGGGTTCAATAATATATAAAAAATGTTTCCCAATTATTTTAAAGTCAAATCTAATAGTCTATGGTGAATTAAAATACACTCCTTTCCAAAAAAAGGAAATTGTATTTTCGCTTGAAAACAAAACTAATCAGAACATACATACTTAGGCCTTTACTGTGGTGCTTAGATTGCGATTTCTGAATCTGCTTTTAAACAAATTGGCCACATTTTCCAATTTCATTAAAAGTTGATGTCCTTTCCTCAGCATTAATTATACTTGTCATACAATTGTCATTTGTCTTGCTTACATTTCGAACGTAAAAGTAAATGAACTTTCTAAAATTTCACCTAACCAAACACACACACACACACACACACCGCCCCAAGAAACACACAACTTTTCGCCTAATGAGCTGTCTGTCCAGCGTTTTACCTGAAATCTTTCCTTCACCGCAGTTCCCTGCAGTTGCAACTCAATTTACAGTCGTTGTCATGCATACGAAAAACATTATTAAGAGTCAGGAGTTGGCTCTCCAATCCCGTCTTGCTACTCATCATACCGTTACTCTCGCCATTATCCATAGCCTCATCCTCATCCTCATCCTCATCAGCTAGTCCTGGCCATGACAAGGAAACCAAACAATTTATTTCAAAGTAAATTTGGCGCAACAACTGTTGAGGTTGCGTAATTCTGAGAGAAGACCATGGGTAAAGGTACGGATAAGGCAAGGGAATGGTATACGGAACACTGTTGTCGCTGGCAAAGCCATAAGCGTGTAACCAAATGTCAACAGGCATTAAATTAAAATACCGTAAAAATATAAACCATAAGCCAAAAAAATCAGCTAACCGACAAAGTGACTCACAGATTTTTCAAGCACATGAGATGAAAAAGTGGAAGAACAAGCGGGTGAGGAAGGTAATAGCAACAGCTGCTTGGGTTGATGGGATAAACTCTTGATTGTCAGGGTTTCTAGTCATTAAGGGTATGAAAAATTGGAATAATATTACTTATAATTATTATGAAGAAGGAAATAACAGTTTGTTTTCATATTTTCTTTTTTTTTCGTTCGTTGTGGTAAATTAATCTACTCTTAATTGAGCTTAGACGGTCATGTGTGTCTGATATTTAAGGAATATCTGAAGGCCAACTTACATTTACTTTTTGTCAACTATAGGAAATGATTTTTATTATTATTACTAGAAGTTTGAGTTCTTGGAATTAATCTTTGAGTAAATTTTCCCAACTTAAAGATTAGTTAATTTAAAAAATCAAATTTTAGCTCTCTATGTTATGTACAGACATTTCTCGCATGCAATAATTTGCTGTTAAGGGTTTGTGTCCATGCTAATGTTAGCCAATACATAAAGGAAATCAGTTGAGAATCAAATTATTTAAACATTTTCTTTTAATGTTTGATAGAAAAGAAAAGTTTACTAAAAATTCTCGCGTATTTTCCAAATATTATATTAATTTTAACTAAATATGTGGTTAATACTGCATAAGGTATTTTAATTTTAATTTGTATGTGAAATATCAAGGGAAAATATGAATGATAAATAGATTTTTGGCTGCACGAAAATTACCGGGTAACAGCTAGAGAGAAAGAGTACAGTTCTTTGCTCTCTTTTGCGGGAGAGAACGAATGTTAAAGGCAATGTGAGATTGAGAGAGTAAGTGAGGGACAGTCTCGCTCCTGTTTATGCTATAAAACTGTAGCACGTTTTGGCTTATGTCCTTTGTTTTGCCAGCCTTTAGATGCTCTGTCCTAGTCTGGGGATTGTGTCCGCCTATGTGGCGACTTTAAAAATAGAGTTTTGGCGTCTTTGCAATAACTTTAAGCCCGAAACTGAAATACTTATTTCCTTTTTCCGCCAATGAAAAGCTCGGTCGAAGATTCATTAAAGACAGCTGTAGATTATAATTGAAAGGCTTTAAGACAGTTCATTCAAATGTCGAACAAATTATACAGTTGGCCTTCTTCAATCTTAACGAAGTGTCAAATCTGCTTAGGGTTCAGTTTAGGTGGATTTCATTGGGATATATGTTTGTATATATGTATATTCGAGAACGTATTCTGTTTGGGCGAAATGCAAACTGCTTGAAAGTGGGTGTTATACGCTTTGTGATGCCCATTGATTGTCAGTCAATTTGTGAATTACATTTTTTCACCTGCCTGAGGGTTAAGCCTGTCCAGGCTGTCTTGTCCTTTTTTTTTTTTTTGGTATTTAAGTGAAAAGCAATGTCTGTGTGTGTCTTTGTGTGTTTGTGTGTGTATTTGCCACAACCACCCTTTCCAACCCAACCGTCAAAGAGGAAAAGGTCAATGGGCTTATATATATATTTTTTTTTTTGGGTAACTAAATCAATGTACCGAACCTTTGGGTGGGTTTTTCAAGCAAGCAAGTGAAAGGTAAAGTGAGAGAAGCTAAAAATAAACGAAAAATAATAGAAATTGCCCTAAGCCAAAAAGTAGACAAAACCAAAAAAGTTTAATTTCAAATGGCTCATAAGCTAAATTTAGGAAATGGGAGGCAGATGAATTTTATATCATTCACTTTATTTTTCTCCGCATTCGCATAATTATGATAATAATACCAAATCTCCCTTAAATGGACAGTTATAAAGTAAAATTTACAAATTCTTTGGCATACTTTTGCAATCTTTCAGCATTATTTTTCTTTATTCGTTTTTTTTTTTGTTTGTTTTAGATGGGGGGTTTTCTTTTGTTCTGTTTTCAGCTGCCTTTGCTATTAAATTTCATTGCATATGCGCATGGCTAATGAGCCAGGATTTTTTTCCTCTTTATGTTTTATTTTATTTTTTCCCTCGAAATGACTTTGCTAATTACATTTGTACATTTACATTTCGGTTGGGGATAAAAAAAAAAGAAAAGAAGGACAGGGAGAACCCTAATATGCAACAGTTATTTAAAGCAGCTTTAAATAAACAGTTGAGGCGCCAAAAAGTATGCAACACTACACAACATGCTGCTAATGTTGACTAACTGTCGGCATATGTGTGAGTGTGCATGTGTGTGTGTGTGGGTATGCGGGTTGACACACTTGTCTTTTTTTTCTTCTTCTACTTCAGCTTCTTCTTCTGGGCGAGAATCTGCTTGAGCAAGTATTTTACGGTGGGAAGAGTCATATAGTCAGTCATTTGACATGTTCCGGAAAATGAATTTGTCTCTTTGCGTTAAATGGCCTGAGAGACAAGTCAGACTTGTTCAGCAATACTGTTATTTATACAGTTACTTATTTATACATATACATATATACATATATATATATCTAATGCCGTTGCAAATTGATATTGAAGTCAAAGCCAAAACCCATTAAATTTCAGTCATTTCAAGCCCGTTAATGTTTAACCTTTTTGAAATGCATTTTCGTTCTCCAATCTGAAAAGTTTAACTTATTTTATATATATGTATAATTGATTATTTTTAATTTTGTTTATAATGAAAAACTTTATCTGATATAAATGAAACATGCCAAAGCTTTAAAAATATTGCTAGAAATGACCCAAAACAATTTTACTAATTGCAACTCAATATAAAAGATGATATAACTCCATGTTTATAGTCTTGTATGCATATCTTAATCTAAAAGTTATTAAATAAATATTGATTCAAGTCAAAAATAAGTCTTCAAGAAAATAGCTATAGCTGTCGATTGTTTAAATAAAATTAACCTTACCATCAATGGATTCATTTATACAAGGTATTCAATAATAACTATATATTAGGATGACTCAATGATACTTTAATCAATGCTAACATCTTATATATTAATGAAATGTTCAATCCGTTTTATCTAAAGTTCACGATTATCGGCACTATTGAGAAACTGCTTTTCTATAATTAGAAATTTATTTATAAAATTTTTATTTCGCTCTTTTGTTTAGTTATAGAGCGGAAAATTGCAATAATTTAATTACCAAAGATTGAATTTAGTTCTTTCTAACTTTTATCTGGAACATCCCAAATGTTGTTAGCAAGAAGCATTCCGTGAGGATTCCCTTAACGGCCACTTGGGGACCTCTCTTCACACATACACACACACACACACACACAATTGTCCCATATACGAATATACTAACTTACAGAAAGCATTTGAGACAATCAGAGGCAACAAGCTCCAAAAACTGGCAACTGCTTTCAGTGCCCTCGCACTTTTGCTCAGTGCTTGAGCTCGTTTTTTATGGCCACTTAATTGGCGCCAACGAGACCACGCCCCCTACCCCCAATCCACACACGCACACACACATACACTGCAAACTGTTTCAATTCAATGGCTATTGATTGATACCCCGCCTCCAATGGCCCCAACGCCCAGTTGATTGAAGTGAGATTTGTCGTCAGGCAAGGTCAATTTTTAGATTTGTGGCAAAAAAAAAAAAAAAAAGAAAATCAAAAGAACAAAAAACGAACAACAAAAAATAAATATATACATATGTATAAATATATATATATATATATATATAAATATATATATATATATATATATATATAAGTTAAGTCTCTAAGAACTTGCTCGATTTAAGTCCCTGCAACTTTCTTCTCCATAATCGCCTTGGAGAATAGCTTACTCCAATCATTATACAACGTAGCTGTAAGTTATATTAAGAAATTTTAAAAGAATAGAATTAGATGAAAAGATTCTGTTCTTTCTTGCTTCATCTTAGGTCTGCTTCAATCCTAGCCAAGCCGGCTAATCCTGCCGCCTCCGCACAGTTTGTGTTGTTGTTGAAGCGTTGGTTCTGCAGTTTTGTTGTAATCGTAAACATTTAAAACTCGAATGTTGCTTTTGTTATTATTGTCGAGTGGACGCATTCCGACAGCAATTTAATGCCCAGCAATAGTTGCACGTGAGGCACAAAGGAGCGAGATTCGTGGGGTAGCCAAAGTGGATATATAACTTGTATATAATATGTATAGTCTACTGAAGGTTCATGTCAGGGCCCAGTTAATAAATATAAATGATGGCGAGCTCTGCAATGCCAGTAGATCATTGTCAGTGGCAATCTTTAAAACACAGCAAATTGTTCTACCAACTGATTGATGTGGCTATATCAAAGGGTATTAGCCATGTCAGTAGATTATGTATGTGTGTATTGTGTTCTCGAGGTACATAAAAGTGCAGTACAAATGCGTGAAAGTGGCTTCTATTTTGCGCTTTGTTGCATGTTTAACTAGCGGTTTAGTGGCCAATAAAACTTGGTTACGATTTAAGTAGCCATTATATGTCAAAGCATTAAATATGCTTCTATTAGGCATAAAAAGATATGGCATCTAACAATTTTCATTATGATGTCAAAGTAACTCATTGGATAAAGCAGCCTAATTGGAAATTGTAGCAATGTCTAACAATTCTATATAGACTTTGACGATGATTTAGACATCAATCGATAGCTAGAGAGAGTGAGAGAGAGAGAAAGAGAGAGAGAGTGACTTAATTCGACTTTATTTTTTCTAAAAAGTGTGGAAACAGATTTTCTTATCTTCTCAACTACTTATTATGGATTAAAATGTTTCTAAGTAACTTTAAATTTAAAATAAACTCCGTTTTAAATATATTATTTTTATTGTTAATTCTTTTATTGATGTTTATTTTTTAGTTTCCTTATATTTTTCAATACTTTATACTTATTAATTAGTTCTTAGATGGCTAAGGATTGGATTTAAAAAGGATAAGAATGCAAGTCCTTTGAAAATTAAATGCACCTATGTACGAGTATAAACTAGAAAAAAATTGATTAGTTTCAGCAAATTTTATTGTTTTGTTTATTAAGGGTATGTATATGTTAGTTTTAAACTTTAAAACATTATTAAGATAAATAAATTAATTAAAGCAGCATAAACTATAAAGTTTAAATTTATATAAAGTTTTAATTTGTATATTTATAATATATAAAAGATAAAACTTTTAAATGTCTGCAGAAAAAAAGGAATATAATAAAAGATAAAACTTTTAAATATTTGTGCATATAATTAAAATATTTATTATATATATTCTGATATCTTAAAATATTTCGATACATATGTAAAACTAAATCTTTTAATAATTAAACAAAGAAGTAAAACATAACGTGAATCCTACAGATTGGCTAATCTGAACTGAATTTGGGCCAACAAATGTCAGACATAAATCATGAGAACTTCGATGCAGTTGCACAAAAATTGAAATAACATTGAAATGCGAATAGCATACAATATATATATATATATATAGTTAAAGCTCATCACATATTCTGGTCGATGTTATATTCTAGAATAAAAACACAGAAACTTTTTGATAGAGAGAAAAAAAAAAAACAATAGCAAATATTTATGCGCTCGATGTGCGTTATTTATGATGCAGGCGGTAAACGAAATTCTGGCTAAAAGAAAAGTTGCTATAAAATAAATTAATCTGCCACACAACACTTGTCAGAAAGAGGGCGTGGCTACCTACCTCCACAGAATTGTCTGGCTCATTTAGGGCAGCCTTGTCGTCATCACCGTCATCATCATCATCATCATCATCTGGAGCAGCTGCTCCTTGTTGGCGAAGCGTCATCCTTCCTTCCTTCCTTTGTGCTAGCTGTTGGCTGTTTCTTCATATTTTTTTTTTGTCCTTTCGTCGGTGCCAATGCGACTATTGTTTCCCTTGTTTCGACTATGTGTTCGTGATTTTACTTTTCACTCTACATTCCCTTCTAACCCCCCTTTTTCCCCCATCATTTTAACACCAAATGTGTTTACTTCTGCGCCATTTATCTTGCTTTGGCGCCTTTCAGAGGGAGGGAGACAGAGTGAGTGAGAGAGAGAGGACTTGGCCTTGGTTTGGTCTTTTGGCTAGAGCTAGGGCTATTGCTATTACTTTGTATTTTTCTTTTCCTTTCCGTTTTTGTATTTTGCGCAAAAGTCAACGTCAACGAAATTCTAAAGTGTTCTCCTCGAATTCTTCAACAAAATTTCATTTTTGCCACTTTTCGTTCACATAGTTTTCCTCGTTTAATGAGCCTCACGGGTACTTCGATGGGGGGGATAAAAAAAAATTAAGATTTCGGAAGATTTGCATTTAATACTCGTATGCAAATGAACTGAAATTATCGTTGTTTCTTAATGTAGATATATATATATATAATTTACATAAAACAACATTCAATTTATTCATACTAAACTTAAGTTAGTCACAAGGCATTTTCCCGAATCTAATTCTGTAACTTAGTCAGTGAAACTGAATCTAATTAAGTATTAGCTATAAAGTTACAAATATTAAATTTAACATAAAATCATCTCATACATTTGATGAGATGAAAATTACAGAGATTAGAACAATTTCATGAATTTTGTTTGATATTAATACATTCGATTTTGGGATACAAAGTTGGTTTAAATTTATTTCCATTTATTATGGAAATTATTTTATTTGGTGGATCGTCCCATCATTTGTAAGAATGTTAATTATATTGTATAATTCAAATTTTGCCGACAAATTACCTTAAGCAATGCCACTTTTATCGTTAGAGATTGTCATAACGTTTTCCACTTAAATAATTAAATCATTACTTATAAATATATAACTAATATATTCTTACCATATTCCAGAATCGTTGGATTGATAGTATTATTGTTGTCATCATTAATATAATTATTACGATCTCGAGTTGTGAACTGGCTACTAACATGATATAGCAATAAATTCCCTGCACTTTTTGCCATTTATAATTTTGCCATTCGCTACCCACTTGGAAATTATCAGAATGAGAATATATTTAGCTGTTCTATTAATATCTATCAACTGATTAAATAATTCATGTGGTCTAGATTGAGTTAGTGAATTCAGATTGTTGATTTCAATGAAATGATTTTCCTTCTATGCCATCAAATCCATTCGAATTGTCCTCTCAATCTGTATCAAAGTTTATGCTTTCATCCACGTGTCTCTGAAAAAATAATTATTTTAAAACTCAACGAAAAATGCATTTTTAAAATTGAATTTCTAATTTTTCCTTAAATTCACATTAATTTAAAAAGTCTTCGTCTTTTAGCCATATACACTGACATCCGTTGCTCATCTTTTCATCTGCCTGAAGTCAACTTGAGACTTTGTCTTTATCTATCTTTGGTAGAAATAAAAGAAAGTTTCTTGTCTAAGCTGACTGGAACTGTTTAGGTTCATTACTATGGGAATACCATACTGAATGCATTCAAGTCAGACATGTTGGCTATAAGATTCTTATCCATGGCTTTCTCGCTTTCCACACACGCACACGGACCCACATACTCATACTCAGGCATTCAGTTGGATGATGACTCAACTCGATGTTCCCTTTCCTTAACCCTTTTCTTCGAAAAGCAAAGCAAAAAAAAAAAAAAAAAAGAAAAAAGAAAAATGTTGGAAAAACTCAAGGCAAACAAAATCCAAAATGAAATCCCGCTTTTAATTATATTTATGCCCAAGTGGCCAATACTAAGCGCATATATACACACACACACACTCACACACATCCACCCATTCGTTCAACAACCTACCCCTAGGGGACTTCTGCTGTGTGAAAGAAAAACATATAACAAAAAAAAAAAAAAATAAATAAATAAATAAAAAATAAGAAAACCAGCAACAACAACAAAAGATTGAACATTTATTTATAAAAATAAAACTTTTCTGCAAAGAAAAACCCAACAAAAGAAAAGGTTAAGAAAATTTGCAACTCTTTACTTAGCAACTTCCTTTGGGTTATCTATGTATGTAGCTTGGGCCCGCCCTAACAAAAGTTAATCAAATCAATGTTTGGTGTGGCCTATCTCGATCTAACCATGCGACTATCCAACCATTTGCCCATTTGTCTATTTGTCAATCACTAAGCTACTTTATATAATGTCAATATGCTCAGGTGGGAGTCAAAAGAGACAGAGACAGAGACAGAGAGAGAGAGAGAGACAGAGATGGTGATTGAGATAGAGAGCAAAAGTACCAACCAATAAATACTTTGGGCAAGGCACCCAGGATATATCCAGGACTGGTTAATATATATGTATGTAGTTATATGCCCTCGAGTACTTTTTTCTTACACTTGACTGACCCTGTCCCAGTCCCTATCCCTGTCTGTGTATACTCCAATGCATGTGTTACTGTATGTGTATGTGTGTGTGTGTTTGTGTATATGTGCACGGTTAGAAAGGCTTTCTCTTGGAGAGAGTTCAAGTCCCAAATAACACCATTTTCAATTTGAACATCGCATCGAACTGTGACAAAGACATTGGAAATTGAAACCAAAAGCAGGCCAACGAGAAACTGAATGGGTGGCAACAAGAAGAAGAAAGGAAAAACATAAAAGGCAACAACTGTAACATTTTCTTTTATGTGCAGCAACAAAAATCTTAAGTTTAGAGTAAATAATTTTGATTATCAACTTTTTTTCCCCAATTTTTATTCGAATACAATAAAGTTCTAAATTAAAATTGCCGAAAGTTAATAAAGGGTAAATATATACCAAGAAGTTTGAAGAAAATAGCCATTGAATAACGCGGATAACAGATTTTTCAAAGTGTTAAAATGATTTTATATTATCCTTAAAGATTTTTATTATTTTAACTTATATACGATAGATAAAAAACGGCAATAATAAATTTGAAATTGTTTTCCTTATAAAAACAAAGGAAAAATAATATTATTTCGGTATATATCTTCCTTTTAACATAAATAGTTGGATATAATTCGGAATTGGATGTAATAAAAATTTGCTGACATAGTGAAAAACATTTAATAACCTTATGCAATTTATTAATCAAAAATATAAAATCTTGTCTTTTTAACTTTAATTGATTATATTGAAACTTTCTTAGCAATTTGGCCATGACCTTATTTGTTTCATTCATTTTTTTTTTGCTTTTTATATTTTTTGTATTCTAATTAATATGAGGACCAGGTTAAGACAAAAAAAAAAAATTGTTCACTGTGGTCCCTCAGGTAAACTCAATTTGAGTGTCCAATTTTCATTTTCAGAACAAATTTAATTGGATTTGCCCAAGGGCGTGTTCCTTTCCTTTCACCATTATCCTCTTTACTCCTCTTGCTTCCATACACACAAGCATACATACGCAGACATACACACACACACACACACACAGACACACACACACACATACGCTCTCTTATTCTGCTCATCTGTGGCACATTGTTTACCGTTTTGAAATCGTATGTGGTTTACAATAAATTTTCAGTAACGTGTTTTCTTCATTTTTTTTTTTTGTTGTTTTTGTTATTTTCCCTTCATCGCACACAGCAACTGAGAGGGAAAAGTTCCCTTTGCTTTTTTGCAAATTGGCTGCAAAAAACATTTTTCGATGACAAATGCAAAAACAACACCCAAAGACATGTAGACAGAGATAAGAGATTTCAGGTGAAATTCTCCAAATTCTCAAGAGTATGCAAAAAGGTACGCGTCATGCACTTGAATCCTTGTAAGATTGTAAGAGATAGATATAGTGACAGACAGAGAGAGAGAGAGAGAGAGAGAAAAGAAAGGAGTGTTGTAAATGGTAATGAGGGTGAAAGGAACCGAGGGCAAATATGTCACAGATTTTTTTATGTTTCTGGGGTCCCTCTTCTATAGCCATATATATACATATATGTTTCCATGACTTCATAGGCGTAGAGGAACTTCATATACAATAAAGGATAATAAACAATCAAGGTGAACTAACATTTTTTTGTATTATTGAGTAGAGGTGACAAATGTTAAAATTAATTCATATTAATCTTATTACCAATAAATCATAATTATATATGATGAAAATATTTTGTGAAAAATTTGAGATGTCTTAAAGAATTGATTGTGAATTGAAATTCACTCAATATTCGGATTTTTTTTTATTATTTTATTAATTTTGCAATTTAGGTTTCCATTTAGTACCCAGCCGTTGCGTCCATGTACTTGTGAAATTGTAGCAAGCCGGGAAATCTGTAATCATTTGGTTTTCAGTTATATTTTTCTTTATTTTATATATACATTTGTGTGTGTGTGTGTGTGTTGAATTTAAATTTTCTCTGACTGGGAAGTTAGTTATGGGTATGATTGCTTTCATTGCAATTATGGTAAAAAAAAAAAAATGAGAAAATGGAAAATAGTTTGATAAACAGAGTTGAAAAGTAAATACCCAGCAACTGGCACTAACAGAAAATAACTAATGAAGGGGAGGGAAGGGGATTAGAAAAATAAATTTAAATTAGTTTAAAATTTAGTAACTAGATGAGCAAAACAAACAAATAAATAATAACATAATATAAGTATCTCTTGATTTTGGTTTCAAGTTTAAAGTACTGTGATTCGAGAAATAAATGGATAAAAAATAAATCAAAATTTTCAACCAGTATACATATGCATATAAGTTATTTTCATGTTGTTCATTCACGATTGAAAATTATTTGCCATCTCTGACTAATATTTTTATTATTAATATGATTATATATATTTTTTTTTTTGCAAGATTTGACAAAAACAAACCTGAAAAATTTCGATCAATTTCATGCAACTATGTAGAAAAGTTTTACTACTTATTTTAGATATTTACAGCTTTAAAAAAAAAAAAAAAAAAACAAATTCTCCATAAATAACATTGCCAGATGGTTGCTGCTTTTTTTTTTTGTTTTTTTACTTGAAAACTTCTTGAATTGCAACCAAAAGCGAAAGCGAGTGCCAGTGAGAACTTATAAAACAGCATGCACACACAATTTGGGGGATTTTATTAGCCAATGTTATCCCCACTCCGACCACTCCCCCCCACCACCCCAACCCCATTTGAAGTCTTTGCCTAACCCCAACTGTCCACCTCTATTCGCGCCCCTTCATTTTTTCTTTCTTTATGTTTTGATTCCAAAGCCACAAAATGTGCGGCAAACTAAGCTGGTTCTTTTTATATACCGCCTAGAAGTATGTGGCACACCCACCCAAAAACACACACACACACACACACAAACATACATATAAACGCACACAATCATGACAAAAGCGCAGTCAAAAAATAGTGAGAAGAGAGAAAAAATTGGCACAGAGAAAGAAGTAGACGGAAAAATAGAAGCAGAATGTGAACGTAGGCGAGGGTATGTAGTATAAGGTTTCCTGTACAGTTGGCTAATTTTTTACGCAGTTTTGAGTGCAGCCACAAAAGATGCCTCTAAGCTGTAGAAAAAGAAAGAAAAAAAAACAACCAACACAAACAAAATGGGGTTATCCCGGGCAGCGAGGTCAAACCTGTACAATTTAACCTCTGGTAGTGACTGTACCTGAATGAGTGTTTTTTAGTTACACTGCCTTGACGTGACTGTACCAATTTGCATAGAACTTTACCGTTTCTATAATAGTTAAAGTCACAAATTGAATTGTTGACCGACACGCGCGAGCCGAGTAAATGCGCTGACACGGTAAAGTATATGGAGATTTGTTATGTACCTACACCTGTTCGCCAGGTTAATTAAGTCGTGGTGTCGATGACGATGACGATGGCTATGGCTATGGCTATGGCTAGTTTTGGCTAATTAAAAGGCGGTCGCGCCTACGTGTATGCAATGGTAAATTAGATGCCTTGCCAATTTTCGTCCTTTAGCATGCAAAACACGTGCTTCCCGGCCAAAAAACAATTAAAATGAAACGCCAACCAAGGTCGATTCTAGACTATTTGTTGTCCTTGCTGGTTGTCCTGGCGCTTCTGCTTCTGCTGCCACTGATGTTGCTGATGTTGCTTTTGCTCTTGCTGCCGCTGTTATTGCTGGTCAAGCTTCAATGTCATCCTCAATTGCTCACCCTAAGGGAGCACAACAACATGCAGAAGCAACGAGGGGGAGTTGAGGTACGAGTAGAGGCAGACAATTAATGGTTTCCGCTTTTCGCTTTAGCAAACAAATTGACGGTCTCAGAGGTATATAGGATGAAATTCGCAACTTTGATTCAGTACCTTGACTACGGTAACCTTCTATATCTAGCAAATGGTAAAGACTAATCTAATGACTTAAATAAAGTTGTCAAAATTTATGAAATTACTAAATTGATATACATATATTTCCAAATATTTATTTTATCGATAGATATTTAGATTTCAGTATTTTTAGAATTAATTATTATTTCGTTTATGTACCATATTTGACTCAACCATATCTGTAAAAGTTTATGAATTTCAATGGGGATCTAGTTATCTAGTTAATACCGGGACTCCATTTTTAAGAAAAGCCCTAAGTCAATGATTAATCAAAGGTTTATTTGTTTAATCGATCGATCGTTATGTTAACTTGGTGGTAAAACGAATATTTAAATAAAATATGAGTAATATTATGAAGTTATTCTATTAAAAGTTGTTTCGATTTCGATTATATGAATTATTTTAGTATTTGTCTGTAGGATAAAATTTGAATTTAATTTTGATAATACATATCAACACAACTGCAATTTTCTTATTTCCACTATCATTTCATTACCCACCCACTCTCTTTCTTCCACCCTCTTTCTCCCTCTCCCTTTCTCTCTCTCTCTCTCCCTCTCGGCCTGTCTCTTTCTCTGGTGGCAAGCAATTAAAAAATTCTCGAGCTACATTTGAAGTAATTAACAAACTTTCATTTTACAACTTTTCTCATTGCAAAAAGTCAAGCCAAGTTGTCTTCTATAGCTTTGGGATTGCATTTTCACATACACACACACACACATACACATATATATATATATACTACATATATAGTTAAGCACACACACATAAAAGTATTACACGGTGGGCATGCATAAAAATCTAATGATAATATGGAATGGAATGTGGTCTCCATCTCATTCAGCTGTGAAATGAGTTGATGTACACCCCAAGCCATTTGAATAACAACACCGTTTTAAATACCTTTATTAAATTTGAATATTCATAATAATAAAGATATTAAAATGTATAAAATTTAATATTTGGTTGATTTTTATTATAATTGTGTACTTTTAACTAACATTCTTTAAACAGTTTTTATTTTAAATACAATAGAAATGTATATTTTATTTGATATAAAACAATTTTGAAGAAAATCCATAAAGCATTATATGAAAATTATAAATACATATTATAAATATTTCAAAAATAATCAAATTTAAGAATAACTAATCTAGTGGATGTATTCAGGTGGAATGCGGTGTACATATGTATATACGTACCAGGCCAGACGAAAGTTGAGGTAGTGGAAATGCAGCAAGGGAAAGGTATAGAGAATTGAATATGTATGTATAGGGATTGAGGTTTCTATGTAAGAGATGCCAATAATATGTCAGCATGAAATCAAAGTCTGTCGTTCTACTCGATTGTCCTCCGAGTGACACCATTAGTTTCTGTGCTGCACCTGTGCTAGTTTATCGCTTCCTTTCTGCAATTTCATAGCTTTCCATTTCACTTAACATAACACGGAGAAGGATATATACACCGATGCACGCACACATACACGCACATAAATTCCCATGCCTTTGTTATAGGGATATGTTCCTATGCTTCGCCTACTTTACATGGCATTTGTCCCTATTGCGTCTATAAGAATGTATAACTATCCATAAGGTCTTCATTTTATTTAATGTTTCTTAATTTCAGTTATTGGAAATTCCTATGAGAATTTCACTATCCTTATGAAACATACATATACATACTTATAACTTCATTTTTGATGTCAAATTTTCGCACCTGTGGCAACGGTTTTCAGTTTTCGTTACCCTTTTTCGATTGTTATTTTTTTGCCTTTTGCTTCCATCTCACATGTGTGACACATTTGAATATGCCAAAAGCAGCTGCAGGGCCTTAACTGACAAGTGTGGTGGAAGGGTTGAGAAGTGGGAGAGTGGTGGGTGGATGAATCGGTGAATGGGCCGAATGGTGTATGTGGCAGATAAGAGCGAGTTGTGAGCGTGCCTTTCATTGTGCGGTTCGCATTTTCCATTTTCACATGACACAGAGATGGAAAGTAAGGAAAATGCTTAAAATCGTTTTGCGTTCAAAGTTCCCTCATTCTACTAAAATCCAACTACCAACGGGGCCTGACACAGATTTCAAGGCGATTTATGTGCCCGATTTTCGTTGCTTTTTGATTCCTGCATATGGCATTGGCTTAATGCTTTCAATATGCGTATGTGTATGTGTATGTGAGTGTAGATGTGTGTTTGGGTGTGTTTGAAGCGGAATTTATGATGCCGAATTGGCAACATTTCGATAAGTGGAAATGTGGCAAAAGGAATTCCAAATAAATGCTAGATTATTTGGTGCATTAAACTTAAGTTCTTATTGATAACAAATTGACCATATAGCCTTAGGATTTATGTGAAATCGAACACTTTAAAATAACACCAGGTAACTCTGATGATGTTGTAATCCTTTTTATTGGCAATATTACAACCTGAGTCAACTTCAATCAGGTTCCAGTGATAAAAGGATTTTCAGTTTACATATTCCATAAATTTATTCTAAGCAAGTCTTGAATGAATGTCGATTCTTTGACTTTGGCACTTTCCTTTTATTTATAAAGATTTGTCCGTGCAATTTATATGTTATATTCATTTTATATTTACAACTTTCGTATTAGTTGCTAAGGATTTAACTCAACTAAAATTCAGAGATCTCAAAAAAAGTTAATTTAATATAAATCTGTTACCTATATTAGTTTGAAAATATTTTAAATACAAGTTTATTTTCTTTTCAAATAATGAATGAAAGAATTAATTGGAATTTCATATTTTTTTTGATCCTTTTGAAATAATTATCTTATAAAAATAATTAGATCACATATTTAATATATAACATAATGTCAATGAGTTAGATCGGTTATGCAACTATAACATATAAAAAGCTGTTTTAACGATAGTATATATGAAAAAGTTTTTCAATTTCTTTACTTTTATGTATTCTCCTCCTTCATACAGAGTTATATAAGGATGTATCGTTATATATCCTTTTACAATTATATGTCAAAGTTTGAGTAATTTTTTCCATATATATTTTTTCATAATATGGGAAAAATTAAATTTTTCATTGAATTTCCCTTGAAATCATTAACAGAGCTTACCAGCCTAAAAAACATATATAAATATATATATTCATGTACACACACATATATATATATATATATATATACATGTATGTACATTCATAGTATATATCTCTTAACATCACGAATCACCCATCACACACACTGCGTATACGTAATCACATTTGTTGCCACACTGTTGCCAACTTGTTACAGCCAAAAAAAGAGAAGACAAGATGACAAAAAAAAAAGAAAAAAAAAAATAGAATCATGTCCTCATTTATTTTCCCATAGCCGTTGACTTTTACATGACCATAACAAAAATGTGTCAAGAATTTTGTGTGCAATTGTTCCGATGGCAGAAAAAAAAAGAAAAGGAAAGAAAAGGAAAGGAAAAAACCTAAGGAACCAAAACGGAATAAAAACTAAAGTAGCTTGCTCATAAAATGTAGTTGAAGGAGGCGGTCGTGCCTACGCGGCTAGCATTAGAAACAAGTATGTTGGTTAAAGTGTTCCTAAAATCGAAATCTTCTTAATTTCAGCCAATTTGAAAAATGTGAAATAATTGGTTTATATTAATTAATTATGTGCATGACGGACAAAAAAAAACTAAACCAAGCAAGTTGTCCCTGTCGAGACTGTTCCAAGATGAGGTATTTCAAAAAGGACATTGAAGTAACCATCACATTAAAGCCCGTTAGGATATACTGAGGAAAAGTTCCGGGGAATTGTCGGAGAACAATTCCTTGAGGAATTTCTCAGGAAATGTCCCTTTGGAATTCTTGAGAAAATATTAATTATTTTTAAACTATTTAAAGCCGAATGATTGATCTAAATTGAACGATTCAGTTTAGCCAAGAATGCCAAATCATTATCAACAAAGTTTCTTGAGAACTCTAATCTAGTTGTCACGATTCCCGTTTAAAGTAATTTCAAAATTTCCTTTATTATTCTTCTTTTTTTTTTCAAGTGTTCTTCTTCGAATAAAATTTTGTTCTTTGGTCCTTGTGTCCACTATCTCCCTCTCTCTCTCTCTCTATGTCTCTATCTCTTTCTATTTTTCGACAATGGACCACTCGAAACCAAAAGACAAACAATGGGAAAAGTTCAATGTGAATGCGGCTAGTTAGCGCTCCGTTTGTCCCTGGAAATTGCAAAGGGCATGAAAAGACTTGATTGAAAAGTGGCCACAGCAGGTGAATATGCGTGTGTGTGTGTGTGCGTGTGTTTGGTGGCAAATGCTATGAAATCAACCAAAACCCCGCAACCAACCTCCGTTACCCCAACAAAAGTTATGCCATTTGAACGATCGAAACTTTTCGGTTTTGAAAGGACGAACCAATTGAACCGTGAAAACATAGACGTAAGAGAATTTTCATATTTAGATTAAAAAAAAAATAATTCAATTAAAAATACCAAATTAAAATTGAAGATTTTTGATTCTTAAGCGATAATTAGATAAATTGTTTATTTTGAAGTCTGTGAGAAAAAATTTATTATATTCATTAATTCGTTATATTTAAATAAGTGGTTAAAGAAGAGTTAATTTTTAAATTACAAATTAACAACACTAAAAAAATTAGACGTAATTTTCAATATGATGAAATTAAAATTAATATTAATTCACAGTCCGAAAAACTTTACTTCTGGTTGAATATCTTGTAATTTTTAATGTTTGTTGATCTAAAAGGAAACGTTGAATGCTTAACTAAAATAAAATCCTGCATATATAGAGAAATTAAATTTTCATAAGCTTTGATTTATAAAAAATTCTTTTCCTTGATTTTTTGTTAAGTTTTTTATAGCACGTCTAAAATTTTACTTTTACCAAGAATCAGCAAAAAAGTATGTAAACAGAAAGAGTGAATAGAGGGAGAAAGAAAACAAGAATGAGAGAGAGAGAGAGAAAGAGTGTGTACTTGCAACAGAATTTTATTGTGGCCAAAAATATTTTGCAGGACCTAGCCCAGGCGAACAGTTTTGGGCTTGGTTTTTAGGTCTTGGATTTTCATTTTCTTGTTTGCAAATTTGACTGGAGTGGCAAAAATTCCTACTCTTTGGTAGCGGCACGCACAGAGCAAACGTTGAACGCATTTTCAAGTGAAAGCCAATGAGAATGCAACGATGCTCGATGGTCACAAAAAAGGGATTGGCATTGTATACATAGACAGACGGAATAGTCGGAATACGTGCTCTGTAATGCTGTCGGGGATTGGCCAGTACGTGTTTGGACAGACTGAATGCAAATGAGTTCAAGGTACATATATGAAGATTTGCAATTCATGCAATATAGGAATATTAATGATATAATCTAAAATAGATATGTATAAGGATATTCATTGAATTGACAGCATTCTGTAGATGACATCTCACATAGTTTTATCATCACAATGTAATCAGTAATCAGTAAAAATGCAATGGCTCAATGTCAATCCAGTTCTAACCACAATAGAGTCACACACACACACACACACACACAGACACCAACATATATGCACACACGTGTCACAGACACACCCATTTCGCCCACATTGAACAACTGCATTATAACATATGCAATCACAATTGTCAATTGTACAAATGACAGCGAGTAGAAAAGAGAGAATGATAGAGAGAAAGAGCGACACAGAAAAGACATTGCAGACATAGTCAACAATTACAGTTAGTGCCACAGTTTGACTGCGGATTCCCCCCTTCCCCTCCAACACCAATCTCCTCGCGCTTTCCCCCACTCCAACACCTTCGCACAGTCATTGCAATCATTGTTAGTTCGTTTGGCCCTGGCACCCGCTGTCCGCCACATGCCTGTCTCCTGTCTCCTTGTCTCCTGTCCTGTCTATGGGTCTTAATGTGATTGTCAAGCGAGTGAAAGAAAGGAAAAAGAATGGAATAGAAAAGAAAAGAAAACCTGAGCATTGAGAATAGAAAGGAGAACTGACAGGTCTCCTTGCTGCTCTTTCTACTATTACTTCTACTTACTACCACACACTAGACTATTTTACTTCTTGGAATGTGTGTATAATGGGCATGAATGGGAGAGCCAGCAGCCAGTGCAAGATATGTGCCAGGTGAAAGAATAAAATACTAAGAGAAGAACGAAAAGAAAATGAAAATACAAAAACATTGCATACTGACAGGCATTTGACAGCGTAACATTTGGCGGGACAACAATAATGCAAGAGACCAAATTGAGAACCAGAGAGCAAAACACACAACAACAACAACAACAATAGAAAGATATCAACAAAGAGAGAGAGGGAGGGGAGGGAGAATGTGCATTATCATTGCAATGCAATGAATATATGCAAAAATAAAATTCTTGTCCAGCTTTGTTGACAAAAAGCTTTTACAATAATCGAGTAAAAACCCTGGAGACAACAAATAGTAGATAGATTTTTAGTAAATTGCTAAGAAAAAAAAAAAGAAGAAAACTCTTTTCATGTTTTTTCTTTCACTCATTGGAAGAGGATACAAAAAAGATTCAACGCTCGATAAATTCAAATTTAAAGCCTTTTCGCTCGCCGAGTCGAGTGAAAAAAAAAACTAAAAGTGAAAAGTGAATTCTATACAAAATAATCAAGGGACAAAGTATTTGTTTCCTGATAGCCGAATTTTATTTACCCTTTCAGAGATTTACCCTTTATTTCTATAAGATTTATGTTTTGTAAGGTTTGAGTTTTATTTAAACTTGAAAATTCATTTAGTAGATCTAACATAGAATATTGTGTTAATTAAGAACTAATTGAACCTTAGTTTCTCTCCTTAAAGCTAGAATGAAGTTTAGTAAAGAGATTGTGGTTCAGAGAGCATTAGACCTTCGGTTCAGTTAAGTTGCTTGATTTGGATTTGCATATTCGTTTAGCATTGTGGGAAACATGTACTTAAGCCTTTTGTGCTCCTTCTTTCGTTTCAACTTGGTCCTTTCAATGAACGTATAGACTGTACATGTCTATGTACATCCCTTGCAGTAACGCCATTTTGGCGCCTTAGTGTCGCCATTTTCTATGCCATTTGCTTGGCAGCTTGACTTTTCCTCATTCATACCAACCACTCCACCCTTTTCTCCTCCACTAGTGTCAGGAAACGCTCATTAAATGCAATTTCTAATGCAATTGACGTGGCTTTCGTTGTCCTTGTGTTTTTCTCCCCCATCTACTTTAAGCTGCTCGGCCATGTGACTTTCAGTTTGGTTTTCTGTTTGATTATTAAAATGAACTGGTTGTGGCCGCTAGAGTTGATTTATGCAAAAGCCAGGGCTTTAAGCCAGAAAACTGACTACCTTATCTAACATTTTGGCCAAAAAAAAAAAAAGCGCACTAATTAACATGTCACGAAGGGTTTTTTCTCTTTTAAGCGTTTTTATCAGCAAAGTTAAGGTGAAACAACTGGAGAGAGAATGAAAAGGAAACTGTCAGCACAAGGATTTCTTTGACAGTCAGGCTGAGCTACTATCTGGCGGACTGACGGACTGACGCACTGAATGACTGACTGGTTGACATACTGTAACCGCAACCCAGCTCAAAGTTCTGTTCCCAGCACGTGTCTTGATTTATATTTTTGTGTCATTTTTTTTTGTTTTGTTTTTATTTTTGTTTATAAAAAAAAAAAAAAAAAGAAAAAAATTATCAGATTTGTTTTTTGTTTGTTTGCCCAACAAAGTTTTTTTTTTCAGCGTTTATCTTGCGGTTACTTTGCACTTTTTTCTCTCCTTGTTTTGCCTGACCTGGCAAAGTTTCTTTTTATATGATACAAACGGCGAATGGCAGAGAAATTGCGAAAAGTTGCAGCAAGTTTAAGTGAAATTTAAATATGAATAATGAAAGCCAATGGAAATTTTCATTGTTCATGAAAAAAAAGGAATTGTAAGAAAGAGGTCAATAAAGAAAAAATGAAAGAAAAAGATACTTTAAGGCAAGTTAAAATCGTTAATCATTGGTTGTTGAAGCTTGCCAAACAACTCTTAACAAGTCTTCAAGGTAAATATTCTGTATTTACCTTTAAGACATTAAATTTTAAAAATTTTAGTCTTATATATATACAAATTATCAGATGAAGAGGATAAGGCTTACCTTATCTTATTTTCCATCAATATTACTAAGTGATCCATTAGAAATGCCTTAAACATCGATAAATAAGTGTAAACATATATAAAATAACCTTTTGGATATGCCTAAATCGGAATACATATTTGATTATTGTTAAATAGAGCTAATAGTATAATTATTACTAGGTTTATTGAGTTTTTCTAATATTTTATTATAAAGAAAGAAAACACTATAAATCGTCTTACTATATATATATATATAAATTATATTTATTTAAATATTAAAAAACATATGACAGGGTTAAATATTGTTTAACCATGTGAATAATGGTGGCAAAATGTTAAATTCTATAATCATTAATTTTCATTAAATTTAATTGCAATTAACTTAGCGTTGTGCCTTCGTCACCAAATAATAAATAATTTATTCTGTGACCTGTCAGTTTGTTGATAACGCCCATGTTCTCTAAACAATTATGCAAATGACTTTTAGGATCTTTTCCTCTTCTTGAATTTAACCTTTTTGTTTTTCTTATTTTTCCTGTTTTATCTTCAATTAGAGGGAGAAAAAAATTATAGCACCTGTTAGCCCTATTTAAATCCCTAACACTTAACACCCAATTGTTTTCGTGGCAAGCGAAAAAAGTTTCAAGCGAACCGAAACCGAAACTAAACCGAGTGTGAGAATAAGCGGAAGAATAAGGTAAAATTTGTTTAGCGCCAAATTTTCAAACGAATTCATTGCGTGAGGAAATTAATTTGCAGCTTCAAATGCCAACCCATTCCCTCCCATCCTCTAACCCGTACTCTCCTCTTGAGCGTTCTTTCAATTAATTTCTCTGCTACAAGTTGGTAAATTTCATTTGAGCGATAAGCAAAAGAGTAGAGCCAAGGGATGGATGGATGGGTGGTGGGTGGGTGGATGCGGAAAAGTGAAAGTTAAAGCAGAAAGTTGGTTTCATCTGTGCGGTTTGTGTATTTGCTTTTTGTGGTTTCGTTTTCCCAACAAATTTTGGCAATAGTTTTTCCCCTGCTTAAATGAAAACGCACGACCTTTTGTGGTTGGAGAAACTAGAGAAATTAAGGAAAATGTGCTTGGAGGTTACAGGACCATCAAATTGATAGTCTTTCGGATAATGAAGTGTCTGAAATGGGAACGCTATTACATTTGGATGAGGTCATGAAAATACGAGAAATGGTCAAATGATAAAGAAAATAATTAAATATTTGCAATTAACAAAACTAGCCAAAATCCCCAGGCAGAAGTTACGTCATTGTGGAGTATTTTGAATTAAAAGACTGTCCATTTAGAGATTCTAGAGACTGTCTTCTGATGTCTTTAGAATAAATTAACTAAGTTAGTTAAGTAATGTGTACCTGAAAATCACTTAAAACTATTATTTTAAACTTAATTAACTGGCAGAATCGGTACTAAAATTCAAAATATTTCTACGCACAGAATAGTTGATATGGCAACTAATCTTAAGGAATTTTCTTGATTTAATTTCCTAGATTAAATTGAGAATTATCGCAACTGAGATACTTCGGTTTATTTTCACATCCCATCGGAGAATTATATTTGCGATATAGTAATAAATAAACTGTGTATGTCCATTACTTTATTAGGCTTCTTCAATACTGTGTATTTGCCAACAGATTCAAGGAATGTTCTACTTCGATTAATCTGAAAATTTAGGGTCTTACAAGAAGTCCTTCGGCTCGGACATAGTCAATATGAGTCTGGCTGTCAAGCATGGCGATGGATCAGTGATGGTCTGGGGATGCATGTCAGTAAAAGGAGTACGTAATTTGGTTTTTATTGATGGAATTTTGAAGCAAAATGGGTATATAAACGTCCTTAAGACCAATTTAATGTCAATCGCCGAAAAATTTGGGATTCGGACTACTTTTAAGCTCTATACAGACAATGACCCCAAACATGCCTCCTTGAATGCGAATACATTTGCGCTTTACAACTGCCCTAAAGTAATAAAAACTCCTGCTTAGTTGCTCGATATGGATGCCATCGAACAATTTTAGTGCGTCCTTGAGCAAAAAATTCGATATCGCTAAATTTCGAACAAGGACGATCTAAAAAAGGATCTTTTCAGGAGTGGAATGAAATCAGCTCCAAAACATACAAAAAATTGGTGGATTTGATTTGAAAAAGACTTGAGGCACTCAAAAAACAATAGGCGTTAATACAAAGTATTAAAATCGGAGTTACTGACATTAGTTTAAATAATTTTTACAAAACGTACGCTGTACGATTTCAGTGACACCATGATTTCGTACATCTCGGTGTATTGCCGCAATTTGAGAAAAGCTGGGCGTGGCAACTCTGTTTCAATGCACATTTTATTAAACTATTTTACACAACCTTTGTTTTAAAACATATTTTGTACAAATATGTTGATTATTTTAGAAGTTATAAAGGAAATTATAAATCTTTAGTCGGTGTACGATTTTCAGTGACATTCACTGTATAGATGCTACCCTATCGCGAAGATACAGTATACAGTTTAGTAAAGAAAACCAAATTTAAAGAACCAAATCATTCGATGGAAACTTTTAGACTCCCACCAATGGATACGAAAATCATATACCATATTCCACTCACATATCTTTACCCAGTCAAGTGCAAAGATATTTAGAATGAAATTCGTTCACTCTGCCACACACCGAAAATGTGAATCCCGACAAAAATAAACATGAATACATATAGATAAATAAATTCAAATTGACATGTTGACAAAAACTATTCAGCCATTAAAAAAATAAACACTAACAAGCAATGAAAAGTCAAGAGAACGAGCTCAGAAGCTGAATACCAAATGGCAAACCAGATATGAAGCTAAATAAAATTAAGCGGAAAAACAAGGCAACCAACCAAAAAAAAAAAAAAAAGAAAAGAAAGAAATCCTGAGGAACAACAAAAATAAAAGCGAAAACAACTTGCTTGACATTTTTAATTATCTAGAACAAGTGCATTTAGTACAGAAAGTCACAGCCACAGCTCCTCAAATACACACATACACACACATAGAGACACGCCCAAATGAGTTGGAAAAATTTCGAGAAAGTTACGAGGTGTGGTTAAAAGGTAAACGAAGAAAATATCTTTGGAAGTAATTCATCTAAGTAGATTGAATGATACTTTTGTAGTTGCAATTCGGAAGTCTTGTATCGTATTACGATTTATGAATGAGTAATTAATTAAATATTTAAAGAAAATAAATACAGATGAAGTCAAAGTATTGTCTCTTACTCGGTTCTATCACTCTTTTATTTAAATTTTAAGAAAAACAAAGAGAAATATGTAAAACAGCTATCCAAAAAGAAATATGAAATAATATTCTATCCAAATTTTAGTAAACTTTTCGATTTTCTTAAATTTATGTCAATTACTTTTAACTCTACCCCCGTAGTTTGCGGGTATTTAAAATGCATTATTTTTTGTTGCCTGTTAACTGCAACTGAACAAGAAATAATGAAAAGAAAATGACGAATGAGAGTGTGAAAAGTTGAAATGAAATTTATTTGCAAGTCAGACAAACCATTTCGTTACATTATTTTATCCCTGTGAAAATTAATAATTAAAGTCACGACATTTGCTTTAATTTAAAACTTTTCCCCTTTTTGCTGTTGCCACATAAATTTTAAGCATATTTAAAAACAGAAAATATGCCTTTCTTAATCAGCCTTGCGTTTTTATTTCTCTTTCATTCATTCAACCATTTGGTATATTAACAGGCAGCATCATTCTGGTACGGGAGGCAACTGAGAATTATGGGGGGTTACGAAAAAAGCCTATAAAAAAATATGCTTTTTATGGCAACTGCTGTTTCCCTATGAGGGTATCTGTGTATGTTTGCAGATTTATTAAAATATTTCACTGAAAACTGCGTAATGAAAAGGTCAACTGAAAATTTACAACATAAACGAATTTAAAAATACTCTTCAAAACGAGAAAATCCGAAAACTTCTTCAATTATCCAACTCATTTTATTTTATTTCAATAGATTTCCAATGCCGTATGTATTTGGCCAAACAACATAATTTTTTAAACATTTTAATTTAATTGATATTTTACATATTAATTAATTATCAACATGTAAACAAACAAAACGGATTTTAATTTATCTGAAACATTGTCTACTGTTCGGATTATTTTTTTTTAAATATTTTTTAACAAATTTTTGGATAATGTCAATTTGCTTACTGCTGTAGAGGGTATCCGCTAGTCAGTGTCCATATTATCATTTCCTTTTTTATACCCTTGAGAGGTATAAAAAATTAATGTTTGTAACGCATAGAAATAATCGTTTCCGACCCCATAAAGTATATATATCTTGATCAGCATCGAAAGCCGAGTCGATATGACCATGTCCGTCTGTCCGTCTGTCCGTCTGTCCGTCTGTCCGTCTGTCTGTTTCTTCGCAAGGAATCGAACTTAAATTTTGAGCTACATGAATAAAAGTCATATCATTCTCTTCATTGATGATTTATCTGACAAATTTAAGAGTTGGTAGAATCGGACAACTATAAGTTATAGAAAATAGGAAAGATCAGAGGTACCTCGGTCAAAATGTGAGTTGTTCAAAACAGTTCTTGTGAGAAAAACTTTTGTTTTTAAGATATCTCAACCAAATTTGGCACATAGATGACAATTCTACTTTTACACCTTACCAGCAAGTTTGATTCAGATCATAATAAACACCGACATAAATCAATAAAATCAATAATTAACCCCATCAGAAAAAGTATGTTTTTTTGTGAAAAATTTTTTTTTTTTTAAGATATCTCAACCAAATTTGGTGAGCAGATGAGAATTATACTTTTACATCATATCAGTAAGTTTGAATCAGATCGGATAATAAACACCGACATAAATCAATAAAATCAATGAATCAACCCCCATCAGCATCAGTATGTTTGCATATGCAGCCAATTAAATACGTTTATATTTGCTTTTATATATACACAAACAACCAACATAGAAACATACAAACATACATACATACATACATACAACACGTCTTGAAAAACTACAAGCTGAGTGCGAAACAGAAAGAGACGGAAAACTATTTGTATTGTGTTGTTGTTTTCTAGAATTCGTCAGAAACTTTAGAGAGCGAGAAGCTGGACGCTTGCAATGTATACCGAAATAGCGTGGCCCCGAATTTAAAGTTTGGTAGCGCAATAGGTAGAGATCGTTTCGGGAGATGGGAGCGAGGTTCAACCGCCGTTGGCAAACTCGAAATTTTGTTACTGATTCTTTTCTTGGTTCAAATTTTTTTTAAATTTTATATTTCCAATTTTTAAAATATATTGAATCCGATATGACGGAGAAAGTAATCAATTAATCTGCAAGAGTATACAAACTTCGGCACGGCCGAAGTTCTTTGATATTTTTTATTTTGCAATTATTAACACCGAACAGTTTTCAGCCTTCGCTCTGAAAGAGCGGCCAATGGACTGTGTCCCGTTATTTTTGCAGGCTTTCATCCCGATTTTTTGCATATTTCACCGAGACTTGAATGTGCGTAAAGGGGGAAAGAAAAGTAAAGAGTAATCAAATTAAAATGAAAAAATTTTCCTGCATATAAAAAAATATTTTAATCATATTAAATATGTCTAACTTTAAGCCAAAAAGTTTTCCTAAAAGCCAAGTCTCTACTTTCGGGCTTTTCCTTCTTTTTCTTTTCTCTCTTTTGGTTTATTTGCGTAACACTTTACCAAAAAGTTGCAAGTGTTGAATCGAGAGGTCGACTTCAAGATACCGTAGGTTCAATATTGAATTCAGTTCAGTATCGCCATCTAGCGGAAAATGTTATCTTTGCATCCAAAAACAATACCAAACGTTCCCATTTTAAACCGACTTCACATCGATATTAAATAAATATATATATATTTTTATAAGTCATCCTCCTCTTTATTTTATATACTCTCTTTCTCTCTCTCTATTTAGAGGGTAGAAAATATAGTTAAAAATCAGTTTATATAATATTTTCTGTGTATTTATTTGCACAAGTAATAGCCAAGAGCTTAAGAGAGCAGAAAGGTAAAAAAGTTTATGCGAATATTTGCACAGCACTTAAAACTCTGCTATGGCCAAAATTTATGACTATGAGACTCTCCCATCCCTGCAAATGACCCTTTGTCCTATGTCTATGCATTTGGAGATATAATAGAGGATTGTTCGCCACTTTGATAACATTATCAACATGAAATTTTCCATGCATCATTGGGCCAAAGACACTAATACTGACCCCATAGAAATATGTTAATACAAATACTTTTCGTGGCAGGACCCTGTCCGCCACCCGCATCCCTTTCCTTTCCACTTTTATGTTTCCGCACATTGTTTGACCCTGGCCTTTTTTGTTGAATGTTTGACTGGTTACTTAGCCGCTGTTGTTGTCGGTTTCTGTTTATGTTTGTTGACATGGAAAAGCCTAAAGTTATTGTTTGTATTATCCAACACCAGCCACGCCCATAAAAGGGGGGAATGGAGAATAGGGGCGTTAGGTGGCGGCTTTATGTCCATCTTTTGCCTTGTTGCCTAATAAGCGGCTCAAGTGTTGGTCTGGAATTAATGTGATCCATCGTTCCTTCTTTCTCGTCCTCCCCCTCCCCCCTATATCTTCATTTATATCTAATTCTATATATATCTCTTTCTCTATATCCGTGTGTTTGTATTTGTTTGCTTATCATTGCCAGGTCGAATAGTTATACAAGCACCGGACATGAGGGCGTATGCACAATATGTATATATGCACATTTGTATGTATGTACATATGACAAGTGGTTGTTTATATATGTATGACTGAGCGGTTTGCGTCTGTGAGTGTGTGTGAGTTGTTTGTTTGCCTATTTGGGTATCCTTAGTATTCCCAAGGCTATCCTAGTTATTGAAACTAAGGGACGTTCATTAAGTCACCCTTGGTTACGTTTTATCAACTAATACGCTAAGTGGATAAATACTTCATAACACTGAACAACAAAATATTCAAAATTAACAGAAACATTAAAAACAGATGTCAATTATGCAACTATATCCTCGAACTCCTTATTCAAAATGTTGACTATAATCTTAACTAAAAAATAGATTTTTAGTATTTTTAAACTGTAATAAATATTTTCATATATAATGTTAATATATTTATTATGCATTTCGTTGTCTGGTTATAGAATATGTATCCTTTCATGATTTACCTATATTCTTCATTATTTAATTATATGTAGAAATAATTAAGTAAAATAATGCAAAAATATTTAAATTTATAAATAAACTTATATTTAATCAGATTTAAATTTGTTTAAAATCAATCCAATCTCAATTGATTTTCGAATGATTTTCAAGTCTCAGTTAACTATTAGCTGTAACTTTTCCATTTTCAGTTATTTATGTGATTAGATATTTTCATCTGTGAAAATGTTCATTTGTCTGTTATGATTAGAGTGAGTGATTAGAGTGACTAGTTAGTTGTTGACTGAGTCTTAAGATATCAGCCCTAAGACACATGTTTGCCAGTCGGTTAGTAATGATGTTTAGCTTATAATCTGTGCCATGTATGTGGATTATCATTTCAGTCATAAAAGTAAGCTGACATGTTCTTTTAGCCAATCAAAAAGAAGAACCTGACAACAAGATTTCTGATGTTTTTGATGGGAACCAATGTTATTTTTTAAACGATTTTTGTTTGCTTTAGCTTTATTTCGTTTAAAAATGGTGAAAAAAATTTAAAACTGAACAATTACCCCTGCGGCAACTTGACTCGACTTCGATAGGTTGTATAGTTTTTAGAAAATTAATAATTCAAAAATTTAAATATTAAATAATATTAAATAAATTATCTTTTCATTTTCATTTTATTTTTTTCATTTTTCCGTATACTTGGATTATTTTTCATGTTTAAATTTTTATGGTTGCATTTTCGAGCTTGCCTCAACAAAACGTTTCGATCAATTATATGGACCACTAGTATTTTGATAATAATGGAATGAATATATATTTTAGCAAATTTTAATTTGTAGTTTAGGAACAACAATTCCCAATGTATTATAGTCTGTGAAATTTCCTCATGACTGCCTCGTCCAGTGTTTGCCAATCAGTTCACAGTCCATCGCCCAAAAAGTGGCGTTTGCACACACTCTTTATATCCTCCTCTATTCCACTAATCTGTTTCAATCTTGCCTTTTATAACGACCTCACACTTACCCATTCATTTCATTCACTTTCGCATTCCACTTGAATAACAAAAGCTTTTGATTGATAAGCGACCATAATAAATTTGTTATTAGTGTACGAGAATCGGGCAAAAAGAATAAAGCCAAATGGCAAACTGAAGGCCAAATGATGCGTAAATAAAATTTTCAATGTTCTAAAAGTAACTCATCACTGGCAACAGATATAAGACAAATAAATATCCATTACGATTTCATTTTTTTTTTTTTTGATCCAATGTTTTGCAAATGATTAGGCCATTTGATTAGGCTAGAACGAAAAACAAAAAGAAGAATGAAAATTGCTGAAAAAGGCAAATAGTTTGCATAAATTGGCGTCTCCTTTTTTTTTTTTTTGGTGTACCATTTTGTCCGCAGTCTGATTAGGCCATTTTATTTGGTAGATTGGCAATGGTCCAGACGGCATCCGCCTCCAGTTCATTGTAATTATGAGTTGGCAAACACTGACAAAAGTGAAACGGAAGTTACGGAAATTGGCCCAAGCCACCAGCAGCAATATTTTTTGTTAATTTTTTTTATTTTGTTTTTTTTTTTTTGGCGGTGGCAGCGGCAGCTTTAAAATGTTCTATGCTAATTTCAATTAACAATTTTCCTCTAGCCTAGCCTGTCATCGTTGCTGATTGATGCTCCTGCCACTGCTGATGATGATGAGTTTGAACTGAGGCCACAGGCTAAACCTGTCAAATGTGAGTGGAGTGGGTGGAGTGGAATTTAGCTGTGGCAAAATGTTAAATTTTTCAATGGGTTTAACTTGACTTAAAGCTTAAATCAAAATTTTTGGCCTAAATAAATATATAAAAGTGACCCAAAATCTTCTCTTTATAATGTAAATAATAGTATTTATGTATGTACAATTCACTCAGCAGGATAGTCAGCGATGATGCTCTGGTCTCGCTGTCAGTATTCAATATTTACTTCGGCTTAAATAGTATTTTGTTTTTTTTTCTTTCTCTAAGATATACCCTGTTATGAGGATTGAGTACTTGGATATGTGTATTTGAAATTTCAAGATCTCAAATGCTAAAATATTTTTTTTTTTTGATACTTCCTTCCCTTCCTATTCCCTTATACACCTTAAAATGTTCTTCGACCCCTTTCGTTCCCATGTAAAGTGAAAAAAGACTTAAAAAAAAAAGTAAATCCGTTTAATATTGTTAAGTTCCTGCCCAATTAATGGGTATCATATTGTCGATGCCTAGCCTTTTGTAAATGAATTTTCGTACTCGTTGCCTTGGCTCTTCTGAACAATTGATCAATATTTTGTCTGCGTATTTATAGGATGTGTGCATAAAAAATAAATACAATAAAATACAATACACAAAAGCATAAATAAATAGAATGGTGAATAGCTCGTAAATATATTTATAGAGATGAGCAATCGGAGGATGATGCTTAATTTATCTATGGCAGAATTTCAATACATATATATACATATGTACATATATAAGTTGGATGAAAAGACTTTTAATACCTCAACTATCTATATATACATGTGTATGTCTGTATGTATGGATGTACTCGTATCAGAAATGTATATCTATATATACTATACGTGCATATGTGTCTTGGTTATCTTCAACATCTTTATAGAAAAAGAATATACAATTGTTTGACATTCACGTGTCACGAAGTCAACAATCACAGATACCCTTAACATAATGTCAACTATGTCACCAGTAGCTCAACTTGTCCCCTAGGATTTTACCTTTTGTTTGTTCTTTCGTTTTGTTATAGGTTTTCTTTTATTTGGTTTCCTTTTTTTCCTTTTTGTTATTTAACAATTGGTCAGCCATTCAATTTGCTTTCAACTTGTTTTTAGTTGTTTGGTACACGGGTTTCTCCTCCTTCGCCTCCACCTTCTTCTCCTCCACTTTTTGTAACTAACTACTAGGTACTTCCACAAACACACTCACACACACACACACTTCATTTTCATTCACATCAAAGCAGGCTTTTGATGAAGGTTTTACTGTAATTGATTTCCTAATTGGAGTCAATTTGCCTTCATCAGAACAAACTGTTGGATAATCAAAATGCCATAATTAGGGGACAGCTAATTAAATTGTCCCAAAACTCCTTGAAATGTTTATAGAACTCGTATATACATACGTATATATATATATATATAATATAAACTTGGACATATGTCCTGCGGTCTTGTAACTTTTGCTGAATGGCCTCATCTGTTTTGTTTTGGTTTTTTTTTTTTTTGTTGTGCTTTGTTAAGTGCATTAAATGATTATCGCACATTAAACGCATCGTCAACGTAATTGTCGTCATCATCATTTGAGTAAAAAGAGAAAGCCAAATCCACAAAAAGCCGCATAAATAATGGAAAAATTCTTTCATGTCGTCTCACTCACACACACACACACACACACCAACACACAGGAGGTGGACAATAACAACAAAAATTTAAATAAAAATAAAAATTAATGGCCAACGCACATGGCCAGAAGCGTTTCGTTTAAAATAATTGTAATCAGAGCATAGAAGCAACCAAATTTTATGCAAAACGACTTATTGTTACTCTTAATTTAATCCATGTGAAATTCCTTCTGGCAAAAATCTCGAAAACTCTTCCTATAGTATTCAAAATATTAGATATATTTTAAGTAGTGTTAAAAAAATATTAAAGAAGATTACAGCGCAATTGTAGTAGAAAGACATTAAATAAATAATTCAAAATTAAAAAAAAATAAATATTACAGATATATATATATACATATGTATATCTACAAAATAGGATGACCAAAGTAGGTTTTTTCGACATTGATCTTAAGCTTTATTTTCATTGCCAAATTTCTTGTTAAATAGCTAATATGACTTTTGTTTTATTTAGTCACGAGTCGCTGTTAAAATGTTTAAGTAAGTTGCTTTAGGAGCTTTCAACTTGCGTTTTTCGCTTGCCATTCGTCCTTGGTCCTTTAGTTTCTTTGTCCGCTCATTCGTTTGATTTATATGCCTTAATTTTGCCTTCTTAATTTATTTTCATTTTATTTTTTTGTTACTCTCATTTGACAAAATGACGTGGGTAATATTTTGTGTCAATTTCAGTTTTAAATATCGTTTTCCTTTCAAAACTTTAATCTATACAATATCTATAACATGAATATAAGGCAACTTGGATTATTTGCAAGTAGAAAATTGTTTTATTTTATTATGATTATATATGTTTGATGCCTGCCTTTTTAAGCTTATACATTTGTATTAATATTTTTATCAATCAAATGAAAAATACGTTAACTTTGTCTAGTTAGGCGTTGGAGGATCAATAATAAGCCTACTAATCGACATAATCGAACTATGTATCAATTTTATTAAATTCACACAAATTTTTCATTATAAGAAACTTAAAAGGTAACACTCGTCAGCAAATGTGGATGAAAAACACCAGTGAAATTCCTGGAGCTTTTTCCAGAATTATTACGAAATCAAAATTAAGACAAAGGTGGACGCGGTGTTAATATACTAGCTGGGTCACTTTTATTTAACAATTCAAACTTAAACTTAGCTAAATCTAGCGACCCGGATAATTTTAACTCCATTGTTAATGAACATTCACTTGCAACATAACTTCAGGTTGTTTGTATGTATGTTTTTACGGACTACTTATTTCTCTACTTATACTAACTATTTTTGATTAATTCTGCTACCGAATAAGTCCTCTGATCATCGCAAACAAGGTGAGGGATCTGAATGAAAATAAAAATGGAAAGTCAATGAAATAGTTAAATTCGAAAAGTACCAGGGCGTGGGATTCTCGAAAAAAGTGCTGGCAATCCTTCTATATAGTATTACCTTAAGAGATGAATCGAATTGTCGAAATCAGTTTTCCATAATGAATCCTAAGCTCTTTGCAAAGTGGAAAATTCAGTGGTGTAAATATAGAAAAGAAGCTGGAATTGATTGTAGCAATCTCAATCTGGAAACTTTTCATCATCCAAAACGCTTCGGTATAGAAATGGATAAGGGCTAAAATTTTAGCAAGGCAATCAGTACGTCGGTCTATCCAAGACGATGGTACATTACCAAGTAGCCGAGTAAACCAACGACAAGTAAACAAATAATATTTTACTGATCCTGGTAAAAAGAATATGCTTTTGAACAATACAGACTTACCCATATATATCCATTTATCCCTGTTAAGTCACAGTAAACGATGTACCCTTTTTTTAATGTGTTATAATTTTAACTTGCATTAAAATAATTTTTAAATGAATTAAAAATCATTTTTTTGAAGAATTTTCGAGCTCTCTCTTTGATAAAGACCCCGGGATATGTTTTATTATTGTCCATTTTTATTATCGTCCGTTTTTATTGGGTATATATATATTATATACACTAATATATAAACAAACACGTTAGTTCATTTATTCATTGTTTCATTTGTTATAAAATTAAAATTCTCTGTACTCGATTTCAGTGAAACTATCAACTTTTATGTATTCAAATTGCATTAATTATCCATTGAAAATATTATCTAATTTAGATCTTCAATGAAATGACAATATTTAATAAATAACATTCGACAGCTGCACAATTCTATTTGGTACACAAAGTACAATAAAAACAAAACATTTTCAATTGATTTGCATGAATGAATCTCATTTATTATCGATTGAATGCAACAAGCGTGGTTATAATGTTGGCAAAAGCGAGCCAAATATTGGTAAAATTTTATTTATTTTAGTTTAATCATTTGAATTGCTAATGAATAGAGTGACTCAAAATATAAAAGAATTATGTAAACAATCGCATCACGGAATGAGCGTTTATTCCCTTTAGATGATTCCAGTGTTAGGTGATCCTATATAAACCAGATGCATCATTACTGTGAGGCTTTCTAATACAATTTTATGGAATACCTCAAAATGGACAACACAACAGAACAAGAATGAATAGTTCTTTCATTGAGGTAGTCCCGTGTGGAGAGGAGCTCAGTTCATCTCCTGCTGTGATTCAGTTTGGGTCACACAACTGTCAATCGTCTTCGAATGAACAAACCCAAGAAAAGAAAAAAAAAGAGAAAAAGGGAAGACAACTCTATTGAATGAATACTTGATGTGCGGCCCATGACAATGACGAGCAATAAAAACTAACAACAACATGAAAAGCTTGGTAAACATTGGAGAGATTTTCCTTTCAACTAGTAAGTCTCGAGATACTCTTGTGCTTTTTTACACAGCTTCATGGTAATTTAGGCACTTCCGCTTCTGCACACACATGTCCACACACACACACACACACACACGTATACACTCATCCACATCCTATCTCCTCTATCATTTGGGGTTTTTGTTGCTGAATCACTCGCCTGGGTCGCATTAATTTCGCGCTGTGGCAATTGGCATATAAATTTCAACAAGGTTGCCATTTTTTCTCCTTTTATTTTTTTTTGCTTTGCGGTTTCCTCGGGTCAATTTGCATATGAAATGTGTGTCTAAATATGGAAATTTTCTCGGGTACTTGAACGAGAAACGCTTTTTCTTTGGACCGAGGTGTGAAAATTTTCGAAACAAACTACATGTATATATGTAAGTGTGTGTGTGTGTGTGTCAAATTTGTTGCACGCTTTTAGTCAGCTACTTAAGGTGCAATATAATTTGGAATTTTAAATGAGATGCCCTGAAAGTTGTTCTCCAATTCGGTTCATTTAACATTATCCAAATTTTTTTCCCATATTTTCACAATAATGATAAAAATAATATCCTTTCGATTTTCTTTTTGAACAATATTTTGTGTCCTTCCGTGGCTGATTCTTCCTTACCACTTTAAATGGGTTAAAAACAATTTATATGTGTTGAATAATGGTAACATGCTGCTGGAAAAAAACTAAATAAACATATATATTTATTTAACACCTTGCTACATTGTTATATTTCAGTGAAATTCTATTTTTTTAACTAATTCTTGTTTTTTTTCAATATTAAATTTAAGCCCTGCAGTTTGGCGTGTTTATCCAACTAAAATGAGCAATGTCATCAACAGCATTATACGATGTGTTTCCTCTCTACCATTAGTCTAGCCGGCATACCCGGCGTATGCGTTATGGCTGGCTGACAAAACTTTTACGAAACAAAAGTTTGTAATTAAATTACTAACCATCTTCAAGAAAGCAAAAACTGATATAAACTTTTATCTATGTATATATATATCTACATAAGGATATATCAAAACAGCTGCTCTACAAAATATAATTACTGATCACAATAATTCTATAGATATATATTTAGCACATATTTTTATAAATAAAGACAAAGTCAAGCATCAATTTCACTTTAATTTCCAATCATCACATTCAGTTAATACGGTCCAGTTGGTCAGTACTTTGCACAGTTGACTGACTTTCTATTGACTTGCACCAGAGCAGAGCGACACAAAGGCGTCCAACATTTGCCATTTGCCATTTGCCATTTGCAATTTCCATTTTCATTTTATTTTTATCCAGACAAATATTTAAACATTTGACTTAATTGAATTGTCGCTGGCTCTCACTGTCTGGGGGCATTCATTGTTTGTTGTTTTTAAATCGCTTTTCCCTTTAACTAAATATAATGCATTTTACTACTAACATAATTTTATTAAGCATACGCACCGTTTGCTAATTACAAACAACAAAACAAAACGTAAATAAAGTCGTAAACTTTTCGTAAAGAAAAAAAATAAAATGTATACAAAAATAGAATAAGTATAACTAAACTGAGAAACTTTCTTGTGATGAAAGTTTATAGAAGTTTTTTTATCATCTGGCTCGACAAGAAGCCAGAAAGTTACGTCTTAGAGCATAAGTCACGGCGAATGCTCTATTTTCCTGAACTCACGAGGGCAGTCCAAAGAGCAGATATCCAAGTGATCCAAGGAAAGACAATTAAAAGCTGGACTATGCCAATGTTGCTTTTCCATTTATAATAATTCATTCGTAATTAAACCTTCTTTTGGACACAGGCATTCACGATTACTCTTGCTCTTGGCTATGACTATCATGGTTTTGGCAAACAATTTATTGCCTAAACTATCTCTACTCTTAATAATCATTCGTCTGTATATTAATATGGCACAACATCCTAAAGGCAATATTCATTTCCCCTGTAGTCATGACATCGTCAAGACAGCATTGGTTATATGTATATTCACCTACTCTCGCATATATCAACATACTTACTTTAAGCTGAAACTTTAAGAATTTTCCCTTTATACATTTAGAAGCGGCAATTATATACAGCCTGGAAAAAAGGAAAGCTAAAGGGAAATATGCAAAAGGCGAAGCATTTTTTTTTTAGGTACTAGCATTAAATGAAAATGGAAGCAAAGCCAGCATCATCATCATCATTATCATCATCATCATCATCATCATTATTATCATTATATAAGATTACACGAGGAAAAGGAATCGTAGCATAAATACGCCATTAAAGGATATATTGGATGGGATTACTTTAAAATAAAACACAAGCAATATTTTTGTTTTTGTTTGTTAGTTTTTAGTTTTTTTTTTTTTTTTTTTTTTTTTTTTTTTTTTTTTATAGAGAGGGTAGTTTTTCTCCGCTAAGGATTTTCAAAGTTTACTTTTTATTTAGAGAAGTTCCTTTAATGATAATCATACTTATGGTTTTTTGTTTTCTTTTTGGTTTTGCTTTTTTTGCTTCTTGTTTTTTGTTTTCTGTTTTCTGTTTGCCTTTTGTTTTAAAACTTTCTTGTTGTTTTTTTTTTCTCGTGTTTGTTTGTTTTGTTAAGTAGTTGTTGTTGTTTTTAACAGCTAAATACATTATATGGTAATATATTTGAATTAATGTTTTTGACCTTTGGTGTAATTTGGTTTTTTTTTCTTTTGCTGCGTTAAAATTCACTTACTAACTAGATTTGAATTTTTGTGTTCTAAATTATAATTGTTTTTGTTTGTTTGTTTTTTTTTTTTTTTTTGTAAGTTGGTTTTTTGTTAAATTTATTTTTGTTTCGGTTGCCCCTCGGATGTTATTGGGCACCATTTTTGGTTCGCATTTTGACAAGTTTAAGAATCAATCAATTTTCTATAATTATAATGTTAATATAATTTTTATAAATATTTATGTCCATATACCTTAATGATTACGTCACTTAATACCCTAAATTGTAACAATAAATTTATTTATTTTTTTATTTGTTAAACTGTAACTTTTACACACATATTTCAATAATACACATATATTAATATTTGAGTTATATAATCCATTAAATGTATGTATTGTATATTTATATATATATCAATATTTAAATTTGGTTTGGAATGAACTGTAACGCCATCTTATTTGCTAAAGAGTATAATTTTCGGTCTACATCTTTTGCCTTCTTTGTATGTTGGTTTCAATGTTTAAGTTTTGACGTGGGAATTAGGCCTCAGTTAGGTTAAAACTTTTGGCACAAACTGTACTTGTACATACAAACGTCATTACGTAACACTGCCTTAACATCTAGACATTTGTAATTGAGTTTAAGATGTTCATTTGCGTCATTGTAATATATAATAGATTTCTTTATATTTGTTGAAATATATATTTATATATTTATATATATATATATATGTATAAATGATTATTATTAATTTTAACATTCATTATAGGTTTCGCTTGCATAAATATTTTTGTAAGGAAAAATCACTAATAATGTTATAGAATATATATATATATATATTTTGAATAATCCATTCCATGTTCTTCACAATACCTCTAATGACCCTCAACATTAAATTTGTTTTTTGTTTTTTTTTTTTTAATTTTAAGAAGAATTTTTCATTTTAATTAACATGTTGTTCGATTAAATACTGAAAAAATTGTATTAGTGCTCGTATAGAAAACAATAATGAGACAGTTGAAATTGTTCAATAATTTTAGTCTAGTCAAAATTGCATTTGGTGTTGGATAGGGGAAGAAAGAGTATGACTTTTCGTTTTGTATATGAGGAGACTTCTCAATTGGAAATAAGGTTCAATTTTAATGGCACCCTCACACCCATTTCGGAACTTAGACTCCATGCCAAAGACCTACTCAGCGTGCTTAATGCGCTCTTGAACCTTAGAAGAGTGTTGGAAAATTTATCAAAAGCTACAACTTTGACTAGACTAAATTTATTGAACTGTTCAAATGTGCCCACAATGTTTTTTTCTAGCACTACCAATATCAAGTTTTACATCTAATAATTTAGCTTGAACTTTATACTTTGATTTCAACGTTTCAATCAGACAGTCAATAGTTTTTAGCATACGAAAATACAAGCAGGCAACTATTTGTTAACACTGCTTCTATTTCGCTTGCCATAACGTTATTTTTTACCGTCTGTTGAGCACTGGCCAGACCACTGTGTTTGACCTGGGCCAGTTCTCAATGCCTTTTTTGATTATACTTTCCCTGGTTCTAATTCTTTTGTTTTGCTAATCATTTATTTATGCATTTGGTTTTTCGTATGTTTCGTGTTTTTTTTTTTAACCACCAATACCTTAATTTGTATATTTTCTGTGTGTATTTTCTTTTGAAATTTTTATTTAAAGTACAGCAACGTTTAGCATTTTTTAGTTGGGTGTTTGTGCTTTGAGAGCTAAACGTCCAGTTTCATACAAGTCCAGAAAAATGGTTCGTTGTTGCCTTAGGACTTTAAACATTTCCACTACATAATTGTCATTCGATCGTTCTTCATTTGAATTGTATTTTCTTATTTTTCTTGTTTTTATAATTTGTTTTTTTTTTTTTTTCATTGAGTTCCCTAGAATTTTTCTTAAGATATCACTACATTTTGTTGCTATTTGTTCTACATCCGTTTCGTGTAATGCGCCGCCACGCTCATGTCATCTCACCTGTATTCATATCGTTTCATGCTCGTACCATTCCATTAATTCCTCTTATGACGGTTTGTTCCATTCCTTATTTCATTCTTTTACGGTCCTTAGCGGGTTGCGTTTCGGTTGCTTAATTTTAATTACTTTTATTTGTTATTCTTGCAATTACTTAAAATTACCTTCGTCATTGTTTCAAATTGCTACATTTTTGTTCTGAGAACTTATGTTAAATGTGCTTGCTCTGCCACTAATTTGTTGGGGTAGTTCTTTTGTTTTTCCATGTTTATTATATGTTGTATGTATATTTATTTATTTGTTTGTTTGTGATGATTTGTTCTTGATTTTTTTTTTTTTTTTTTTTTTTTGGTAACCTCAGTGTTTTGTGTTTGTGTGTGTGTGTGTGTAATTGTTTGTTTTATGTATTGTTGTCTTTTAACTTTCTGCTAAAAACTAAATTACTAAATGTTAATAAAAATAATATATAATATATTGTAGTTTATTAATTGAACTTAGTATTTTATTAAACGTAAACCTGATTTTTACTCGTTTTCCCTTTTTAAAAAAAAAAAAAAAACAAGCTGAACAGCGTCATTTATAATATTTCATTTGCTTTTAACGGCTACTTTCGGTTTTAGACCGCCGATCAATATAAGTACATATATGTATGTCTATGTATGTATATAATAATAATAGTTAATATATATATAGTTATCTCTTATCGTTTGGTTTCCGGAAATCAGCTTCTCAAGTCCATTTTGCAGAGTTTTTTGTATTTTCGGGTTTTATATATAACATATAAAGTTTAAGCTGATTTCCATATTTCAGGGCTTTTTTTCTGGGTGAGGGAAGTTGATTTTCTAAAATATTTTCACTAAACTTTTCAACTATTTTTCCATATAAATATGTATGTATGTTTTGCTACTTCAATAGTTAGTTGTTTATACTTGATTTTTTTTTTCTTGTCCTTTTTTCATCGAGTGTTTATGTTTTGTGTGTTGTTGTTGTTTTTGTTCTTGTTGTTGGTGTTTTGCGTATATAATAATATTGATTTTTTTTTTTAACTAGATAATCATAAAACTAAATAAATATTTATCATCAAGTAAACTACACAGCGTCTGCCCTTAAATAGTTTCATATTAATTTTTTTGTTTTTCTTTTTGTTTTTGGTTTTTTTTTATTTTGTGTTTCCTAACATATAATTGTACATAAAATATTTATGCTTGTTGTATAATAAATTATAGTTATTTTTTATTTTTTATTGTTAAACAAAAGCAAATAATTTCAAATTAAATTTCATATTTTCTACATAAAATATTTTAATGCAGCTTTTCTTTTCGTTTCGGTTTCGAGTCAAAAACTTATTCTGTTTTTTTTTCATTTCGTTTTTTTTTTTTTTTTTGCAAACTTAAGAAATTGTCTGTTGTTAAATCCACATGATGTGGATTTTAAGGGGGGTGGAGGAAATCTTAAGAAAGTAAAATTTGCTTGCTAGGGTTACCAAAAAAATTGGATGGTGGGTTACATTGATAGAGGCTTAGTACATTTAGAAAAGTTATTACTCATTTCTGGCTGATGATTGACTAGTTTTATATGTGTTGTGGACTGAGGAGATTTTAGATAATGAATAATGATAATGATGATGATGGTACTGGAGGATACTGTAAATGTTTATGATACCGATGAAGCAATTGAAAGGAAAATGTTGTCATATGTTGGTATGTCATGCAATTAAAAGACTACGAAGAATAGCTAAAGGAAGAAAATAACTTTGAGTTAACATGAACGAGCTAAAGAACAAGGAGCAAGAGAGATAAAAGATAGTGAAAGATATACGAGAAGACACAAAAAGTGATTTGAAGATATACATAGATAGAGAGAAAGACGATTGATTACGACAACGATGAGAGCGAGCTAGCGAGCGAGCGAGCGATCGTACGATGAGTGAAAAGGAGTTGCGAGTAACGTGTAGCTTTTAACGAGTAACGAGAGTACACATTAGCTATAGAAATTCTTATCCCAGAGTATTTTACGTTTTATCTTGTTGTTTTTTTTGTGTATTAAGCAGCATAAGTTTTGATTAAATTTTATTAATGTGTTTGAGTTTTGGATTAACCTCTTCTTTTTTGGTATTTTTTATTTTTTTTTTTTTTTTTTTGTTTTATCAACTTAAGCTTAGATCGCAACCTGACTACACCGCCGTCCATTCGCCTCTCTCTTGTCCCCCCATCATTGTCACATTACATTCAATGCCAACGTCTTCTATGCATCACCTGCTCGTTCACAATCTGCCAGAATTTGCCGTGCAGCCATACAACGAGTATAACCAATTGCATAAGCAATGGCCATTGTTGCAATTCGTATTGGGTTCTTCGTTTCAATTGCTGCAATCGACTGAATTTAAGTAGTCCTCCGCCTCTGCCACTGCCTCCGTATCCGCCTCTGAGATAGTAATCAGCTGGGTCATAGCTCAGATTATAATTATAATAGTAGTAATAATTGTTGTTATAATGCTGCTGTTGTTCTTGTTGCAATTCTACTGGAACTAGTTCTAGGGAATTTATATTGTGATTATAGTTGGAAATTGTTTGGCTGCTACATCGATTGTTCTTGTTGTTGTTGTTGTTGTTGTTGTTGTTGTTGTTGTTGATGCTGCTGCTGCTGTTGTTGGTATGGGAGTTGATATTATTATTTAAACAAATCTCATTATGATTTTGGTATTGATCTGTTGTTGTTGTTGTTGTAGCTGTTGTTGTTGCAGTGGTTGTATTTTGAGTTGAATTGGTTTTTATATTGCTGTTTGGCTGGTTATCATAGCTATTACGGTATTTCTGTGGTTTACGATAATATTACATGATAACACATTTGCCTTTTTCAGCCCACGGATTGTTCTTTTTATCCGGCGCATTTATCAATGGATCATTCTTCTCATTCTCCTCAATGAAGGAGCGCATTCTGTGAAAGATAAAGGGAACAAAATGAAAAAAAAAAACATAATTTAATTAAATAAATTTTAACTATCTTTTTGTAATAAGCATGGTTTAAGACGAACTTTTCCCACATAAGTATATTTTATTTTCTTGTCAATAAAAAGTCAAACTGTTATTCTAAATTCATAAATTTAAATGAAAATAATTAACTTATAGACAAGTTATTTTTCTAATTTACAACTTAATTAAAGTTTGTGATGCATTTAATTAATTAATATAAAATATGTTTCAATATGTCTCAGATTTCAAAGTATTTAAATACACTAAAACTTTTCTGCTAGCAGTTTTTCAGTTCACTTTTCATTTCATTAGCTTTGTCTCAGCACTTTTAGAATATCTTGAAGAAATATTTTCAACGCTCATTAGTTAATCCCATACTTTGTCATATCGTAAAGTGTTGTAAGTCCCTTAGAGCAGCAACAGCAACAGATATCAAGTCATTTCGAAAAATTACATAGAATCTGTCCCATTGTAGTTAAAGCTAAACAGACATCAAAATGGCACCTCCACCATTTTGAATAGAAGTATCCTTCAAAATCAAAAAGAAAAAGGGTCACAATTTCTAAACATTTCACCACACATACACAATTTACACAATATACAAGGAGAGGAAGAAAAACGTGGGAAATTCAAGTTGAAGCTTTTATGCTAATCCATACGGCAGATGGACATTAAAAATGTTGAACGCTTTACACGCGCTCCACAGACAAACTAAACCCGATTATCTCTATCTCTCTCTCTCACACTTTCTCTCACACACACACTTTTTATTTCTATCTCTGTCTTGTCCTCAATTGGCCCTTCTCACTTTCCCCTCAGTTGTCGTTGTTGTTTTTGTTGTTGCTGCTGTAATACACTTATCCTTTCGAGCCATAAAAATGGCTGTCCTGTCGTTTGCATTTGCCCCATCTCCATTCCTCGCTTCCGTCTCAGTCTCTTCTGTTCTGGTTTGGCTCGTTTCGGTTTGGTCCTTTTCGTTATTTCTACTCAAGACAAAATATTCTGCACGTATATTTTTATATCTTTTTTTGCAAATTTTGCAAGAATTTATTTATTTTTCTTTCCTCTTTTTTCGTTTTTTTTTCATTTTGTTTTTTTTTTTTTTTTTTGGCGAAGTAACAGCAGAAACAAAGACAGAAAGACGCACAAGCTTTGCATTTCAATTTGTTTCATTTTGCTTTAGTTTTAACACTCTAGAGTGTATTTATACACTAGCAAGAACAAGTATATATATTTTGGAAGTCAGTTTGCATTTGCTCAGGATCAAGTGTCTCAAAGTAAAAGTACATATATATATATATATAAATCCCTTTCCCATGCTTTAACGTATTACAAATTATACTTTTCCCATATAGATTGATTTAATTTCATTTTATAATTCACATAATTTACCTTGCCTTACATAGTTTTAGACTTTAGCCATCTCGAAATTTGTTTATTTTGATTCTTTTCAGATTTTGAAATTCAGCTGTTTTATATAGATTGTTGAAGACTAAAGAAAAACTAAAATTTACCCTCTCAAGTGTCTTTCATTTGGCAAACAAATTTTAAAACTTTTTACTTTTACTTCCCGCCAAATGGTTTGGACTTTTCTTGGTAGGGAGTGATGTTCATTTTGAATTTAAGCTATGTACTTTCATAATTTACATTTTAGGGCAAGTTTACATTGTTATTTTTATACTATACAACACGCTTCAGGTCAGTAACAAAATAACAAAAGGATAAATCTAAATAAGATCGAGTGTGAGAATAAGAATCACAATAAATGGGAAATGACTTAAGTAAAGATTAGCGTTTTATTTATAAACCTATATCTGATTTTAGTCTATAATATATATACAACAAACTAGATTGCTAAAAAGAATAGCTAAGATAAACCAAATAATAGCTATATAAAACTAAGAGATGTATTTTAATTCGAATTCGAATGATTGTTAAGGATATCTTCTTAGCCTTTAGATAAACACTTCGATAAATTTCCGTTTAATGGTTGGGAATAAAAATGTGCTGGTTAGTGTTATATATATTGAACTAAATGTTTATTTGCCTTTTCATTTTTGTGGGCCAGCCGAAATGTTTGTATTGATTGCTTTTGCCTTTGCTGTTTTATTTGTATGTTTGCTTTTCGGTTTGCCGCAAAATTTATTGAGAATATTTTGTGTGGAGTTTGTTTGGAAATTTAATGAATTGTGTAATAAGTATTTATTGAAATATGTGTGATGAGCTGGTGTATATGTACACTTATACATAGTAATATATACGTGACCCAGATTGAAAATAAGCTGCTTGAATCAACCCTTTCTAATTGCCAATTGGTTTCTCAATTATCACTCGCAAAAGGTGTAGGTTTTAGTCACGCCTTTGCCACACATACATACATGTCTGTACTTTGATATGGTAAAGGAGGGGCGTGGCATTTATGCATAATTTAACTAACAAGACCTTGTCAACAATGTTGTCCTTGTTGCTTTGTGGTGTATGTGTGCGTGCGTGCGTGTATGTGTGTGTGTGTGTGTGTGTTTGAAAGAGGCTTTACTCTATTTCCTTGCTCATTTTCCGCATCAACAGAGCAAAAGGCAATGTCATGCTGCTGCTGCTACTGCTGGGAGGAAAGAAAATTATGGAGACTGAGCCGAAAACTGACTAAAACAATACCTATGCCCCTTCTTCCTATTTAGGCCATGCTAAATGGGCTTATGACTTTGCGGTTTTTTGCCTGTGTTACCGCAAAAAAGAAAAAAATTTATATATATATATATATATATATAGTATATACTCTGCATGTATAGGTTTATATGTATGTGTATATATGTACTTATTTTTGTGGCTGGAAAACAAAAGGCCAAGGGTTTTTTGTTGTTGTTGGTTTTTTTCGTCGTCAGTCAAGGCCAGGTTAAGGAATATTTGAGGTAAACAAAGTTGTTATGATGACGTTTTCTGTCCTCTGACCTTAAGGTGAAAGCCGTATCTAACTTCTACTTGCTTCGTTTTCATTTTGATGGAAGATTAGTGAACGTTGCTTATCATGTATTTATAATGAGAGACCCATGAAACAAAGCAAAACAAAAACAACAAGCTCACTCACACACACACACACACAAACAAATTTTATATAAAACGTCAAAAAAGGTTACAAGCTTTTAAGTATCTTATAACCAAAAAGAGAATAAGAAATAACAAAAAATAAAAAAAAGTAAGCGTCAGTAACAAAAACAGAGAGAAAGACAAGAACGGGAGGAGAGTGAGGAGGTGTGTTGAGGTAGAGTAAAAAGTGTTTGGCTTAGGGGGATTTACATTTTGGGTTTTCATTTATTTCTTCTGTTCGGTTTTTTTTTGTGTTTTTTCTTATCCCTGTTCTTCAAGTCATTGTATTTAAAATTTATTGCCTACATTTTGGGGCTCTCGTCTCGCTTAACGTGTCTTTAAAAAAGGGTTTGAGTTTGGCTCAGAGCTGTCAATCTGGAATTTATAAGTGAGAAGTTCTGGTTAAGAGTTTGAATTATTTAGACCAAAGTGTTCAAGCTGCAAAAACACTTTGATGTAGAATTGTTTCTTATACTCAAGATGATGAAATAATCTAACCAACTTTTTTCAACTTTGCTCATAACATGCGAATATTAATATATATAAGAGGAAAAACTTTGAATGGCAGCAGCTGCATTTGATTGAAATAACCATTAAAATTGGCACTGAAAAAGATGCCTCAACATAAAATAACAACACATTGAAAACTAATTCAAAACCGTTAATTAAATATGTACACTCAAACACACACACGGTCCCAATAAGAGCCACTCACCACCAAAGAACCACATACAAGGACCACCCTGTGCTTTTATGTACTAATTAAAAGCATTTCCGTTAAAAAGAGAATGAAAATACACGCATATAATGTATATATGTAATTGTGTGAGTGAGAAGAACGAAGTTTTAGAGCGAGAGCGAGAGAAAGGGTGAGTTAGATGAAATGGAATTGTAAGTCATCATCAAGTGGGGAGGAGTTAACTGACAGCATTTTGCTCTTAGAGTTGAGTAATTTATTTTATAATGTTTTTAGGCAAAAGTGAAAGTGTTAGAGGCGTAATGTTACGTCCCTTTTCCCTCCTAATGGCAAACAAATGAAACATGTACAAATTTTGGGTTAAGATACCTAAACACTTGGAACAACACTGAAAATAGAAAGATGAAGATTTTATCGATTTTCATAAAAGGATAAACCCAACTAAATTGCTAATACGAGGTAAGCAAATAGTAGTAGTGAGACTTGGGATTAACCGCATGATACAAAAACCTTTATGCTTTGCTTTACAATTGCAAAATTTACAAAACTTTGTACAAAGTGCGGTTTGTTTGTTTCCTAAACCAAATATTAGAATTTCAAGAATTTAGTATGTCTAGAAAAGGTGAAATTTAAACAAAATTTGTATAGAGCAAATGAATAGTCTACAAATATTTTTTTGGGAAAATAATCTAAAAACCTTAAATGAGAAACATTTTATGGATCTTCAACATACCTTCACTTGGCTTAAATAATGCTACCTTTTTGTAATTTCTTTTTTTTTTTTTTTGCTTAACTAATCACTAAGCATTATAATAATTTGTGACTTAAAACAAATTTGATATACCTACATATATGAATTGTCGTACATCAACAGACATCAGATACATACTATGAACTACAAATCGAACCAAATCACAGTTACCTAAAGAAGCTCAAAATAAATTGAAACCTATTAAAAAACTCAGAAAAAAATAGGATTTGCTTTCGTCGTTTTTATATATTTGACCTCAATGTAACTAAAAAAAATTATTTCATATTAGATTGGCTGATTAGGTAAGCTTAATATAATCTGAATAACCATGTACTTTTAGACTTTAAGATAAAGGAATTTATTATATACAAAATTTAATATGTATAACATATTTTGTATATACTTATTTCTAGCTATAGTATAGAAAATGCATTCACTGTTCTTATTTAATCTGCAACCAGAGTGTAGGCAAAAAATTTGCATATACCAGCACATGCAATTTATTTATGCTGAAAGGGAACAAAAAAAAGGGAAGCAATACAAATTCCTAAATGCTCTTTTATTTAAGCAAAAAGTTTGCCATTCTCTATGAATAAATTGATGGAGAATTCTGTAATTTATATGCACATTAGTTTGATCTACAGTAATACATATTTTAATTTGATCTGTCCAAATTGAAATAAATGTCTGGCTTATATAACACAACGTTACATAACTTTCAATAATTCTATCAACTTTCAACATTATCATGTCTATTCTACTTTTCAAAATAGGTCTTTTGCATAAAATGGATTAATTATTTTTGGATCCCAAAATACATAAGGGTATACGAAATTATAATACGACCCAAGTTAGCCGCCCCTTCTATTTTTTTTTTTTTTTTTTTGTTTCGTTTCGTTATGCATAAATTCCTTGTGGAAAGCACCTCAAAGTATGCAATGGCCAGCTAAATAATGCGCATTAAAATGCAATTAGCTGGAAGCACATATACTAGGACACAAAGGGAATGATAGTTAAGGTATGAACAACAAGAGGGGTGGTGGCGTCCAGGGGTAGGGAGAAAGACACATATGTATGCAAATTATGGCAACTTGTGGCAAGGTCTTAAAGCTTTAAGTGGCCCAGTTGTTTTGTTGGTTGTGTTTTCTTCTTGTTCTAAGCTAAATTTAGTATTGCCAGAAGGCCGCGATACATACATAGACAAATGTGGAAACATAGAGAGAGAGAGAGAGAGAGATAGAGGAGAGAGAGAGAGAGAGAGAGAGGGCAAACTAGAAAGAGAAGAATATAGATGAATAAGTTTTGAGGCTTATATTTTATATGAAATGAGCTAGAAATTAGTTTACGACGAAGGTCAAAAATAAATATTCGTATGAGAGAAAACTCGGTAAACAATTTTTGGTATTGGATTTTGATGCTTTTCATTTTGAAACCTGAGGCAATTATGTGCAAACAATTTTAATAGGCACGAAATGAAATTTTAAGCCTTACCCATTTGTGTCACATGAGCGCGATAGAGATAAGCCCAAAATATAAATGTATATATACATAAATTTATATAAAGAAAGAGAAAATCGACATGCTGTCGCATTTTGTTTATACAAGTTGAATATGAAATTTGTATAGAATGCCACCTCCACCTAATGTCTAATGTTCCCCATCGATAAATAATGCCTTCCAGCCAGCTTATGATTGCGTGTCCATATGTGTGTGTGTATGTGTATATGTATGAGAGTGTGTCAATATGTGTGTGTTTGTGTTTTGTTGTCATAAATCAACATTTACATTGTGTTTATGTTTTTCTATTGAGCCAGCCGGCAGACCGGAAAAAGGTAGAACTTGGCATCCTAACCTACCGAAAAGGTAAATGATTGAGCATACATTCCCATTCAATGGAATGGGTGTGCGGAGATGATGGTGGGTTGGTGAAGTGTTGGGTGGGGGCGGGGGAGTATTTAATTATAAATATTTGCGTGTGTTTTTCTATTATTATTTTATGCTGCTGAGATATATTAATGTCTACATTAAAATAGAAGGAAATATTTTTGTCATTACTCGATTAAATCTCAACTTAAATTTAGGTCAGGAATTGTATTAAGCATGTATAACAATACATCTGTCGTATTTTATATCTTTACTAAGTCAATTGCTATATGTTACATTATGATAACATGCTACCATTAGTTATTAGCTTTTTCTATATCAAGTAGAACGAAAAACTTTGTATTAAAGTCCTTAAAGTCCCATAAAGACTTGTCTTTTGTTCTATATAATCTACATAAAATATAACAGTCGAATTCAATTTTTAAATTTATTTTTTATGCATTCCTTTTTTCAAATTCTCAAAATTTATTATTTTGCAACCAATAAAGAAAATTTGCATATCAAACGAAAATCATAAGGATTTGGGGTTTCAGTTCTAGATAGATTTAAAATTTGTTATTCTCATCTTGGAAAATTCATCAACATAACTGCCTACTTAAAAACAAAATGACGAAGAAAAAAGGGAAAATGATTTTCAACTGTAACCTTCTATCGTATTTATTATTTATGTTCATTTTGTGGCCTCCAGTTCACTCGTTCTCTATCTCCAGGCTCTTCTCTATCTGTTTTGCATACTTGAATATCCTTGCAGTCCGGATGGTTGTCACACGTCATTTGATTTGCTACTTTCGCTCTCTCTCTCTCTCTCTCTCTCTCTCGCTCTATCTATGAAAAATGAATTCTATGACCAGCCTAACCCGAGGCTCAAAACTTTGAAAAACACTTGAAAGGACTTGATGTTGTCGACGACTGAGACTAGAACTTGGACTGCGACTGAGACTAAAACTGAGTGAACTGAGAAACTTAGGCTCAAGTGTTTTTTGCACAATTTCTTTTCAATTCAGCAAAAGTGGACCAGAAGATGCTATGTGTAGTGCATTCATCCAACCTTTTGCCATGCTAAACATATTTTTTTTTTTTTGTGTTGATGCCTTTTGGTTTTCTCATTCTTCCTTATTTTTTTTTTGTTGTTGTTGTTCCGCTTTTTGTTTTTAGGGTTTCATCATCATCATCATCGTAGCTGGTGTCGGTTTTTTTTTCTTGTATGCATAGAACTTGCGGCTTTTGGCCGCCCTGAAACCCCAACAAGACCTCACCCCTCCCAAGAGGCTCCTTTAACGCCCAGTAGGGGAGGGGGGAAAGTGGTTGAGACTGAGGGGATTTTGTCTTTTAGCCTGATTTGTTATTCATGAAAAAGGCAAAAGCAAAAGAATGCAAAACTAGTGTTTGGTACAGAGAAAAAACAAAAGAGAGAGAGAGAGAGAGAGAGAGAGGAAAAGGAAGAAGAAAGACAGATAGTGGGTGAGGCAAGAAAATGGTTAAGAAAATGCCAAGCACACTATTGTGGTGACTGTGTTGGTTAGAAGGGGGTACAGGGTAAGGGCGCAATGCTAGGGGTGCAAAATGAGGGACTGCATAATAAAGATGTTTGCTTGTCTTTTGAGGGCATTCATTTTTTTTTTTTTTTTTGTTTTTTGGGTTTGGGGGGAGGAAGGTCATATTCTTGCTGGCCTAACGATTAGCAGACTTTAGTTTTGGGTCAGAAATCCTTACTAATTCCCTTACCAATTGAAAGGCAAACAAAAATCACTTTGCCACAAGCTCAGACAACTGCAAACAAAACTTATTTCATTGCACAATTTAGGGATTTTCCATTTTACTTTTTTACGTTTTTTTCATTTCGTTTTTGTTGGATTCTTTTTTTTTTTTTTTTTTTTTGATTGCAAAATCAGTTTTAACTTGATATATTTTCACCATGTGCAAATTGAACTGATTTTTAGATACTTGAGAGCAGTCAAGTGTAAGGTAAATTGCTAAACTTGGTTGAAGATTTACCATAAAATAAATCCATAAAATGTGTTATTTAAATTCTCTCAAATTCATGTCAATTTCTTCGTTCAAAAAGCTTAATTGAGGATGTATCATAAGATTGACAAAAAATAATTTAAAATCTTTAAGTAAACGGATCGACTTTGAGTTACGCTTTAATTAATCATTCAGTATAAAGAATGGAAGTGGATTGAGAAACAAGTTTAAAAAATATTTGATTTTAATTGAAAAAGTATTACATTTATGGGTTTATGCTTTTCTTTTAACTAATTAGATTGTGTGCATCATAATTTCTCTTTTACCTCATTAATGTGGGTGGAATTGGTGTGTATTGTATTAATTCGATAGGAAAAAATTGTATAAGGTTCGATATTTAAATGTTATTCATTAAATATCGATTTACAATTTTAGAGCCAACAGAATAAAAATTAATACAAATTCAGTATAATTTTCCCTGAATTAAACAAAAGATAAAGACAATTAACTTATTGAAAGATTAAATTAATCATTCCATTCAAATTCAGTTTCCACGTTTTATCGCTGATTAAAATGATCTGAAATTGTGTAGAAATTTCTATACCTAAGAGTCTAATAATGATGAATAAACTTCATATACTCTCGTCTACAGAAGATTATAGAGTATAAAGTACATTGATATAAAATGTGAAATATTCGCACTTTAGGAAGAAATAAAAATCAATGCAAAATGCAAACAATCTGGCGACACGTACATATCATCATATTGAATAACGACACACACACATTTGGGGTAAATGTCAAAGTTCTTCAGGGCTTAATCTATATATATATTCAAATTCTGCCATTTACCTATCTGCTGTTCCCTCCTTCAGACTGTGCTTAAGTCATTTGCAGGAGAAAACCAATTGAAAAATGAAAAATATTAAAAAAAAAGAGAGAAAGGAGGAAAAAATAAATAGATGTTTAACATATGAGTCGGATGTATGTTTGTTTATTCATTTTTTATATGCCAGGCACGCAGGATTCGTGACTCTTTTGCTCACCTTAAGCATATAATTCCCATAGCTCTTTACTTCAGCCTGCCCTGTCTCTGACTGTCGGTAGGATAATTACAGATCGAGAGAAGTTTTTGGGGCTAATGCAAATGCATATTGATGGGATAGGTGGAGACTAAATATATGTGAGGCGGAAATTTAATGCCAGAAATTGCAAATTTCCTGCTATCAAAAACTTGTCGAGGATGTCATTGGATGATGATGATGATAATGATGTTGATGACTATGGCCATGCAATTCCATTTGAGTGTAGAACACATGGGTTTCCAATGGATGCTTTTGATGGTTTCTCAAGTTTGTTGATTGCCGTTTCGGTATTTGCATATTTGATTTGCAGTTTGGTTAAAGTTATGTTGTTTCTAGTTTATCTATATTTGCCTGTTGGGTAACACAATTTTGCACATTGCAATACATATTGTGGTACAGTTATGTTTGCTTTTCCTTAAGGGGTGCGATAGCTCATTAAAATGGTAAATCCTTGGCTTAACCACAAATTATGACATTTCTTGGACGTCTGAAAAGGTTAACCATCATTAGAGCGTACACGAAATTCCCTCATTAAAACATGCTCCTATCTAGATATACATATATGTATGTATCTATGTGTATATATATAGTAGGTCATACATATATGTCATTGGTTTGAAATCTTTTCTATAATTGCAACAGTATCGCTTTCTCTCTTTCTCACTATGTCACTCCATGCATATTTGATGGTAATTTACAAAATTTGTCTTTATTAACTGACAAGCGACCAAATGTATGCAATGACAATGCTAAATTAAGATTTAATTAAGCTGACATTTCAATTGTAACACGACAAAATATAACAAGGGCTTAATGAATGACTAGGCAGTTTCCTAAAATAAAAACTAAACATTAATGAAAAGTTAAATAAAGCCAAAATTTTTTTTATAAACAGAAGTAATTAATTAATAAAGAAGAACTTTCTAACTTTATATTATTTGTCTATATATAGTAAATCTAGGAAAAATTTGTAAATGCCGAGAAAATTGTACTCCTTGTCAAGTCAGAAAACATAGTTAAAGTACATAAAACTTTAGTCCTTGAAAGGAATAATCAAGTTAAATTAAGTTGGCATTCATTGAATAATTTTACTCAACAATGCATTGTTATTAAGCCTAACAGTCATTTTCACATCTTTCTTTTAGAGTTAAAACTAATAGAAAATATAATTTAATTAGAAACTCTAATAAATAGACTTCTCAACCAAGATAATTGAATGGGATTTAACAATTTTGACTTAGTTCATTTTTTAATGCTTTTTTTTAATACATTCTCACTCAAAATGGCTCAAATTGTAACAACAACATGAATGCATGTCCTTTCAATGCGAAAAAGTAATCCATTGAAGAGCAATCCAATTCAAGTTGCCTTTTGTTTTTGGCCACACACTTGAGAAGTCAGTCAGCTTTTTTTTTGCTTGTGTCGTCTGAAAGGCCGAAAAAGTAGGCTAAGCATTTTCTGCCAGTGACTGATTAATTGAAGTGGAAAATTGCAAACCCAAGCAGCAAGTGGGCGGTCGGGCATTCAGCCAGGATCCCATGATTGATAGTTTAAGTTGGGTTTAATGAGCCCTAGAGGGGTGGCCACTACAAAAACACACACACACACGCTATCACAAACAATGGTTTTTTTTTTTCCTTATACAGAAATATACACTACTCTTATTGGGGTTAAAGATTACATTAAAACTGTTGAAAATTGGTTATATAAGTATCTGAGATTAATACATACAATCAACGCTAACAAGCAGTCAAGTCTTTCTAACAATTTCATATAAAAGGAATTTGTTTTTGCTTCACTTTTATAGTAGTAGATGATATATTTATAGAGAGATAATTTGATCTATTAAAGTTTATCAAGATCTGGCAAGTCTCAACGACTACAAAACAAGTCCAAATTTTTTAATACCCAAAATGATACACATAATATACAGTGCTTATTATATTTATAACCTACCTAGCAATTCGAACCGATTTTAGCAAAATGTGAAAGATTTCTAAAAATCGTAAGTATTAACTTTTGCTTTGTGCTTGCATTTTGCCTTGAATTTGTTTGTTTCATAATATGATAAGCACTGTACATATATCCTGTATAGATAATATGCATATATGTTCCTTCACATTTTTATTGTACACTTTATTTAAAAGTTTAATCTTAGATCTTTTTCAAACATCATGAAACAACGAAAATCAGCTTGTCTTTTTCCTTGTGAAAAATCTATACTATTCATGTTCAGTATAATACAAACTTATAACTAATTTCCAACATTAGACCCCAACTCCTTTATCTGCTACATTTTAGGTAAATATACTTAGCAGTTATTTCACTAAGGGTGGGTATAACTGAGAGAAAGTTGGGAAAATGAAAGTATTTTCTTTTACGTACTTTATGAGACTTGTGCATTTTGAAATTATAATATTCATATAAAATTTATATATTTTCCAAAAACTACCGATACCAGATATCCTCACAGACTTATTATTCAAAAAGGTATATATACATATGACACATCTATGGGTAAGCGTATACGAAGTTCGTTACAATGAAATTACTTTTCACTTTTATAACTTTTTAGTTGGCCCTTTTGGTCTTAACGAGCCAACGTCACGCTCGGACTTTGTTATTAATATTTACATATTTAATTACACTCGCAACATCAAAAACTTAATTAAAGTTTTCTGCGAAACATCCTAAAAAGAAAAAAAAAATTATTTAAACCAGAAACCAAAAAAAAAATACATAAAAAAAATAAAAAACAAGATAGAGCCGACAGAGCCGTAAATATGCTAATATTTATGCATACAATGCGGTTGACAAATTGCTGGAGACCACCGAGTCTGGGAACCAGTGAGCGAACAAAAAAGCAATTTTGCGGCAAAAATTTCAAAATGCAATTTTCTGGGGTTATTTGGGACAATTAATTTGGTGCAATGCAATCGCGAGTACAGAACTGTACTTAGTTAGCATGGTAAATGACAAGAACGTCACTCACTCGTTTGGCATTTCTCTCTCCCTCTCTCTCCTCTCTTTCTCTCTCTCTCTCTCTCTCTCTCTGTATACAATATTGTTGCCTCTATCCATCTTTTCTGGGATTCTCATTTAAAACATTGTATTTTTGCTCTAGATCCCAACGCTTGAAAACTTTTTGCGTATCCTTTTAGCGTTAACTGTACTTTTTGTTAGTTATGTGGTTGTTGCCGCTGTTGTTGCTTGTGCTCTAATTCGCCGTTAAGTGGCTTTTGGACATTTGTTGCAAAAGTTTTCTTCACTAACTCCTCTTCACCGCCCCCCACTAAACAATTCTATTTCTCATTTATTGGCCTTGCTGTTGTCGATACGTTTAGCCTATTGCGGTTTCGCTTTCACCCCCTGGCCAGTGTTGGTAAATATCCTAACAGTGGGTAGCGAGTTCTCTAGCAATAAAGTAAATGATTGACAAATTAAAGTAACGTTTAACGTTCTTGCTACCAAACGAACACATTAATGGAAAAGGACGCAAAACTTAAATGCCAAGTTCTTGGAAATTATATTCTTTTCATTTTTTCCTTTACTTTGTTTCTTTCTTTCTTTCTTTCTTTCCTTCATCCGCTTTCAAACTTGCACATTATCTGCAATCACAATCACAGTTACACAGTTTGATGACCATTCTGCTTTCATAAATAAACCAATAATTTCATTTAAAGCCCCGCACATACACACAATCACACCCATTGGATATGTACCTGCACCTGAGCAAGCATTCCATGCTGGGGGCTATGAATGCCAAATTGCAAATGGGCAAATTGGAATGAGGAAGTCTCTTATACATTTGTTTCGTTCATTCATATGTATGGGTCGGTGTCTGCCTTTGTAACTGTATATGTATCTGATGGTAGTGTGTGTGTGTGTGTGTGTGTGCGGGCAAGTCGTAAAGGTTTACGAGCCAGGAGGACGATGACGACGACTTTGCTTCATTGTTATGGACAATGATGGAAAAAGACAGCGAAAGCTGGAGATTTTATGACGCAAAATTTTGATGAGCAGAAAAAGAAAAGCAGAAAGAAAATAAGATGAAGAAAAAGTTGTTTTAATTACACTAACACATACACACACACATACATCAACCATCATTTACACACATGGTTCCAGCATCTTGTCCGTATAAGTGTCTATAGGTATGTACATGTACAGTTCCGTCAAAAGCCTTGGCATGACCATTACGTATGCAAAATTTAATTTCACAAATGAAAATGTAGGCTGAAGTGGGGCAAAAAAAAAAAAAAACATTGTGCATATGTCTGACTGTTGTGACTGGCAAAAGTCAGGGCTTTGCACTTAAAATTAAAATCACCCCGTTCTTCCCCACGCCCCGTTCAACACCAAAAACCCGGTTCCTATCATACATACATACAAATACATACGTATTTGTATGGCCTTTTCTCCTAGCTTTTCTTTCGGCATTGTCTGCCTTTTTGCAGCCCTTCATTTTGGCTACATTTTTAGGTATCTTTGCGGAATGGGTGACGAGCAGACCAGACACAATTTAACAAATTAAAAAATAAACAAAAAACAAAAAAAAAGGGGGGGAAAAAATAAAGAGCAAGACGACTTTGGCTGCAAACGGCAGGAAGACTATCAAACCGGAAGGGACACTGAAATCAAACGACCCTGACCAAAAGAGTGAAAGATTTGCCAGGCGTTGAAAATATGTGCATATAAATGGGGACAGGAAAAATGATGAAGAGCCTTCCAATGGCAAAACTCATAATGGCATTGAGAAGGGAGTTTTACTTTAAAAATACTTTAAAATGCTTTAATAGAGTTTTTCATTTAACTTACTCAGTGTAATTTATATTAAATTACTTCCAATCGGGTATACTCACCTGCAAACAAAAGAACAAATATGATTAGAAAATGATTGATTGGATTATTTGATTGGTTAATTAATTAGTAAATTAGTTAAGTTAATTTTATGTTTGGGGATATCTCATCTTTCTCCTCAATCTAAATCTACAGATATATAAATTTGTTTGCTTCAAGGAAATTTAATGAACTAAAGTGAGCCAAAATGTTCGAGAAATTATACCAAAAAGCATCTTTTTTAAAGCCAATTACTAGTATGCCATATAGTAGACAGAGCCCTAGAGATCTAGTTTATTAATAGGGAAAGAATGAGGCTAAAATAGGGTGTTTAAGTATAAATTACTTGGAAATATGAAACAATGGTACAAAATTTTATTAAATCGTTAAAAAATCAACAAAAAAAAGAGTTCAACAGTTATGGGACCAATCCAAATATTTATCATTTGGTCATGAAATTGTATTGAATATATCCATATTGTTAAATTACCTATAATCAAGGTGAATATAAAGGTAAAAATACGAACAAAAAATAAGTAATTATCCCATGAGGTTTATTTACAAGAATTCAACCAAAGAACAATGTAAGTAAATAAATAAACCTTACAACACTTGATAATGTATGAAACAGCTGACTGAGCAGCTGATAAAAAGAGCTATACGACAATTCAGCGATGGAAATTCTCTTTCCATTGTTCAAAAACTTTTTGGATTTCATTTATTAATCACATTCAGCTCAAACTCAGAACTAATTTTTACTTTTTCTTAGTTTGCATAGTAAGTTGATAACCAAAATAAATGAAAAGTGACTTAAATTGAAGGATAAATTATTATTAATTTTTTTCTACTACATACAGTAAAGTAATGATAGTTTTTTCAATGACCTTATAGAAATGTAAAGCGTAAAACTTGATGTATAAATAATTATATATCTGTATATCATAATAAAAAAAAATTTTTTTAAATTTTTGTAAAACTCATACTCATTTATTCAAAGTATACCAACTTATTTAGCTTTAAAATAAATTATTATTCCAGACCTTTTTCTGTATGAAAATTATGGCTAACCCATCGTCATTATCATCAGCGCTCATGATAAATTCCATAACCAAAAGAAAAACCCATTAAATGAATTCCCTAGATATTATTTTTCACCATTTCCTAACACACGGAAAACTTTTCGACCCTTCTTCCGGTTGGTCTTATGTAGAGTAGATATAGTCGGACATCGAGGGGATTTAATTTGTATTTTTTTTGCATTTTTGTTACTTTTTTTTCTGTATCTGTACATAATTCATTTGATCGGGGACATGGGCACATAACATCTGAGGGCTTTAATACGGTATTAAGTCATTTCATTTATTATTTAAGCCACGAACTGTGGGCTGTCAAAATGCAGCAAAAAGTAGAGAAAAAAAAAAAAGAAATCCAAATGAGAGCTTTATGTAGAACAAAGTTGTACTATATATGCAACGAAATTCAATTACGGTTCCTGATGCTTGATATGGCTGAAAAGAAGCGGAAAGGAGGTTGAATGCTGGCGGTACTCTGAGAGAGAGAGAGAGGGAGGGAGTTGAAGGTTGGGTGAAGTGCGGCAACGAGACGTAACCGTTGTTTGCACATAAACTGTTTGTAGTTATGTCAATAATGTGCGCCAATGCCAATGCTCATACACACACACACACACACACACACGGTAAATGGCGAACGGCGAATAGCAGACGACATTTTGCTGCCATGTGTCAATTCAAAAAAAAAAAAAAAAAAAAAACACAACAAAATGTGCAAAAGAAAAATGAAATTTCGCAATAAAAAAGAATTTCATATATTAAATTAACGACTGATAGATACTCTACATGAGGATTAGGATCAGCAGCGAGTTGAAATATATATAGAGAAATCAATCGGAAATAGGAAAAGGATCAGAACATTTAATCTTAGTTCAAATTTTTATGCATAGCTTTTTCAAATAAAATATTCCAACAACTTGATCAAGATAAATATCTATTAAATTACAGAGATATAAAAAATATATAAATCATTACAAATCAAAATACTTTTCTTTGTTCAGAAGTTGTAATAAATAATTCAAAGTAATTGTATTTAAATGTAAATAATGAATTATTTCATATACATATCATAAACATTTCAGTATGTTCTTGTCAATAAAGTCGTTTGCTTTCATTATTTGAAAATTAATTAAAATACTAAGAATTAACGACCACTTTTGTTAATGCAAAAACTATATGAAACTGATCTGTTCAAATTACTAAAAGATAAAAAACATTTACGATTTCAGCCATTGATCTCTCGATCAATTTTATGAGTAATCTATATAAATTGGATCTTAAGATTAAGAGACTGCTATCACCTGCAGTTGCATACATTTTAAAGTTCTCATATACTCTTCATTTTCGATTGCTGTTAGGGTATGTTAAAAAGAATTGAAATACCGAAGCATCGCAATTTTCCAGGGCAATTTATATATGCTCTTTACTCCACCTCTGTCTCCAAAGCCTCTCTTCTTCTCGGCTACTTTATATATATATCTCTCTCTGTCTCTTTCTCTCTCCCACTCTCTTTTATCCCGACTATCGCTTGTTCTGTCTCATATATGTGTTCATAATTTCTGTTTTTATTAACAACAATGGCAAACCGGCTGCAAGAGGATTGGGTAAAAAAAATGGCTGGTACCAGCAAAAATATACAACCAGCTACAGAGAAACAGAGAGAGAGAGAGAAAGTGAGAGAGAGGGAGAGAAAAAAAGTGGGAGAGCGAAATGGAGAACGCAATAATGTTGTACAAATAATGCCATAAATATTTGAAAAATACGGCGTAAGCATTGTGTTTGGCAAGCTAAGCGAGAGTGGATCATAAAGTACTTTAAACACTTTCAGTGGAACCCAAAAAGGGATCTCAAATCGTCTTCCTTAAAAAAGAGTTCCCTTGATTCAAAATTAACCAATATACTTATTCCTTAACATTAGATTCCACTAAGAATTTAAATTTTTTAAATTGAATCAACTTACAATTGGAATTATCTGTATTGTATGTATAAAGATAATTAAGAATTTTGTAACATTGCATTGTAAATTTGAAAGAAATCTTAATAATTTATGCTTTTAGTCTACCATAAACTGTTCTTAATTGTCCAATGATTCATTTGTAGTTTTTCATAATTCAAATAAAAAAGTTTTGTTATTTAATCACTTAAAAAAAACATTGGGTACGCTATACCACTCATCTTCTATCTTTCATACTTTTATTACCAATATAAATATTCTTTAATTATGATATAAGCTGCTCATAACTTTTTAATTTACCACTTGCATTTGTGGCTGCCCTTCTTGCCCTTCTGTTTGTTCATTCTCCATTTTATGTTTTTTATTCACTGTGAAATCCATCAACTAATTAACTGTCAATTTTAATGCACATTATATCAGTAAGCACTTTTCAATTGCCACGCTAATTGGCACTTTTTTTATAATATTAACAAAATATAATAAAAAAAAAAAAAAAATGAGGGATTTAAGAGTTAAATAAAATGAACACCAATGCAGTATCCTTTTCAACCTTTTTTAAAAAATAAAGTAAGAGCAAAAGATTGCGAAAGAAAAAGGGAAAGCGAAACTTCTAATGAGCAGCAACTATTTGTCTCCTTTTTGTTCTACTTTAGAGCTCGATAATGTTTGCAACTTAATAGTATTCTTCTTCTTTTTTTCTTCTTTGTATTTTCTTTACTTTCTTGTCGTCTTCCCTCGAGTCAATTGTTCAATCATTCACCTAATCAACGTTGAACTAATGGAGAAGGCGCTTCACATAAGGTTGGGTGTGGTGGGGGCGGAGATCGGTAATTGCAATATGCCCAATGGGCGTGGCATTACGGTCTGCAGCGTGAGATTTTAGCTAGACAACTGCTTAATTGGCTTTTGCTGCTTCTACTGCTGCTGCACACGAATCTGTAGCATAGCTTTGGGCGCTAATTGAATGTTTCTGGTTTTGGTCATAGCTGTGTTGGTGTGTATGTGTCCCTGTTAAGGGGAGGAGATGATGGCAAATTCTTTGAGTGTTTTCCTGTGGCATGCAATGGCATGTTATTTACCAAATAGCTAACTTTACGTTTGATGGTGGTGAAAGCTAAAAACACCATTTTGAGGTTGATTTTGATAAAGAGACATCCCTCCCCCGATTGAGAGTAATTGATTATCATTTTCGACCACCCCAAAGAATGCCGCACAATGAGCTAAACTTTATTTAATACAATTTACGTATAGATTGAAATTCCCAACTAACTCAATTAATTAGTATGATACTTTGGTTAAATAAAGTATGCTAAGAATTTATTTATGAATGAATTCCAATTAATTTACCTTAAATTGTAAATACATTAAAAGTGACATTTCAAGAGCGGCTGCCTTAAAGGTACATATTTTTCATATTATTGTTTACCCTCCTCTTTTTAAAATAAGTCTCAAGTATTTAGACTTTTTAGGGGGAAACATACTTAAGCAAACTTCATCATTATTACCAATGAAAAATTGATTGTTATTTTTCCAACAAACGTTCGGATTTTGATGAGCTCACTAAATTTATCTTAAGCGAAGGGAATTGGATTTTTAGACAAATCCAAATGATGCTATGCTTTAGAGTAAATATAAATAAAAACAGAAAATCTTTTGATGTTCTGTGCCGCATTAAATGGAATACTGATGAAATTTGAAATGAAATAAATTCTCATATAAAATGTATGGCGGAAGTCTGCTTACGTCTTGATGCCTGTCAACATTTGCCATGCCAAATAAATTACACACGGCCCACACGCGAGTTGGAAAGTATGACAAACACCTGCTGATTGCTTTATGTACTACCTACCATTCACTTCTCTATCTCCTTTATTCATCAACCTCCGCCATCCGCCGTATTCCATTCTTATGTTGCCCTGCTTCCAGACCCCAAACTCAATCACCATTTGCCGCTGTCTTGCCAAGCTATTTATGAGCTCTTTTCGCTTTTTATTTTGCATACGCCAAGGCGCTGGATCGTGTCATTTTTGTTGTTGCTATTGTTGTTGCTATTGTTGCTGTTGTTGTTGTTGTTGTTGTTGCTGTTGACACTTTTAATGCTGATTAATGGCTGGGCGAGCTGTGCTACCAAGTAAGTATGCCATAAAGTATGCAATGCCATGCCACATATAAATGAATTGTAATGTGGCAATTCAAAAGATGGCAACAAAATGTATTCTTTATACACATACACATACACATACACTTACATATGTACATGTATATGTATGTATATATACATAGTTTGCTTATCAGCCATTTGTGTGGTCGTCTGCGTGTATATCTCCCACTCTCTCTATCTCTCTCTCTCTCTCCTCTCCTTCTCTCTGTATAAGTGGGTGTGAGTGGACACATTAATCTTTTGTTACATGTAAGGAACTATGAATTATGAGACCAGAGTCTAAACGTAGGCTTACGGTTCCCTTCTTTTTTTTATAAATATACAAAAAATAAAAAAAAAAACCAGGAATATTAAATGATAAACGTAAAAAGAGACAAGTTTACTGAAGAGGCATTATGACTTAACAAGCAATTTATTGCATACTTTTGGGCTAACAAATTAGACAAAAGGTACAGTCTGTACACAATATTCGAAATAAAGACATACAAAATGGTTTAAATTAATGCTTTTTGCAATATTAGCTTTTATTATTGATAGAATCTTTTAGTTTGTCCGTCTGATTACGGAAGCCCTAAAAGTTTATGTATAAAGAAAATGGTTATTTGTTACCTTTTTTTTTAACAATTCTATTTCATCTTTCAATCTTTAACATTAAACTCATAAGATATTGTACAAACGATTCAAAAAACTGTACAATTTACTTCGAATTAGATTTTTATATCTACGAATATCTATCTTAAAGGTCTGTACGTTTGACTCGAATATTAAGTAATTTTAAGCTAAAATTCTGAAATAGACTGAAACTAAGAATCTCTCAATGGATTAAAAATCTCTTCCTTGATTGTTTAATCAACCAAATTCAGATGATTTATATCCAAATTAAAGCCTACGTTATCTCCGGTTTGAATTTCCAAAAGAAATGATTTAATAAATTTTCTTTTTTCTAAGATATCAAAAACGATTCTGTAGGGTAAATATCAAGATACTCGCATGGAATAAAATAGAGTTATGGAAATATGTTTAACAAATATAGAATTTGAAATTTTTGTTTGGGTTTTTAATATCCATTATGATCCGCTTGGATTAAAGCTGTTTTTGTGTAGCCATTTGAAGCCAAATAAATGACATTTGGAAAATGCTGCCAACTCAATTAAAGGCTATTTACATATTTCTTAGTTGGAAAGTTGTAAACATACAATGGAAGGTGATTTGCTGGCTTCCTCCAAACAAAGAAACCAAAAATTATTAACAATAAAAAAGCAAAGCCTTACAATTTTGCACAAAGTGGTCTAAACAATTTATAACCTGTATCCATATAAAATGCAAGTCAAAATAAAGGAAATATTGGGTACAGAAAATTTGTTTCGGAAAAAGAAGTAAGTATTAGTTAACTCATATTGGTTCAAGGAGATTTGAGAGAATATCTACTAGAATTCCAAAAAATTTCAATCAATTTGAAACGTTTTCCTTTAGTTAATATAATAAATTTTATTAACACTTTACTTAACTGCTAAAGCTGATAAACTAAATTGCATTGAATTTTTTATAACACTCACACTTTTTATAGGGTACCACAAAGTCAACACCACAACATTAAGTTTGCTTTTTTCCGGTATACAGGGAAGAGTCAGCGATTTACAGAATGTTTTGCATTTAAATTAAATTGAATAAACCGCTAATCCAATTCACTGGCCACACCCTCATTCTCTACTTTGGCATAACCCCAGACAGGAGTATTACAAACAAAAGGCCAAACTGAAAGCCAAGAGTGTAACAGCAACAAGAACAATCACCATTTTCCCGTACTTTTCCTTCCCCCAATTGTTTGGCTCAGTCATGGCAATTAATTTGCATACGAAGCCATTTTAAAGATTTTCAAACAAAAAACCATTTCAACATTCTGTGTTGAAGCCAAAATAAAATTCTTTAAAATGCCAATCAGCTGCGTGTGTTTAATGCTCCATGACAACAAAAGGATTGAAAGCATTTCCGTTTTAGCCATTTTGGTTGCACTCACAGTTAGCCAGAGAAAGGGAAAGAGAAAGAGACACAGAAAGTGGGAGAAATAGAGAAGAAATGTCTGGCTGAAAGTTAATCAAACTTGATTGTTCTCCATTGTTGTTGAGCATTTTGGCAGCATTTCTTCTCGATTTCATTCAAGGCAACCTTCTGGGCATCTGGCCAAATTGAAACGTATATGAAAGAGATGCTAAGGAGGTTATCCTTATCATACGAAAATGTCAACTTTCATCAGTATTATAAATATGACATTTGGTATCAAGTAATCAAGACGATTTAACTTTTCTTTATTTCAAGTTACTTATAATCGATCGAAAGTACTCGTAGTAATTGATATTTGAATTCAAGTATATTAAATAAAATGCGTCAAAAGTTTTATAATATCTTTTGATCCAGATTTTATATACTGTTGTATAAAAAATAACAATAAATAATAAATTTAGCATCTAAGACATCTTTAGTTGATTGTTGCTTTATGGGATTCATATAATTCTGCAAACAAAAGTTCATTAATCTGTTAATTATAGATTTTGATTAACTGTAACTAGAAAATATTTTTACGAAACCGTAAAATATATAAAGTAAAATCTTGTTTCTTGGTCCAAATCAAATCTGGGAATCTTAAAGTACCGCATCCTAGAATCATTTCTGAGTTTATGCAGAGTTAAAACTTAAGGTATAAAAACCTTGAATGCCTGAAGACTTACTTTTTAAGTAGTACTTAGTACATAAAGCAAAATATATTTAATATATTTTTTAATTTCCATGCTGTTTGTTCTTAAAAACATACAAATCATGCAGCAACTAAATTTTTATTTCATTTGTTAAGATGTAAACAACCTTCAACTACGTAGTTAACAGATTTATATATATATATATATATATTTTGTTGTCAGAGTTCTTCTTTAACAGTTTAAAATTTAAGCTTTAAATAATCAAAATCAATTCCTATATCAGATAAAATTATCTTATCTACAGAGAAAATTTCTATATCAATTTACTTTTTAACAGTAAGAAATTCCGAATTGAAGCAAATCGAGTTAAGTTATCTTAATCATTTATATTAGAACTATTAGAAAACAATTACATTGATAAAAGCCACAGTCACTAATCTCAGAAACTCCTTTATGTAGGAGTAAAGTACTGAGGACTTAAATAGAAGGGCATTGCCTAATCCCATACAGCTTTATTTCAAACGTATTCAAATTGTCTTTATTACTTTTTTAAAGATTTCATCTCTTGCATGTACATAAAATCATATTCCTACCTCTCATCAATATGATATGGAGTCATAATAATATATCTTCAGTATGCAAAAGACATTTGGCAAACAAATATTATATGAAATATGTGAATAAAATCTGTTTTGGACTCAATCAATAGGACAATTGATGTTTGTACCAAAAACAGATTTCAACCACACACAGGGACACACATAAGCACACACACACCACAATTGCAATACTCTTTTGTGTACGGAATATTTCCCATCAAATTGTATGCACTTTATAACCAGACATAAAATATGAAATATCATAAAGATGTATAAAAAATGTACAAGGGCCAGGACCAAACAGCCGCAAAAGTAACATAATTTTCTGACTGAAACGACCAAGTAAGAGTCCAGGGAAGAATGGATGAGTGAGAGGTGGAAAGGGGGGTGCAAATGTGGAATATATATGTATATATGCACATATACATACATACAATAGGTACATACATAAATTAAAATGCACAACAAAAAAAAAACAGATTTATATGCAGGAAACTCAAGGAGTTGAAATTTATTTGATGTTGGTTAGGTAAAGTAAGGTAAAGAAAAGTAAAGTAAAAGTTTTCATGTGGTCGCCCACCTGGGGTCCTGGGGTATGTGAAAGTTTTTGCGCCTTCGGGTAGGCAACAATTTGCGGATGAAATCTGTAGGGTTCGCAATGTTCCTTGCCATGCATGAAGGTATGTGTATGTGTGTCAGTAGCGGTCAGGTAAAATGAGAGAAGGAAAAAGACAAAGTGACAGAGTAAAAGAGTGAGAGAGGTAGAAATAACGGGAGACACACAAAGGGTGTCAATCAATCAAGGATAGCACACACACACACACAAAAAAAAACGAGAAGGAAGAAGGAAGTGTGCGTCGGTTGAGTTTCGGTTACGGTTTTGGGCTCTCCATTTCATCGTTTCGCTCGGTTGCAACAAATCGACGTAATGTGCGGTGTTTGCTGCACTTAACGAGCACACCCACACAACCAATCACCCACCCATCTGACACACACACACACACACACACAAGCACACACAATTATACGTCACCGCCAGTTCATCCGTTTCGTTCACTCTTTTGGTCAGTACAATTTGCCCATCAATCAAGATTGAAGCCAACATTTCGTTTCTGGCTTTCAAAATTTAATTGACTTCGATTTTGTAAAATTTATCTATGCTTATGTGTGTGTGTGTGTGTGTGTGTATGTGTCTATCTAATTTGCTTTGCCTTTTGTGTTTCTGTTGATTGAGTGACAAATGTTTCATGTTTGCTAAAATTGAATCGATTGAACCTTGTTCAAATCAACAAACATAAAAAAAACTATCAACTAACAAATTGCATTTTATAATCTAACTATTATTGATATTTGATCATGATTTCGGTTACTGATTGAAATTAGTGTGAAATTTTTTGAGTGCTCATGTTTTTAATTCTCAATAACTATTTTTCAGGTCTTTTCAGGCAAAAAAAATGATTGCCCTCTCAATGCCAGAGCTATTCATGTTTAATTAAAATTTTATGTTGCATTTTATAGAATTTATGCAAAAATCTTTGAAATTCCAGCAAGCTCAGTAACCAAAAAAAAAAAAAAAAAAAAATAATCCCACCAAACGAGATTAAATATCTATGACAGGCATCGTACATATGTAAACATAAATTGGTATAATAAAAATGTCTAAAAGGCAAAGCATATCAAAGATATATATACATACGTTGGCAAATACATATATATATATATATATATATACCAAATTGAGTTATTTACAACAAAATTTTACTATAAATTTTAATGTCATTTAAATTCGATTTAGTTTATGTTCAGCAACTGCTGAATTATTTATTATTACATTTTCGGGTCTTATAATATTTTGATTAAAATATTTTCTTAATAATTTTTATGTAATTCAATATATTTTAGATAAGGAAATTTGCTGATCACTTAAATAATATAACACCAAATCTGATAAAACAGATAAGGGCAATCAAAAGAACTTGCAGTTCTCTGTATAAAGAAACTGTATATAAATTAAACTTTTCTACAATTTCCCATGACTTTCCTTATTAAAAACTTTTAACTAAAATGTTCTTAAGTTTTTTTTTCGTTTTGTGCATTTCCTGTTGAAGAAATTCTTGACTACGCTTCTGATTATATCTCATGTTGGCATCTTTATTATAATCATTATATATAATTATGATAAACAGATTTGCCTTTTAGTAATTAACACCTGCAACTTTTAAGCCCAGCCCAGGTTCTGACTCAGTTTCTGCCTCTGTTTGGCCTAAACCCAGAGCTGAACGAGTTAAGAGAGATGAAAGAGAATGAGAGAATGCGTTACGAGAATGGAGAGGAGATGGTGGAGGAGAAGGCCCATGTCTCGTCGGCGTGTTGCTAATTAGTAAACAGAATCCCAACTGCACATTGGCACATTTGTGCGTGGGAGGGAAGATTATATGTAGAGGGGGCTATATATGTGGTAGTGGTGGCCAGAATCTGGGGTGTTAAATAACTTATGAAATCTGCCGCCGGCATATACACATTTTAGCCATACTGAGCTTCGAGGTGAGCCACCAAGTTGCCATAAGCCAGAGAGTACAGATCTGGCTAAGAGAATGAGAAGTACCATGTTTCATTTGTGTGCCAATTAATTATTCATAATTAGCTGCTGACTAAATGTTTAACTAAATCGCTGGACGCGTTTTTCTTCTCTTGGGGCTACTCTCTCCCTCACACTCTCACACTCTCTCCCTCCCTCTCTCTCTCTCTCCCTCTCTCTCTCTCTCTCTTGTCGTGTTGGCTTTAAAAAATGGCTTTAGAAAACTGTTAAAAGAGAAAAACCGAGATGGCCTGACATTGTTAAAACGAGTCTAGATAAGATGAACATAGCCAACATAGTCATTCCATAACCACATCCAGGGTCTGGTCATGACAAATTAATCTGTTTGCATTTTCGCTTCAAACTAAATTAAAATGTTGGTCATTAGAGGGTCAAGTATTAATTGTGATTTGTGATTGTGGGCGGTACTTAAGGATATTATGAATATAAACAAAAATTTAAAAAATATAATTATAAGATATGATACATATATAATCTCACTAAATTTATAATCATCATTTGGTTGCTGTTTCGTATCAAATTGTCCTTAAAAAGACCCAAAATAAATGTCTTTAGATGCTTTTAAATTAGATTAAAAACTAATTTTTTAAAGCTCTAGAAAAGTTTAAAGTTTGGCATCAAAATCTAATCTGAGTATAAAACATTTTAGGTTATTAATATAGCAAAAAAAAAAAAACTGAAAAATAACCAATAGTAGATGTGTAATCAAGATCTTAGCTATCTTAACCAGGGATTATGGCATATTTTTCTGTTGCCTGTTTAATTTGAAATAACAAGAAATTTATGTGCAAACTTTTATTGATGTAGCTTCATAACTAAGAATCTAATTAGCATAGAAATAGATAGAACAAAATGCCAAATTATGCAAATTACTTATATCTGCATTTATATGTATATATTTATTATACATATTTTATATAAATCTAGCTTTCTATTGATGAGAAGGCCTCTGAATTTGTTAGATTTGATTAATAAATGTCTTTGTCTATCCTTGCAAAATTATTTGTTCATATTTACATAATGGTATAAATAAGCGGACACCAACCAACGAACAAGTAAATTTATACAGGATAAAAATATGGACTTATTTAAGACATTTAATAAAAATATCATAAATATGTAGACCAAGAAATCTGTTCGGATAGCATCTCAAAAAGTTGAATAAAAAAAATGAAAACATACTTATTACAAATAAAGTACATTCTTTTAGAATCCCCTAAGGGCCAACTCTTTTCTTGGTAAAATAAGTGAAATTGATTGACGAAAATTGTGTTATATATCTACGTATCTTTTTCCCTTTACTCACGAAAATCTTTGCCATTTACAATTTAATTGGAATTTTCCTAAGTAATTAAGTTGTAATTACATTTTTCTTTTGCCCTTTTTTCGATTTGACGCCTTTGGCACTTTCCAATGAAAGTTGAATTAATCTATTTTTAGAATTGACAACCTAAAAATTAATTGCCATTCAGGAAATTCTTATTCTGGCAAACATCACTTTACCGACGGCAGCAATTCATTTTGGTAACAAAATTCATTTGATCTATTTTCTGAGAAATATGTTAAAAGGATAAACCTCGAGCAAATTTGCGGTTGAGAAATTTTCATAGGAAATTTGTGAAATTTTTGTGCGCTGTTTTGTTTTCCCTACGCTTTTTTCCTTTCTATTTTGGAACGGAACCAAGTCTAGTCGATGTCTACACACATACATACACACACACACACAAAACGTGAGTTACTCCTTGAAAGGATGAACAACAACCACCAAGAGCAGTAACTTCATATTTATGCAAATATTTTCCAAACAAACAAAGGTAAGGCAAAAGCTGGGGTTGACACAGTGGACAAGGGGGGTGGTAGGTAAGCAGAAGAGGTGTGGTGTGTTGTCTTTTAGGTGTGTGTGTGTGTTTCGTTGGCTTTAAGAGGCTGCTGCTGGGTTTTTTTTTTTTTTTGGACACGTGTATGAATATTTTACTTAGGCACTGTCAACTTGAATTTTAGCTTGCACTTGAGACAGTCAAGCAGATAATCAAAATCAGAACGGGGTCACAGGTCACGGCACACACACGGCTTCTATTCTTATTTTTTTGTATTTCTATTACAATTTGGCTTGGTTTTGGAACTTTTTTTCCTTTAAATTTTTTTTGTTCGAAAATTAATCAACACTTTCTTTATTATATTATTTAAATTTTTTGTTTGAATTTAAAAACAAAAAAAATGTAGTACTCACTCTGCAATGCTTTTAGATAACGGCCAGCGCTCCATGGAGGCCTGATATTTCATATTCTCGATTTGCTTTTTTAATGCGTCTCTATCCATGTTTTGAAGAGCACTGGGATCCATTGCCGCTAAAATTTATCCACATACCACCCCTGCAAAGTCAAAGCCAAAGAAATCAGTTAACAGACATACCAGAGAGAGAGAGAGAGAGTAAAATTTGGTTTCCTATAAAAACTGTAATGCTGCAAAAATAGAGAAACTCGCATAAGCAGGAAATGCCTTCTCTATTTTGTGCTAATTCCACTCGGAGAGAACATGAGAGAGCGAGAGCAGTTAAAAGGTGCAAGCAAAGAGACAGAAAGAGAGAGATTTTAAGTTACCCTGTTTTTACAGTTACCCGGTCAGTTCTTTTGATTCTGCGCTTTACTGGCAAAACAAATCAATACACTGGCACTGCGGGGGAGGCAGACACAAAGAGAGAGAGAGAGAGAGAGAGAGAGAGAGTTAAGTTAACAGTGCCGCCTTAACGGCTGCCATAAACTGCCCTTAACTGTTAACTTTTGTTTACAACTGTCTCGGACTAACAACTAAAGGGGAAAAGAGGCGACTAAAAAAATATACCCCAAAATAGACAGGGCAAATAAAAAAGGGCGCGCCCCAAAAACTTACAAAATGCAAATCAAAATCAAAGTAACATAACAAAGAAAATGCCATAAAAACAGCTGAGTTAGACAAAATTCTCTTATTTCATTTCTCTCTCTCTCTCTCTCTCTCTCTTTCCCTTTGTCTTAGCTGCGCTCTTTTCTGTCTCTTGGGTCTTGACTTGAAGCCGGCTTATGGCCATGCAATTTATAAAACCTTATTCTCCTTTTATTATGTTTACTTAGTCCCATTTCCATTTCTTTTTTTTTACCTACTCCCTTTTTGCCTTACTTTGTCTTCTGAAGTCTTTGCGTGCTTTGTAGCAATTAGTTAGTGTTTTTTTTTTATTATTATTTTTGGAGGGTCCCGATCTTTTGTGTTTTCCTACTTTTTGGCCAAGTTAACGAAATGTTTAACTAAGCGTATTTATTGCTTGTTTCTGTCTTTGTAGATAAATTAAAGGGCATTACAAGTGAATGTTTGTTGGGGGTAAATTAACCGAAAAAGAGAGGGCGTGAACGTGTACAAGATATATTGGGTGATATAAAACGCTTCCAAGTTCAAGATAGTTAATTGGCTCATAATCTAATAAGCTGCTGGATGGTAGAAACTGAAATTACAAAACTTTTTGAAGAAATTTGGTCAAGTAACCAATTAAAAGTATGACAATTTAATGGCAAATTTCATAAGAAAACAAGTTTTGCCTATGAATAAAGAAATTTCCATTATGATAGGAATGTAGAAAATTTGCAATTGGCAACATTTATCTGTTGTTAATACACATGAAGCAATAAAATTGAAAAGATTCGTTCCTGTTTTAATGAGAATAATTATATTTCATATATAATCCATAAAGCCGATCAATCAATGTATATATTGGAAACTTAGAAACACTGCACTTCGTTTCCCTTCGAAATCATAATGGCTGCAGATCTATATTTAATCGATTGCTTTATCATGGCAAACATTCGATCAATACGGATGTGCCTCAAGGAAGAGTTGCGTTTACCTCTTTATTTAATCCTTTTGCAGCGGATAAGTCAATCTACAATCAATTTTTTGTTGCCTGACAACTATTCTTTGTTGACTCGTGACTATTTAAGGGCCCAAACTTGACACCAGCTCATTAGTGAGCAATTTTTGCTTACAACTAAGGGTTACTACTCTATAGCTGCAAAAGTCGATGAACTTAACTGCTCCTGATAATAATAAGAGTTAAATAAAAAATACCTAAATGGATGGAATTTAGGATTAAAGTATATCGGATATACTATATCCTATGTTTTTATTCAATCTATATGAAATTTTAGTTTGACAATATTCCATAATTGAAGTAAATTAATTTTTCTAAAATAATAATATTAATTTATTTAATAATATTTGACCAAAATGTTAAAAAACTCATTATGTTAACATGAAATTTCTCATCCTTAAGTTATAACTGTTAACAAGGTTATGTTAAATATGTCTTTATAGAACACCAAAAAAATTTTATGGTAAAGCAAAAGTTCTTTATGGTGCGGCGAAAACTCTTTATGGTTCGGCGAATCTGTGACAGAGTCTGTTAAATTTATCGCATGCTACAAACGGTAATAACAGAGAAAATCTTTCTCTAGACTCTGAGTCAGACAATCAAAAACGAATGCAGAACTCAAATAAAAAGAAGACAAAATAGCCAAAATAAAAAAAGATTGGACATACACATAAGGAACTAAACAACCGCAAGAGGGTTAGTCGAAGCGATTTTGACAAGGATAAAAACCTCAAATGATTTCACCCCCCCCAAAGGAAATGGGCAGCCAATGATCAGAACGAAACATGACAAGCAGACGATGAGAATGGGGAGAATGAGATTGAGGGAGAAAGCAATGAGCAAAAGGATGAGTATACAACACAGCTGTCGCTTTAGTAGGTGTAACTTTAAATACAAAAAAGGACGATGCGAACTTGTAGTAGTCCCTCAATCCACCCGCCTTCTGCCTGTCCGCTTTGATACATCATTTTTTGTCGCTTCGCTGGTCAACACTGACAAAGGTCCTACAGCCTTTCGCCGAACACACACACACACACACACACAAACACACACAGATATACACAAAGCTGTCAGGACACTAAAGGATTTTCAGGCTTTAACCAAAAGTTGCTACTTTTCGGTCAGCTTAAAGCTTGAACGACACTTTTTGTTGGCCGAAATGTGCTAATGGCAACATTTTGTTGTATATAAAATGAAAGAGAAAAAATGATATGTGTGGGCTTCCACTTTAAGCATGTTGAGCATGTGTCCTGTGTTATCCTTGCTAGACATGTCGACAGGCGTTGACCAGCACTGGCAGCACTGGCAGCAGGAACAGCTTAAAGTTGGTTTAATTAAAACTTTCTTCTTTTAAAGGGAGAGGGTAAACCTTTTCATATTGTAATATTGTCTGCTCCTCACTCTGACCTCAAATATGTTTTACGGCTAACTAACCATGTTAGCCAACTGGCTCTCATATGATAAGTGAAAAATTAAATAAATAAAAGAAACAACTTGTTGAAAATTAGAAAACTATGACTGGAATGTAAATAAACTATGCGAAGATGGCAATTAGTGAGTTAATGCAAACTTAAATAACCACTAAACGTTACTAAAGTATATTTTAAAATATACTTATAGTTAAAGAGAAAGAAAAAGGATGGAACTTAAAATATTTCTGATTTTTTCACAGTACTTTGTTGACAAAATATATACAGATTTGCATTTATTTTACTATTTGAAGAATATTCTTTTTAATTTAATTTTGAGATTGTCCTTAAGTTTATCTTCAGCTTAAATAAAAAACTTGTAGAATATAAATTTTTTTATTTAAACAAATAAAACCAAGAATATCCAAAGTAAATTCCTTGTCTGAGGTCTTTAAAGAGTTTTTAAATCTTACAATCGGCCAATTAACAAAATAAATAAAATGTAACTTTTTTTTAAAAAAGTTTTTCAACTTTTCTTCTTGGCAATAATCAATAATTTAATACTTACGCTATTATATTGGCTTTTATTTTATCTTGTCAATTTAAGCAATTTATCAATTGCTGTTTGCCAAGAGCTCTTTAAAGTGCCTTTCATCCCCTTGATAGATGGCATCTTGCCTACATGTTTCTCCACTTAACATCGCCTAATCCCTGTCATCATTGTCCACAGAAAAGGGGCGAGATAAGGAAGGATTGGAGTGCGTGCCACAACTTGAAACTGCATAGCCAAACAAGAAAAGCGTTTCCGTTTAACCTCCATTGGGTGAAACTGCAACGTTGAACTAAACTAATTGCTTGAAGCAATTGCCGGGTTGTCTAGTTAAAGGAAAAGAAGCCATCGACATTGACTGCAGTAGCGGCTTCAGCTCCAGCTCCAGCGGGTATAAGATTTGCCGCTGCTCTTACTGAAATCCAATATGAAAGCGATGCACCATTAAGCACACCATGCAACAGAAAACTCAACTGACTGAAAAAGTGGCAGGAATTTATCTCTCTAAGCGAATAGTAGAAAAAGGGAAAGGGGGGAGAAAAAGGAGAAGGAGAAGAAGAACAACATGCAACGGACATAAATCGTTAGCAAAATGTTTTTGGCGGTTACAAGCAGAAGCCACAAACCAAAGAATGGCGGCAGTTCCCATTACTTCCCATATCACCCCCTCTCTCTCTCTCTCTCTCTCTCTCTCTCTATCTCCCTTCAACGTACACTCAAGTGTATCGCATGTGTGTGTATTTGTGTGTGTGTGTGTCAACAGGCATACAAGTTTTTTGACACCCCCTCAACTCACACACCACCATAGCACCTCCCCCCTCCCCTCATAAGACCCAAAAGTAAGCTCACTCATAAAGCTCAGGCTCTTTCTGCTGGCGACAAGGACAACTAGCAAAAGTCAAGTGATTTTGCTTTCTTTTTCTGTCATCTTCACACTCACAACAACAACAACAACAACAAAATAACAAAATAACAGAAAATACAGAAAAATAACACAAAAAAGTAAAAAACAACAAATTGTAAACCAAGTCAATCTAGTAGCGGAGTATAGTATGTATATACATATGTATTTATAAATTCTACACATACAACATATATATATATATATATATATATATATATATTTTAATATATACTTGTACATTTTTACTTTGTGCCAAGTATTTATAATTTTATGGTCTAACAATTTTTCAGCAATTTACTTTGAAGTATTTTTCTATTTCACATTATTATCAGGTTGTTACCATAATTGGAAATGGCCTAAATAACTTCTCAAATGTTGTTAGCCTAATTGGCAAATATGAATTTTCTCACCTTGAAAATTGGTTTTCTTTTAATTAAAATTTGATTTGAAAGCTTGTAAATGTTTCATTAATAAAAAACCGCCAAAAAAAATGGCAGTAGAATAAAATAGATAAATATTTTGTATAATTTCTATTATACTTAAGGAATCAGCTATAGAAAGTAATAAGTTTAGATTGTACAAATAGAGTTATCTTTTATATGAAAACATATCTGTTGAGATATAGAAAAGTCTGGGGATGATGTTATTGTTGCCTTGCAAAGGGTATATCAAAATTAATCAAATGTTTTAAACCTCATAAAGTATATACTTATGTACTAACTTGATCAGCACCAATAGCCGAGGCCGTTTAGCAATGTTCATTATTTAATTTGATATCCTATTAATAAAATTATTGTTGAAATTTATTACTTGAACTCAATTGAAGTAGCTTCCTTATTTAAACGAAGTGGTTGGTGATATGAGCCATATAACGTGCTATAGGTAAATATATGTAATTTTTATATAAAATAAAGAAATTTGTCTAAAATCGCATCCGTGTCCAAGGATTACAATCTGAATTTGACTTCTGGAATAGAGTTCCTTATAGAACTTTTAGCCATAGATGGAATCAACTTACCCTACTTTGATATATGTATCTCTTCATATCATATTAAATTTCAGAAATGTTTAAAATTATATTAGAATTGTGCTATATTTATTAGTTTATTAACATAAAGTCAAAATTTCGGTATGACTGAGTATTAACTTTCTATGTCTGCTTTTAGTCTCCTTCTCTTTCCACCAAGAGTTTTTTTTGTTCATTTCCTTGTCTTTTTCTTTTTTTGCTTCGTGCTCATTGAACCAGTTAACAGTTATCGCTTTTTTTTAGCTCCTCTTTCTCTTGGTTAGTGCTAACTATTCATCATTGTCTTCGACATCGGTTCGATTCAGTTCAATCTACCTCAACCTAGACATTATGCAATTTATACCCCAGAGGATGCACACACAGAAAGCAAATAGATCTCTCTGTTCGGGCAAATAGAGGGTGGAGAAACTGAAAGAAAATGTGGAGCCTGAAATGTCACATGAAACGATTTTAATTGCATTTTTGTAGTCTTGTTTTTGCACTTGGCATCGAACACAGGGAAAGCAAGCAAACAAACAAACAAACAAACAAACAAATAAAAGACGAAACGAGCGATAAACAAACAAGTGGAAGAGAGGGAGAAAAAAAAGAAATAAAATGATTCTAGCGCAGCATCGTAAATTCTATAGCTATTGGCTATAGAAGAACTTGTTTTTACCTTAAAATATTATCAAATTGTCATTAAGTCTACACACACACACACTCACACACACATAGACAGAGACAGACCAAAATACATACACACAAATACCGAAACATCTGCTCTAAGCATAAATCACGCATACGCCGTGGTGTGTGCGTGCCGCAGGAAAATGCGGTTATTTCCCAAAATCAAACACCAATTGCTACCCACACATTTCAGACTCTGCTAATTAGATGGTTTAATTAAACAGCACAAATTGATTTAGTCAAATGAGCTTAAGATTAACGCAATTTCTTATAATTTTCTAATCATCACTTTCAAGCGATATATTATTACCAAAACGCTGATAAAGCTGAGCTTTCAGTTCATCTATTTCCAATTTCGAAACTTTTGCCTTGCTCTCAATACTGATGATTTCCTTTAGGATCTGCTCTTTGGCCTTCGCTAACAATTCACGTGTTCTGTCCAGCTTATGCACAAGAAAAACCTCACCCACAAGAAATGATATCTCCTCTTCCTCATCGAATAGTTCAATCTCATCCAGACCCTCCTGAAGAGATTTCAGCTCATTCTTTTTCATTTCCAATTCAAGCTTAAGATCATCCATGTGTGCATTATGCTTGGCAAATTGATTGATACGTTGCTGATCCTCACATGAAATTCGAATATTCTCCGCACTCTGATATACTCTATTTGCCGCCATTTCAGTAAATATCTTATATAAATTTAATTTCCAAATTTCGCATACATTTAGTTTGAATTATTTTGCCTACAACTGCGTTGCCAACTAAGCTCAAAGTCAGTTAACAAATTACACAAACAAACAAACTTTTCAAGAGTTTCAAATTGTTTCAGTCCTCTCTCAGGTTGTTACAGTTTGTTACATTTTCAAGTTTTGCAATTTTAATTTGTTTGAAAATCTTATCAAACAGATAAACCAATTGAAATGTTATTTAGCGCTAAATAAATATTGTTTTACTTTTTTTGACCCATGAATTTTATTTAAAGACAAATATTTAAAGAATCCAAACTTAAATATTAATAACAAGTCTGAGCCTGTTTGTTCTGCTAACTAACTTTAAAGCTTATACATTGAAAGTGGATGATAACAAAAAGTAATCTTTGTAATTATATATATTAACCTAATCTGAACAATCTAATCTAACCCATTAAACTGTTATACCCATCATTAAGTTTGTTTCACTCTGATTTCCATCTAATATATATATAATATAAAAATAGACGCCAACTAGAAAACGGTTTCTCTTTCAAGCGAAAATAAATTCTAAATTATAAAAGTCGAATATATAATTATTTATTTTATTTATTCCTATTGTTATCCTGACTTTATCCAAAAATAATTTTTTAATTAATAATATTTTATAATCATGTCTAGGTTGTACAGGATGTCAATAAGATCTTTTAGTTCTTATATATTTAGAACTTTTGCCAAGATTTACAAAGTCAACTGTAAATTTATGCAATTCAACTAATAAACGCATAAACGGCATTTTCCAAAATGATGAAATAATCGTTAAAGGATCTTCAGAATTTCATAACTGCAAACCTATATCATTTGATATAGAAGAAATGCTCCAATCCAGATAAAGACTGTAAAGTGTTAACTTCCTTTTCTGTACATTTTACTTTAGTAAAAACATTTGAATCAAAAAAATTATAAAATTTCTATACCGAACCAATAATCTATATCACAGTTTCTTCAAGACTTTACTATAACATTTAATTTGTGATCAACTTTTTGCTTCAATAAAGTTTAACTCTGTAAGCAGGCAGGGATATGAATCCTCATATTTGTAAACTGTGGAGATAATTTACCCTTCTCTCTTAGTTTTAAGAAAACCTATATAATAACAGCTTGAATAAAATTATTTTAGTACTAGTTTTTATGACAAATTTGACAGAAGGGAGTTCTTGCTACTGTTTCTTAGGCTCCTTTTTTTTTTTTTTAAATATAAACAATTAATTACCCAAAAAAAAAATTTTTTAATTTTTTTTTAAAATTTTTTTATTAAAAAAAAAAAAAAAAAAAAAAAAATATTAGAATAGGGGGGGGGGAGAAATTATTTTTTTTATTTTTTAGAGGGAGTTCTTGCTACTGTGGCTCCTACCAGCACCAAAAGAGTAAGAGAGATACTATAAGAGATATGTATAAGAGTGAGAGAGAGAGAGAGAGAGTGAGTATATGTGTGTGTATGTGTAAGCATCATCAAAGGCAAACCAGCAGACAACGGCAACTTTTATGAAATGACACATGGCTGCTCAGCTAGCTGGTTTTTCTACAGCTCCCACCAACATCCCCCCCAATCCACCAAACATCACTGGCGGCTGTCTATAGCGCCTTCTTTTATGCTTTAATTATTTGCAGCATGCAAAGTTAAGCCCCCGCACACAAACACACATACACACACACACACAAACACACCAAGCAGAAACAAACATTGGGCAAGGTATTAAGTTGTAAATATGTACGAGTAGTAACAGCAGCTGAGGCATCAGATGCATCTGCATTCTCCGCTTCCACGTCTTCATCGTCATCGCCTCCATCTCCATCTCCGTCTCCATCTCCATCTTCATCCCCGTCTTTCTGCCACTGTATGCGTATGTCAAAAATGAATTACATTGCAGTTTTCCTCCGCCAGCCTGCGTGCATGTGTGTCTGCATATTTAAGTGCGCCACAAAGTATGCACCAAAGTACAACAAACAGCTGCCGTTACTTTCCAGACATGAACGTAGGGATAAGGGGGGGAACAGAAACCGTTTTCCTTTATTACAACAAACAACAGCAGATGCCAAAAGTTTTCTTTAGACTCAATCAACCACCAATAACTTAAAGAATTGCTCAAGAATGTTTAAATGGACATAACTCACATATTTATTCATTATTTTTTTTATTTTACTAACATTTTTTTCAATTTTATTATAATTAACACCTGTACTTTAATTAAAAATAGTGAACAAATGAAATAAATTAAAAGAACAAATAAAATAATGACTAAAACAACCAAGCTTATTAGCTTACGATATCAAGTTTCTCTTTTCTTTTAATTTATCAATGTCTCAAGCTAAATGAAAATATTTTTAACACTTTTTAACTTTTTAAGTCACCAAATTTTGTAAATCGAAAAGTATTCCTAAAGTAAAAAGCGCATGAAGGTAATTAACTCCTTAGTTACAGTTAACCTCTATCTCTTTTTTTTGCCTTTCCTTATCTTCCCCGACTAAAAATATTTCCGTACCAGTTTCAATCAAAGTGGGATATATACAAACATAGCTCAAAGTACTTTTTTGTAATATTATTTTAAAATATAAAGGAATAAAAATAAATTATTAGAGACATAGAAAATATATAGGATAACTTTTGTTTTAATTTTCTAAGTTACATTTTAAAGTTGGTTATTTATATTGGATGAACATTTGTAAACTTTTTTTTTTAATTTTTAACCATAATTTTTGTTTATTTATTAATTTGCCAGTTTTTGATTTTCTTTCCTATATTTCAAAGTTCATGCTTAAAGTCTTAGTCCTTAAGTTAAGTTATGTTATTTAAGACTTTTGATCTATAAGTCTTTCCGTTATAGTTACAAAACATTGTATAACCTGCTCAACTTTCAACTTCTAAAATATGTTGATATATACATAGTAAGAATTTAGTCAACTACACAACTAATATTAAGTTAAATTAGAACCTCCTAATTGAACCCCTACAAGGAACTGTAACCATGCTTTTTGGTTACTGCAATCGCTCCTTCTGCAGCTTTCTCTTTAGATTTAGTTGTGTGTATTTCTTACCACCGCACACACATATACGCACTTATACACACACATATATATATATATATATATATATAGAGAATCTTTCTCGCTCATTGCCATTTAGTTAGTGGTCTGTTGGATGTTTCTTGAAGTGCTTAGTTCTAAAATCCTTAAAGCTTTTACCATAAATTTTAGCATATCGCTTACACACACACACACACTTTTTAGTAAATTTTTAATTGACTGTAGGATATTGTTTTTATTTATTATATAAGTGTGTGTGTGTGTGTGTGTGTGTGGGTAAGCTGCCAAATGTTTTTTTCAATTTAATTAAAAATGCTTTGTAAAAGTGCATCTGTGACCTAAGACCTAAAACTTGTACAAATTCCAGTCTTAAGCTGATTGAAAGAGCAAAATTTAAAGTGTACAAAAATTATATAAGGATTATCTGCTTCTCTATGCTTAAATTCAATATTAAAAGAAAGTCCTTCATGGAATTTTTTGTATGAGAAGGTCATTCAATTAATAATAAGTTTAGGTCCGCCCACCTTTGGGAACAATTAATAGTAAAATTTGTTTAGAAGAGATTAACTTTTTTTGAAACTATTTTCTATTTGCTCAGATAAATAATAACCTTGGAAATAAATTATTCATGAACTTTTCAGTATGTGACCCATTGTCACATATCTTAAAATGGTTTTAAGAGAACTTGTTTTATTCGCATACTGTTTGTATATGGAAAATTTTCCGCGTTTCTATCTTAACTTTGCTCTTTCAGCTTAAAAAGAAAACTTTTCTGACATACTTACGAGCAAAGTGTAACTTTGATTAGGAAACATTTTAAAAACTTATGTGAGAATTACTGCAGTCAAAATTCAAGTGGGAAATATATATAAACATTATTACTATTAATATCTTCAACATGAAGCAGACTTAATTTAAGTTCCTGGGCCACAATAAATTTAAATACAAACTAAAATAATACTAGATATTCATTGGCTACAAAGAAATAATTAATTTAAGATTTTTATATTAATTTTGAGTCAAACTCTGCAATTTTTAAGTGTATATTTTTAACATTAATTGACATAAAAAGGGAATATTTTTCGGTTTATTTGATAAATAATCTTTTACTAATAATGTATAAAATTCTTTTTGTTTAAATGACCAAATGACAACTTTAAACAACATGCGAAATATATATCGCTTCCGTTTAAACCTTCTCTAATTAAAACTATAAATTAAGTCCAAAATCCATTTGCCAGTTTTTTTTTTTTTGTTTTGTTTTTTTCTTTTTATGTTGTTTTCGCTTTTCTTCTATTTTATTTTCTCATTTAACTGCATTTTTAATTGCCATTTGTGCAACATATTAAAACTATCCAAATGGTCGACTAAAATGGAGGTGCAAATATAAAATTTCTAAAAAAAAGCCATAATTTAGCATCAACGCCGCACCTCCTTCACCCAAAGTAGGACAAAAAATAAAAATGAAAAAAAAATTTAAGAAAAATACATAATAAGTGGGCGTGGCAAAATAAAAAAAGGCACCAGAAATTGCGCCAAATAAAACAGAAATGATTGTAAAAATGGAAAATGTAGAAAAATCCGCCAACTAGTGGCAAAATTATACGACACACACACAGACACACACAAACACACGCAGATACATGAATGTGGGTGTAACCAGACAACGTTTCGGTCCAGGTGGGCATGGATGCCACACGTACAAACGTATGTATGTGTGAATGTGTATGTGTGTATCAGCCTTTCCAGTCTACAGATAATTTCTTTTGCCTTTTCTACAACATTGAAACGAGAAATTTTACCCAATGTATTTTTTTCGCAAAGTTTCCGGTACGCTCGGCAGCAAAATTTATTGAACCATGAAATGTTTGTGTACGTGTCTGGGGCCAGGATAGAATCCAAACTAAAAAGGAGGCGCCACTGGGTGGCAGTGGTCTTGCATGAATAAAGTTGGCTACAAGGTTGAGCAGTGGGTGAAAGGATATTACTTGTTATTTGTTGCTCCCTTACTTTTACCCTACTCAAATATAGAGCTGGGCATGCTTGACATTGGCTTACCCAATTCCCATTGACATAGATCACCAGTTTGGTTATTAATTGACGGAGTAAATGAAAATAATTTTCAGAATTCATGGGGGTAAAAAAAAAAAAGTAGAAAAAACTTTTGTTTTCTTAAATTTGTTAAATTTCTAAAATTTGTGATCACCAAATCTCAGGTTTCAATCTCTATCAAATATGTTTATAAAAAACACCGTAAAATGAAAACAAGTAAATCTTTAAGTCAGTTACTCTTTATATACGATATCTTATTTATCTTATCTTATCTTATCTTATGATAATATTGATTTAATGGGAGTTTAACAAATAGAAGTAGATGTTAAATTATCGATGCATACCCCTACTATCCAAATGCAAAAATTCTTTTAAATATTGTTACTTAATTATTGACAAGACTTTGGCATCTAGCTAATATAACAAATTTGACAAAAGAATAAGTAAAACAATAAAGTTCAAGAAATAGAACTGATGATCGACATTTCGTTGCACTTTAAGCAAGTGACCGATTATGTTCATTAATTTACTACGAGTATTTTGTATACATATGTGTATATAAATTTTATATGTACCTATATAATGATAATAATGTAATTAAGCAACTTAAAATGACTTTGAAATGCGATTCGATACTTTGATGCAACTTTTATTCTATATCTGCTTGACTCAAAACTGCTCATTCGCTGTCACCCCGTCTGTCAATCTTATGGTGCACAACTTTACATATATAAATATGATATACATATATAGATATAAATCACATATATTAATTTTGGTTAGAAGTCGAAAACGCATTGGAGGAACTATCCACAAAAGTATACACAAAGTAAACATACGTATATTTAAACATAAAGTCTTGCTCTTTCTTTAAACTATTGGTAAAACAATTTCGTTAATTTATAAATATTACTTTTAGTAATAATACTAAAAGTATTACCAAAGAATTTTGCTATATTTAATTAAAATTCCATGGCCTTATCTTAAACAAGTCATTATAAATATCTAACAAAATGGCGTAATTTCTATAGTATTTCAAATATTTGCAATTTTTTAACTTTCCCAACTTACTATTTCATAAAATTTATTTATAATAAAATTAATTAGGGAATATTCGATAAATTTAGATATTCAATAAATTTAGCAAATTCTGATAAAAAAAAAAATCACTTCTCATAACATTTATTGCAAAAATTCAAATTTTTCAAATAGTTTATTTTATTAAGTATATATATAATTAACTGAAATTGTTAACTAAATTTAAAATTAACAATATTTTAGTACAAGGTATATCCAAGTCGATATTAATATCCTAAATATTTTTCACCCATAAGTTTTCACTTGTTGGTTGGTGTTTTTGTTGGACTTAGCTTATTTGCACAAGATTCTCTTCTATATTCTGTTCCTTTTCCCTTGTCCACCATGTAACTTGTGTGTAAATTTTGCATTACCAATGGCCACCTTCAACCATGTCCCACCCGTAATGCCCTTGCCAACAATTTCTCCTATGAGCCAGCCATCAGTTTTGTTTTTAGCTTTGAAAAATATTTAGTTGAACTTTTTATTTAACGCATCAATGGCCACTCGACACCCACTATTACCTCCCTACTACCTCTCCCCTTTCCCCTTTTTACTTTTTGTCTGCACCTAACCATTTGGTCGAATGTCGATTGGAAAAGCCAAAAGGGTTTCCCCGCACTTATGTTTGTTATTGTTATGGTTGTTGTTGTTGCTATTGTTGTTACTGTTGTTGCTGTTGCTGTTGTTGTTGTTGTTGGTATTGTTGTTGTTGTTGTTGTTGTTGCCTGTTACTGTTACTGCCACATGGCTCATAATTTTTCATTGCTATCTGAGTTGCTTTTTATGATGGTTTCCTTTCCTTTTTTTTCTCTCTCTCTCTCTCTCTCTTTTTACTTTTTCCCTTCCTTTCGTTTTTATAATATTCTTTAGTTTTGCTTCTTTTACTTCTTTTGCTTCTGCTCACCATGAAAAATTGATGCCGGTTTCGATTTGATTGGATTTGAAATGCTATCGAAGTATATTAAATTGCTTTGCCAATACAGAGGGAGAGGAAAGTATGACGGAGGGAGGGAAAGTTATGAGGGAGTGGGGGGTTCCAAAGGGTAGCTTGCTGCATTCATGGGTTAATAGTTATCCGCTGACGTTAAAAATACACAGATTTTTTCGTATAAAGCCAAGAGGGCGAAAAGGGGTGAAAGAAGCAATTGCACTTAATATTTATGTTCCCACTTTAAGTTATTGGTGAAAAATTGTTGCATATTTTTAGGGTGATTAATATGCTTGCATAAGACAATTGATTGAATTTCTTGCTACTCTTGAGTTATAAAATTGAGGTGCAAAATTCATTGTATATTGAATTGGGTGAGGAAGGGGGAGGGGAAGGGAGTGAGTGACTCGATGCAAATTCTATTTGTGTGGGGAATTTCAATATCGATAAGAAATTGATGATATGTTGTGGGCGTCGTGTGTCTGTGTATATGTGAATGTTGTGTGTGTGTGTGTGTGGGTGTGTATCTGTAGCATGTGTGGAAATGTGTTTTGAATATTTTGTGACAAGGTGTCAAAAGTTCAAGAAGGTGAAACAAATTGATTCTGATAAACGGGGTAAAATCCACTGAAGTGTAAAGGAAATGAGATAAATTATAATAGAAATAAATATGTCGATACACTTAAAATAAAATGGTTATAAAATGGTTAAAAAACTACAGGTTCTTTTTGGCATTAAAATATGCTGTTTTTAAATTATATAACTCTTTCTAATATAATTAAATCATTTAACTAATTCTTAAGTAAAAGCTTTATTTATTACTAGTATCTTAGAGAGAAGTTATTGATGAGTGATTTACTTGATTCTTTTCAGCAGACGATATATCTAAGGAAATCGAACAGAATTTACGCAGCACATCATACAAAACTATACCAGATATGATAATTTAAATCAAATTCTCTAAAACATTTGTTATTCTGTTGCATTATAATTGTGTGATTGCGATAACAGTCTCTTACATTAAGTAAATTTAATCAGCCTTACTCAGGCTATAACAAAATGTAAATGAAGTATTTTTTAGATTAATATTTACTGATATTGATATTACTTGAAACGGTTTAATTTTCAAACAAAAAATTATTTAATATTGCAGAATATTCTATAACTTAAATTTCTTTTAAAATTGATTCGAATGATTTCTTTAAGTGTAGACAATACTTAACATATTTAGATTTAGATTTCAGTGAATTTGGCGAATGTTGCATAGCAACATCAATGTTCATTTCCCTTTATCGAATTCACTTCTCCATATTGTTCCATTTACTACCAACTATTTGTAGCAATTTGGGAAATCTCAACTGACTTTTTAACAACTATTTGGATGCCATTTATCCCCGACTAACCCTGACTAATTCAATTAAAAAGAGTTTTTTTTCGCGCTTTTTTTTATAATTGAGTTTTGGACTTGTTCACCTATTGATCGCTCATTCAATTATTTGCCATGGCATTCGGTCTTAAATTGGGGGCCCTTTCTCTCTCTCTCTCTCTCTCTCTCGCTTTCTCTTCGTCTCCCCTTCACTAACGTTCTTGCCCAAAAATACCAGACAAAGGCGCCAGTCGAATTCAGTGCAAAGCCGTAAAAAGAAAAAAGAAAAAAAGGAACCAACCATTTGGATGATGCAACTCGGCATTTCTATGGATGCCGTTTCCGTGGCATAGCTTGGCACCGCTTTGCCACCTCCATATACAGCACCTACCCAAACACCTACCCTGCCACTATCCACTTTACAGTGCGTTGCGCTTTTTCTGTGCTCCAATTTTTCATTGCGTGGGTGAAGAGCATTAGAGGCAAGAGGAAAAGCCAAAGCTTGGCCAAGGGCCGAAAAACTGCCGTAAACTAAATTCAATTAGAATTTTCTCTTTCAGTATGTGTGTGTTTGAGTGTGTGTGTGTGTGTGTGTATGCTTTTTTTCCTCCGATTCATTTTTCTTCTGTTTGGCTCGTCCATTTGCTGTCACAATGGATTTGCATAGTCCAATGGTCGTGGAATTGCTTCCAAACATTTTCCAACATGTGTAAAAGAGAAAAATTGATTTGATTAAATGTTGCAGAGAACCACCGAACGAACAACTGAGTGATTGAGGCTAAGAATTAAAATGGGTAGAGTTAAGGCAAATTGACCATACTGGGCGTGGCTCCGACATGCCTCCTTATGCACTGATTTCAATTGAAATGAAGAGCATTTTCTGCGTGCCTGTCAAAAGTGATGATGTTCAGGAAATCATTCGAACAGGTCAAACATTTGCAAAGAATTTTTCTTTTTTTTTTGCCCATCGCAAAATGGAAAACGATAGATAGATACAAAAGCAATATCAATTTGCAATTGCAATTGACGGTAAATCAAACCCAAATAAAGCTTGATTTTTCTTTAGGTTTATAGAACTTTATGTTTGCAAAACTTTTGTGTTTACTTTGGTTAGTCATTTTATTGTGAATAACCTGACACCTGAATAAAGGCTCTTTGAACTTTTATGTTCATTATATTTTTAACAATATATCTCATTTTTGGTTAACTGAATACGCAAATATATTAAACGCTTAAAAAACAATGTAAAGAGAGTCCTGCAGAAGTCCTTATAGAAGTATATATTTAAAACACAAATGTATAATAAAACACAAATTTTTTAATCGAAAATATATAGGTATTAAATTAAAAAAAATATATATTAAACTTTTTAAAAACTTCCGAGTGAAAATTGTATAATTTTTTTATTCAAAATTATAAACAAGTAATTAATTAATTTAATAAGTTTTTTATTAGACAAATGTCTTGAATAAGTATGTCTTTGTGATTTTCTACTTTAATTAATTTTTCGTATAAGTTAAAGAAACGGATATTTGAAAAAGAAAAAAAAACTAAATTGAAATTTTCACTATCAAAGTATTTCGATAAAGGGCTTAAAAAAGCAAAGATTTAACAAATACTTATTAAGCAAATAAAAAATTTAGTTAAATTAAAATCCTATTAAATTTATTAAAGATTGTAAACTATTTCCATCTGACATTATGTTTCATTAAAAATTAATTTCATTATGTACTAGAAGAGGTCAAGTCATGTACTCTGAATTTTTGCTTTATTTATTGTATTTTGTAATTTAAATTAATTTAAAATACGGTGATATGATAAACAAAATAGAAAATAACTTCTATTGTAACACTTTTAACAGAATTCTTTTACAATAAAAAACAAATGATATAATTTTATAATACTAAATAGAAGATTTTTGAATTCACATTGAGAATTAATCTCTCGTTCGATAATCCTTTTGGTTTTTAAAACAAACAGTATTAACAGATTATGTTTCGTTTTTCAAACAACCAATTAAATTTGGTTTAAATTAAATTGTTTTAACTTTTATTGAAAGACTAATAAAACAGTTCTTTCTCCAGGTAATAAATTGTTACATATTTCTAGTCTTAGCACATAAAATGTCTGAATTTTTTAGTCATCTGTATTTGCCCTCTTTACAATTCTTTAAGCCGAATCTCATTAAATCGTTAAAGGAAGAGAATAAACAAGTTATTAATAATTTTTAGAACCGCCCAAGACTGAGAAATTTGAAGGTCATTTACATGACATTACTTCGCAATGACTTTTACATATTTCGAATAGAAATTTTTAATGAAACTTTTTAGAATCTAATATCATGGCACTTTCATTTACCTTTCATTTAATTCACATAACTTTTTATTTGGTTGCTGTATCCTGATTCATAATGGTCATTTGACCATTAAATATTTTATTATTACATATCTATTAGTTGACTAAAAGTTGCCATAAAATGACGCTTTTAAGACTCGCTAATAAAATTTAATTTATCAAACTTCTGCTACGTTGCACACACAATACAAGTATACATATATAGGAGCGTATATATATAGAAATAGAGAAGGACATTTTAGCGGGAAAGCGACACCGCACGGAAACCGGAAGGAGAGAGCAAATTTTGTGCCTGCACTTCCGTTTAGAGGCGCATTTGTGGATTGCGAAATAGTTGGGCATACTGTGGGGTTGGCCCATGAGATATCTCTTCTATATACTATACCATACATATACCATATATATATATATATATATATATATATAGTGTTGCAGGGACATGTTTTGTCTGTTATTTATAATGCGACAGGCCAACTAAACCATTCAAGTTTATTAGGGAGCGAAATTTACGATGTGCCGTGCATCACAATTTTACAATTGAGGAAGGGCAGCAAATGTAATTTATTAAATGTACATGCAGGTGTGTATAAAAGAGTGTGTGTGTGTGTGTGTGTGTGTATGTATCCTGGTTATAATCATTTACCATGTTAGTGAATAGATAGCAATCATTTTGGAAAAAGCAATTTAAAATAATAATTTAAAAATTTATAAGAATTACTTAATTAGTTTTCCAACAAAACAAACATTTTTCTCCAACTCTTTATAAATCGGCAATTAAGATTGACAAGATTAAGATTAATTATATTTTGAACCACTTATAAATAAATAATAAATTCATTTTCTTTATTCTAATTGTGGTTAAAGAATTCTAATACTTCTTAAAGAAGTAACCCAATTTATATAAATTCAAATTAAATATTTGATCCACTCTTTTATTGGGATTTAATTAATTGTGATATATATATAATAAATATATGATTTCAGCTTTTAAACTCAATTATTTCAATATGGATTCCTATAAATATATTTTTTAACTCTAAAAAAGAATGATTCCATAATAACCCTTTTTAAAATCTATTCGCGAAAGCGTCTTAAATCCTTTTAATGAATTCAAATACCGATTTGGACTGGATGTCCTTATCCTATTTCTATATTTTATCAACACTTTAATAAAAATCTTGTTGGATGAAAAAGGTGAAATGGAAAAAACTCATACATAATTTAATATAATATTTTTGCAAAGCCAGCAGATGGCCAATGGGCAGACAATTCTAGAAAATGCAGCGTTAAGTTGAAATCTAGTTTTTCCTCCTTTTTCGCCACTAAATTGCCTGGGAAGAAGAGAGAAGAATACAGAAAGGGAGAGAGAAAGAGTGCAATATTTTTTCTCGTCTTTTTTTCTTTTCTATATAGTTCTTTAGCATCAACAAATTATAATTGTAGAGGCTTCGGCTGGTTGAGTTAAGGGTAGTTGGCGGGGGGTGAGGGAAAGGTAAAGAATGAGCAAAAGGAGGTGCAATTTTAGCGTGCGTTGGCGAAAGTCATAAAAAGCTTTGGCCCTTTCTGTTTTCTCCCAAATCCACCCTAACCATTTATTCCTACTGAATCGTTGTCGAGTGCTGGACAAGTTGACGTTTGCTATGAACGACGGAACAGCCTTCTTTTGCTGCTTCTCCTGCTGCTACTGCTGCTGCTGCTTCTGCTGCTGTTGGTGCTCCTGTTGGTTGGAGCTAAAGCTCGTTGAGAAAGTATGTTAATAAAAATTTTAATTTATCGCCAAGCATAAAAAAGTGGTAAAGTGCTGGACATGCGCCCCTTTCCTATTGCTTCCTCTACCCAGAAACGCGGCCGCTAAGTATGCAATGGTTTTTTTTTTACCCATATTTTTTCGTACTTTCTGTGTGCTTTAACACGCACAAAACGCGTTCGTCGACAACTCAATGGCCTTCCCCCCGGTTTGCAATGTTGATAGTGTCAGTGACGCCCTCGTCCACTTTGGAAACGGTTACTTCTGCCGTTGCTGCTATTCCATCTCCTCATTCTGTGCGTCAATCTCCTACTCCCAGTCCTCCTTCTCTGTCTCCTTCTGCTCCTCCGCACTACGCTCATCAATAATAGTTTCAAGTGTTTTTTGGCCAAGCCAAATAGAAATGCACACGCCACGCCATGTGCCCGGCTGCAATGGTAGCAAAGTTGAACCCTTGGCTTTCGTCTTTATTCTCTCTGTGGCACGCCCCCCTATATATGTATGTGTATAGTACCCGGACATCACCTCACCCTTATACCTATACATAGTGGAGGCGTCCACTTCAAAGTTCGATTTTCTGTATTGAAAATTGGCGTGCATTAGTTTCAATCAATGGAAGGAGAAACTCAAGTAGACGACACAAACGGGGAGAGTTTAGTTTATGTATCTGAGAATGTGTCGGTGTCTCGCTGTGTGTGTGTGTGTGTGTGTGTATATATCTATAGCTGAGTATGTACTTTAAGTGCGATTAATATATACCTTTTGGCTTGGCTTTAATTAGTGGCAAATGATACAAGTATAAATGTTAAATGATTAAACCAAGCGGATAAATTGGTTTACATGAAATCAAAATTATATTTCTTTCATCTTTTATTTAAAACATTTTATAATTACGATTTTCTAAACCCACGATATATAATTTATAATTTTAATTATTAAAATTGTTCATTTAAATTTTTGTGAAATTTCTTTATAAAAAAGTTTTTTTATTGGTTTTTCCAAACTCAAGTCAGTTTGAGGGACAAAGGTATTAAATACTGATTAATCTTTTTAATATTTGATTAAACTTAAATATTTGAAAGCTTTAGATAATTATATTTTATATCTATTGAAAGTATAGGTATAATATAAAATTGAAAATTATTTTAAAATATCGGTATTCAGATGCAGAAAACGATAAATTGGTTAAGCGAACACGACGAGACTAGAAAAATTGTTTCATTGGACCAGATAGTGGGTTTATATGGAAGTAGATAATGGAAAAGTAGGCAGACAAAGAATGGACTAAGTTAGTAGTGAAGACATAGATAAATAAAACTATGGAATATATCAGCCATTTTGTGTTACCTTTATAGATAAACTTGTGTTCATTGATGAATAAATATGCCAAATATAAATGATATAGATATGAAGAATCAAATAATGATACAATTGGATATACATATATGCAATGAATTGAAGAATTTGTTGATATAATATGTAGATATTTAACTTAATTCGGTTTCAATACCAGAACCAAGCTTATATGTTCGAGATTTAATATTTAATTTTGTATTCAAGTTGGTAAAAACTAGCAAAGGAGCCGAGGTCAAGTCATAGGTAATCTGAAGTCCCCTCATTTTATGGATTTATTTATTGTTTTTATTTTTTAAAATAAACCTATGCCTAAGCGAGCCCTATTCTTTTCATATAACCTGATTATTTTACTAATCGTATTATATATTAGTTCTTAGTAAGGAAAACAGCATTGACGCTTGTAAAATATAATAATAATTCGAAAAATATCAAAGAAGCTAACTTCGGCCGTGCCGAAGTTTGTATACCCTTGCAGATTAATTGATTACTTTCTCCGTCATATCGGATTCAATATATTTTAAAAATTGGAAATATAAAATTTAAAAAAATTTGAACCAAGAAAAGAATCAGTAACAAAAATTTCGAGTTGCCAACGGCCGAACCTCCGCTCCCATCACTCCAGAAACGATCTCTACCTATTGCGCTTTAAATTCGGGCCACGCTATTTCGGTATACATTGCAAGCGTCCAGCTTCTCGCTCTCTAAAGTTTCGACGAATTCTAGAAAACAACAACACAATACAAATAGTTTTCCGTCTCTTTCTGTTTCGCACTCCTTTATTTTTTCAAGCACGTGTTCGTATATATGTATGTATGTTTGTATGTTTCATGTATGTTGTTTGTGTACGCATATATAAAAGCAAATATAAACGTATTTAATTGGCTGCATATGCAAACATACTGATGCTGATGGGGGTTGATTCATTGATTTTATTGATTTATGTCGGTGTTTATTATCCGATCTGATTCAAACTTACTGATATGATGTAAAAGTATAATTCTCATCTGCTCACCAAATTTGGTTGAGATATCTTAAAAAACAAAAAGTTTTTCTCACAAAACATACTTTTTCTGATGGTGGTTAATTATTGATTTTATTGATTTATGTCGGTGTTTATTATCCGATCTGAATCAAACTTGCTGGTAAGGTGTAAAAGTAGAATTGTCATCTATGTGCCAAATTTGGTTGAGAGATCTTAAAAACAAAAAAGTTTTTCTCACAAGAACTGTTTTGAACAACTCACATTTTGACCGAGGTACCTCTGATCTTTCCTATTTTTCTATAACTTATAGTTGTCCGATTCTACCAACTCTTAAACTTGTGTCAGATAAATCATCAATGAAGAGAATGATATGACTTTTATTCATGTAGCTCAAAATTTAAGTTCGATTCCTTGCGAAGAAACAGACAGACGGACAGACGGACAGACGGACAGACGGACAACGGACAGACGGACAGACGGACAGACGGACAGACGGACAGACGGACATGGTCATATCGACTCGGCTTTCGATGCTGATCAAGAATATATATACTTTATGGGGTCGGAAACGATTATTTCTATGCGTTACAAACATCTGACCAATTTTATTATACCCTCTGCAAGGGTATAAAAAGATAAATTAACTAATTACCAAAAACCGTTATACTAATGATAAGCATATGAATGAATATGAGTATCCCCCTAAATCACTGAACTGCTTATAAAAAAATTTCTTCCGAGAAGTATTTAATTCTTTAATTTAATCTTCTCCATTAGACTTCTCATAATATATTCGTCCATATATATACATAAATATTAATTATAAAATGTTAATTAAAAATGAAAGCAATTTTAGCTACAAATTTAAGTATTTGTATGTTTACATATATTGTCAAGAATATAAAAAAATTATATAGATTTTTGATTTAACTTGATACCTATATATATATATATATATGTATGTGGATATCAAGTTAAATCAAAAATCTGTCACATCCAGAAGCCAAGAGCAATTAACAATATTTAATTGTTCAAATGTAAAAATTGAATTAGCTGTCCCATCTAATATACATACCATCAATTATTATGGAATGCAGGAATAAAAAACCAATCGGTTTAAAAACAAATCTCACAAGCATTTAATTAAAAATTAAATGAAATATAGACATATAATACTATTTGGCCATATTTAAATGAGGACAATGGACATGAAATAAAAATGCAACACTGGAAAGCCAGGTAATACCCACCTCTTTCCAATTGTTGTAACCTACCGTGATATTGCATAAAATCATTCAAATGGCACGTAGAGGAAGCTTTGCAAATATTTTCCACAATAATTGAAGCGCGACAAATGTGAATTGTGAATGCAAATTCAATCATCACTTGGTTAAAAGCACACATATACGCACACCCCTTCACCCCAAAAACATACTCGCACACACACACACACACACATTCATTCAATTTGCAATGCAAACACCAAAAAAGATAAAAAAATTTTCTACTATGAAGGGAGGCAAAACAAATTACAAAATCATTTTTAATTAAATAAAAAAAAAAAAGAGAAAATTGTAGAAACAAAAAAATAAATAATAATAATAAAAAACAGGGAAAAAAAATGAAAACATAATTGCTAGGGAGGAGGCGTGGCAGTAATGGGCAATATATGACAGTAAATTGCACTTGCGGTCAAAATCCTTGGACATTAACCGCAGATGCGGATATTGAACTCAATTCCAGGCCAAAATGCATTTCAGCCTGAGTAAATGACAATTTCATTATTGTTGGTTGATCCAACTCATCGAGTGTGTGTGTGTGTGTGTCGTGTGTGTGTGTGTGTGTGTGTCTGGGTAGGGGGAAAAGGCATAAAAATAATGTATTAAGTGGACAAAAGGCAGTCGGCTTCGTTCAGTTTCATGTTAATATTTTCAATTTTAACAATTCACAATGGAAAATGGAAAAAGAGAAATTAAAAAAAAAGAGTAAAAGAATTGAAAAATGCCGTTAAATGCCATTTCACATAAAGGAAAAATGAAATGAGTCTATGGCAAAACCGCAGTTGAGTGCTTAACACTGAAATCTACTTATAGTACTTAAACGGCCCTTACAAATTGTAAATAAAAATGCCACTTTTAATATTGAAATAAAAATCTATGTAAATAACCTGACTCTGTCGAATTGTGAATACCCTTTAATAAGACCTGAATAATTATTTAAACTTGAAGCTTTTATCTTCTCTTATCATAACACTTATAGTTGAAGTTTAATTTAATTCATTTGGAAGTTCAAAAGGTCCCATCTTGGCAAACATTACATAATTATTTCACACATGTTTCATACATAATGTTATAGTTTAAGTTAGGGATACTTATTCTCTGATATGTAAATCATAGCTTAATTTGAGGTTTTATATAAATTTTGGAGTAATTGGTCTACTATTTTAGGCTATGACTATAGGGTATGCATACCAGTATCTAATTTAGATGAATCCCCTTTTTTAGTTTTCCCTTGCCCTTCGTACTAGCAGATCTGGCAAATCTTTAGTACTAAGAATTATGTGATTCAGATAATAAAGTTAAAATGATATTTCATAATGTTGTTTTAAGGCTCAAGAGTTGCTATAGCGTAAGAGAATATCCATTTCGACTTTATGTAAATTCAATAACTGGCATATAGAAAAATGATAACTACATATATATAACTTTATACAAATAATCTCTAAGTAATTATATATCTTTTTGGAAGTTCTTTTAATAGAAAAATTTGGTATATATTAGTGAAGGAAGCTGATGGATAAATATAATAAAATTTACTAAAAAGGTATATAATAACTATTGTTGATAGAAAAATTTGATATTTATTAGTGAAGGAAGCTGATGGATAAATATAATTAAATTTACTAAAAAAAATTATACTTATATCTTGCAAATTATTCCATTTCTCAATTTTTCCAAATTTTTTTGCAATATCCAAAACCCTTTTTTTATATATGTACATTTAATAATCTTGATTCAATAATTATTATATTACTGATATAATTTTATTTTTCAAATAGATAAAACATCAAGCGATCAGTTAAATGGCTTTTATATGTTCAACGCTGTTCCAATTAGATTAAAAAAAAGTTTTCTAAAATTTTTCCAACTTTTCTAAATTTTTAAACACTGTAAAAGAGTTCTATGAAAATAGATTTGGGACTATTCAGATCATCAATTAATTAAATTTTCTTATTTGAAAATTGTAAAAACCTTTTAATAAGTTATACGAATTTATTAATTGAAATTTTTATACTATTTTCGGATAAAATTTTGATTATGTTAAAGCAATTCTGGTAATGAATATTTCAAGTTACATTTTTTTGTAACTTTAAGCTGATATTTTTTTATAAGTAAACACTTTTCACGTTTAAAATAAAAAAATAAAAGAAAATACAAATAACAATATTTATAATCTAATATTAACTTACCAGACAGAAAATTTATAAAATATTGTTGTCCGCCTTTCGCTTTAAGCAAAATGAACAAACCTTCTGTCAATTAACCGAAAACCGTAGAATATTTTATATATATATATAGTTTCTGTGTCTATTTTATATTTTTCCTTTTCGTTTTTCTTTTCAATTTATCGAGGAAGCGCGCGCGCCCGCCAAAATGTATGCAATGCGGCACAAACTATGAATGTCTTCTGGGTCTTCGGTTTGGCTCTGGGTTGAATGGGTCTGGTAATGTGATTAGTTTGACTTGTCGTCTATATCGATGGTTCTTGTGAGTGGTGTAGTGTATGTATGTGTGTGTGTGTGTGTTTGAGTAAATTTTAATTTAATTATGTCGTCGTTGCTTCTTGCCTGTTTCTTGACGAAAAAAAAAACAGCTCAAAGCGGACAGAACGAGACCAACTAAAGACACGCACTAATAAACAAAGGCCAAACACAATAAACAGAAAAGCAAACTAACCGACGGACGATGATGACGACGGTACGAAAAAAGTAAACTAAGCGAGTGTGAATGCGAGTATGAGTATGAGTGTGTGAATGGGAGTGCGAGTCAGATGGATGCGTGGGTGTGTGTGAACAAGCGAACGAACGAACGAACAAACGAACGAACGAATGTGCGAGCGAACGAGATGCAAAGGAAACGGAACGAAAAGTCCGCTCTTTATTTTTTGGATTTTTTTTTTTTTTTGTTTTTTTTGTTATAATGAATTTCAATCTGCGTTTTCCGACTTAAGGGACTGCTGGAATGTATGCAACTGCTGTCGCTGCTTGCTGTGAGCGACTGGCATCGTGTTGCATACACCAGGGCGTAAAAGACATGCCAGTTGTTGGAACGAACCGAATTATTAGAACATGATGCATGAGTGAAACATTTGAGTGCATTGCTGCAATTTTGAGTGAAATGAAACGAATGGCATTTTTATGAAACGGGAACACCTGTACAGGACACTAAACAAGGCAATCACCAAAAAAAAAAAAACAAAAAAAGGGTCAGTCGAAAATTTAATTGTATCTAGTCCATTTAAAAACAAAAAAAAAACCATAAAAACCGACAATTCAATACAATCGACTCATTAACGGGAAGAGGGTAGTTTTCTTTCCTGTTTTTCATTTTTATTAAGTATTTGAAAGGGATGAAATTATATTAAAAAGCCATCAAATTTGTAATAGTTCCTTGGGGTGACTGCCAGGGAAACAAGAAAAGAAAAACATAATAAAAAAAATTACTGATTTATGATTATAATTTGTATGTATAAGGTCCTTAATTAAAGTACTTATGGTACTTTAAGGTAAAGAACATACCTACTATATTAATTAATCTATCTATATCATCTAGCTCCCATAGGAACGATCGATCATGAACAAGACCTAACCTCAATAACTCTGAGTTTTCTTAACCAAATTCCATGAAATTTAATATTTGTAAGTTTAATATGCTTCTTAATACTTTAACCAATCATATAGCTGCCATAGGAACAATCGATACAAAAAAATTTATGTATAAAAAATGTTTGTTTCTCTAGCTAGGATCACAAAATTTTGAACTTGTAAATTTTTGATGTATGAAAATTTATCTGTTGAGTTGTAACTTAATTCATAGGCTATATGCTATAGCTTGTCCCTAGTAGACATTCTTGACATATAAATAGCACCCCTCGTATAATCCTTAATGGTTCTGATAAATTATATAGATACAATCTGCAAGGATTAACTTCGGCCGTGCCGTAGTTATTATAACCATCCTTCTAGTTCTATATTTATTTAGCTGATATAAGAATGCAACTAGACAAATTCAAAGTATCAGTTAAAATAATAAAACTATTTCAAATACTCGAATGAGAAAAATGTTTTCAATATTTGTTAAGCACCATAAAAATTAAGGACATCCATTAACTGAGATAACAAATAGACGACAGATGCAATTTTTTTTCAAAAATATATCAAATGTAACTCTCAATTGAAATAGAAAAATAAGAAATTGAATAAGAAAAAGATGGATCCAAGTTCGTGCCTGCGCAATGGATAAAACTAATCGAATAAGTAAGTATGAGCTGATTAAGTTTAACAAAGTTAATCTAAGGAAGAAAAGTGGTTCAAGGTATTAAATTGGCAAAGGTAATCGTTACACAAGGAGATAATCCAGAATACAGCTCAGTTATGGAACTTTTTTTTCCATTTATTGTAAAACGATTTATTGAGCTATTAGTATACAATTATTTAAATATTTAGTGTAATTTTTGTTTTATATGTATTAATAGAAATTAATTTAATTGGGTTGGTCGTATTATCATTTGAATGTATGTTAGTGATATTAATGCCAATATGCTTAGAAGCATTTCCGTTTAAAATGCTGTAAATTAGAATATTTATTATTTTCCATGATATTTACAAAACTCATTTTCTTACCATTGGGCATAATTATAATACCACGATCCAACACCACGAACAATTTAAACTAACGTTTATGTCATTATCCTGTTCTCCAGTTCAAAACATATATTTAACATGAAAATAGCTAAAATGAATCGCCAGAAGTTTCTGAGTATCTAACAACTGATTTAAGCATATATTTCTTATTTTCACTTTCTATTATTGAGTGAATAAATGTAGTTTTTCCAGACCATGGATAAACTCTCCTCGTATGACACCAAAACCATTTTCATAGTAATTCTAATCTCGATTAAAGTCCACTTCCATTAATTAGTCTTTAGATGAAAATACAACCGTGTCACGTCGACTTTATTCCTGCTGCTTGTAATCCTTCAACAAATTTTTTTTTCCATTCAAAAACAATAAGTTCTTACTCAATTGTGTCATCCTTTCCATTGAACAGATCATCTTTTATTTTTTATTGTATTTTAATACTTTTCCAACTCTTCCTCAAGATGAGAAATTTTATTTTTTTTCATCTTCATAAATTGGGTAAAATTATTAAGCAGAGGTTTAGTTAGATTAAGGCAAAATTCATTTTGAAACTAATATAAAATATTTAACTAAGTATAAAACAGATTATATTCGATTACCTTGTGGTTGAATGTGGACAGAGCATTGGCAGTCATTTCTCGAAGAATAAAAAACCATTGAACTACATATATGTAGGTATTAAAAAGATTTACCTGTATGAACTTTTTCATCGATAAAGCCGATTGAAGAGACAAATGCATTATGTACCTCTGTATAATATAATATATGTATAAATATGGGATGGGCTTGAGAATTAGTTAAGAAAAGTTTTAATTGATTAGAGCATATCATTTTAAAAGTAGGTAAGAAACAAATTAAATGAAATTTTTTTAATAACTACATATATAATCTAAATGTATGAAAGAGATTAACTTATCTAGAACCTCACTAAAGTTGAGGTCGCCTTGTACAAATGTTATCAAGTGTTTTGGTGTTTCAATTGAAACGTGAATCAACATTTTAAAATGCGAGGGACGCTTCAGAAGTACTCTTCGAATAGAAAAAGCCATTTTTTTATGCATTAAATACAAATTTGTTCAATGGACCTTATATATTATGTTTTATACTTACATAAAATAATATGAAATTTTGTCATAATTTTTTTAAGATCACAAACTTTATCATTCCATTTCGTATTAAAGTTTAAATTCATTTTTATTGACCTTTGTCAATAATATTAAGAAGAACAACAACAACGTTACAATCAAGTAAAGTGAACTTGTTTGCTTATCTTTAACTTATTGAATCCATAATCATTAATAAGAAATATGTTGAAAAATTTTGGATGTTTTGCATAAATTAAGATATGCTTGATTTTACCATATGGGTACAGGGTATAAAAAGTGCTTGTAACATTGAATTGGCTATTACATATTGGTATACTGACTTTGGCACGATTCAATTTAACTTGGCCTTTTAATATAAGACTACTTTATAAGTTGTTGAAGGTGGAGGTGGAGTGGGAGCATACAAAAATGATTGAAATGATCTCAAGGAATATATAGTATAACCTTAGTTACTGTTGCCAGGAAGTTGCAACTGCTATTGGTTAAAAAAGATACTTTTACCCAACAGATCAATTTTTTAAAAAAGAAAAGGATTAAGTTTTGCTTTGAATGCAGTTGCTAGTTGACAAATCTGTCAAATTATTTATTCATATTTTATATTACATCGTTGACTCAAATCAATTTAATTGAAGAGTTGGTCGAATCATCATTTGAGTGAATGTTAATGATATTTCATAGTCCCAATCCTTCCAACTGCCCCATACAATGCCATCTTGACTCTCATCAGTTCCGTCTACATTGAATTTTCCATTTAATTGGCTGGAAAGAAAGAAATTAGTCTCCAACAAAACAAATAAAAAAATTTTTTACCTCCATGCACAACTGTTGTACCACCATCCACCACGGCCAATAGCGCAGTTCTTACCATAAATATCGTTATCCCGATCTTGAGTTGAAAACATATAACCAACATGATGACTCAATGAATCTCCAGCAGTTCCACTGTATTTACCGGTCGATATCAGCTTATAGTTATCCTCTTCATTGCCCACTTTGAAATTATCATATCGGGCATATTTGTTTGTTCCATTTACATCCCGCATTTGAATATACAGCTCATGGCGTCGAGATTGGGTCATTAAGTGTATCTTTTCAAGGCCAAGGAAGAACTCTCCTCGAATGTTACCAAATCCATTCTTATAGTCCTCCCAATCTCTATTAAAATCCACACTGCCATCCATCCGCCTTTGAATTACAGTCCATCCAGATAATGGCGACATATTAGACACATCGCTACACAAAATCTTTTCTTGCTGATTATATTTCATCAGCTGTTGATTTTTCTCATCTAAAATTTTTGAATCTTTACTAATTCGAGTCCTTAACTCATCATTCTGGAAGAGATTATAGTCATACCATATATATTCATTTATATCACCTTATCAACAAATCAATGCAAGACACTGGCACTTACACAACTTTTTGATTCCATGTTTATAAGTTCTGCGCTCATCCTCTGAAAGAGGATTTGAATTATGATTACTTTAATCAGATTTTCCATCTTCGACTTTCCTCTTCAATAATTTGAATCGGAATGAAATCAAATCTTCCCATTCAGTCAGTTATATGCACACTTAGTTTATGTTGTCCGCATTGTCAGGGATGGATTTGAAATAATGCGGTTATGTGGCATAAACTAAGCCAATGATCAAGTTAAATTGAGTTTAAAGGTATAAAATTTCAATTATATAAGTATATATAGATGTAAGGTAGAATCGAATGTATTGATCAATACATAGGATTAACTTATAAATTTGGATTAAATAAATTGTATTCCTATATTGTAGATAAGACTAGCGCCTAATTGATTTTAGTTAATCTAATTAATCAACATAAACGATGAAAATTTTAAAATCAAATTGCAAATGTAAAGAGTGCAAGATAATTCCATATGTGGCACCTGCAGCATTGAATCCGCCCCTGAACGAAACACACTTGAATAGACATATATTATAATGAAATTAATCTATCCTATACCCTGTTCCTATGGGGTAAAAGCGTACACTAAAGTCACTAAAATGTAACAGGCAGAAGGAAAATATTTCTGATCCCATAAATTATATATATTTTTGTTGAGTATCAATAGAGGAGTCGATATGACCATGTCCGTCTGTCCGTATGAACAACTAGATCTCAGAGACTATATGAGCTAAAGCAATTAAATTTGATGTCAACATCCGTTTAGTATCTACGCAGATCAAATTTTTGCCACGCCCACTTCCAATTCATATTTAACACTGTCAATTATATAGCTAATATATACTAGTTGCAGCAGCGGCTGTTATGAGTGAGCGAGATAGCGAAGAGTCAAAATTGGCGATGTTGAGGGAATCTGACTCTACGTAGTATCTCCAATTGGTACAGGGTATATTCCAATTACTTTAGCGATTTTCCAATCTTTAAAGCCCTCTCCCCCCTGAAAATATAATTTAAACATCAAATATATTCCTGTTTTTTTCATTCAATGAGTATTTATTAGCTGGAAATTTGTTAACTCTGACCTTAGAGACAATAAAATAAAAATATAAATTTCATTAAACAAAGAATGCGATAATTTTTCTTGTTCACCTTTTAATGTTGATAGGGGATCAGACAAATGATTATTTAAATTGAGTGTAGCATTGAAATATTCCAAGAAATACATCAGCGATAAGTTGACAATTATACATGCATTATTTGCTGATAACTAAATAAGTCGCATGATTCCCATTAAACATATTTATTAATATATATTATATATTAATATATTATCGCTTTAACAATATATTAATCAATCTGTGTCTGAACAATTTTTCAATCGTCAAGTTTCTGACTCTAAATTTAGTTATTATACGATTCATATACATTTATTCTTCAGATTCTGATAAATTTAGTAAAAATCGGTTGTTTATATTTATTTACTCTTGGCTGGGGATTAAATTAAAAATTGGTTAAAAATGTTGAAAGAAATAACCGAGAGCCAATAACTACATATGATTGATATGATCCTAAAGAATATATGCTCACTTATCGATTCCTGGATCTTGCAGCTTCTTTTGATCTTTAAAGATACAGGCCCACCAAATCAAGTTTTAATAATGAAACGGATTAAGATTATCTTTGACAAATCTGACAAACGATTTATTCATATTTATAAATTTAATTAATGTCGTCTTCGTATCATCATTTGAGTAAATGTTAAAGATATTTTATAGTCCCAATTCTGCCAACTGGCCCATACAATGGCATAATAGTCCGCATGACTTCCGTCTTTATTAAAAATTCCATTTAATTGGCTGATAAAGAGAAAATTATAAAATCGCACAAAACAAAGTCAAATTTTTACCTGTATCCACATTGGTCGTACCACCATCCACCACGGCCAATAGCGCAGTTACCAGGAGCATCATCATTGTCCCGATCTTGAGTTGAAAACCTATAACCAACATGTTGACTCAATGAATCTCCAGCAGTTCCATTGTAATTACCGATCGATATAAGCTTATAGTTATCCTCCTCATTGCCCACTTTGAATTTATCATATCGGGCATATTTAGTTTCGCCATTTACATCCCGCATTCGAATATACAGCTCATGGGGTCGAGATTGGGTCATTAAGTGTATCTTTTCGAGGCCAAGGAAGAACTCTCCTCGAATGTCACCAAATCCATTCTTATAGTCCTTCCAATCTCTATCAAAATCCACACTGCCATCCATCCGCCTTTCAATTACAGTCCATCCAGATAATGGCGACATATAAGACTCATCGCTACACAAAATCTTTCCTTGCTGATTATATTTCATCAGCTGTTGATTTTTCTCGTCTAAAATTTTTGAATCTTTACTAATTTGGTTCCTTAACTCGCCAATTTGTTTATTCTTATCGTTTATTGTATTCTTTAATTGATTAATTTGTTCATCTTTTGATTTTAGTAGATCATTATTCAATGTTAATTGATCCCCAGATTGTTTATCCTTTGAATTAATGAAATCGCTTAAATCCTTAATTTATTTGTTGTTTTCAGTAAGTAAAGAATTTTGCGCTTCAATTTGTTCTCAGTCTCTTATTGACTTCGGTTGTGATAAGACGTGCTTTCTCTGTACAAAAGTGTTTCTTTTGTTTTCTTTGCGAACGATTCGAACTGCTTGTACCACCTAGTATAATTATGAGTGGCAACGATGACGAAGATGATAATACCGTTATGGAATGGCAGAAAGTAAGCTGCCTGCGTAAACTGAGAAAGAGGCCAAGCAACAAATCTCCACAGCTTGCTAGAAAGACGGCGGCACTAGACCTCAGACCTGGAACCTCTATAAGCAACAACTATTTCGAGGTACTAAGCAACGACGAAAACCTCTTGAAGAATCAGACTGAAAAACGGCAAACGGAATATGAAGGTAAAAAGCAATCCATAACAGATTTGACCAGTGAGACTGGTGAATACCCTCAACTGCCACCCATATTTTTTTCTGAAACAAATAATGTTAACGCTATGATAGAATAGTTGAAAAAAAATGTCTTAACTATCAAGATTACAGCTACAAAACTCAGCGCAATGGACAAGTTAGACTCATGGTAAAGAATGTAGAAAAGTATAGGGAGTTGATAAAATATTGTTTCATACTTATCAGCTTAAGCAGGACCGAGCATTTCGAGTAGTAGTTAAAAACTTACACTTCTCTACACTAAATGCCATAGTTGCAATAGAACCTCCAAGAAAGACAAACAATCTTCTCCAATGCCACAGATGCCAGAATTATGGTCACACGCAGACATACTGCAGCTACAAATATAAATGTGGCAAATGTGGAAAGAATCACGATTCTAAAAAATGTCCGAAAAATATGGAGACCCCACCAAAATGTGCACATTGTCTTGAAAATCATACTGCCAACTATATAGGCTGTAAAGTATATCAAGAACTTTTAAGGAAAGGCACAAATAAATTTAAATGCACCTACTAACAGTTATATGGGGTCATGAATTTCTCTGCATCGACTGCCCAGAATCCTTCCTATGAACACAATAGACAACCAACATATGCCCAAGTTCTTAACAATCAACCTTCATTTACTGAAAGTGTTTCTCTGAAAAGGATTGAAAAAATATTAGAAAAGCAATGTGAGCAAATAAGTAACCTACTCACCACCATAAACATATTAATTACTAAACTATGCAAGTAGATCTCCTCATTAGTATTTGGAATGCCAATGGGTTTTCAAATCACACTCGCTAAATAAACTTATTCATTAAGTCGTATGATATTGAAATAATAATGTTGATATCTGAGACACATTTTACAAAGAAATCCTTTTTTAAGCTGCAAGGATATGATGTCCATTGTGCAAATCATCCATCTGGAAGAGCCCAAGGAGGTGTTGCTTTGATTGTTAAAAAGGGAATAATATACGAAAACTCATTGCAAGTTGCCAGTATTAAAGTCAAATGTATGCATTATGATTTAATTATTGCTGCTGTTTATTTTCCTCCAAGATTTTCTTTTAAAGAGATAGATTACACGCAATTTTTTATGAAACTTGGTGCAAAATTTATTGCTGGAGGAGATTATAATGCGAAGCACTCTTGGTGGGGTTCGAGACTGGCAAATCCTAAAGGCAAAGAGCTCTATAAGTGCTTAAGAAATAATAGTTTGAGTGCCTTATCAACTGAAAACCCGACTTATTGGCCCACTGATCCCCACAAAATTTCGGACTTAATGGATTTTATAGTTTATAATGGAATACCACAGCAGCATCTCGCTATCTCAGAGAGTTTCGATCTGTATTCTGATCATTCGCCTTTAATGTTGGCCTATAGTAATCGAATCCAAAAAGCCCTGAGGATTATAACACGCAAAACTGATGTTGCTGAATTTCAAAATTTTTTGGATAACAAAATTGACCTAAGCATTTCTTTAAAAACTGGGTTCGAGATAGATATTCACAAGGCCGGCTACTATAGTACACCACCAAACGATAACACTTATAAAGACATCTTTTTTGTGTCAAATGAAATAAGACATCAAATAAAACAAAAAAGAAAGCTTTGGAAAAAATGGCAAGAAACAAGGAGTCCAATAGATAAAATGATTTTTAATAAAGCTGCTTCAGATCTTAAAAAGAAACTCATGGAATTAAAACAAGAGTCTCTTGCAGAGTATCTAAAAAGCTTAGATCCACATTCGCCAAATCATGAACACAATCTGTGGAGAGCTACTAAGTATCTGAAACGGCCTATTCGAGAAAGTCTGCGGAGAAATACAAACAATTAATACTACAAAATCTCCTGGGTATGACCAGATTGACGGGAACACTGTTAAAAATTTATCTCAAAAATCGATAAAACTGTTGACACTCAATTATAACGCTATTCTTCGCCTTGATCACTACCCTAGCCAGTGGAAATGTGCTGAAATAATAATGATAGAAAAGCCAAATAAACCAGAGAACTCCGTTTCCTCATACCGTCCGATTAATTTGCTGGCTACATTCTCAAAAGTATTTGAAAAAATACTGCTGAGAAGAATGTTGCCAGTGTTGGACGAGCTTGACATCATTCCAGGCTAACCTGGAAGACCCACATTAAGGAAAAACAGAAGCAGCTGAAAATTAAAACCAAAAATATATACTGGCTGTTGGGACATAAGTCCCAGCTTAGTCTTGAAAATAAAGTACGCATTTACAAAGCTATATTGAAGCCTGTTTGGACCTACGCGCTGCAACTCTGGGGCACAGTAAGCCAATCGAATATTGAAATTATGCAGCGTTACCAATCGAAAACCCTACGCACAATAGTTAACGCATCGTGGTATGTGACCAATGTCGAAATCCACAAGGACCTTAATATACCTTTTATAAAAGATGAAATAGCGGAGTTTAGTACAATCATCCTAACTCGTTAGCTCTTAGTTTACTCTATAATAGCCAAACAACAAGAAGACTAAAACGAGTTCATATTTTAGATCTTGCGAATAGACTTTGAATTTAATATATAAAAATGTATATAAAATTAAAATTAAGATCATTTAATAATGTACATAGCAATCCAGTAGATTTAATAACTTAATTGTAAAACCTAGAGTTTATATATAATAGTTTGGCGTGAGCCAACTATTCCTGTTAAAAACAATGTATCTCCAAATTTACTTATTGTCCCAGGACAGGTTGTAAATACAACTAAATATAAAAAAAAAAAAAAAAAAAAAAATTGTTCTCGGATTTTTTCATATTTTGATTTCAGTAAATCATTATTCGTCTTCGATTCTTCATTCTTGGAATTTATCAAATCCTTCAAATTCTTAACTTCAGTTAGTATAGCCTCTTGAGCCTTAAGTAGATCCTCGACTTGTCCATCCTTAGTATTTATAAATACCTTTAAGCCCTTGATTTGTTCATTCTTTTTATTTAGGAGCTCAATTTTGGCTTTCACTTGAACTTCCTGTTCCTTGAGTTCCATTTTAACACTAGCCAATTCCTTTTCTAATTTTTCAATATTTTGCTTCATTTCATCTTTGACATCAATTTGTTTATTCACTCGTTTCAACTGATTTATCAGAGGCCTCACCAGATAGAAACAGTATTCATCGCCATTCTGACTGTCAAAGATCACATCATTCTGAAAGAGATTATAGTCATATATACATATATATAACACCTTATCATCAATTCAATTCAAATCGCTGGAACTTACCCAATTTTCTGGTGCCATGTTCATAAGTTCTGCGTTTATCCCCTGAAGGAGAATTTGAATTATAATTACTTTAAACAGATTTCCCATCTTCGACTTTACTCTTGAACAATTTAAATCGAAATGAAATTAAACCTTTCTATTTGAGTCAGTTATGCTACTCATGGGTAATGTTGCCCGAATGGTCAGGGGTGGATTCGAGATAATGCACTTAACCGCATAAACTAAAACAATCATCAAATTAAATTGAATTAAAAGGTAAAAAATTTCAAACAATTGTATAAGTACATATATATAATTGTAAGATAGAATCGAATGTATTGATCAATACATAGGATTAATTATAAATTTGGATTAAATAAATTGTATTTTTATTTTGTAGATAAAACTATCGCCTAATCGATGTTAGTTAATCTAATTAATCAACTTGAATGAAATATGAATTTAAATTGTAAATGTGAAGAGTATGAGATAATTTCATATGTGGAACCTCAATATAAGAATCCACCCCTGAACAAAACAAACATATACATATGGACATATAATAAAATTCTTCTGTCCTAAAACATTATTTTGAACATTTTTTAATTTAAATGAAAATTGTTATCAGTAGAATTTATTCACTTGCCTTATCTCACATTCGAAAGTAATCCAAATTTTTCTGTATTTATATTATTTAGAATTGCAAAAAAATATTTAATACAAGTACAATGGAACAAAACTAAAATGTAAATTAAATAAATAAATAAAAGCCTTTTTCCATTTATAGAAATATTTATTATAAATTACAAATTTGAATTTTAATTAGCCAAAAAATTTTTGTGGGGAAGAAATCGAAGTGGCCTTGGACTAAGATTATTGAATTTCTAGTGTTTCTGAAATTTCGGTTCTAAAGTAGATAGAATATATATTCATCGAATATCTTCATCTTCCATGTCCATGATCAACCACAATTAAGCAGGAGATACTGTTCTTGGAAAGCGAACCAATGTGATTTGATGCCATAGCGCGATTGATCTCGTCCAAATAATGGGTATTCATCATGACATCCCACACCATGACGGATGTTGACTTTCGAGATATCTTAACTGCTATTTTGTATGTTGAAATATCCTGCATACATATCCACACGAATATCGTGTTGAATAAGTTGAAAGATTTTCAGCAAAACGCACAATATTGCACCTTCTATGCCACTTTTTTTACCCTGTACACATAGAGTAAAAAGTCGCTAAATGTATGTAACAGGGAGAAGGAAACATTTCCGACCCCATAAAGTATATATGTACATATATTCTTGATCAGCATCAACAGCCGAGTCGATATAGCCATGTCTGTATGTTCGTCCGTCCATATGAACACCTAGATCTCAGATACTATAAGAGCTAGTCCAGTGTCTACGCAGATCGTTTGCTTCAAATTTTTTCCACGCCCACTTTCTCCCCCGTAAATTAGACAAAACTATAACTAGAGTTGTATTAGATATAATTCTTGTTGGCACACTCAAATTTGATTGAAAATATGTTTTGTACTGAAATGCCGCAACTAAAATGTGTGAACGAGATAGCATGCGCTTGCTTTGTACTGAATGACGCATTAGTTTCTTTCACTGATAGGAGTGAGAGAGAAAGCATGCATTTGCTGTTGAATTAATGGTGATTTCGAAGGAGTCTGAGTTTATGAAATATCTCTTATTGGTACAGGGTATACTCCAAGTCGGCAGGGACGACTTGCTTACTTCATTTATATATAGTTATTAATATAATTCTTAAAATATAAAATTTAAAAAAGTTATTATAAACCACGCAGATGGGAAAACTTATACATATACATATATGTATATATGTAAGTATTTTTATTTCGCTTAACAATATTTTTCTTAAATTTTACACATATCATTTGGGTACAAAGGGAAAAATTCTATATTTTATGCAACAACATACATATATATATTTTATTTACTTTGAAGACTTGCCTTATAATATATAATGAATATGCATTAATTACATTAAGTAATTAGTTAGTATAACCAGCCGAGGGTATATTAATTTTGGTCAGAAGTTTGCAAGGCTCAGGTATGTATATTCTGACATGAGTAGACGAGTCTATCTGTCTGTATCAACAGCTTCTCCTCCGAGGCATTGTATATCTCGGAATTATTCCGATAGGACAACTATATCATATACATAGCTACAATAGGAACGATCGGTCGTGAATAATGTTTGACTGCAATAAATTTGTTTTTTGCCACGAAATTTAATATTTGTGAGTTAAATATACTTCTTAACCAAGTTTCATCAGAATCGGTTGACTATTCTATATAACTGCCATAGGGACAATCCGGTAGAATTAACATAGTTGTCAAATAGATAATCTTCAAGGATATTCGGACTTCATCAAGGTAGAATTTTTTCTCGACTTGTGAATATTAAAATTTCGAAAGAAATAACTGTGAGTCTATAAATATGGTTGATACGTTCCTAGAGAATATATATTTCCTTACTAATTCTTGCAACTTGCAGCTTCTATTGATCTTTCGAAACACAATTTTTGATAAAGAAAAGGATTAAGTTTTGCTTTGAATGCGGTTGCTAGTTGACAAATCTGTTTATTCATATTTTATATTACATCGTGGTATTATCTCGATATTGACTCAAATTAATTTAATTGAAGAGTTGGTCGAATCATCATTTGAGTGAATGTTAATGATATTTTATAGTTCCAATTCTGCCAACTGCCCCATGCAATGCCAGCTGCCGAAGCAGTTCCGTTTTTGTAATATATTCCATTTAAATAACTGAAAAGAAGAAAATTAGTTTAATACAAAACAAAATAAAACAAATTTCTTACCTGTATCCACATTTGCGGAACCACCATCCACCACGGCCATAAGCGCAGTTAATAGAAGAAATATCATTGTCTCGATCTCGAGTTGTAAACATATAGCCAACATGATCACTTAATGAATCTCCAGCAGTTCCATTGTAATTACCGATTGATATAAGCTTATAGTTATCCTCTTCATTGCCCACTTTGAAATTATCATATCGGGCATATTTGTTTGTTCCATTTACATCCTGCATTTGAATATACAGCTCATGGGGTTGAGATTGGGTCATTAAGTGTATCTTTTCGAGGCCAAGGAATAACTCTCCTCGAAGGTTACCAAATCCATTCTTATAATCCTTCCAATCTCTGTCAAAATCCAAACTGCCATCCATCCGCCTTTGAATTATAGTCCATCCAGATATATAAGACACTTCGAATGGCGGATGCCCTACAATTTGTATGCGGTGAACGTTATCAACGTAGAGTCCCGAGTTCGGCAGATTCTCTTTCTGCTGATTATATTTTATTATCTGTTGATTTTTCTCATCTTTACTAATTTGGGTCCGTAACTCGTCAATTTGTTTATTCTTATCGTTTATTGTATTATTTAATTGTTTGATTTGTTCATCTTTTGATTTCAGTAAATCATTATTCGATGTTAATTGATCCCCAAATTGTTTATCCTTTGAATTAATGAAATCGCTTAAATCCTTGATTCGTTTGTTGTTTTCAGTAAGTACAGCACTTTGAACCTTAAGTTGTTCTCGGATATGTTCATCTTTTAATTTCTGTAAATCATTATTCGTCATCAATACTTCATTCTTCAAATTTATCAAATTCATCAAATTCTTGACTTCAGTTAGAATAGCATCTTGAGCCTTAAGTAGATTCTCGATTTGTACATCCTTAGTACTTGTAACTACCTTTAAGTCCCTGATTTGTTTATCCTTTTCATTTAGGAGCTCAATTTTGGCTTCTACTTGAACTTCCTGTTCCTTGAGTTTCATTTTAACACTATCCAATTCCTTTTCAAGGTTGACAATAGTCTCCTTCATTTCATCATTGGCATCAATTTGTTTATTCACTCGTTTCAACTGATTTATCAGAGGCCTCACCATATAGAAACAGTATTCATCGCCATTCTGACTGTCAAAGATCACATCATTCTGAAAAAAATTATAGACATATATATATGTATATATCACCTTATCATCAATTCAATTCAATTCACTGGCACTTACCCAATTTTCTGGTGCCATGTTCATAAGTTCTGCGCTTATCCCCTGAAGGAGAATTTGAATTATGAATAATTTAAACAGATTTCCCATCTTCGACTTTACTCTTGAACAATTTAAATCGAAATGAAATTAAATCTTCCTATTCAGTCAGTTATATGCATATGTAGATAGGTTATGTTGGCCGCAGGTTCAAGGGTGGATTTGAGATAATGCGGTTAAGTGCCATAAAATAAGCCAATGACCAAATGAAATTGCATTTTAAGGTACAAAATTTCAAACAATTATATAAGTACATATATATAATTATTATTATTAAATATAGTTAGGTTGATAGTTTACAACTATATCCTATACTTTAATAATAATAACATATATATAATTGTAATATAGAATCGAATATATTGATCAATACGTAGAATTACTTATAAATTTGGATTAAATAAATTGTATTTTTATTTTGTAGATATAACTATCGCCTAATTGATTTTAATTTATCTAATTAATCAACTTGAATGAAATATAAATTTAAATTGTAAATGTGAAGAGTGTGAGATAATTTCATATGTGGAACCTCAAGATATGAATCCACCCCTGAACAAAAGAAACATATATGGACATATATTATAATAAAATTATTCAATATTCATCATGACATCCCACACCATGACGGATGTTGTCTTTTTAGATATGTTACCTGCTATTTTATATGTTGGAATATCCTGCATACATATCCACAGGAATATCCAGATAAATAAATTAAAAGATTTTAATCAAAATATACATTATTGCACCTTGCTTGCTGACTTTTATACCTTGCACTCATAGGGTAAAACGCAATAAACTTCAGAGAGATACGAATATACGTGTTGTATTGAGATACATAGCATTAGCAGCAGCGGCTGTTTGAGTGAACGAGATAGCAAGTTGTAGTCATATTTTTTATTAAATTGATGGCGATTTTGATGGAGTTTGACTTTATGAAGCTTCTCTACTAGGTACAGGGTATGTTCAAAGTCGGACGACTTGCTTGCGTAATTTTCTATTTTTAATTAATTTTTATTTGGCAAAACCAAAACAACATGAACACAAATTTAGACAGAGATAAGGCAAGCGAATTCATTCCTGCCGACTTTGAGTATACCCTATACCAGGAAGAGGTGTGAACAATTTAAGATACAATTTTTTATTGCTTATCAGTGAGTTAAACTGCTTGCAGGAACTTATACTGCTTGCAGTAATTAATGCAAAGCAGTCGTTGCATATCTTGAACATTGAACTTGAACATTGAACTTGAACATTGAATTTGAACTTTGCCTTTCATTACAAAATGTTTATAGTATAAACTTTATACTTATATCTTCAACATTTATTGTCCGATTTCAAACAAATCTTTGGCAACTGTATATGCTGTTTATATAACATATTACGCCAAATAAGAATGTGATATGATTATTTAGTTTCTTTTGTTTCGTAAATTACGGACTGGCGAAATTGGGCATAGCAAAAATTTCAGCAAACTTGAATGCTTGGATCTATGTATTCATACGGACGGATGGACGGAAGGACAAACAGGCGGACATAATTTAATCGTCTCGGCTGTTGATGCTAATCAAGAATCTTTGTATATATATACAGGGGTAGAGAATACTTACATTTCAGCGACTTAAATATACCACAATGACGTGAATAAAAAAAAATTTCAACAAAAAGCATAAAATCTTTGTTTACACGAATTGATTTGACAAGCTACAATAATCAGCCGATGATAAGTATAACATCTTTTTTCACGCAGTTTATTTGAGAACCCTTCTGTTGTTTAAAGTGAGAATTATTTTTGCACATAAAATGTAAAACTATATACTTAAATATATATACTTTGACTAGTTGGAAAAGTAAGCTTAAATAAAACATACTAACGACGAATTCTGTATGTCTAAATTCATTCAAAATCGCTTTTTTCATATAGTAATTCCCGATTAGGAATCGAAATTATGATAACCTCAAACCAAGCAAACAAAAGGAACTAGATGGATGGAGTACGTATGGGTATACGTTTGTCTCTTTGAAGATTATTTTTTTTCTTTTTTGCGAGTTTAAAAAAAAAGTTTTAAACGCCAAAGAAAATTAAACCTATTATGACAATACTTATCAGAGATACATCAATATACACAAACCAAACTTACAAATATCAAATTTCGTAATAATTACTTTGAAAAAAAACATGTCACTCAATATGAATTCAATCACTTTTTCTTTAATTAATTATTATTTTAATTCATCTTAAACATTTATTTATTTTATTTAATGATTAAATATAAGATAGAATCTAAGATATTAATAATTCGAATAATTTTTTCAACATTGATAACATTAGTTCAAAAATGAAGTTAATTTTTTCAAGAATTTCAAATGCACAAAGATTACAAATCCATTATGGAATGATTCAATTCATAATTTATCAATTGAATTCAGAACAAATTTTTTAAATTGTATGTTTGAAATAATAGAAATAATTCCATAATATGATAACAAATTCAGACTTATCAATTTTCATTTTTAATTAATAATCTGTTTATCAATGTCGTTTCCATCGGGTTATTCCAATACTATCTCCAATTTTAAAAATCAATAGAATATTTAAAAAAGGAGCATCTAAAAATTACATTATACTGACAATATCTGGAATCAATTGTACCAATTTTTATAAACAGTCTAAATCCTAAGTATATACAATTTAAATAAATGATACGAATAAATGAAATTGATTACTGCTTCTACATATTTAATATCATTTAATTATTACATTTCATTATTAAGTCTTTCAAAAGAGAATGATTTCTTTATAATTGAATAATAACATTTTTATATGTAGGTACATATATACATATAAATATAACAATAACATTGCTTTGTTCTTTAAAACGATTATTGTTTAAATTAATCGAACATATTTGATAACATAAATTCAGGAGCGGATTAAGAGTTGGTGGCCACTTTTGAAATGACAATATTCCTAATTTAACAATTCACAATTCGTATTTATATTTAAAGAATTTAAAAATCAATTAAATATTCTTATTAAAATAAAATAAAACATATAATTTTCAAATCTTTGGATGTCTCTTTAATTTGATGAATAACAAAATAAATTGCCATAAACCTTAGGTTAAATCCATCACCGATGATAACTGCATTCCATACTAGGTTCACTGAATGGATGATTGGAAGATTAACTTCAGTTCAGATTTAATTGTTCAAGGGGAAAGTCAAAGATGGAAAATCTGTTTAAAGTAATCATAATTCATATCCTCTTTCAGGGGATAAACGCAGAACTTATGAACATGGCACCAGAAAATTGGGTAAGTGTCAGTGACTTGAATTGAATTGATGATAATGATATATATATGGTATGACTACAATCTCTTCCAGAATGATGTGATCTTTGACAGTCAGAATGGCGATGAATACTGTTTCTATATGGTGAGGCCCCTGATAAATCAGTTGAAACGAGTGAATAAACAAATTGACGCCAATGATGAAATGAAGGAGAAAATAGGAAAACTAGAAAAGGAATTGGATCGTGTTAAAGTAGAACTAAATGAAAAGAATGAACAAATCAAGGACTTAAAGGTATTTATAAATACTAAGGCTCAAGATGCTGTTCTAACTGAAGTGAAGAACTTGAAGGATTTGTTAAATTCAAAGAATGAAGAATTGAAGACGAATAATGATTTACTAACATCAAAAGATGAAAAAATCCGAGAACAATTTGAAGCGCAAAATTCTTTACTTACTGAAAACAACAAACAAATTAAAGATTTAAGCGATTTCATTAATTCAAAGGATAAACAATTTGGGGATCAATTAAAGGCAACAAATGATTTACTGAAATCAAATGATGAGCAAATCCGTGAACAAATTAAGGTTCAAAGTGCTGTCCTTTCTGAAAATAACAAACAAATCAGGGATTTAAGCGATTTAATAAATACAAATGAACGATTTGAGAATACACAGAAATTACTAGGGGAACAACTCAATCAATTAAAGGCAAAAATTGAGCAAAATGAAAAAGAAAATAAAAATCAAGAGCTTCTGAGCCGTAATAAGCAGGAGGGAAATCGTTCTATTGTGGGCCAACAAATTTCAGGCATTAAATATCTTCAAATATTATCAACATTGGGATGGATTGTAATGCAAAGACGGATGGATGGCAGTGTGAATTTTGATAGAAATTGGGAGGACTATAAGAATGGATTTGGTGATATTCGAGGAGAGTTCTTTCTTGGCCTCAAAAATATACACATTATGACCCAATCTCGACGCCATGAGTTATTTATTCAAATGCAGGATATAAATGGAATAACTATAAGTGCCCACTATGATAATTTCATTGTTGGATGTGAGCGGGATAACTACAAGCTTATATCAATCGGTAATTACAGGGGGAATGCCGGGAATTCATTAATTCATCATGTTGGCTATATGTTTTCAACACGAGATCGAGATAACGACCTTGTCAATGGTGTCAATTGTGCTTTTGGCAACGGAGGATGGTGGTTTCACCAATGCTCAAACTGGTAAAAAAAAATTCTCTTTCTATATTTTGCACGAAACTTATTTTCTCGCTTTCAGTTTTTTGAATGGAAAATATTTTAAAAATGGAATTTTTTCGGCTCCTCGCATTAATATTTGGGGCAATACAATATCTTTAACTTTCACAGAAATGTTAATACGGCCAATTCATTAAAAGAATTTTTTGATTTAAATCAATATATGTATGTATATGTAAATTATGAATAAACAGTTTAATTGATTTGTCGTTTAGCTTTCATTTTACTCTCTGAATAAAACAAAATAAAGAAAAAAACATCACATTTTCTCCTGAATTGGCGTTAATACGAAATTAAATTTATATTCGTTCGATAAGTTTCTGCCTTAAAAATATTCAAATATTTGAGATGAAAACTAAATATGTTTCTATTTTGTGATCTGAAATCGAAATCATTAAAAGTGATATTTTGTAACATTTAATTTTATTTATTGAAAAAATTTTATTTGATAATAGGCTAAAAGGGATCGATGTTAATTGGAATTCTGTTGATAGCTTGATCGGTGGACTATTTCATATAGTTACTATGTAAATGATCGAACCAAAATTTTACTTTTTTTTTACTATAACTAATTATGTTTCATTCAAAAATGATCAAACCCCGTTGATAAAATTGTAATTTTTACATAGCTACATTCTTTTAAATTTATCACCATATATATAATATATATATATTTGTATGTTTCGTAATACTGATCTGTGTATTTAAATGATCATTTGAAAGGGTATATAACTTTGGATCCATTAGCATTTACATGTAATATACTTTCACTTACTGTAACACCCACAAAACACTCCATGGAATCCATTTAACTGAATTCAAAATTCAGAGAGTTCCCAAAAGATGTCACTGTCTGTGGATGTTTATGATGGCTCTTTGTCTGGCTTCCGTTTCGCATGTCTGGTCGCAGAAAATGTAACAATGGCTCCCATTCATATACCATTCCTTTTTCATGTGTACATATACACATACACATGTACACACTGATACACATATACGTATATAGGTGTTTCCATTTTGTATGTGTATCTCTGGCATAAATATCAACTGGCAGTGGAATGGGCATATATGTGGGTAGCTCCATCATATAGGACAAATAAAAATTTCCCACGCATTTCAATATGGATGCAACAGTTACAATGAGAATGAGGAAAAATCAAGAGTCGTGTAAGTTGGGTTAACGCACCTAAGAGGTAAGAAGTTATATAATCTATATATGTTGAATGTTTCCGTTTTGCATTTTATATGCTTAACGCATCGTTTGTGAGCCACAAATTGAGTTTCTGTGTTGCTTTTGCTTTGTTATTGCCCGATTTACACACTCGTATATATATATATATATATGTATATGACACATCCATCAATATAATATCCTTTGTCACATTCATTTAGTGGCATTTAAGGCAACCAATTAAAACTTTTTCTCACCCTCTTGCAATTTAAACTCCCTTAGGCATTTGATTATTATGAAAATCATTAAGCAAAAATTTCTATTTTCATCTGTCACCCAAAGAACTCTGTGTGGGAAAAAGCCTTCAGGATAATAAAATAACTTTGGAATAACTGTGGAAGACAATGAAAAACAAAACATGAAAAACCTTTGAAAATATAAAAAAAAAATGTATGCTTTCCTATTATTTATTATCACAATTAAATTTATAAATAGACTGATAGATATGGTCATTATAGTAATGACTACTTCAAGTAAATGTTCTGAAGAGGTGTGAACTTTTAAAGCACATACAAAACTTATCTATTAAATTCTTTTCGTACTTATATACTAAATTAACTTTTATATATTACTTATATTATAGAGATATAAATTATTCGTGCACTCTACTAAAAACCGATGGAAACTTTATTTCAAATCAACCAGATTTGGTTATAAAGGTCTTCCGATCAACAATTCTTTTGAAATCCGAAATATTTCAAAATATATACATATAAGTACGTTAACGTAGTAACATATTAACTTCGTAACAATCCAATACCAATTACAATTATTTTCCTTCTACTTTTATCCTTTGTACAAAGCCACCAAAGATAATATACAGGCTTTATGTAGCAGGGCTCTTTGAAAATTCTTCATTATTTTGTCCATATCAGAGAAAAGCAAAAATCATGGTTTTGTTTTATGTTTTTCACTTTTCGAAAGTCCAACTGGGTGGTCTCAATCCTCACCATATGTATGTATACGCCTCAGGCTTATTAGAATTGTGAAATTGTATGTAAGTGCGTTTGCCTGGGGCAGATCCTGATGGCAAAAGTGCAAAAATAGAAAGTTAGATAGGCAAACAGCAGCAAATGACAAACACAAAATGCAATTTATGCGTAGGGACCCATTGAAGGCACTAAGAGAAGTGGGTGTGGGACTAAAATTTGGTGTGGTCAGAGCCTAATAGGATTGTGGCTGTAATTTTTGGTGTCGGACACTTCACTGCAATCTTAAAATACGTACCACATGCCAGTTGAAAATTTTTCTTCATCCTCTTTAACTATTTTCCTCTATCTCTGTATATCTTTGCCATGGTTAATACTTGGATTTTTTAAAAGTTATACATAGTATATATATATTCTGTAAATCATTCATTCCCAATTATCGGAAAGATAATGCTGCTTCAATTACATTACGCCTTAGGAGTTAATTTTGGATGCACGACACAAAGATAACATTGCTTATAAATATTTTTTAAGATATTATTGTTTAAATATAGTTTTCGTTTTTAATTTGATGGATCCAGCTCACGTAGTCCCTTCATAAAAATTATCAGTTTTCATAAGAAAAAGGAAATTTAAATTCAAATATTACTCAAAATAACGTCTCCTTTCGATTAGCAATCTATACTCACAAAAGGACAATCAGAAGAGGGTTAAGGTAACGCCGCAGAATATTCATATCCACTCTATTTATCTTGGTTACATTTAAGGGTATTCATATTTGAGAATTTAAGTAAACATGGTAAGTGTCTTGAAACATTTGCGAAATACATCCAGGAACTCATATCGATATTACATTTAATTCGATATATGTATATCGAACACCATATTTGAAATTGAATTTAATCGATCTGCTGTGTTTTTTAATAAAAAAGTTACAATTTCCACCTATATAAAAATTAAATGAATTTTACTTGTGGGCAAAGTAAGAATCATAGTGACTCCATATTTGTATATATATAATTATAAATATATATTTATATATAGATAAATGTACAAATAATTGTTCAATTCATTCCGATATTCTATAAACTAAAATGCCCATTCGTCCCATGGTGCTGCATGCTTATTGTGGGAGCTACCAGCCAGATGTAATGTAGAGAAAATGATTATCTACTGTTACTTATCAAATTGGCGCCAGTGTGTACAGTCAAACAGCGGTCATACTTTATCCATTAATAGGGGCACATATGAGAAAATACGGGGACGTATATCCGACAAACACAACAACACACACGACGCCAAAAAATAGGCGGAAAAACTCAAAAGAAAGGAAGGAAAGACAACGCTTAAAGGAAAATAAAAACCAAAAAAATAAGTAAAAAAGAAATTGAGAATAAATTACAAGTAATTTGCAATACAAAGTTTAATCAAAAATGCCGCGCACAAAAATACCAAAAAACTCGAAACGAAATCGCGATGCGTCCAATTTCGAGGACAAGATAAACAATTTCGAAAGGAAAATGGATGTCGTTTTCAACGCCATGGATGATCTAGAAGTGAAAGTCCTTAGCAATCTGGACAGTCGATTAAAGTCCCTGTTATTGGGCATGCAAAGCGAAGTAAAAAATATGAAAATTTGCGACTTCTTGGAGGTGATTGGCGAACTTCCCCGATTTGCCGACTACAAGGCTAGTGATCAAACCCAAATGATAGCCTCAATATCAATGAGTAGCAATACAACTGGTGGCCAGAGTTTAGGAGTGGGCATGGGTGCTACTACAGTGTCTGGCAATCGAAATGATGAAGGTCAGTAGAATTTTTTTTACATATGTATTTATGTATGTATATGTATATGTAACTATATATATTTCTTTATGCTTTGGTGTTTGGTTTTCTCTAACATTCGCTTTAATTTTCGCATTCACCCATATATTATGGCATCCCTTCCCCTTCACCATCACCAACCATCCATCCATATACACATGATTATCTCGTGCTCGCTTTGGTGACTGTATCTAGGCTACCTTACAGAGGACAGCAGTTTGGGTGGACAGAGTTCGGCCAGCGCTTTGTCCGCATTCACAGGTGCCGGTTCAATGCTAAGATCAGCCAAAGCTATGCGTACACCAGGACCATTACATTCGGCACGGGCACGTCGTGCTCGTCGCAGTCGCTCTGCCGGCGGTGAACATTCATCTAGAGCGGCACCAGTAACAACCTCAACATCCAGCAATACCAGTCGCATGTCGCGCAACAAAATGCGCACACCGATGTCAACCAGACCAAAGGCATTCAGTGCCGATCGCACACCGATGGGCAAGAAACAATCACGCAATTCATCACCATCGACACCACCAGTTGCCTTCCTGCGCTATCCCAAGCCCGGTGAGATAGCTCTATCCAAATTCGGTAGTCCCATGGTGGCACAAGCGTAAGTAGAAATCAATACATATATATTTTGTTTTAAATCATCTAAAATAACCTATAATCATATTACAGAATGCCGGATAAATTTGCTAATGTTAATATACCGATACGTAATGGTGTATTGAGTCTGAGGCCAAAGAAACTTGTTGCCGACGAAGTTGAATCGGATCTACTTAAATCTCTCGATGAGGATACATTGAATCAAATAAAGACATTGCATGCCAATTTGCAAATGATTGTCAATACGGCCAGCAAGGCGGGTTTAAAGTAAAACCAAAATAATATCAATTTTACAATCCCCCAAATCCCCGCTATATATATATATACATATACACATCTATATATACCTAATTCAATTTTATATCTTTTAGTATGTTTAATTTCTTAGATTAAGACATTCCGTTTTGTTCAAGATTTTAATAAAACAAAATAAATATGTTTATCCAAGTAGGTTTCGATTTGCGTTTCGTTTAGTTAAATTAGATTAATAAATTAGATATATAAATATATATACAACTATAATCTATTGCTAAAATGACACGGACCAAAATTAATAAACGTACTAGACAACAGCGCCAAGATGAAGATTGGATGGAAATTGTCCGTTTAACCGAATTGAAAATAGAATCAACAATGGACAAAATTGATTTAATGGAGAAACAATATAAAGATTTGATAGAAGCACAAATTAATTCTATTATACAAAATAGTTCCAAGAAATTGTTATCCACCAAAATGTCCGAATTTCGGAATCTAGGATTGAGACACTTAAAGGAATATGAATGTAAGACGAGAGTGTAAGCCATTTTTAAGAAATTCCTTATTATTTCCTGAGTGTTAATTAATATTATTTATTTCTCTTTGTTAGCTTCACAACCCTCCAAGTCAGTGAAATGCAGTGAATTGGTTAACCAAATGCGGAATGATCGAAACTCCTCTGTAAAGGAGTCCCTCAAAAGATCACAACTGGACGTTCAGTCTGTTGATAGGCCAAATGTCAAGGAGGTTCCGACAACACCAATAGCCATAAAGCGTTGGCCCAATTCTAATGAAACATTAGTATCCATTAAAGGAAGCCCATTGGCTGTTCAATGTTTACCCTATGTATCTGTTAATGCCCATATACCCACCAAAGAGGGAGTGATCGCATTGAATCCCATTAAAATGGGTGAGCTGGAACCGGAAGTAGTCAAACAACTCAATGGCGATACTTTAAATGAAATCAAAATTCTCTTGGAAAATCTTAGCTCGATTATTACAGTGATCAATAAGGCGACAAATTCATAGATCATTTAGTTTTTACGCTTATTTCGTTAATATTTTATTTAGTCTTTTTCATTTTCTCATTTTTCAATGTGTTTCTTATTTTCTTGTTGCCATTCATGCTTTTCTTCTGCTTGTTCTTTTTCTTTGTGTCTGTTTTTGTGTTATTGTATAATTAATTAATAAATTTAATTATCATTATATATATATATATGTATGTGTATATATATATATATGTATGTGTGTGTATATATATCTCGATTTTTAAGTACAAACATAGCGTACAGAATTTTGGTTTTGTTAAATTTAATTGTTTAAACATTTTTCTATTGTGTTGTTTTTAGTGAAGAAATCTTTTTACGCTTTTTCTCTTTTTGTTAAATTATTTGTTAAATGTAAATTCAAGTGAAAGTGCATTTGTATGTGTGTATGTGTGTGTGTTGGATTTGAATTCTTTGCGGGTTTTGAAAGTCAAAAAAAGTTTATTTCTTTTGTTGCTATTGCATGAGTTTTTACATTTACACATCATATACAATTGTTTCATTTAAAAATTATTCTCAAAGTTTAAATTTGTTCGTTAAATATGTTCGTTTGCTTGTGTGTGTGTGTGTGTTTGTGTTAATATATGTATATATGTATATATAATAGTTACATAAAAATACAAATACATATATATACATATATAAATATATTTATATAGAAAAAAGGTACATATATAGAGACTTAAAATATGTTTGGTTTAGATTTACTTCTCAAATATTATAGAGACAGAGAGACATTTAACATATAAAGACAAATCGATAAATTGTTACATGTAGAAACAGTGACAGTGACAGTGACAGTGACAATGAACGAACAGTGACAACACAAACATAACATTTAGTATCCTTTGGAGTTTATTTCCTTTTAACATTTACTTTTTTTTTCATTATTTTTCATTTTGTTTTCCTTTTATGATATATTTCTTTTTTCAAAAGTTTTAAATGAAACAAATTTTATTAATTTGCTTTTAACTAAAGGGTCGAGTAGCATTAGGTAAATTATATAATATAATATCGAAATATATATTATTTGTAAGAAAATGGAACCATTTTGAAAGAGCCTTTGAAATAATCTTTAAAATTTATAGAAAATTTTATTCATTCTATGTCTGATTTCAGGGAAACAAGTATCTCAAATTTTTAGCTATATGAACAAGGAATCAACTAAACAATCAGCAAAATACTGAAAAGGACAATAGGTCAGATATAAGTCATACAATTTTTTAATTATCTGATCTGCTTTATTTTTGTGTATCATCCACAGATTTTAGACGTAAAACTTTAGAATATTATATTAATACATATTACTAAAAATATATCGAGAATTGAAAATATTGCAACTTTGCATGGAAAAACTTGAAATATTTATTTATAATCATTTTAGTTTTAATTATATTGGTTATGATCTTAAATAAATGGTTCTATTTCCTTTAATCTATAACCGAATCTTTTAAATTCGTTTATTGTGAAAAATATTGCACCAAATAAGAAATAGTTTTTTATATTCAGATAATGAATTTTATGTATTTCTCGACCTTAAGAAAGCACCCAAATTAGGAAGGGGAAATAACAAATAAATATTTGACTTAGGCGTACATATACATATATGCTTTATAAACTTTTTGAATAAACTTAAATACTTAATTAATAAATAAATGTAAATGTGTATGTATTTGCATATGTGAGAATTTGAACTGAAGTTGTTATGTATGTATGTATGTATGTATATATTTTTCCTTTGTGATCTTATTAAAAAATTATCGCTTTACTTGGCTCTTATACGAAACTGTCTAGCCTATTCAATTAATCAGTTTACTATAACGTTCCCTGAACGCATCTAACTAACCCTATATACCTTATACCATTTCATATCGAATCGATATCAACCAATCAATCATCTAATCTTGACTGCTAATTGCAAAAAATGTTAATTTTGTTTCTTTTTTTTTCAATTGGTTGTTAATGGTTTTTCTTTCTTATCTTTTTTTGTTTTTCTTCATTATGCCTATTTCGTCGTACGCTTTGTATTCGGTCTTTCATCAAATTTTTAACACAGCCAATCTATCGATCCTTCAAACTAACTTTCATTTTCATTCCATCAGAACCAAAATAAAATAAAATATATGCTAATAACACTCCGGCTTAAGTATTTAGAATCATTCAAAATCATTCATTCTGTTTAGTCTCACTGTACCACAGTGGAGCCTGTACAACCAGGCAACAGAAAACAAATTGAATCGAATCAAGCTTTAAGTTATTCACGAATTAACCTTTTTATTTTTGTTTTGGAATGACTCTAAGCATTTATCCCGGAGTGTATTTATATAATCAATTTTCAATTCGTATTCAGTTTATGTGTATATACGTATGTGTGTGTGTGTTACTGTAGGTGTGTGTGTGTGTATCTGTGAATCTGTGTAACAGTTTCTATTTCGTACAAAATTGTGCTATTTTTTTGGTTTTTGTTTTTTATTAATAATATATTATCTTTTGTCATTGCTATAACTATTTTTTGTAGGCTGCAAATTTTAGAATTTGTTATAACTTTTTTTTCCATCTTGGTTTTTTGTTTGTTTAAATGCTAGTTAATATATTTGTTCTTTTTGGTTTTTATTTTTGGGCACTACTCATTACGGTTCAGGGCATTTCGTTTATATTGTTAGTAAATAGTATTTGTATGTATGTATGTATGTATTGTGTGTGTGTGTGTGTGTGTTTGTGTGTGTTAATCTTTGTAATTGTTTAATTTTATTAATTTTAACAAACTTTTAGGCATTATGCACGGGTACAGGGCGTTGCACTTTTTTTTGTGTGTTTTGTTACGGTTTCTTTCCTTTTTTTTTTTTTTTTTTTTGGTTTTTATTTTGGTACAAATTTATGGTACTAGGTTTCAATTAATCAAAAATATATCAATTATATACAAATGAGCATGAGTAAAAGCAAAATCAGAAACCAAAAGAAAATCTAATTAAAACTGTTATGCAAATTGCAAATATATATATATATATGTATGTATATATATATTGTTTTTATATACAATTAAGCTTAACTTATTGAATGATATTATATATATGTCTATTAGAACTGTGCCTCAAACTTATCTCATACTATTTCTTTTTACGTATTAAATTTAAAGTTTTCTTATCAAAAAATCCAAATAATAATAATAATAATAATAATAATGTGAGAGAGTGAAAGAGAGAGAAGTTGGACATTTATTATCCTGCTTCATGGTTTTGCTGTATAATTCGTAGCTAGCTGTAATAAATTTTCTTACACTTATTAATTAATGTATATATCTGTTTGTAATGTTAAATTAATATTAATATTTTTCTTCTTGTTTTTCTGTTTAAACTTTTGTTTTCTTCTTCTTTTTGTAAATATATATAGAATTTGTTTTTGTTTTTGTATTTTGTTTTTTTTTTTTTGTTTGTTTTGTTAGGCTTATAAATTAATTAATTTTTCATTAAATGCTTAAATTCATTAATGCACTTTATATATGTACTTTTTCTGTTGCTGTGTGTGTGTGAAATTTTTGCTATAATCTTATATGTAATATAAATATATATATATATATATATTTATATATATATATATATATATATATGGTGTGTGTGTATGCATGTATGTATTAATGTATATTCTTAAATATATATATATATATATTATAGATATATATATATGAATGTATGTAGATATAATGCTAAATGCAGTATACTTGTGTATATTCATTTATCTTGTTCTTTGTTGAGGTTTTGTTAGTATTCGTATCCAAAGATAAAACAAAACTAAAACAAAAAGCAAAACATTTTTAAATTTGTTATATTATAACTGTTACATTTAAATTTTAATTTAATTTTATTAAATATTAGCCTCTTAAAAAAAACTGCGTGAGAATATGGCAATTTTAGCTAGGCATCATCTACTACATTGAAATTAATGGAAAAACTTTAACTTTTACTTCTGCCTACCCTTGCAGAGAAAATTATTTAAAATTTCATCAAGATACTAATATGATAGACCCACTGTGCCTTAAGGTTTATCATATATTTATACCACTGTTACAAATTCCCCCATTGACTGAAATGCGATCTTGTATTCACAGTCCCTCAGGTGGCGTTATATTGAAAGTATATAATATGTATGTATATAATATTTGTATAAATAAATATAAGAACATATATTACTGAACATTATAGAACTAGCCCCTATTTGATACGATTATACGCAACTTGATGTTTTTGGGATAAGGAATTATACAAATATTAACATCTTGATATATGTATATTCGAGAAAATTGTTCAGCATATTTACCTATTCCTATGGCCAGTAACGAAACAAATAGATACCGATTATAAAGTTAAAATCAAACATTTTTAATTTAATATAACATCAAAAGGAAGAAAGTTTTGCTAAGAAATATTTTTTATAGACTTCATACAGAGACCCAAAATAAAATTGTATTCGTTTCTTGATCGAACTACTATAACATATTGCAATAGCGAGATGTTGTTAAAATAATTATTGTAGATGATGGTTCCAATAATTATATTTTACTAAACAAAAAATTAACATTGTCATAAAAATTTAAACGATCTTTCCAAAATTTCGCTACTTCGTTGGATTCTTAAATTCGATTGATAAAAATTGAAATATGGAGTGAAGAATTTTAAAATGTTTGTTTCTTATAAATACAATCCTTTTAAAATGGAAATTATTATACAGAAAAGAAATAGCTTAGTTTAACTCTGTATAAAAACTGAATATGTAATGAATCCTAAACCAACTTAATAAACTATCTCGGCCTATCATATATGTTCATATAAATTATCATACTTTTCTTTAGACAGACAATTTCATCATGGTAGAGTTATTGAAACGTGTTTCCAAGTAAAACTCTGCAAGGGTATTTCAAATTCGGGCAGCCGAATTTAGAATTTTTTTGTTTCTTTGTTTTCTTTTCTTTGTCTCAATCTTATATACAGATTTATGTTTTACTTCGTTTAATAATTATTATTTAATGCCTATTATACGTTTTAATTTGAACTTAACGAGAGGTATTTCTATTTTCCCAAGTGTTAATATCGCCATCTTTTATATATATATATATTAATATATATATACCTAAGTATGTATTCATTAAATCGCTCGTTGTTATTAATGTTGAGATTTTTTTCAGCATTCAAATTTGTTAAGTGAATCAAAACTACAAAGCAAAGAAATCAAATTAAACAACCAAAAAAAAAATGCTTTTCCACTTTTTTAATATATATTTGTATGTAAAATTTTTATTTAGCTTTCGTTTTTTTTTTTTGTGTGTCGTTTTTTTCTTTTATTATTTTTGTTTTCTTTTGTTTTTGCAATTTAAACAGTAATTTAATAAAAATTATAAACTAAAATTTATGTCATATTTGTATAGCATTGTTTAATAATTATAATAATAATAATAATAATAATAATATTTATAACGATCGAACCCAAAAACTTAGAGACAAATAAATCGAAAAGAATCAATAAAAAATTACACAATAGAAAACGTTGATAAGTTTTTTTGTTTTTTTTTTTTTTTGTTGTTGAAATTGTGATACATTAAAATATTTATATATATATGTATATATATAATTGGTATATAGTATAATATAAAAAATGTTTAAATGTTAAAAATTAGTTTAAACAAAACCTGTAAAATAGCCTTCACATGAATTGCAACGCCAGTTTCCATTTTAAATATTTATAAATTTTTGTTTTCTCTTTAGCATTTTGCGCGCTTTTCTTTTCATTTAGAAATTAGTTAATTAATTTAAATTAATTGCTAAACAAATTAAACATATTCGTATATGTGTAATAAAAAGAGAACAAAACACTAATATATATATATATATATATAGTATAATTTATATATGTACATTTGAAAACATAAAGGGATTAAAAATAGGGGGAAAAGACGGGGAGGGGGGAAAGAGGCCAAAGAAGAAGAAAAAGAGTTTATTGAAACAATTGAACGTAAATTGTTTGGTGAGAGTTTTAGGAGCAACAAAAATTAGCAACACATTTAGTTAATATAAAATTTAACAAATTATCACACTGAAAAAAATTCAACACTAATTTTAAATACATACATATATATTAAATTTATATAGTGTATATATATATATATAAATATATATATATATATATATTAATATATTATGTGTATTGGTATTTTCATTTTAGTTTTTTGCTTCGTTCAAATTTGATTTTTTGTATACGATTTTTGTTATGCCATTTTGAATTTAAAGCCTAGCCAACTGCTGCCATTATCATGCCACGCCTCCTTTACTATAATTGTTTTCTTTTTTGTTTTCCTCTTTTAAATAGACATATATATGTATATATGTATATATATATATATGTATTGTTTATTAATTTAACAACATTTGTTATGAAACGCTTTGCCAGCTTAAATATTGTTTATTCTTTTCTTTTTTCCTTTCTGTTGCTTTGTTTCATTTTTTGTATAACTTAAAACTAGGATTTCTTGTGTTTTTTTTTTCGTTTTTCGATTTTTTTTATATTTAAAAGTAATAAATATTTTGTTTTGTATAATTGTTAGCGATTTTTGTTTTGAAAATATTTAACTATATAGCATGTGTCTGGTAATTCTTTTATAATTGTTCTCCTTTTTTTTTTTGAGGGGGGGTTTCCCTGCTCTCTCTCTCATTCCTTTTTGTTTTTTTTTTCTTTCTTTTATGTGTCTGTTTTACAATTAATATTTGCTAGTTTTATTAATATATATATATATATTTGTATATATATTTAATTTTTTTTTTTTTTAAATAGTGCTGCTATTTAATATAAAATTAATTTTAAATTTTACACTTTTTCAGGGAGCGCTTCCCCTACCCCCTCCTTCTTCTGCTTCTACTGTTCCCAGTTCCGTTCAATGGGGACAAATGTTGCAAAATAGAATTTATTTTTTTTTTGTTAGATCCATAAATGCGTGACGCAAGCAAATTTATATTGTTTGCTATTAGTTAGCAGTTTTGTTGTTGTTCTTGTTCTTCTTCTTCTTCTTATTGATATCCATTGTCAATGTATTCCAAGCTATTGGACACCTTAGGGTCACCTAGTAGCACTGTTCGTGAAGAAATCCTCTGTGTTAAAAGAATAAAATAAAAGAAAGAATTATCATTTAATTTAAATATTTAAAATTTCTTAATAATATACATTATATTTATATATAATTGTTCAGCGAAAGGCTGTATAGCAATTAACAGATAACAGCCTAGAGCCAGATAATACCTAAGATACCTTAAGAGCAACCCATTAAACGGGAGATAAACTAAGTTGAATGATCCTGGAAATCCTAAATTCTATTCCAGCATTGCCCTTATATATACTATATATATAAACTATATATTCTGGTAAAACAATAAAATTGCAAAAGCAATAATAATTAACAAAAGGTTTTGAAAACTATTTAAATTTGATATACATAAAAAAATGGACTTAGCAATCAATTCAGGAGATGAATTGTTTAAATAATTGAATCATCAGAAAATCGTAAAATATTTATTTCCTAGAAATGAGATTAAAATGGCTAAAAAAAAAAAAAAAGAAAGGGTGAGAGGAGCTAAGCTTCAAAGGAAGTTGCATTGGAAATACATATTACCCATTAGAAAGATAAACTATGTATAATTACTTTGAGATTAGAAAACGAATTAATTGATTTTGTATAATTCTAATGGCTATATAGCATATAAAGTATATTTAACAGTTGGTTTCTGATACAAAGTCTAATGTATAGGTTAAATATCTATTATAAACAGTTGAAACAAATATTTAGATTATACATACGTAATAATGTAACAAATTTGCCGTCTCTAAATACAAAGTTGTCTTAATGAATAGATTAACTATCTATTATAAACAGCTGAAAGACCATAATATTTAGATAAATGGTATATACTGTAATAATGTATACAAAATTGTTTGTTAAAATCGCAAAACTATATATATTTTTTATTTTTAATTAAAAGAATTCTATAATGCATTTAAGTTTTATATATTTATTCATTTAGATTCACTTACGCGTCTCAAAGCTAAAACCCAAGGTCGGATCTGGTGGCGTATTGAGCATTGGATTATTGCCATTGCCGCTGCCCGTGGATGTGGCATTGCCCATAACATTTGTACTATTCCCACTGCCACCAACACCACCGCCGCCTCCAATCATTGGTCCCTGTTGCAATGGACTTTGCGGTGTCTGTCCACGTTGAACCACTCCGCCAGCTCCAATGCCACCTACTGATCCACCAGCTCCACCAGTTGCCGCTGCTGCCGCCTGTTGGGCCCGCACACTAACCACAGCTCTCAGTTCCTGTTTAACAAACTCGGAATTGGCATTGCCACCACCACCTCCTGCTCCTCCTCCTCCACTAGGGCCGCCACTATTGCCAGCTGCAAGAGAAGATAATTTTTGTTTATTTCAAATTTGCGTTTCATTATACATAGATCCAAATTGATATCGAGAGACTTTAGCCCACAACATAAAATAAAAAAAAAAAAACAATGTTTAGTCACAAAAATAGTTTGTTCAAAGTTTCGCTTTTGACTTTGCACTCAAATTCTAGACATAAAACATAAATTTACATTAAACAAAACATATTAAATAATACAGACAACAGATGTATACAACATAGAAACATATAAATAAATTAAAAATCACATATTAAAATGAATATTTTATTGTATGAGGCACACACAAAAAAACAAAAAAAAAAGAATGTCCTTCATCGGTTAAGGATAAGGTAAGGATTGTTATGGTAAGGGCAACCCGGGAACTTACCAAATAAACTAAACAAAACAAAAAAAAAATAAAAACAAGTTGGTCAAAAACTTTAATTTGACTTAGTTGTATATAATCTATATATATTTCGAAAATCGAATAAAAATAACTAAAGCTAATTTTTTACCAAATTTCTTTTTCTTTTTTTTAAATTTTATTTCTTATTCTAAAAATGGTTTTGGTTAATATCTGATAATATCTTTTGGTTTTATAAAATTTAAATTACATTTTTTACATATGCTCAAAAACATATTTATTTTCTATAAAAGCTATATATTATAGTCCATTCGATTTAGGTTACAAATGTGGCAAAAGAAATAAGTTATAATTTTGACTGAATTTCTAAATCTTTGTTTAAGGAAAACTTGCAAGTCTAAAATCATTTTTTTATATTTTCATTTAGATTTTATAATTCGTTGAAGAAATTTAATTAAAAAAAAAAATAATTTAAAATATTTAATTATTTCAATTTGTAATAAAATATTATAATTTATTTTCAATCTTACTAAAGAATAACGATTTTAATTTATAAGCAATGAATTTTGATGTAGTTTGTCATTTAAAATTATTAATTTAAATGTTAAAATTTTGACCAAATTGTTTAATTTAATTAAATATGGGACAATTGAAATATAATTGAAACTTAAAACATACATACATACATATATGTATATGTTTGTATACCGATTTCAGTAGTTATATGTAACCCCTTCTAGTATAATTCGATTTAGAAAAAAAAGGGAAGGGTGGTGGGCGGGTTCTATTCCAGGTGGATCTTCTTTATAAGGCTTAAGTCTATACATTGGGTTTTAGTAATGTGAGTTTTTGTTTTTATTATTATTATTTGGATGGGTGCAGCTCCTAAATACTAATACTAAATTATTATTATTATTTTATATATATATACACATTAATACCTAATTACAATATGTGTGTGTTTGTTGTGTGTGTTTGTGTTGGGGTGGGTGGTGGGTAGTGACTTATTTTATTTTCTTTTTTTTTTTTTTTTTTTAAGGTGGAGTCAAGGTTATATACATACAAACATACAATGATCATAAAGTTATACACGCAAATGTTTTGATTGATTGGGTTAGGAGTAGATATGTTTGCTGTATACCCGATCTATATACAGAATGTGCCCGAAATGGATAATACAATTATATATATATATACACATTTATGTGATGATCGAAGTGACAAAAAGAAAGAAAGAGAGAGAAAGTGGGAGAGTTGGGGGTAGATGGATAGATGGATAGATGGAAATATACAGTACATGGAGTAGTAGTAGAAGAAAACAGTGAGTGTGTGTGAGAGAGAGAGAGAGAGAGAGCACACGGGCTTACCACTCTGGGCTCGACCATAGAAATCATTCGCCTGCTGTTGTTGTTGTTGCTGCTGGGCCTGCCCATAGCCAACCAGGGCTGCAGCATAGTTGTTGCCACCGCCACCAAGACCAATGATACCATTGCCACCGCCACTGCCCATGCCACCAATGCCCATCATAGCTGGATGTGGATGCGGGGACATGCTTAGACCATTCATTAGATGTTGCTGCTGTTGCTGATGTTGTTGCTGCTGCTGTTGCTGATTGCTGATTGCTGGCGGCGGAGGCGGAACTATCTGTATGACTGCTGCTGTTGTTGCTGCTGTTCGTGCCAGGAGATGCACCAAAGCGTGGCGAGCCTGTTTCGGTTAAGCGGTTTGTTTTTTTTTTTTTTTTTTTTTGGCTTTTGGTTATTGCTAATCAAATCATTTAAGGTATATATATGTGGTTTGTGTGTTGCTATGTGTATGTGTGTGTGTGTGTGTGTGTGTGTGTGTGCGAAGCTGTCTAAGTGTGTGTGTGTGTGTATTTAATGTTTAGTACATGGGTATGTTGGGCGCTAAACTGTTTCCTATCTATCGATCTAAATATGGATTTTCATTAGGAAAATCAAAGAACTGGTTCCGGAACTTAATTTTTTATTCTAAAATTTTATTCCACTGACCGGGGGTCATTGTGAAAGTTTTTAACTTTTTTAATTCGCTACAAAAGGTAATTTTTTTTTGTTCACCTAGCTGCAATTAAGCAGAACTAGTTCATTTTCATTCGGAACTAGATCTGTAAAATTAATTTCATATGGTATTAAATCAATACCACAATTTCTATAATGATCTTAAAGCTAAAACTGAAAAAACCCCTATCAATAATTCATCCACATTCCCATTTTGAGAGATTATCCCTTAATCCACTCACCTGGCAAATGTTGCGTTGCCTGCGGCACACTGCCCTGCCGTTGTAATCTTTGCAAATTCTGCTGTTGGAATACATTGACATTGCCACCATATGGTGATTGAGGACCACCACCGGCATTACCGAATCCAACATTGGGTCCAGGGGTACCATCTGGTGTGGTTGCACCACCGCCACTTGCCTGCGATTGGAACGAATTTTGACGTTGTAAAGCAGCTGCTGCTGGATTACCACCAGGACCCACAGCACCGGGTGAGTTTAGACCACGTCGTTGTTGATTCTGTTGATATTGACGCGAATTATACGGACTCACGCCCTGGTTTAAAATGGTCACCAAAAAGGCATTAGCAATGGATAAAATTTTGTTGGAAAATGTTACAATAATAAGATACCTGAAGTTGGGCTATTAACATGGGATTATGTTGCTGCAGGGAACGTCCAGAATTGCCACCAGGCAATGGGCCACCTGGTCCAGGTCCACCGCCACCGCTACCAGCACCACCACCACCACCACCTCCGCCACCACCAGGAGGAGTGTTCCATTGTTGTGGACTATTTTGCATTCCCGGCGATTGTAGACCAGAATTGGAACCAAATGGTGTATTACAGCGTCCCCCATCACCCACTTGTTGCTGCTGCTGCTGCTGTTGCTGTTGATACGCCAACTGTTGCTGTTGAACACTGTTTTGTTGCTGCTGTTGATTCAACTGTTGCTGCTGTTGCGGTGAAAGACGTTGCCCGGTCTGCGGGAATTGTGGATAGCCTAAAAGAAAAAAAAAAAGAAAAAAAAGAAGAGAGACCAATCACATGACATATTCAATGTCAATATATACCCACCTTGATTGGGCTGCGGACTGTAGGGTGCACTGCGTCCAGGACTCAATTGCTGTTGCATCAGTGTATGTGCAAAATTAGGACTCAATTGGGCATCTGAAGGTAAATTGGTGCGTGATAATGAGACATTTGGTGCCACAGTGGCATTAAGCAGAGAACTAATATTATTAATTCCCGCATTGATACCAGCTAAATGATAAAAAATTTTTAATTTTAAATAAAATTAGATATAAATTGTTTATTATTGAAATTATTTATAATTTTAAGTTAGATAGAATTTATAGCCCATACTCACTGGCATTCTCGGGCACAAGCATCTGTTGCTTCTGTTGCTGTTGCAGAAGACGTTCCTTTTGCTGTGCGGCAGCCAGTTGCTGTTGCTGTCGCATATTACGCAATTGATGCTGGGCAGGCAGAACAACACCACCGCTGGGCGTTGCCACAGCATTCATTGGTCCACGACCTCGGGCCGGATACATGGGAGGTGGACGTTGGAACACTTGATTGCGCATTGCTTCAATTCGTTGAGCGAATTGTTGCTGTTGCGGACTTTGTTGCTGTTGCAATTGCTGTTGTTGCTGAAGGCTTAACATACCCGGATAGGCAGGCGGCTGTTGGAGATGCTGTTGACGCTGATGTTGCTGCAATTGCTGTTGGGCAAGTAATTGATGGTGTTGCTGTTGATGCTGCTGTTGGTGTTGTTGTTGATGCTGTTGTTGTTGTTGTTGCTGTTGCTGCTGCTGCTGTTGCTGTTGCTGCTGCTGCTGTTGCTGTTGTGCCATCAGTATATGCTGTCCCATATCATTACCAAAGGCAACCGATTCCACATCCAACATAAGCGATTTTTGTATATCACTAATGGCAGATGCAGCCGAGGGTGCAATCGTTCCAATAGGCGTATCATCAGGATAATATTCCATCATACTATCAAGCAGGTTGGATAACTCTGTATCGCCATCATTTATAATGGGGGCGCCAGCTGCAGCAGCTGCTGCTGCCGCTGCTGCAGCAGATGAAGTGGAGGCCACTGTGGTAATTGAGGTAGTTGCTGTAGTGGCCAGTTGCTGTTGGAAGGCCAACTGCTGCTGCTGTTGGCTGAGGTAGACATCGTTTGGCTGCTGCTGCTGCTGTTGTTGTTGCTGCTGTTGCTGGGAAGAATTGCTAGCCGCTGCAGCAGCTGCTGCTGCTGCTGCCGCTACTACTGCTGCCTGTTGTTGTTGTTGCTGCTGCTGCTGCTGCTGTTTACGCTGACGATTGGCTGCCGCCTTGGGTCCTGCACTGCCAGCACTAATGAGGTTACCCGGTCCAGCCAGAGAACTACTCACATTGTTAACCGTTGAACTAGTTATATCTGGCAATGTTTTCACCTGCAACGGTTGCTCGGGATTCGGGGCTTTGGGTATCTTTGGCGGATTTTGCAATAGCTTAGCTAACATTTTATTTTGGACACAAAGTTTGCTTGGTTTATCCTCAGATCTTTTAGCGGATATATCATCATCTGGCTCATTTAACGAACGTTTGCGACTCATTTGCGGATCAGGTTGTATTTTTAGCATGGCCTTGAGATCTTCATTGCTCATATTGGTATTGGCACCAGTACGTAACATGGAACCATGTGAGCCGCCATCATCCTTTTGCAATTGACGCATTAATTCACTTTGCCGGCTACTATTAAGTCCTACACCAGGTAGTCCAGAGCCGACACCACCAACGCCACTGCCAGTGCCATCATCATCTTCGCTTTTTTCATTGAGAAGCTAGAAAAAAAAAACAAATAAAATACATATATATATATATAATATTTTTAATTTTTGTTTTTTTATTAATTAATACCTTAAGCAACATGGGATTCTGTGAGTTGCCTGCTTTTTGCATTAGATTGGCGGCATTTGCAGCATTCCGTGCCATTGAGGGCATTGCTCCAAACATGGACATACCAGACGATTGGTTTGACATTTTTATATTAAGTCCATGTCCTCCAAGAAGTTTTTCATCCTCACTGCTCTCCTGCTTAAAGTACTAAAGATAAGATAAACAAAAATTATATATTAATAATGAAGACTGAATGGAAATCACTTATTTTTTTTGTATTTTTTTTGTTTAAATTTACCTTCTCATCATCACCTAAACCGCTGTTACCCAATACACTAGCTAAGCTATGGGATTTGGTTAATAAATGACGCAATCTTTCCGATGATTCTTGTTGTTGTGGTGGCGTTTGTTGCTGCTGGGTTAATAGTAATCCGCCAACACCATTGGCTAGACCACCGCTACCAATTATATTGCTGCTGTTATTATTATTATTGTTGTTGTTGTTGTTGTTGTTGTTATTGTTGTTATTGTTGTTGCTATTGGATTGATCCTTTTCTTGCTTTGGTTCAGTTGCCTCAAATGATGGAAAATTGAAACCATAATTGCCACCAGCACTAGCATTCGATTGCGGTGATGGTAAACTAGCTGCCGAATGTGAGGATAACTGATAGGGTGTGGCTGGTGATGCGCATACAGCTGGACTAAAACCATGTCCAGATGGCGGACGTGGCGTACTAACCGGTGTGGCAACCGAGGCACGTGAATTTGGACGTGAATCCATCCAACCGCTAACAGCGCTTGGATCCATTTCAAAGGAGGAATGTGCTATATCAAATTCTAAAGTATCGCTGCCATAAAAACTATGCTCTCCGGTTGCCGGTGAGGCAGTGAAAGCATTAACCAATGTCGCCGATGATGAGTTGGCCGATGATGATGAGGAGCGTTGTTGTTGTTGCTGCTGTTGTGATTGCGATTGCATACCAGAGCCATTAATAATGGCACTGGTCATCAATGGACCACCCACATTGGTAGTTTGTGTGTTGACATTGTTGTTACTATTATTATTGTTATTATTATTATTATTGTTGCCATTGCCACCGCCCACAAGACCGCCCAGAAGATGTGTGTTCAATAATGCCGAAGAGGATGATGAACTGCCATGCAGTGCATCCATGGATAATGTATTGACCAGTGTATTAGCCAGCGAGGCACCAGGAGACATGGCACACAACTGACTGAGACCCAAGCTGCTATTATTACCAGATCCAGTAGAGCCCATATTATTGCTATTCATATCATTCTCCGAATTGAGCAATGTCTGAACGGACATAATGAAATCACTTTCGCCCGGCGTATGATTAAGAAACAATCTTGAATTGGCCTTAACATGGACATAGACATCTGGTGCGCCTAAACGCAAACGAAATGGACGTGATACCACATTGGAAATGTGTGAACTTGAACCGGAACCGCCACCAGTACTACCCGGCGAATGCGCTGGTGCCGAATCTTGTATGTCACGTAAATGTGATTTCAATGTAGAAAGATCATGGGGATGGCATAGATCTTGCCATAATCGACCCTCCCACGATTGTAAATGTTGTTTAAATGGTTCACGCAATGCTGTTGGATCCACAAGGAGTATTTTGCCATCAATATCTAGCTTAAAGGTCATCTGTTCGATTGGCTGCTGTTGGACATGCTGCTGTATATTAATCTCCAGCGGTGATTCATCCTCGGGCCGGGTTATCAGACATAAAACAGAGCTGCTTGCATCGGCATCGTCTAAATGAAAGAAAAGAAAAATGTAATCAGAATATATTAAAATTGTGATTATTGATTATTGATCAATTGATTTACCTTTGACTGGTGCCGCTATCAATACAACTTCTTCATATTTATCCTGATGACCAGGTTGCCTCAATGGTTTCTGTTCGCCAATGCCAATACCAATACCATCACAATTTGATGATGTTTGTGTGGCAGTTCGCGTATCCTTGACTAGCATTCGTACTTTGGTGGAAATGCTACGTTTCGATTTGCCAGCATTTCCACCAGTTGAGCTTGAATTCGATCCCTGTGATTGTTGCGATGCATTGCCATTATTTAGCTCATCGATATCACCCCAACCAGTGGGACCAACCAAACTACCACCGATACCGCCGATACCACCAATACCACTAGCAATACCACCACCAATGCCGCCACCACCACCACCACCGCCTCCACTGTTACCGCCACCACTGTTGCTGCTATACATATTATTTATAATCGGCTCCAGTTTGGCGTGATCCCCCTCATACAGGTACATGCAGAGCGGCTGATGGTATAATTCCTGTTTCTCATATCCAATCAATTCGCGTATATTTTGCGTACAGGACTCAATGATGCCGTTTGCGTTCACCTGCAATAGGACCCAACCAACAGAGCTAATATAATGTTCAACCGCCTCAAAGTATGCCGATATTTCTGGCACTTGACCAATTAACAACGATGGCTCTGGCAATGGTGGCTCTGTCGATGAGACTTCACCTTGTTGCACCGGATGGATGGAGCAATTGTCTGTGGCGCAGCGTGTGCAGCGTGTTGAGGTTGCTTGTGGTTTGCTATTATTGTTGTTATTTGTATTATTATTATTGTTGTTATTATTATGATTATTATTATTATTATTATTGTTATTATTATTACTGCTGTGGTTGTTGTTATTATGATTGGTCGTTATCGTGGAATTGTTGTTATTATTTGTCGAGGTTGAGGATATATCACGGCTTTGGCCTTTGTCACAAATATCACGATACTGCAACGAAAAGAAATGACAAAAATTTATTTAATCATTTATTCTGATCAATTTTGATAAGAAGTATTTCATAATTATAAGTAACAAAAATATATACATATATGTATATATATATATATATATATTGAACAAATCATTATCGATTGTTGCACATTCTTTAAGTTTTAATCGACATGAGTGAGAAAAAACTCTTTAGAAAATGGGCTTAATATTTGCTTAAATTTAATTTCAAAGATTTTCAATTGAAAAAATTAATTAAGAAACAAAGACAGAAAAAAATGGACCAAATCTAACAAAAAAAGTATTGACAATTTGATTGAAAATCAATATTAAATCTGTTCTAAATCATTAATTATGAAACAAAACCTTTATTATAATGGTAATTATCTGATCTTCATTATCATAGTATTATTATATAGTTCTTAAATTGAAATTTCTTCATTTCTATATTCTAGACATCTCACTTGATTCTTCATTATCAACTTTTAAACTCCAAAAAAATTGTTTAACTTTTAATAAAAATATTTTAGCCTTTATATTTCATAGAAAAACTAGGCAAAAAACAAAAATTACAGCCAGAGGACAAAAATAGACCAAATTAAATTACATTTAAACATCAAAAAATTAGCGATTACCAAAAGTAGGCAACTTTTTCACTAATTGATTTAGAATGATTAAAAAACCTTTATTAGAATAGACAAATTAAAACATAAACTAAAAAAATTTAATGGTTTTTTCCTCGTAAAGTTTCTCAAAAAAACAAACGTTAATGAAAAGACGTCAAAATGCATTCATTTCATATAATAATGTGAGAACTTTATTACACACATTTCACTTTAATGGGGAGGGGAGGAGGAGGAGTAGTAGGGAACATACAACCTCGATGCAACAGTTTGTCATTGCGGAAGTAATTGAGCGTCTTGCCTTTTATGTGTAATTATGGCAACAGTAACAACAACAACAACAACAACAATAAATGTCATAAATGTATAGCACACACACACGGAAACACACTCACAGAAAAAGAATCGGCACACTTTGTAGTAAAAATAAAATAAAAAACCATTTCACTGGACATTTCACATCATATTATCATTGTTGTATTTGCACAATGGAAGTGCAATAAACCGCTGAGAAAAAAAAACAACAATAAATACATATAAAAAAGCACAAAACCAAAAAAAAAAAAAAAAAACGAATTTTTTTTTTTAAACATTTAAACATGTGTTTGTGTGTTATTTTTGCGCGCGCGTTTGAGTCTCTTTTTTGTTGTTGTTGTTGTTGTTGTTGCTGCTGCTGCTGTTTTTTTCTTTTGGCTTGAGTCATTGACATACTCCGCACATTAACACACACACACCCCCTATATAGAGGCACACACACTCACATGTTAAAAGTATTTCATCAAAAGACTTTTCATGCAACGAAAATTGTTTACGAATATTTCCTTCCCCTCCCTCCCCCTTCACCATTTGATGATGAATTTTTCTGTCCATTTTATGCCACACACGAAATCAAGGTCAATCAACTTTTGCCATCCTTTCGAAGAAAGTGTCAATGGCATTTCTATCCCACTTTCATTCCCATTGGAAGAAATAGTCCCCACTAAGCACGGCACTTTTTGCAACGATCTGTTATCGGTTAGAAGTATGAGTCCTAGATATTCCATTATGACTCAATTAACGATATTTGACTCACATTTATTTTCTCGCCTTTTTTTTCTTTTCAATTTTTTGATTTAGCGAAATCACAGTGCTGAGAGCAAAAAAAAAAAAAAAAAAAACACGGCAAAAGCGTTCGCACAGTCACAAAGTTGCCGAAATACTAAACACACGTTTTTTTGAATGCAATTGCCAAAAAAAAAAAAAAAAAACAACACAACACAAAAAAACAATAACAACAAGCTTCTCGCACTCTATTTCTTCTCTCCCTTCTTCTCTCTCTCTGTCACCTCTCTCTATCTCTGTCTCAATACAGAAGCTTTACTCTCTTGAATTTACAACCGATTCTTTCTCAGTTATTTTTGTTTTTTTTTTTGTTTTTGTTTACCCGGCGGCCTGAGAGTTTTGTGCTTTATGTTTATTATAATTCTCTTTCCCTTTAGTTGCTCTTCTTTCTTTATATACCCTAAGAGAAATTAGGGTATATTAGTTTAGGAAACTCGGGGTCTTTATCAAGCATATTTTCTATGTACATATGTAGTTAAATAAACGAATCAAAAATTAGATTAATTATGCAAAACGAATTACTTCTTTTTAGGTACTCAATATATATATGTGTATATATAGATATATATATATATATATGTATATATATATGTATGTATATATATATATATATATATATATGTATATATATATATGTATATATATATATGTATATATTGAAATATATCTGTATCGCTCAGTTTACAAGATTCTTCCTAAAAAGAAATTTAAATGAAGTTTGAGTGTCTAAGAAGGATCTTTTCTTTATATTTTTAGTATCCAAGTAAATTGAAGGATTATGGCAGGATATAGTATAATATGTATATATATATAGTATAATAAAAAGAATAAAGTTTAATCCTGCGATCAAAAGGGCGGCCTTATAATGCTTATTTAACATTTATTGACCTTTCTTGAAAAGGATTCCTACTACTATACTACTATATATGTATTAGATTTCGGAATCATCTGGGGCTAGGTACTAAAAATTTCCTTCCTTCTTTAGAAATATGTATATAATTTCCAAGTCCTTTCAATATGTTTGGCTCTCTTTATAAAAAAATCATAATTTAAGCATATCTCCCACAAGCTACCTTAATTTTATATACATTATTATAATAGCAAATACCAAATGATATAACCATAAACATTAATTTTTGTAAACAGACAGTATTCTTATATTTGACGCTAGATGGCGCAACAGTGCTAATGAACCTTTAGGGCTCAGAACTTAAATAATTGGTAACCTTAAATCCATCAGCTGCTTATAATTAATAAAAAAAAAGAAGGAAAATCAAACTCGAAATTAAATTCCATTGATTTCCATTTGAGTTACTGAGTAAAGTAGTAGTCGTCTCTCCGACTAAAATTGCACAAGTCTTGTGTTTTTGTTTTTGTTTTTATTGCTTTTGTTATCACACATTGCCTTTGCACCTTCAAAAAGGAAAATGGTAGAAAAGAAAAAATTATAATCACAACAAAATGAAATTGAATTGTGAAACGTCATCGCTAAAAAGCATTTTAGTTCGTTGATCTGAGTAAAGAGACAGCCTGAGAGATAGCGAGAGAGAGTGAGAGAGAAATGGCGAGAGCTAAAGCTTTTTATGTGTGTCTGTGTGTGACCAGGAAAAGTTGCTCCCGGAGCAAGAGCATTTTTTTTTTGTGTTTTTGTTTTTGTATATTTCGGGGTGAAGGCACTCCGAAAAAAAATATCAGTCAAATGATAAAATAAACACAACGGCGCGTGCATGGGGCGAAATGTCTAAAACGTGTCTGATGGGCTTTTTTCTCCCAATCTTCTTTTCTCACTCTCATCCCCCCCCCCTCTCTCTCTCTCTCTCATACACATTTTTTTGAGATAGAGCTCTGTCTGTTTTCCTGTTTTCTCCTAATTGTTTTCTTTTCTTTTCTTTATTTTTTTTTTTTTTTTTTTTTGGCGGGCTTTAGCCTATTGCTTCATTCAAACAACAAAATTGATCAGATCAGGTAAAAGGACGCTAGGTAAAGCAGAGGCAAAATCCAAAAAAAAAGGGGTATGTCAATGAATTGCCAAAATGAAGGCCAATGAAATCAGCTGTGCAGTGGAACAATGTGCTGCTATTCGAAATGTGATAAAGGTAAAGCTAAAAAAAGCTGTCAAATTGTAAAGTATCTAAATTAGGGCAAAGAGTGCTATCTCTCTCTTTGGATTTAATAGATTTTAGATAATATCTAGGCATTAAACTTTTTGTTCCAGAGATGTTTCTTGATCACTAGGCTAAATTCTGATTTGTTGGGTTTGTCTACATGATCAGAGTATTCTAAAGATCTGCCTCACTCAACTGTATAAAACCTACAGAATTTTTTGTTATCTTCAAAGGGTCATGGGTCTATTTAGAATAAAACATTGTTTTACAATATTTACTACACAAGATTTATCTATCAATTTATCTTATTAAATAAGTAATAAAAAAAAATTTAATATAGGAAAATAAAACACAGTGAAAATAAATAAAGAAGGTATCTACTTAAAGCTATAGGAATTGAATCGTAGGTCGGAAATTAATTTTTTTGAGTAGTAAATTAATAAGTATGTATGTATGTATGTATATACATATGTACATAAGTAGGTAAAACATTATTTAAAATAACTTATTAAAATACATAAACATTTTAGGACAAAGTACCATACTTTAGGTTTTATTTTGTTCAAATCTATCTCAATTCTATAAATAAATAAACAATTTAGGAAAGAATTATTATTAAGATGAAACTATGATTTTAAATTATTTTTGAAAATAAAGTTAACATTTCCTAAAAAATTTCCCGAAAAGTTTTTGGAACTTTTTAAGTTTATACATTCTATTTTTTTTTAATTCCAAGTTAAATAAAAATGCCTTTAAATCTATAGAAGGGATGGCCGCCTCTCTAAATCTAGATGAAAAGCCCTCAAAAGGCAGACTCTTTTTTCTATTTTTTCTTTTTTTGTAGAGCTAATCAAATTTATTGAGCTAAATGTATTGAAATTTAATTAATAATCCAAATTAGTTGGGTGGAATACTATTGGTATGAGTGACCGATACGACCGATACAATAATGGACGTCGGCGACTCTTGAGAATTTACCACTAATCAATCAGTTTTTGTCGCATTTAATTGAATTTTATTTTGGGAGGCTTTTAATTGCAATTTGGTTAACTCTTTTGTTTAGTTTTCGCTTAACTGAATTGTAAAATAAAATTATGTATGCATGTATTAATTATTTCTATCACTTGTCTCTCCCTCTCTCTTTCTCTCTCTCTCTCGATGATTATGTTTTCTGTTTTTTGACAATGTCTGGCCTGCTCTTGTCGGCAGCCACATTTAATTTAAAAACTCATTTGTTTTTTTGAAGTTCGGTAAAGCGTGGCGCTTGGCTTCAAAAATAATTTGCATAATAAAGTGCTTAGGCTACCTGAAACCAATAAAAGAAATAAAAAAACAACAACAACAAAAACCAAAAGAGAGAATAAACAAAAATTGCAAAAAAAAAATGAGAAAAAAACAAAACAAAATACCCTAAAACAACATAAAACCCGTGTGTTGGCGGCGGCGGTGCTATTGAAACATAAATAAATTTATGTAAATTAAATAAAAATATTAATTAAATTTTGGCTAACCAGAAGGAAAATTTACGTTATATGTAACAGACCAGAAGATACCCTGTTATAATTGGACAAAGAATTTAAATGAATTATGTACCATTAAACGTTGTAAATGTTGCCGGTTGCTAGTTATGTTTCTAAAAATTTACACATGTTGCCAGCTAATCGTGTTGCTATTATTTGATGTTGCTATCATCATGTCCGGTTATTTTTGGTTCTAGGCAATAATGTTGCTAAGCCTTCCTTTTTGTTGCCAATTACTCATCATATCAATACAAATTCATGTTGCTAAGTATCTAAGAGCAAAGTTTCTGTCATTTCGTTGCAATAGTTTTGCATGTTATGTGATATTTTATTAATTAATTATTAAATGAAAATAAAATTTAAGTTAAGTTAATTTTTATTTTAATATTCCATGAATATTGTAAAAGTAATTTAATCTTGCTTTGATTCCTTCGCATATTTCTTTCTATTCTTTCTATTTACATACATAAAATAAATTTTCCAAACAAATATCTCTTAAAATTCTCTATTCAAATGAAGGATCTACTCATTGATATACCCTCGCTGTCCACCATTTTTTATAGGGTATAAAAAAGTAAAATTACGTCAGTCTTCTCTCTTCTATGTCTCTTTTTTTTTATTTTGAGCTTTTTTAATTGCTTTTTAATTGAGACTGCGAAAAATAGAAAACTGCATGAAAATTACATGGGGGAATTTTGGTGTGGCGGTTTTTATTTTTTGTTTTTTTTGTTTTCTATACGGTTTTTGGTAATTGATCATCATTAGTAATTCCAGACAGGGGCGAAGAATTCCCATGGTTTTTAGAAACAACTTTAGTTTGGTCGCTTCGGTCTTCATTTTTGGGATTTTGATTAGTTTTTGGTTTTAGTTAGTTGACTTGTTACTTACCGTTCGAACCACTTGATTTAATATTGCCGCTTTATCCGGTTTGGTTGAGGTCATATCTCCACGTTTATTGAGCTGCAAGAACTCGGAGAGTTGCTCAATATAATTATTTTCCAATTCCCGACGTCGTTTCTCATTGTTGCATTTATTGATTTGTGATTGGGGCTGCAAATGAAAATGCGAAAAAATGTATTTTAGATATGTTGAAAAATCAATTTTTTTTTTCTTATAATTAATATCGAGTTTAAAATCATTTATTATATTACTTACTCTTGGTTTTGCTTTAAAGTTAATTATAAACATTAAGACAGTTATTTGTTCTTGATTCTTATTGGATCATTCATCTTTCTATAAGTTGATATATTGCTAAGGTTTCCCATTTGCGTTTTTTTTTTATATACACACGATTCCTGATCAATTGAAACTCATCTAATTTATTGTATCAAAGGAAGAAATGATTTTCATAATAAACAGAAAAAGCAGAAATTTTCTATATTTTTTTCGAATTTAAAATCTCAAATCTCTATTTTGGACTTAAAAAAAAAATGAACACAATAAAGATCTGATAAAATAATCCCTAATTAGATATACAAGATCTATTTAATTTATAAATTTATATTAAAGCTCTATTTTTTATTAACCTTTTGCTATATTTCATCAGATTTGCATGATCAATCTAATTTTGAATCTAAAATAATATTGCTTAATTTAAACAAAAGAAAAAGAAAAAATAAAAGAACTTACCAAATTAACCTTTGGATCCGTTTTGCGTCGTATCTTTCGTGCCGACGTCGCTGAGTTGGCTGAGATCGGCGATGCCACCGCATTCATAATGGCACCCGATCGCTGCAATGCAGCTGCAACTGCCGCTGCCTTGCTATGATGAGAATGATGAGAGTTAAGTTGATGGTGGTGGTGGTGGTGGTGCTGGTGGTGTTGGTGGTGTTGTTGTTGCTGCTGTTGCTGCTGAAGCTGGTGATGTTGCTGATGGTAGAGCAATTGTTGCTGTTGCTGCTGGAGTGTTAAAGTTGTTGCTGCTGTTGCTGCTGCTGCTGTTGCTGTTGTTGAGGCGCCTGCAACGCCTCCAGCACCACCAGAGCCGACGCCTCCACTCGCTGCCGTTGCGCGTTGCAATGGCGCGTTGCTGGGCGCCAAACCGTGATGCAGTCCACTCAACAATAAATTATTGCTGCCAATGCCGCCAGCGGCCGATGAGATTGTAACGGCTGCAGTGGCAGCAGCCGGCGATGAGCGCGGCAGATTGCAAACTGTGTTGCTATCTCTGTTGCTGTTGTTGTTAGTATTAATAGTGTTGCTGCTGCTACTGCTGTTGTACTTGCTGCTGTTGCTGTTGCTATTGCTACTGCTGCTGTTGCTGCTGCTGCTGATGCTGCTGTTCGATGTTGTTGTTGTAGAATTTGCTGTACCTGAGGCCCAACGATCTGGTAAGTCACCTGGGCTAAGCCTGTAAAATTGAAATATTAACAAAATGAAATTGTCAATTAGTGGCTAGTTTTTTCTTCTTCTTTAAATTCGTTTTAATTTAAATTTCATTTCTTTTTGCTTGTTATTTTTATGTGCTTAATTTTGTTTGCTTGGCCCCTTGATCCCATCGAAATGCAAATGATTGCCCATTCTTTTTACTTTGTTGCTCTGTTTTAGTTAATGCACTGCCTCAATTACATTTCCTCCTTATTGTCTCTAATTAATTAACATTTAAGCTTTTGCCGTTGTCTTAACGAAATTAAACAGGTACACTGAACAACATAATTTTGCTATACAAACAAATTGTGACAAAAGTTTCAGTTCTATCCATAAAAGAAGTATTATTTTCCAAAAATAAATTTGCAAAAATATAAATCAACGGCCAAATTTGGCCCGATTTTTTTTGTTAATTTATTAATATTGAAAAACAAATATGATTTAACCAATTTTGATAATTAAAAACTAATTCATCGCAAATGTAAAATTTGTGTGCTAACTTTGTCTTATCTATCTAACTGAACTATCCTAATATAAAGCTAAAAAATTTGCTTTTAAAACCTTTATAGAAGCGTTTATAATTTATATCTATTATATATATCTATTATATATATATATTATCTATATTAAACATACATATTAAATTAATTAGATTGCTTGAATTAAATTCCCCGTTAAATTTTTTCTCATATTAAAATTTTTTTTCTTATTTCACTTGAAATTTAAAAAATTTGTTTTAATTATTTAACAATAATCATTTGATAATTTCATTTCCTTTATCCCATCGCATTGACCTAAATTGATTATCCAGTGTAATTGAAAACTTTATGTTATAGTCTTAACTATTTGGAATATAAAATCTTTGGCAAATTAGTAATTGTCCTTAATGGAATGTGTAGGCAAGTTTTCTTTTTTCTGCTTTGATTTGCCACTTCAAAGGCTCTGCCTCTAGCTCTCTTCTGGTTGCCAGGATAAGCAAACCCCTACTCGACATTCCTCCCTCCTTCCCTTGCGATGACTGTTTTGGGCCATTTGTTAAATCTCAGATTTAATATAGCAAACATATTTCGTAGAGTGCCTTACGGCTTTCAACGGGGCTGGGGTTCGGGGGTAGGGAACAAGCCGCAACGTGAGTCAAATTAATGTTGTCAGTTTTTCTTTTTTTTCGTTTTTCGTTTTTTTTTTTTATACTCTTCTTCCTTGTTTGGTATGTCAAGAGATGCAGGCCAGGCCAACACAAATATTTCGGAGGCCTTCAAGTGGTCATCATTGTCATTATTCTTTTTTGCCTTCTTTTTTTTTTTGGGTTTCGTTCTGTACATATTACGTGATATTTGGTTACGTGATTAATTGTTTACTTCATTTGCTTGAAGTGTGGCATTTTTATATTATTTTAAAATTTTTTTCTTTTGACTTTTGTTTTTTTTTTTTTTTGTATATTTTTGTGGATTTTTACTTGAATTGCTTATCTCTGAATAAATTGAGATTTCAGTTGAGTAAGCGCAATTGGGAGATATGGAAATAACGGAAATCCACTTTATTATTCATCAGATTTCAATAAAAAGATTTTATGGAAATGGCTCGACAAATTTACTTTTATATAAGTAATATAGATATTAAATTAAATACCTACTAAAACTATAGATAAATAAAGTGTCTTTTAGTTGCATTTTTACCAAATATTATTATTTATATTTTATTAAAATTATCATATATCATTCGAAATTATTTCTTTACAAAATTAATAAAAGAAAAAGCATAAAAGAATAAATATATTTGATATTGTCATCTGATTTGATTTTAATATGTATGTACATATATAGTACATAAGTATATAGACCTATTTTTAAGATTTTTGATAAAAATTATATATTGAATATCTGCATATTTGAAATATTTCATTAAGTTGCAAATATTATTCTGAAGTATCATTTCTATAGATTTGTTTATTTAGATCAAATTAGTTTGGGAATTGATTTTTAACCATTTTTTTTAAAACTAATTTGTTAACTAACTAAACTTTATTATTAACTAAGATTAATTTGAAAACTTACATGTATGTATTTATATAATATTAAATTATAAAATAAAATAAGCATTTTATGACTCATGACAATTGAAACCTTTAAATGATATTAAAAAACCTAGATCTAAAGTGATTTATTAAAGAATAAATAATTTCAACATGTAATAAAAATAATTAGCAATTAAATTAACTTATCGTGTTTACCATTAAAATTTTTCTTCTATATTTTTCATATTAAACTATTTTTTAATCATAAGAAATAGATTTATGAAAAAAACAAAAAAGTGCTAATCAAAATTATTAAGTTCTTTGTGGGATGAAACAAAACGGGTAAACTCCATTGAAAGCTCAGCCAAGCGAATCATGCCTAGAGTTCTTCAGGTTTTGTATATTCACCTTTTGCGGACCACCCAACTTTGCAACTACATCTTCTTCTTCTTTCATTCGCTCTCTCTCTCTCTATGATTTTTTTTCGTACTTACTTTTTCTTTTTTTTTTTTTTAATTACATTATATGCATAATGAAGGAGTGAGCTCTAGGGAGCTTGCCAACTGCAAAAAAATAATTACAGACACTGGACGCTTTGGCATAGTCCCGAGATGTAATCAGCATAAAAGAAGAAGGCAGCAGAAAACAAAAAAAAAAAATGTACGAAAAAAGAAGAAAAGAAAAAACTGAAAGAAACGGAAAAAAACTGGCAAAAGACCGAAAAGCAAAAGCTTCAGCGAACTGAGAGAACAAACTGTTGGATGAAGGAAGAGAGACAGAGAGAGAGAGAGAAAGAGACAAAGAGTGGGAAGGGTACAAAAAAAAAAAGTGTAAAGAGGTGGGCAGCTGGCCAAAATGTGAATGCAATGAGTGCTAAAATGAGTGACGTATAAGCAAGCCCTCGCCCTGACCCCCCACACAGCCGGCATTCGTCTCCCCCTACTGCTTGACAAGCGCAATAATTGTGCGGATTCTCTTCTTTTTTTTTTTCTTTCTTACCCTATACTACTCACTGGGTAAATGAGGGTATATTAGGTTTCTCAATCTGTATGTCAGATTAAGGTAAAAGTTAACGAAGCAAAGGCTATAAACATATGTATATATTCTTGATCAGAATTTTTTTTATTCAGATTTCAGAGAGAAGTTTATGTATATAAACATAGATTTAGGGTATATTATTAGTTGTTATCTCAGAGTAATGCTCAAGTATTTTCCCTTAACTTTTCGGTTGCTGTTGCCTATTTTGACAGGGCGACACTTTAAATGAAAAATTTTATTCAATTAATGAGGATTAGGAGTCTGTTTAAATGAATACTTTTGGTACAGGGATACCCAAGTCGAGGACGACTTGCTTACTTTTTTTTTTTTTTTTTTTTTTAAAAAATTTTTTTTTTTTAAAAATTTTTTTTTGGGTTTTTTTTTTTTATTTTTTGGGTTTTTTTTCCTTTTTTTAGAGGGGGGCACTTTAAATGTGGCAACGTACCATAAGCTTCATCATCATCTATTTTTTTTGTGCCTTCCCTGCGCGTCAAGCCCCCCCTCATTCCTTTCATCTCATCCTTGGTTAGTTTGCCATGCCACACGGGGCGTATGATTGACATGCTTAATTAAGGCTGAGCGTAAATTAATTAAATTACAATTAATGCACTCAGTTAATCTCATTCTATGTCTCCCTTCCCTCCCTTTTTTCCTCCCCCTCTTCTCTAAGCTTAATCAATTCACACTTTCATCACTGTGAAAATATTTCACAGATCTTTCATACAATGGGTAACATTTGTGTGTGTGTGCCTAAGTGTGTGTGTGTGAGTGGCTATAAAAACTGAATCAGAGCCAACTAATTTCACTTTTTTCGGTCTTTCTCTTTCTTCCTCTTTTATCTCTTTCTCTTTCTATACGTTGTGTGCGTTTTTCATTTCAATGTCAAAGCGAAATTTTTGTTTGAAAAGACATAACAAATCTGTTTGCGTATTCACAAATATAAGATTGAAAGCCACTTTAGGAATTTGTTGAAATATTTCTTTAAGCATTTTAAAGATGTGAGCTGAAATTTGTCATATGAAAGAATTAATGAACAAAAGTAAAAATATAAATTTTCTTTTTCTTGAAATTGAAGAGGAAATTGATTTCCGTTTAAAAGAAAAATAATAATAAGTAATAATAATAATACAGAAATTTGTCATCAATAATGGAAAGTGAGAACAAATATTTACACTATATAAGTGTATATAAAAAAGTCGACTAAGCTTAACAAAACTAAACTAAATTGCAAATCATGGAATAAAAATATATTCTAATTTTTAATGCTTTTAGCTTTAGTAATTTTAATAGTTAAAAATTTTAAAATTGTATCTACTGCAAAAGATTCCAACTCTAAAAGTTGAATGTTTTATTATATGTATTTAACCAAATTAATAACATAAAATTATGTTTAATTATTAAATATTAAAAAATATTTGTGATATTTTATTTTAAATTATTCTGTTTCTAATAAAGTTCTCCAATAGTGAAGAAATTTTCAACTTTAACCATTGAATATGAAAGATATTTAATTAAAATATATTTAAGCTTTATTTTTTGCAAAGTGGATGAGATCCTTTCTAAAAAAAGGATGAATGGGGGCTTGAGTAAAAAGTTCATAATAAATAATCGAAGAATGAGAATGGAAACTTTATCTGGAGAAGAGTAAGAGAGATAGAGATTAAGATAAACCTAATTATAAAACTAGATATAATAGATATTTGTCTGGATGATATTGAAGTCCTATATTGAGAAGTTTATCCTAAGATAAGTCATCCTATCCTATCCTATACCTATTGTACCTATCCTTAACCAAAAGAAATGAAATTCATTGAAACTTTTTTTTGTTCCCACAAATCACAAACAATTTTTATTTGTTTGATTGTAATTTAAAGCATTATAATTATTATATGTATGTATATACAGACAGTTCATTTAATTTTCTCTTTTATCATATTTTATAAAAAAAACAGAATTATGCATAAAATCCCATTTGGCGGCTAATTGATGAAATTTCTTGGAATTTATTTTCAACTTCTGTTTGATTTAACAACGACATCAAATGGAAATGCATTAGGAAGGTCGTTTCGGTTTTGTTTTCATCTAAATGTGAAATTCCCTCGTGAATCATGTAAAAATTATTCATTAAATTTAATGTTGATATTATTTCAATGAAATTGACAAGGGAGCCGGGGAGGGGAGGAGGAAGTTTGGTCGACACCTCACCTCTGAGAGAGACTAGAGACCGGGCTTAGACGAAATTGAGTCACGACTTTGGCTATTATGATGATAATGATGATGATGTTGATAATGATGAAAATATGCGGCAATCTGTAAAATATTTCAAGTCGAATCAAATTACTCATACGCACAGTCTGTCAAAAGAGAAGTTGAGTAAGTATTTTACATTAAAAAAAAAAAACAAAACGAAAAAGAAGTCGTTCTTTTTTGCTCTCATCATTCGATTTGACTAGCCCATCACCCAAAGCCGGCTTTAAATTTACTTTTATTTTGATTTCATTCTGGTCTACGTGATGTTTGGCTTGTGTCGCTTTGTCAAGGGAATTTGAATTGAAGTAAATTATGCTGAAATTGTGAAATTTGTATTTTTTTTTTTTTTTTTTTTTTTTGATGGAATCAAGCTAAATGGGGAAGTGTTTTAAGCAAAGGCAACTCAATGGGGAAAATAGAGGAATCATAACACGTAAATCGAAACATTTCATAATTCTGTGACCTAACGGAAATTCAGTTTTCTCTTATATAAGCAAGTATTCTGTAATCTACTGTAATCTAAGTAAATTTTTAAAGAGAGAGAGAGAGACAGAAGATTGATAAACTTTTCTCAGCTGGAAAATTTAATTCTCAAAAAGATGAAATGTAAACTAAAATGTTTTTCACACAACAGAAATAAAACTGTTTTTAAGGCATTTTAATAGACGATTGGATATTTATTTGAAAAAATTTACTTTTTAATTTCAGAAGTTCAGTCAAGTGAGTTTGAGAATTGTCTCAATTCAAAGCCAAAGTGTGGCTATTTAATATTTTAAAATATTAGATTAGGATGGGTTTCAACTTGTTCATTTCCACACATTTTTCAATATTTTATTAGTCTATATATTTCTTATATTTATTTTTAATTTTACAAGAAGTTAGCATTAAGCAATGACAATAAATTTTAAAGCAATTTTTTTAATTTTATTGAATTTGTAAAAATGTTTCCAGAAGTTATTAACAAAAATTATATTTTCCGAGTGCTATAAATATGTAATGCAATTAAAATAGAAATAATAAAGATGATTCAAGAAGAATTATTTCTATTCTTACATTTATTATAATTATAATTATAATAATACATATTTTTATATAGATATACTTGGATTCCAAGTTTTTAAAGCAAATTTAGCTTACATTCTAAACTAGATTTATAAGATATTTATTTATAGAGATTCTAAGGATATTGAGATATTGTATAAATATACAAATATAGGAATTATAGAGCTGAATAGTTGGTTTTCATCTAATCTTGAAAATTGATACCAGAATTAGAAACCGGCTATATATACTCAAAAAGGGAAATCGAAATACTTTAAAAAAGGAAAAGCTGAAGAGAGGAGAAAGATAGGAAGAGAACATAAATGTAATTCATATATAAATTATGAAAAAGTAAACTTAATTATTTACTATTTAACTTTTTGTTTGATTTAAACTATAAATTAAAAGGTAATAAAGCAAAATAAACATAACACGAAATCAAATATTTTTAGTCTTTTAATTAATTAATAACTTTTATTATCACTTGACATTGGAATAAGTGCAACACTCTAATATAAATAAATATAAATACTGATAATAATAATTGGCTTATTTTGTTCTCATTTGCTTGTCTTCTCTCATTCTACTTGTTTATATAATCAATCTTATATATGCTAATCACAAATTAAATTATTTCAGCAGTCCAAAAGTTTGTTTCATGTAAAATTGTGTTTAATAGCTGAACTAAAATATGTAATAAATTTTGTATTTACTTGTTGATTATTTAAATTTCGATGTAAATTGCGTTTAAATGCTGCTAAAGTTCTCGTTTGTTATTTAAATTGTTTGCTTTTGTCTTGTCTTGTTTAAATAACAACTAATTAGTTAGTTCATTTTCTCCATGTTAACTTCAATTGTATTAGAAAGAAATATGGAATACATATATATATATATATATCATATGTAATTTGCATATTTCATTTTTGATTGAAAGTTTTTAAACTAAACTTACTCTCTTACCTTTTCTACATTTTATTATTGCCAAATGTGAAAACTGTGATTATTTATCTTATTCTTTCTGTGGATTTATATAGATTTAAGTTGTCTTTCACCCATTTATGATATTGTCATTAATTTTTAGTGCTAAATAAATGTCAAAGTGAAATTTATCTGTAATTATATTCCTAAGTTACAAGTTTTTGTTTAAGTACAAGTCATGTATTCGCTTTATACAAAACAAGAAAAATGGCTTTCGTCTCAACTGTACATAAATTTTATTTGATTTTTAATAGCGAACATCGAATTAATCAAAAGTTTACTATAAAAATAAAAATGGATTTTGTTTATTATGATTGATTGAAAAATTCAGCAAATGGGTATTTAATAGTTGCATTGGCTTAAAAAAGTCAAGACAAGCCTAATCTTTCAGCAAAAAAAGATACTTTTCTGTACAACGTGTCGTATGAGTAATGTTTGGAAAACACATTTAAAATTTATATTTTATCAGTTTGTTTGGTTTAAGATTATTGCATATTTGTTTTCTAAAAACTAAATATAGGAAGTTTACATTTAAATGTTGATGTAGAACAAAGTTTTTGTTTTTTGTTAAAAAATATTTCATCTGATTTTATTTAATTAGTCAATTCAACGCAGAACTTAAACCTAGTTACTAACTCACAAACCAATTTACATTTATTGTTACTAAACGAGTTTGTTATTCCGGAATTTAGTTAAATATAAAAAAATAAAAAAAAGTATCAACAACTAAACGAAGCATTGACAGAACAACTAAATAACTTTTAAAATCTTTTAAGAATATTTAGGCCTATAAACTATTAGTTTCTATTTTATATCAACATTTAGTTTAGTTGTATCTCGCCATTAGTTTTACTTGAATAATTGTTTATTCAATTTTATTAATTAGTTTAAACATCCTTGACATATATTTGCATTTTAAGTAAATATATTTGTCTGTTTCTGTTTTTTTTTTTGTTGTTTTTGGTTTTCTGTCTTTTATTGAGAAAAGTTTTGTGAAATAACAAATGACTTCAACATAAAGACTGACTCATTAAAATAACCAAAAATGCGGGTTATTTTTTTGCTGATAACATTTTTACTGTACATACTCTACAATCGGAATGTAAAGGGTATATGAAAATTCTAGAAATGTAGAAAAGATATTTATTTGCAGCCTTAAAAAGAAATAATAATTTAATTCTGTTGGTTTGAAAGTTCAAATTGTATAATCTATTTGTTTAATTAATTAGTAAGAATCTATTACTCATTTGAAAATATTTACTTTATTTCACATGCAGCAAATATTTTTAAAATTGTTTATTATCAATAAATTTGCAAAGGCATAAATAATATTTAAAAAAAAGACTGCACCATTGGAGAAATTCGAATGAAAAAGCATTTATTACTCCGGCACCAATCCAAATCTTTGTTTATTTTTGCATATATTTTGGGGGATTTTTTTCTTTTTTTTTGGGTTACTGGTTAATATATAAATGTTGTAAAATATCATATACATAATATATATTTTTTTGATAAAAAGCATTAACATAAAAAATGAAAACATAAATTGTTAAATGATAAACACTTTTACTATCACCTCGTTGATTACTTATTAAGAAGTTGTCAATTTGTTTTCAAGTGTTTTTTATATGTACATTTTATATATACATATGTATATATGTATATGTATACATATATGTATATATATTATATGTGTATCGTTTCGTTTTTGTTTTTTATTTTATAGTAAAAATAGTCGATACTTGTTTGTCTAAAAATGACATTCAAAGTTGGGGACAGTTGGTGGACCGGCCCCACTTGTCCCACTGCCAAAAAGGGGGTTAGGGGTGGAGGGTAGTTTTAACTAAAAAGCTGAACTAACTTAGTTGCTTGAAGCTGACATAGACAAAACCACAATTCAGCTGCTACTCAGCTGTTTGAATGTTAAGTAAGCCTGCATTTTAGCTACTAATTGTGTGAATACAACATATGCTCAGGTCTCTCTCTCTTTCTGTCTCTACCTCTCTCAATGTCTCTGTCTTTGTCTCAGAGTGTCTCTCTCTCCTGCTCTGGCTATGGCAATCATTGCTACAAATAATAAAGTGGGTCATGGATGAAAGAAAAAGCGTTTTATAAAGTGGGTCATGAATTTTGTTTCACTCACGTTCAAGTGTATTTCGATTGCCGCTCGTTGTTGTTGTTGGTGTCATTTGTTTTCTTTTTTGTTTTTTTTTTTCGCGAAAAACAACAACAAATGGCATTAAAAATATATATATACATATATACTTATATATTTAATATATTGTATGATTCAGGTTTCTCTATCTGTCGTTTTGCTAGGTGTCTATTTTAGTTTTGACTCGGAATTCAGATGTTAAAATCGCGGGCAATAAATTTGATAAGTAATTAAAAATTATAATTTTTTATTTTTTTATATATTTTACATTTTTTTTAAAGCTACTTTTTTATGCCTCATTAAAAAATTTAAACATTTTATTATGTATTTTTAGTTTTAAAAACGTTTTCTGTTTTATTTATATTTTTGAATTCTATTTCAGTTCCAAAAAAAAAAAAAGCAGCAAAAATAAAAGAAAAATTTTCAGTTTGGGGGTTTTTTTTTATAATTTGAAGTTGATTTTGATAAGTTCCAACATATTAATATATATTACTTGATCAGCATAATATGCTTTGATTGTTAAAGGCTTTTTATAAAATCATTCAATTTTAGTTCAACTTTATCTGTATTTAATAAATTATATAAATAGTTAATAAATCTATTTTTTTCGATCGAAAGCAAGTTTTTAAGATTGAGATAATCGAATGCAAATTTCTCAGTTTTCCGGCTTTTTTAAAGAATTTCCTACATAATTTGTCAAAATACTGTATAGCTTATATATACATATATATAATTTTAAAAGAGTATAGAAACATCGGCATATAATCCATGTCAGTTTCGACCCTCTTTGTTGTTTTCTCTGTAGTTTCTCTTCAATTTGAAATTATTCGTATAATAATGCAAAAATTTTAATGGCATGAATCAGTTTCGTTCAGTTGGCTCAATTAATTGGCATTGATTTATATACATATGTCACAATAAAGATTTTTCTCCAATTTTTTATAATAATCATTTCTTCTTTTTCTTTTTTTTTTTTTTTTTTTTTTTGTATTTTCTGTGATTTGCCATTTTAATTGCTGTTGCTATTAAACAAGTAGAAATAACAACTGAGTGTTGGAGGGAGGGAGATAGTGATTCCAACTTGCGACATCTGTTACACTTTCACTGACTAATTGCTAAACCATGCGTTGACAGTTTTCACTTTTCATTTAACACAATGTGAAAGAAATATATACATACATTCATATCATACATAAAAAATGAACACTTTTAGCAGTAATTAAGAAATATTTAAGAGAACCAATTATTTCATATTAAATTATGGCAGATTTTGGTATTTTATATTTAGCAATGTGCAGCCACACTATTTTATAGTAATCAAATGAAACGTTTCTGATAGATTTAAAACACTCTCCGTTAAACTTATTTATGCAATTACAAGCGATAATACAATTAAATTTATTTTCTGTGATTACAGCTCTTATCGAGATGTTTTTTTCTCTTGGAATGACTAATAACTACTGACAGCATTTAAACATTATTTTTACTTACTAAAAAAAAGTGATAACAAGTTTTAAAGCCGTTAACTGCTTATTGAGACTAAATTTTTGGCAATAACTGGAGTATAAGTTGATTTCTGAAGGAAATGCCAATAACGAAAGTTAGTTTTAGAGGCAAAATGATTAAGGTAAATGTAAACACTCCCTTCAACTTAAGAATGGGAATTTGTGTTAGAACTTTAATTACGATATAATTGATAATTTATGGATTAACATAGCGATCAACTAACTATAAATACTAAAGCGTTCGACTTAAATGAAATGATCACCATAATAGTTATTAGATCACAGAACGGTAACTGAATGACTCAATGTAGCACAAATTGCAATGATCGTTTATATGATAACATCGAATACGAGTGTATAAAAACAACTGTTGTTGTAATTGTCAAGTCTCCCTCTCTCTCTTTCCGGCAAAACATAATTCTCTTCCTCTCGCTTCCTAACTTAGCTGTCGACTGCTAAACAAGCAACTAGCCACACCAGCCTGTCTGCCTCCCCCAATCTACCTATCCACCTACCTAACTACCTATTATATACCTTATTCTCTCGCTCTCTATGGTAAGCTCTCTGACATTGTATAACCGGCCGCAAACACACAAGTTTCACCTGCTGACTGAATGCATTTTCGCTTAGTTTGTTGCTATCGTAGTCGTTGTCGTTGTCGTCGACGTCGGCGTCGTCGTCGTCTACGATGGAAATAATGTCAGTGGGTCAGAGTCGATTTAGCATTTTATTTTGTTATTGTTGTTATTGTTGTTGTTGTTGTTACTTAAGGTTAGACACTCATATGTATGAAAACAGCTGTTTATAATGCGCACAAATACGGTCACACTGAGACTAAGCATGGCTACCAATAACTAGGCTAAGGCTAATTGAATATAAAACAACGATTTGCTAGATAATCAACCCAAATATATAAATCAAAATGCAATTCTTTTGCATTTATTTTAAATAAAAAAAAAATTCTAGGGCGTGGCTTAAATGCATTATTACACGTGTCAATGAATTGCTTGATTGATTGACTTGTATTATATATGTATATATATATATATATATATCTATGTAGGTAAGTAGTATAATTTAGGCATTTGTATGCAGCAATCTTTTATATATCAAAAGGCGTGCCACAGGCTGAAGAATATTTGAAGACTTGAACTTTAAAAAAAAAATATTTTTCTTTTTAAATTTTCAAGTATTTTCATAAAGTTTTTTTTTTTTGACTTCCTTCTACTGAATAACTTGTCGTTATGTCTTGGCAGTGATTCAATGAAACCCCCCTTTGGCACAACACCTCCCTTTTTCTTATAATTTTGTTGCGACAACACTGAAAATTTAATTTATGATTAAATACAATTTTTATATTGCCAACCTTGTTGATTTGATTTTTATTTATATATTTGTATATGTATGTATTTATATATTTTTTTTGTTGATTTCGCACACTTTGCATTCTGTTTACCTGTTGATATTTACTAAAGTAAGGTAAACGTGCAGTTTTCACATTGCATTTGGAATTTTATTTTTTGTTTCCTCTGATTGGATTACTCACCTGAAAATAAGAGAAAAAAATACAAGATTATTATAGTAAATAAAAGTAAGGAAAATTGATTGTATATTGGTAAGATGATTTCAATAAAGATTTCAAGATAGAATTCGTTAATTGATAACAAGAATGAACTACAAATTTGATTAGAATTTGTAATTAAGTTTATTTTGTAGATAAATTTAAGCCCTTTTAAAAGAACGATGCGTTTTTTTTTTTGTTATTGTTTGGAAATCTGTAGAAAGTATAAGAACCTTATAATCTAAGAGTTCGATAGAAAAAGTTTATATTTTAAGTATGTATTTTGAAATGCTAAACTAGGTAATTAAATAGTTCTTGTAACAAGAATCAATAATTTCCTTGTTCTTTGTTTTTGAACATGTTATTCGGCATACAAGAAAATCCTGAAAAGTATTATTTCTTATCTAAAGAAATATAATATATCTTAGTTATTTCTTTTTAAAATCTTTAATTTTAGATATCGCAAATCCTGCTTTAATATCCTGATATTAAATGAAAAATTCAGAAAAATCAAAACTATTAAATTTTATAAATTTCCGTTTAACTTAAAGCTGTTTTTTTTTATTTTTTTTTTTTTTTTTTAGAAAATTCCAATTTCTGCGTCATAAATTTTCATTGTAAACTAGTTCCATAATAAAGTCAAGAACATTTTTGACTGTATGATGTAAGCCTTTTGTATGTATTCCTCCCTCCTAAATACCAGATTGTATACACTTTAATTTTGTGTACAATATGGTATTATATTTCACTCCCATTTGGGTCTCAGTTAGCACATAGAGTTTGTCTCATATATATATATATATATATATATATATACATATATACACATAAATATACATACATAGACAGGCCTAGTGTAACTGGCTTTCAGTTTTTTGTCCTTTCGCCTCTTTGGCTTTTGTGCCTCTGCCACTTGCATTGCCTGTGATTTTTCTACCGGATTAAAATTGTTTACACACACGACTGCACATTGTCACAGTTTCCACGGCGGCTGGATGGTTGCAATTGTTATGGGGCACCCTCATCTTCTTACCCACTCTCAACGTATGTATGTATCTACAGTCTTCTTCAATGTAACCATGGTGTATCCTTTTAACACAAGGATACTGAGAAAAACATAGGTAAAGAGGTGGAGGGAGGTAGACAGACGCCCACGTGCAATTGTGCGTCTTCATATGTGACAAACTCTGGCAACTCTGATGTCGTCTGCCATCGTTTCTTGTTTGTACAAAGTATAAGTTTACAACGAAGGCAAAATGCTTTGCATATGTCTAAAATGAATGTGCTAGTGTGTGTGTGTGTGTGTGTGTGTGTGTGTGTACTGCCACTTTGTCTAACATTTCACTTTATATGCCCCCTACTATCCCTCCCTTTTACTACCAACCACCACAATTGCCCAGCATTTTGTATGCTTTTCACTTTACCATTGCCAGTCAGAAAATTTTATTCCACTTTTCCTTCTTGTCGACACACACACACACTCACACATACTCACACTCATCCATAGTAACTACAGTATTTTTCCAGAGTTTCTTTTTTCCAATTTTCCGCTCATGTGGCTTCCTGCTGAGTGTTGTGTGTGAGTCTGTGTGTGTGTGTGTGTGTGTTTGTCTTATTGACCGATATGAAGGGAAGTTTGCTTCTAGCCCCATTATCAATTCGAAGCATTCGTATTGGTTTCAATATACATAGTTTTTGACATTCTGTTTGACTTGATTGCAATCAGACAGACAGAAAGACAGACCGACAGATCAACAGACCGACAGACAGACACACCAGCAGGTGCAATAATCTGACCACATATTGAAGAGGGTAAATATTAAATCGAAGAGACTTTGCGATTGGTTTAAAAGTGTTGTAATAAATATCATATCAAATACGCAGATATACATATACATCTAAATATACAAAATGGCGCATATTAAAGGAAATTAAAACAAGAATGAAAAGTGTTGAAAAGTATAAAAATAATTGATTTGAGTGAACTAGTTCACACACAGCAATCATTAAAAGAACTAACCAAATTTTAGCCTTACATTTTATTTCATTTATGGAAATTGTAAAAACTTTTATACTTTACTTATATTTTGTAGTATTAGATTCAAACATATATTTTATTTTTCATTTTATATAACTTTTTCCTTAACTATTTAATTAGTTCTTTATGGATTAAGAAATCGGTTTGCTCAAAAATAAACTAATATCTAACAATCAGAGACTGTTCGAATTAATAAAAAATGATGAAAAATTATTAAACAAAATATGCATCAGGTAATCGTAATATTTATAAGTTAGTACTATTTATTATATTCTTTTCAAATCATATTTATCACAATAAAAAAGAATAAAATAAAAAATAACTCCGGAGTGAACTTCATAATATAGAATTTATTATAAAAACATTCTCCGATTTTGTAGAGGTGTAAAAAAGTAAAAGAAATATTAACAATATAATAACATCAAATGAAAACATATGAAAAGTATATAAAAAATAATTGCTTTAAGCTGTTAAAACTAAAACTTAAATTTAATTATTAATTTATTATTTTTAAATTTTCAAAACTTTAGAAAAAATGTTGTGGGAAGCAAACAATTAATTTCAGTAATTGTTTAACTTTATTTTAATTTAGCGCAATTGATATTATAGGTTTATTTGCAATTTACCCAAAAATATTTAAGAATAAATGACATAAATTATGTGATTCTGATCGACGACGACAACTATGGCGGCGGCCTTTAGAACCGGTAGACAAAAGGAAGTGCCCAAGACAAAGGACGTCAAGATTTGCAAGTAAAAGAACAACAAAAGCAACGTTCCAGAAGGCACCGTAATAGACCTATAAACCTACAGCTATGCCAAATCCAGTTTGAAAAGATGCAAAGCCAGTTTAAAGCTAGCTTCACCTTTTCTCTGTATCTCTCTCTCTCTCTCTCTCTCTCTCTCTGTCTCTCTCTAGGTAGTTGTGTGGGTATATGTATGTCTCCTTCTCATTTTAATCTGAATCTGGTCCGCCTTAACCCTTTTTTGGATTTTAACTGGGCGTTGGTTTTATTTCAGCTTTGTTTGCCCACCAGCCGGCCGGACCGGCCCCTTCTTCCACTCTCTCTTTACTTGGCACAGTGGTTCTGTGCGTTGGTGCAGTGCTCTGTAATTAATTTGGCAGCTTTACTTATACACAGATACTCACACACACACAGACACACACTTACTCATAGATAGAAAGCCAAGCAAAAAAAAAAGGGAATATTTAAAATACGGCGTAATATCGAATTACCCATTGACAGACCATGTTACAGAGAGAAAATAAGAGAGCTTAATGCTGAGCCCACCATATAAAGGGTGTCACTTGCTTTCCATTCGTTTCATTTTTAACTTTCAGTAAAAACAATTAATAATTTAATAAAAAAAAAAGCAAAAAAAAAAAAAAATAATTTAAGAGAGAGAAAAAAAAACACAAAACATTTGAAATCTAAGTCTATTTCTTGTGTCCGGAACCCCCTTTATACAAACCATGTTCTCTTTTTATGCTTTCCAACTTAATTAACTTTACTTTCCGCTCTCTGCCTCAGCAGCTCGGCTTACAAATAAAACAGAAATAAAATACACAAAACAAAAACAAAGTCCATTTAATTAAATGTGCATGAAGCAGCAGCAGCAGCAACAACAACACCAACGGCAACAACACAGGGTACATGCAACACAACAAACAACACAGAAAATCAGCAAACTTGCAGCAAATGCAATCTGAGCGACAGCGTCAATGCCAGTGCTTGTCAAACTGTGACAGCCAGAGTGGAATGAGTAAAAAGGAGAGGAGTGTGCCACAGAAGTTTATTGTAAAGTCAGACGAAGGGTAGATATATACATACATAAAACATACATACATAGGTAGGCAGACAGATGGAAAAAAGAAATGAAATGGTTTCACAAGTGATGTGTGAATGTTAAAAACAATTTTGAAGAGCAATTGCCATTTGGATTTTAATAATGTGAAACATTCAATTTGAGAATGGAAGGTTCTTCTTCTCCAATAGATTTGAAATTATTTATTTAATTAATTTTGCAAAATTCTTTATATAAAATATATGAATATAAAAAAAAGGAAAGGTATTTTTTCTGTTTCAGTTGTAATCAGTTAATTAACATCATAATGTAAAGACTATTTATCTATGTATGATTCCTTTATTTTAAACACATAATTTTCTAAACTTAAAATTCAAAAAGCAATAAAGATAGAAAGAAACTATAGAAATATTCTTTCTAAATATAATAGATGTCCAAAATTTATAGAGATAGTTGCTCAATAGGTACATATAATCGATAGATATAATAGATTTTAATTGAGAGGATTCCCAATCTTGTAATATTTTGGTAGAGAAAAAGAAACAATAGAAAGAGGAAAATAATTCAGAGATATAATTGATTGAACCAAAATTTTCAACACTGAATATTTCAGATAAATAAAATATATATAAAAATTCAGATTTCTCAAATCAATAAAATTTATATAAAAATACAAACATATTTGTTATCCTACTTTCAATAATTTATATATGTATATGTAATTTACATATATAAATATTTGTTGATAAATTAAAATGCTGCATTTCAGTTAGTGGACTTTAATAAACCCACATAAAGAAACTGTAGTAACTGTAACTTGAATTAATTTCACATAAACATTGCGTTAAAACGTCAATTTAAGACAGATATTTATGAAAGAATATGCTTAAAAAGCATTTGTCAGTTCCCATTTTCGTTCTTTCATTTTAATATTTAATGCCAGTTCTTTCATTTAGTTTTTCACCCTTCGTGTAAGAACTTCAGGCACACCATCAATTGCATCAAAAGGCCTCAAGCTTTACCCATATTAACCATTCCATTGCTTTTACCCTCAGTGTACTCCACTGTTTCCACGCACACACACACACAGAAATTTTAATCTTGGTGAAGTTTTTTTTTTACATATTTTTGCATTTACGTCACATGAAATTATACTGTGCGTGACATGCTTTTATGTGTTGGTATGTCTTCAACTCTCCACAGTGTCTTTGTTTGTGTGTGTGTGTGTGTGTATTTGAACATAACCTCGCCTAACCCAAAGGCTGCCAGAGATGCATAAACTTCAACTTCAAAACAACAAGAACAACATGAACTGCATCCAACGGTGACATATTTCCGCAATATTGCTGCAAGGCAAAGTAAAGCCAAGCACAAAAGCACTGAACGGACAAGTTTCAATTTGAGAGAGAGAGAGAGACAGAGAGGAGAGTTCGAGAAAGAAAGGGAGAGGGAGGCAGCTAAAAAGAGAGGAAGAGCGATATTGTTGTCTGTTGCACAATTAAGATTTTGTTATGCAAGTCCTTTCCCTCTCTTCCAACTGCAGCTGCTACTACCGATTGCATTATGCTGCATTGTGTTGGGGTAGGACCGAAACCAAAACAGAATTCCCTTTAAAATATTCTCTATGCAATGTTTTTGATCTTTAGTTGTGATCATTTTTGTATTTCAACTATATTTTTATGAACTTTTAAAGTAACAGTAACAGTTCTTCATTCTATTTCAAATGAGTTCGTGTGAATTTCTTTTAATATATAAATTAAACAGTTTAATAATTATTAAATGAAACGCCATTTTTTGGCATATAGTAAAGTCAATTGTATTATAAATCTACTTTATGTATGAAAGTACACATGTACATATGTACTTATATAAATAGATTGAGATACTTTGGAGAAGTGGCAAATTGTAGCAAATAATCTGTGCCAGACTTTTGGGTAAATATTTTCATACACTGATAAATAAAATAGTTTTCTTCTTGATCGATCAGTCCTTTCATGTCTATAGAGCCGCTAGATATATGCCATATGATTGATTATTTCTTTATAATTTAAAAACCAATTTATTTTATTTAATTTTTTTTTTTTATTAATAATAATAATAAAAGACCTTTAAATATAAAATAAAAGCCGATTTCATACCTGTTTATGAACAAAATGTTTACAATGGAAACTAAAATTTTCGCTTATTTAGAAAAAATTTAGCAAAAATTTACTTCGTAATTTACAATCCCTTATTAATTTTTTTTTGCTTTAATTTTTAATTAAAATATGGAAATTCAACACAAAAGAGGATAAAGAAAATGATTTTACAAATAATGTAACTGAAGAATAATAACTTGACCAATAATGTCTTCGTACATCTAAAGTTTATTACTTTATAGTCAAAGGAAATGTTGTTCCAAAATAAATTTTGCATCTTTTTTTTGTTGCAATTTTATTGATTATTCAAATTTTTACAAGTAAATGATTGAAGAAGAATTATAGTTGATATTGATAACAGAGTTTAAAAGCATAAGGGACTATAATTTCTGAAATATTATATCGGTTGTAAGTTTAAGAGCTTTTAGAATCTATAGAAGTTACATATCTACTGAAGATTGAATGATGAAAACTCATCTAAAATCTTAAATTATACCAAATATCAATCTGAATTATGTAACTAAACATACATATCCTATTCTGGATGAGGGTATTCAACTGAAGTGAAATATTTTGGAGTGCAATATGAATCTGTACTAATATACATATGTGGGTACAACTACCCCTAAAGCTAAAATCATTTCATTCGAAAGGGGGTCTGTCAAAAACTTGTTGCTGTCTTTACTTATTGTTTTTGTTGTTGTTGTTTTTCATTTCTTTTTCTTTTTTTTTTTTGTCTTCTGTTCATTCTTTCATTTGGTTTTTGTTTCCTTCGCATTGCCAGTGTGAGAACTTAACGAAGCATAAAATTGCGTAATTTACTGCGCATTTAATTTCGTGTTGAGCTCTGCAGAAGAATAAAGTACAACAACAACAACAACAAAACGAAAGGGAATAAAAAGGTAACACAAAAATGTATGTATGTATGTATGTACGTATGTCTGAAGCTAAGCTTTCGATAAGGTTAAAGCTTGGAAATGAAAAAAAAATTTTTTTTTTTCAAATTATTATGATGGCGTAAGTCATTGCTTTGTGGCAATGAAAGAGTGCGGAGTGGGGAATGGGTTAAATGAGTGCGTTAAAATTGGCGTGGGTGCTTTTAGTAAATAACTGAAGTCATTACAACAAATTACATACATACACACATATTGAGATAAACAAAAAAAAAATTTTTTTTTGTTACTTGTTGTTGTTTGCGACGCATTAAGGTAAAGCTTTGGAAATTTCTGTAATATCAAATTTCAACTGGAAGCTTCTAAAATGCTAACCTAACGAAGTGCTCTTATATAACAAAGACAATGTGTTTATATGTCATATGTAAGTATGTATGTATGTATGGCAAAGTTCAAAGAAATAGAAAACATAAAAAAAGGTAGAATTTAAATTGAAAATTAATTTATTATAATATTTAATAGAAACCAATAATTAAGGGATAAATTTAATAATTAAAATAAAAAATTAAAACAAAATAAAATACAAAATTAAATTAAATAATACATGCTTAGAAATAATCCATTTCCCATTGTACATTGTATGTACATATATTATACATATACATATAGGAAGATATACTCCTTGTATATAGTTAATTCGATTTTTTTAATATATATTAATTACGAATAAATTTCTCAAATTGCGAATCATTTAAATAACTTTAAACCACTTACTTAACTTAAAATCATGCAACATTTAAAGAAAAAATAAAAAAAAAACAACCAAGTTTTTATAGAACGTCATAGAAAGGCATTTATTTGTGATTTCTGTTTTTTCCTTTTCTTTTTGAATTATACCACAAATATAGACATAAAAACAACAAGCTAATCTAATTTGATAAGCATACTAAATTAGACACCGCCCTCAACAAAGCTCAACAGACACTCTATAAAAAATTCACATTGAAATGTGTCTTAATCGTAAATTTCGCAGCCAATTATCAGTTGAGGTTAAAAACTCACCGCAAAACCACAATTGGAATACATAAAAAAAAAAACATCAAATAAAGAGAGAGAAGCATCTAAAATTCAAACAAAACCGACTATAAAATGCCGTGTGAATTTTACATCAACGACATACATACATACATATGTACAAATGAAAAAAAAGACACAAAAAAAAGACAATGTCCAAAACCATTATGCAAATTGACTATGCAAACGATGTAATAACTAAAATGAGGCAAAATGTGGAAAAGAAAAACTTATCTTAGCAGCAATATTTAAACAAAATAATAAACTAAAGTGGTTAAAGTAGAGGAGTTTGGAGGAGGAACTGGTTAATCGGAGTATATATAGAGAAGCGTGTGAACTTCACCAAACATAGACAATGTAAATAATAATAATAATACATACTAATAATAATAATAATATATTATTATATTAACCTTATATCGATCGGTAAATACAGTGGAACTGCTGGAGATTCATTAAGTGGTCATGTTGGTTATATGTTTACAACTCAAAATCAGGACTCTTACTCTATGTGTATAGGGTATTATCAATTGGGTAGTTCCCATGATCAGTAAATGAATATTTCAATTTTTTTTTTTCGAATTTTAGATTAATTGTAGAATACGTTTTCAATTACATATATGATAAAAACAATTGTTAAAATCAGAGTATTTTTATTTAATATACTTAAGTTATTTGAAACTATCAATGGATCTTTATTTGCATAGATGTGAACAAATATTAAAGATATTGTTAAAACCCAATTATTATGCATTTTAATATAATGATAAGAAATACATAATCTTTAATAAACTATATATGTTTGCAATAATTTCCAAAAGTTCAGGAAAGGGCGCATTTTTCTCAGCTTATCAGTTAATGTAGAATTTGTCAATGATTCCAGTGCGAAATTGTCTTTTGATTTGATTTTGGTTTGGAATTGAATGAAAAAAATAAATCTCACTTTCCGAGAAATCTTGGTGCAAAATATAAAATAATATATTTGTTTTTATGTCGTATTATTCCAATTGAATGAATCAGTGAGACGGATGCGAACTCATATTGATAGCATTATCTACATTGCTGTATGAATAGAAAGATTTAATTTCATTCCGGTTCAAATTGTTCAAGAGTAAAGTCGAGGATGGGGAATCTGTTTAAAGTAATCTTATTTCACATCCTTCTTCAGGGGATAAGTGCAGAACTTATAAACATGGCACCAGAAAATTGTGTGAGTTCTAGTTATTAAAATTGAATTGATGATAAGGTGATATATATGTATATGTATATATATGGTATGACTATAATCTATTCCAGAATGATGACATTTATGGCACTCAGTATCAAGGAAAGATTTGCTATAATCTCGTTAAACCATTCTTCAATTATTTGAAGCGAGTAAATAAACAAACTGATGCCAATGATGAAATGAAGGAGAAAATTGGAAAACTAGAAAATGAATTGGTTAGTGTTAAAATGAAACTCAAGGAACAGGAAGTTCAAGTGAAAGCCAAAATTGAGCTCCTAAATGAAAAGGATGAACAAATCAGGGACTTAAAGGTATTTATAAATACTAAGGATGGACAAATCGAGAATCTGCTTAAGGCTCAAGAGGCTATTCTAACTGAAGTCAAGAATTTGAAGGATTTAATCAATTCAAAGAATGAAGAATTGAAGACGAATAATGACTTACAGAAATTAAAAGATGAAGAAATCCGGGAACAACTTAAAATTCAAAGTGCTGTACTTAGTGAAAACAACAAACGAATCAAGGATTTAAGCGATTTCATTAATTCAAAGGATAAACAATTTGGGGATCAATTAACATCAAATAATGATTTACTGAAATCAAAAGATGAACAAATCAATCAATTAAATAATACAATAAACGATAAGAATAAACAAATTGACGAGTTAAAGACCAAAATTAGTAAAGATGAGACAAATCAACAGATGATGAAATATAATCAGCAGGAAGAGAATCTGCCGAACTCGGGACTCTACGCTGATAACGTTCAGCGCATGCAAATTGCAGGGCATCCGGCATTCGAAGTGTCTTATATATCTCCTTTATCTGGATGGACTGTAATTCAAAGGCGGATGGATGGAAGTGAAGATTTTGAAAGAGATTGGGAGGATTATAAGAATGGATTTGGTGATATTCGAGGAGAGTTCTTCCTTGGCCTCGAAAAGATACACTTAATGACCCAATCTCGACCACATGAGCTGTATATTCAAATGCGGGATGTAGATGGAACAAACAAATATGCCCGATATGATAATTTCAAAGTGGGCAATGAAGAGGGTAACTATAAGCTTATATCGATCGGTAAATACAGTGGAACTGCTGGAGATTCATTAAGTGATCATGTTGGTTATATGTTTACAACTCAAGATCGGGATAACGATATTGATGATGATAACTGCGCTAGAAGCGGTGGTGGTTGGTGGTACCTCAATTGTGGATACAGGTGAAAATTTATCTTTCATTGTTTTGTACGATACTAATTTCATTCTTTTCAGCCAATTAAATGGAAAATTCAATGTAGACGGAACTGATGAGAGTTTGAATGGCATTACTTGGGGCAGTTGGAAGGATTGGGACTATGAAATATCATTAACATTTACTCAAATGATGATTCGACCCACTCTTCAATTAAATTGATTTCAGTCAATATCGAGATAATACCACGATGTAATAAAAAACATATAAATAAACAATTTGACAGATTTGTGAACCGACAACCGCAATCAATGCAAAAGTTAATCGTTTTCTTTATTAATGAAGTAAGCAAGTCATCTCTGCCGACTTGGAGTATACCCTGTACCAAAAAAGGATATTTCATTTAAATAAACTCCTTCGAAATCAACATTTATTCAATATATATTTTTTATAAAATTCTCCTACCAAGCCGAAACACCAAAAGCATGCTTTCTCACTCACTCGTATCAGTGAACGAAATTAATGCATCATTCAATACAAAGCAATGTGCGCATGCTATCTCGCTCACACATTTCAGCTGCTGCTGCCCATAGAATTTCAGTACAAAACATATACATATACGTATTATCTCCGATATTTATTGACCGATTTCGGTCAGACAGTACATATTGGCTATATAAAATATATATATTGCCAAAAAGAATTATGAGAGCTCTAATACAACTCTAGTTATAGTTTTTTTCTATTTTGCGGGGGCGGAAGTGGGCGTGGCAAAAATTTGAAACAAACTTGATCTGCGTAGACACTAGACGGATGTTGGCACCAAGTTTGGTTACTTTAGCTCTTATAGTCTCTCAGATCTAGGTGTTCATACGGACGGACAGACGGACAGACAAACATGGCTATATCGACTCGGCTGTTCATGCTCATCAAGAATATATATACTTTATGGGGTCGGAAAATTTTCCTTCTGCCTGTTACATACATTTTAGCGACTTTAATATACCCTTGAACCCTATGGGTACAGGGTATAATGAGAAACTATCTACATATGTTACTTTCGCGCGCTTTAACTTCGATTTCGTGTGTACAAATAGTATGACATACGATATATATATGATTTAATATTAATAATGCAAGATATTTTATCAAAAATATTGCATTGTTATTTTAGTTGTTTTTTTATTAGATATATGTATTTGGTGTTTACAAATATTTTGAAGTAAATTTAATGCGAAAGTGTATCGCAAATATATATTTTATTTTTAAGTACATAAATTAAATTCATTAGTGTGTGTCAAATATTAATTACGTTTCATCTTCATCTGTCTCAAATGCTCCAAATTGCTCAAAGTGCTCTTATCTTGTCTAATTTTTGAGCTTTGAAAGTTCTTATCAAAATTTCAATTTTGAAAAAATAACATCATACGATACTTGCGTCAATATATATTCGATAGATTCGTTTAGGTGTATATTAAACATAAATAAATAGATGTGTATACTTTGTTCATTTAAATTTTTTTAGTTGTTCTCTTTTGAAATACATTGAACGAAGTAAATGTTACGATGGGTTTATTAAATATATTTTTGATGCCATTTTGAAAAAATTATGACGTCATAGATAACTCTTATCTCTACAGATCATTTCTGTAAGAGCTTAATGTTATAGTAACCTGATCTTAATAAAAGTTGACACGGCCATTGACAAATAGAATAAATTCTTAAATTCTCATATAGGATATATTCAGTATACCCTCTTACTATACGTGTATAGGGTATTATCAATTGGTGAGTTCCCATGCTCATTAAATGAATATTTCAAATTTGTTTTTTTTTTTTTTTTTTGGAATTTAAGATTATTTGTAGAATACGTTTTCAATTACATATATGATAAAAAAAATTGTTAAAATCAGATTATTTTTATTTAATATACTTAAGTTATTTGAAACTATCAATGGATCTTTATTTGCATAGATGTGAACAAATATTAAAGATATTGTTAAAACCCAATTATTATGTATTTTAATATAATGATAACAAATACATAAGCTATAATAAACTATATATGTTTGCAATAAATTCCAAAAGTTCAGGAAAGGCCGCATTTTTCTCAGCTTATCAGTTAATGTAGAATTTGTCAATGATTCCAGTGCGAAATTGTCTTTTGATTTGATTTTGGTTTGGCATTGAATTAAAAAAATTAATTTTACTTTTTAACAAATCTTGGTGCTAAATCTAAAATAATATATTTGTTTTTATGTTGTATTATTCCATTGCAATGAATCAGTGAGTCGGATGCGAACTTGATAGCATTACCTATATAGCTGTCTGAATAGGAAGATTTAATTTCATTCCGATTCAAATTGTTCAAGAGTAAAGTCGAGGATGGGAAATCTATTTAAAGTAATCTTATTTCACATCCTTCTTCAGGGGATAAGTGCAGAACTTATAAACATGGCACCAGAAAATTGTGTGAGTTCTAGTGATTAAAATTGAATTGATGATAAGGTGATATATATGTATGTATATATATGGTATGACTATAATCTATTACAGAATGATGACATTTACGGCACTCGGTATCAAGGCAAGAATTGCTTTAATCTTGTTAAACCTTTGTTAAATCATTTAATACGAGTGAATAAACAAATTGATGCCAATGATGAAATGAGGGAGTATATAGGAAAATTAGAAAAGGAATTGGCTAGTGTTAAAATGGAACTCAAGGAACAGGAAGTTCAAGTGAAAGCCAAAATTGAGCTCCTAAATGAAAAGGATGAACAAATCAGGGACTTAAAGGTATTTATAAATACTAAGGATGGACAAATCGAGAATCTACTTAAGGCTCAAGAGGCTATTCTAACTGAAGTCAAGAATTTGAAGGATTTAATCAATTCAAAGAATGAAGAATTGAAGACGAATAATGACTTACAGAAATTAAAAGATGAAGAAATCCGGGAACAACTTAAGGCTCAAAGTGCTGTACTTAGTGAAAACAACAAACGAATCAAGGATTTAAGCGATTTCATTAATTCAAAGGATAAACAATTTGGGGATCAATTGACATCTAATAATGATTTACTGAAATCAAAAGATGAACAAATCAAACAATTAAATAATACAATAAACGATAACAATAAACAAATTGGCGAGTTACAGATCCAAATTAGTAAAGATGAGAAAATTTTAGATGAGAAAAATCAACAGATGATGAAATATAATCAACAGGAAGAGAATCTACCAAAAGTGGGTCTCTTCGATGGCATTCAGCGCATGCAAATTGCAGGGCATCCGGCATTCGAAGTGCCTTATTTATCGCCATTATCTGGATGGACTGTAATTCAAAGGCGGATGGATGGAAGTGAAGATTTTGACAGAGATTGGGAGGACTATAAGAATGGATTTGGTGACATTCGAGGAGAGTTCTTCCTTGGCCTCGAAAAGATACACTTAATGACCCAATCTCGACCCCATGAGCTGTATATTCAAATGCGAGATGTAGATGGAACAAACAAATATGCCCGATATGATAATTTCAAAGTGGGCAATGAGGAGGATAACTATGTGCTTATATCGACCGGTAAATACAATGGAACTGCTGGAGATTCATTAAGTGATCATGTTGGCTATATGTTTACAACTCGAGATCGGGACAATGATAAAGTTGATTATAACTGCGCTAATATCTGTGGTGGATGGTGGTACATCGATTGTGCATACAGGTAAAAAATTTGTTTTGTTTTTGCAATGTACAAAACTATTTTCTCCTTTTCCAGCTGCTTGAATGGAAAATATTACAAGAACGGAATTTCTTCTGCAAAAACTGGTATTGCTTGGGGCAGTTGGAAGGATTGGGACTATAAAATATCATTAACATTCACTCAAATGATGATACGACCAACTTTTTAATTAAATTGATTTGAGTCAATATCGAGATAATACCACGATGTAATAGAAAATATGAATAAACAGTTTGACAGATTTGTCAACCGGCAACCGCATTCAATGTAAAACTTAATCCTTTTCTTTATTAAAAATTGATCTGTTAAAGTATCTTTTTGAATCAATAGGTTAGGCTATAGTATACATATATTCTTTAAGATAACTTCAATCGTTTTATAGGCTCTCATTTCACCTCCGCTTTAAATTAAAAGGGCAAGTTAAATGCGAAAGTCTGTATACCCTTAGCAATTTTTCCATTGGCGATTCAGCAATACAATAAATTTTTTGATTTAAACCTAATCTGCTTTCCATCTTTAAATTATAAGAATTATAACCTGAACATTGCTTCACACATATCATGCAATATTGTTGAATGTTTATATGGTATGTATATAGCTTTATAATAAGTATAAGCAAATAATTTCTTTGTTATTGACAAGAATTGTAATGAAGTATTTGAATATTTTGAAATTAATAATTTGAAAAAGCAATTAGATTTGCTTTACCTGTTTGTTTTCCCTTTAAATTTAAGTATTTCTTTAAGATTTTTGTTAATTTTGCTTTACCACATCAGCACAAATATTTACATAAATTATCATAGTAAATATGTTTAAAGATCTACATAAGTAGAAAAAGAGATTTGTTTGTTAAGTTCACAATTGTAAATCATATTAAATTGAATTTGTAAATAAATCAAATTTGTTTTTTTTCAATTTTAAATATTTTCATTTACATAAAAATAAAAGTTAAATCATTCTTTGTTTGATGGTGATCAAGAATATATATATATATATTTTATATAACCAATTTTTGATACACCCTGTATAACAATAATATGTATATATATATATATATAATATGTGCAATAAATATCAATTCAAACATTTTGCCAGCTCATCTTAATCGCCACAAACATTTCGATTCTTAATTAGAAACACACTTTACGAATTATTTTGTTTTGTTTTTTTTTTGGGTTTTTTTCTTAGACGATTATGGTTGAAAATTACCTACGAAATAAATGAATTTGTATATATTTATGTACATAATGTATGTACAATATGTATATATATATATGTATGTTTATATTTTATTATGAAAAAAAAGTGCTTTCAGCAGTTGGCTTATCGCAATCACAGGCCAAACGAATCAAAGTAAAGGGAACATAATCTTTTTGCTATTTTTATAATAAAGAATATCAGATTTTTGTTATTGTTTTTTATTTTTATTATGTTATTCATATTTGATATGTACTGCCAACAAATATTTAAATAACTGAGCGAGTTTACAATTTGAAATGATAAAACAGAGATCATATAAAATTTCACTATATGTATATATATTTCTACTTATATATTTGTCTACATATTTCAGTGACCGAAGCCAATGAACTCGAGCCGATCACAGTCGTCTTCCCTCCTGTGACTCATCATAACAATGCGAACCAAAGAAATTATTATTAAAACAAAAAATAAAATAAAAAGAAGACCAACAAAAAAAAAAACCGCTCCATTGGGAAATATTTCCATTTGAGGCGCAAACCAACAACAAAACACATAAATAAAAACAATTCCACACTAAAAACTCTCCAACACAAATAAAAAAAAAATATATTTGCAATAAGGAAATAAATATATTTAATAAAATAGAAGAGGATATTCCTTTGTCTAGAATGGGTACACCTTGTACTTTTTATACCCTTGCGGAGGGTATATTAATTTTGGTCAGAAATTTGCAACGCACAGAAGGAAGCATCTCCGACTATATAAAGTACATATATATATTCTTGATCAGCATGAATAGACGAGTAAATGTAGCCCTGACCGTCTGTCCGTATGTCCATCTGTCTGTCTGCCAGGATCAACAGCTTTCTTTTTCTCGCAGATATTGTATATCTCGGAATCAATCCCAATCGGACGACTATATCATATAGCTCCCATATGACGATTCTTTTATCTTACTACAAAAATTTTTTCATTTTAACATAAAATTTCTTTCTTTCAAAGATCTTTAAATTCAATTTAAAGTTTAGTTTTTGGTATTTAACCGTATTATTTTAAATCCACCCCTGACAATGCGGCCAAGATAACCTATATATGTATGTATGTATAAATAACTTACTGATTATGAAAATTTATTTTCATTTCGATTCGTATTGTTCAACAATAAAGTCGAAGATGGGAAATCTGTTTAAATTAATTCATAATTCAAATTCTCCTTCAGGGGATAAGCGCAGAACTTATGAACATGGCACCAGAAAATTGGGTAAGTGCCAGTGACTTGGAATTGAATTGATGATAAGGTGATATATATATATATATATATATATATATATGACTATAATCTCTTCCAGAATGATGTGATCTTTGACAGTCAGAATGGCGATGAATATTGTTTCTATATGGTGAGGCCCCTGATAAATCAGTTGAAACGAGTGAATAAACAAATTGATGCCAATGATGAAATGAAGGAGACTATTGTCAACCTTGAAAAGGAATTGGCTAGTGTTAAAATGAAACTCAAGGAACAGGAAGTTCAAGTGAAAGCCAAAATTGAGCTCCTAAATGAAAAGGATGAACAAATCAAGGACTTAAAGGTATTTATAAATACTAAGGATGGACAAATCGAGAATCTACTTAAGGCTCAAGATGCTATTCTAACTGAAGTCAAGAATTTGAAGGATTTAATCAATTCAAAGAGGAAGAAGACGAATAATGATCTACTGAAATCAAAAGATGAACAAATCAAACAATTAAATAATACAATAATCCATAAGAATAAACAAATTGGCGAGTTAAGGACCCAAATTAGAAAAGATTCGAAAATTTTAGATGAGAAAAATCAACAGATGATGAAATATAATCAACAGGAAGAGAATCTGCCAAACTCGAGACTCTACAGTGTTAGCGTTCACCAGCTTCCGGCAGTCGAAGTGACTTATATATCTCCTTTATCTGGATGGACTGTAATTCAAAGGCGGATGGATGGAAGTGAAGATTTTGAAAGAGATTGGGAGGATTATAAGAATGGATTTGGTGACATTCAAGGAGAGTTCTTCATTGGCCTCGAAAAGATACCCTTAATGACCCAATCTCAACCCCATGAGCTGTATATTCAAATGCGGGATGTAAATGGAACAATCAAATATGCCCGATATGATAATTTAAAAGTGGGCAATGAAAAGGATAACTATAAGCTTATATCGACCGGTGAATACAATGGAACTGCTGGAGATTCATTAAGTCAGCATGTTGGTTGGTTGTTTACTACTCGAGATCGGGACAATGATAATGCTCCTGGTAACTGCGCTATTGGCCGTGGTGGATGGTGGTACGACGAATGTGGATACAGGTAAAAATTTGACTTTGTTTTGTGCGATGCTAAGCTAATTTTGTCTTTATTAGCCAATTAAATGGAATTTTTAATAAAGACGGAAGTAATTCGAACTATGATGCCATTGTATGGCCCAGTTGGCTAAATTGGGACTATAAAATATCTTTAACATTTACTCAAATGATGATACGACCACCACATTAATTAAATTTATAAATATGAATAAATCGTTTGACAGATTTGTCAAAGATAATCTTAATCTGTTTCATTATTAAAACTTGATTTGTTGGGCCTGTATCTTTAAAGATCAATAGAAGCTGCAAGTTTCAGGAATCGGTAAGTGAGCATATATTCTTTAGGATCATATCAATAATATGTAGTTATTGGCTCTCGGTTATTTCTTTCAACATTTTTAACCAATTTTTAATTAAATCCCCAGGCAAGAGTAAATAAATATAAACAACCGATTTTTACTAAATTTATCAAAAATAATACCGTTTATCCCTTAATACAATAAAGTTTAGAGTAGAATTGACGATAAAATTTCGAAACGACTGATAACGTATTTAAAGGAAATACACTTGATTGTAGTTTGTAGCTAATATTACAAAAAATCAAAAAAATACATCAAGTTTTTAATCCATTTATTATAAACAAACAGACTATTGTAATAATATCCTTAAATTATAATAGATTTAGCTAATAGCAAAAAAATCAATGCAAAAGAATTACATAATTTTAAATTTCATTTTTCTATTCTAAAGTTGCTTGTAAATAATATGACACTTAAACTTATAATGAGGTAGGTAGCTAGAGCAAAAAATACAGTTAAGTGTGGCGGTCCCTAGGCAACCCTACAAAGTTGGCGGCACAAAATACGTGCTGGCAGCCCTAACTATCAATAAAGACGACTATCGAAATCATATCGATCAACACCAAGAAAGCTATCTGCAATTTAAATCTTACAGAAAACATTAACTCGATTCCCAAAGAAATCGACACACGGCGCCATCTGTTGGATTCTAACATAAATTGTCAGTTCCATCGCTAAGCACTCTATGTATTGTGTTAGAGAGGGATGCAATTATTTTTATTAAATTTTGTTAAATTTACTGATTATTAAAGTACAGTCGGGCCTCGATTATCCGTGATCCGGCCAACCGGCAACCCCGATTAACTGTGATGGCCAAAGATCAGTCTATTGGTTTTTTTTTGCAAGGTTTTAATTATCTATTATCCGTTATGGCAGAATTTTTTTATTTACTTCAACTTCATACATATTATACAATAAAGGTGAAAACGGGGAATTCCCTTGTTACACGATTTTTTTTAAGAAGTTGTGAACTTTTTGTGTCATGATTTCAGTAGAAAATTAAATATATATATATATTTTCGATTAACCGTGAAAATTGATTATCCGTAATGCTCCTGGTCCCGACCATCACGGATAATCGAGGCCCGACTGTAATTAAATAAGATGAAAACTATCCTAAAGTTACACCACATTACGGGAGCATGTGAAATTTGATTGAAATCGGTTAAGTGGTTTAGGAGTCCATTAAGGACAAACATTGTGACACGAGATTTATGTATATATATTAAGATTAATAAATATGTTTAATGGGAATCATGCGACTTATTTAGTTATCAGTAAATATTGCATGTATAATTGTCAACTTATCGCTGATGTATTTCTTGGAATATTTCAATGCTACACTCAATTTAAATAATCATTTGTCTGATCCCCTATCAACATTAAAAGGTTAACCAGGAAAATGATCGCATTCTTTGTTTAATGAAATTTATATTTTTTTTTATTGTCACTAAGGTCAGAGTTAACAAATTTCCAGCTAATAAATACTCATTGAATGAAAAAAACAGGAATATATTTGATGTTTAAATTATATTTTCAGGGGGGAGAGGGCTTTAAAGATTGGAAAATCGCTAAAGTAATTGGAATATACCCTGTACCAATTGGAGATACTACGTAGAGTCAGATTCCCTCAACATCGCCAATTTTGACTCTTCGCTATCTCGCTCACTCATAACAGCCGCTGCTGCAACTAGTATATATTAGCTATATAATTGACAGTGTTAAATATGAATTGGAAGTGGGCGTGGCAAAAATTTGATCTGCGTAGATACTAAACGGATGTTGACAGCAAATTTGATTGCTTTAGCTCATATAGTCTCTGAGATCTAGTTGTTCATACGGACAGACGGACATGGTCATATCGACTCCTCTATTGATACTCAACAAAAATATATATAATTTGTGGGATCAGAAAAATTTTCCTTTTACCTGTTACATTTTAGAGACTTTAATATACGTCTTTACCCCATAGGAACAGGGTATAGGATAGTTTAATTTCATTATAATATTTGTCTATTCGTTCAGGGGCGGATTCAAAGCTGCAGGTGCCACATATGAGATTATCTCACACTCTTTACATTTACAATTTAAATTCATATTTTTCATCATTCAAGTTGACTAATTTGATTAACTAAAATCAATTTGGCGCTAATCTTATCTACAATATAGGAATACAATTTATTTAATCCAAATTTATAAGTTAATCCTATGTATTGATCAATACATTCGATTCTACCTTACATCTATATATACTTATATAATTGAAATTTTATACCTTTAAACTCAAATTTAAACTTGCTCATTGGCTTAGTTTATGGCACTTAACCGCATTATTTCAAATCCATCCCTGACAATGCGGACAACATAAACTATGTGTGCATATAACTGACTGAATGGGAAGATTTGATTTCATTCCGATTCAAATTATTGAAGAGAAAAGTCGAAGATGGAAAATCTGATTAAAGTAATCATAATTCAAATCCTCTTTCAGAGGATGAGCGCAGAACTTATATACAGGAAAAATTGTGTAAGTTCCAGTGTCTTGCATTGATTTGTTGATAAGGTGATATATATGAATATATATGGTATAACTATAATCTCTTCCAGAATGATGAGATCTTTGACGTTCAGTATCAGGACAAAAATTTCTTTAATCTCGTTAATCCTTTGTTATGTCATGTAATACGAGTGAATAAACAAATTAATCCTCATTATGAAATGAAGGTGACTATTGTCAAACTAGTAATGGCTAGTGTTAAAATGGAACTCAAGGAACAGGAAGTTCAAGTCAAAATTGAGCTCCTAAAGGAAAAGGATGAACAAATCAATAAATTAAAGGTATTTATAAATACTAAGGATGGACCAAACGAGAATCTACTTAAAGCTCAGGAGGTTATTCTAACTGAAGTTAAGAATTTGAAGGATTTGATCAATTTAAAGAATGAAGAATTGAAGACGAAGAATAATTTACTGAAATCAAAAGTTGAACAAATCAATCAATTAAAGAATACAATAAACGATAAGAATGAACAAATTGACGAGTTAAGGACTCGAATTAGTAAAGATTCAAAAATTTTAGATGAGAAAAATCAACAGCTGATGAAATATAATCAGCAAGGAAAGATTTTGTGTAGCGATGTGTCTTATATGTCGACATTACCTGGATGGACTATAATTCAAAGGCGGATGGATGGCAGTGTGGATTTTGACAGAGATTGGAAGGATTATAAGAATGGATTTGGTAACATTCGAGGAGAGTTCTTCCTTGGCCTCGAAAAGATACACTTAATGACCAAATCTCGACGCCATGAGCTATATATTGAAATGCGAGATGTAAATGGAACAAAAAAATATGCCCGATATGATAATTTCAAAGTGGGCAATGAGGAGGATAACTATGCGCTTATATCGACCGGTAAATACAATGGAACTGCTGGAGATTCATTGAGTCAACATGTTGGTCATATGTTTTCAACTCAAGATCGGGATAACGATATTTATGGTAAGAACTGCGCTATTGGCCGTGGTGGATGGTGGTACAACAGTTGTTCATGGAGGTAAAAAATTTTTTTATTTGTTTTGTTGGAGACTAATTTCTTTCTTTCCAGCCAATTAAATGGTAAATTCAATATAGACGGAACTGATGAGAGTCAAGATGGCATTTTATGGGGCAGTTGGAAGGGTGGGATACATAACTATGAAATATCGTTAACATTCACTCAAATGATGATTCGTCGAACTCTTGAGACAATACCACGATAAAATAGTATAAAATATGAATAAACAATTTGACAGATTTGTCAACCAAGAAACCACACTGAAAACTTTATCCTTTCAAACTTAATCCTTTTCAATATCAATTTAAGCATTGAAATTGAAATCAAACGTTCGATGTTTATATGGTAGCTGTATGATATAGACAAGCGATTGAGAATTAAAAATATTATTTTACATTTCTGAATTAACTCAGATTACATTGTATGTGTTTAGATATATATACATATCTCTATAATCAGGCATCATCATTTACGTTGCATTTAAATTTGTGCTACTAAAATCAATGTAAAGAATTTTATATTTGAATTTCGCTTAAAATAGATTCTGCGTTAATACTTGTATTAATGATTGCATAAATGTATATATGTATACATATAATAAAGGTTCCTGAGACCAAAGGACCTATGTATATTTACTTTTCTCCTTATCAACGAATTGTCAACTTATCATTGATGTATTTGCTCTAATAGCCATATATAGTTAATCCTAAATTTGAATATACAGTCGGGCCTCGATTATCCGTGATGGTCGGGACCAGAAGCATTACGGATAATCAATTTTCACGGTTAATAAAAGTTTATTTTAATTAATTAGTGGTCACATTAATTAAAAAAAACAAAAAAAAATTACTCACGGTTAATCGAAAGTATATACATATAGGTATATTTAATTTTCTACTGATAACATGAGACAAAAAGTTCACATCTTAAAAAAAAGTCGTGTAACAAGGGAATTCCCCGTTTTCATCATTATTGTATTGTATGTATGAAGTTGAAGTAAATAAAAAAATTCTGCCATAACGGATAATAGATAATTAAAACCTTGCAAAAAAAAACCAATAACCCAAAAACCAACTGATCTTTGACCATCACGGTTAATCGGGGTTGCCGCTTGGCCGAATCACGGATAATCGAGGCCCGACTTTATATACATATGTAACATATATGTATGTACTCGTATGGTTATAAAAATAATGGATATTTTATCTATCAACGTAGCCAAAGACAACATTGATGATAATTTCTTTAGTTTCATTTCTAAAAGCTTTGTCAAGAAGCAAATATTTTTAATATAAAAAGGAGTTTATAAGTTAACATAATTTCAAACATATTTAATGCAATTTACTTTAAATGAAAGAAATATTAATATTTGCTTAAAGAGCCTAACCATAGAATATTTAACTAAAATTCTATACTTTTATTTGTTGTTATTACATTCCATTAATTAAAAATGTTGAAAATCTAAACTTCTTCTTTCCCTATAAACTGTACATTAATTTTTGGTGGTCAACTCGTTTCGGTAATAAAATTTATTTTTTTTTTTTGTAGACCATCAAGAAGTTGTTGGCCAGCAATCGCTAATACCAAGAAAACAAAGGCATAAAGTATATTTATCTTTTTTTTTCTTGTTCATACTTTTAGCTAGAATTTTGAAATGGAATGGAGGAACACACCAAATGTTTAACGTTTGAAGAAATGCATGAGTGTATAAAAACAATGTTGTTTAAAATGAAAACACATTGTGAGCGAGAGTGGGAGAAATGAAGAGTGTAAGGAAGAGAGAGAGAGAGAGAGAGATGGCGAAAAAGGGAAGTCGACAAGAGAAATGGCCCAATACAAAATGCTGCAAAGTGGTAGGAATAATGTGGTGACAATAAAATAAAATAAAAAAAGTCATTTAGATAAGTCAATAAAAATATACAAATACTGGTTAAGTATTTAATACTACCGAAAATATTTTTCATACATACGTATATATGTATATAAGGATATTTAAGGTATTTAATATAACTATAACTAATATACCTACATATATAAAGATAATTTTGGGGAAGACTAAAAAAATTGAAATAATTAACTTTTACTCTTCGATTCCTGCTAATTTAAACATATATTTAGCATAAAAACAACAATAACTTCTATATCAAACATTTTAATTAGCTAAGAAATATTTAAAAACTTACAATTTTTTTAACATATCCTAATATATTTTTCAGATTTTCATACCCAATGTATAAACATGATTAAATCACTTTAGGCAAAAATTATTTTAATGAACAGAAATTCATTTCAATTAATAAATTCAATTAAATATTCTTACGAAAGGAAAACTAACATTCAACTGCCATTTTTAGAGACACTCAAAGAAAATATCTAAGGACCATGTGAAATCAAAACCATAAAAAGGAAAAAAAAAAAGTAAAAGAAAATTAATCTGTTGTGTAAATACTCTGGAAAGAACGAGGGGGTGGCTGGTTAGGATGTCCTTGCCACCAAAAATACACTCAACAACATATTATACATACATACATACATACATACATATACTATACCAAAACAAACAATCTTCTAATGCAAAAAGGAGCAAAAAGTAATAGAAAATATCCATCGAATGGACAGCCAACTGCTGTCTTTTCTATGACCGTAATTAATTTTCATTACAAGGCAATAAGCAAAATTAAACACGAATTAAGTGGCATATCTAAGAGCCAAGACCAATGATGTGCTGAAATGAAAAGGGCCTGGCCTAAAGGGGACAACGGGCAAAGTTTATATACATACACTGTTGCTTCACCCACACAATATATGTGTGTGTGTGTGGGTGTGTGTGTGTGTGTTTGTTGACATTAATAATTTATGGGAATTTTGATTTGAGCGGGGATATAGAAGGACAAATGTTGACAGATTTCTCCTAGCCTGAAGGTCAAACTTTACTTACATCAAATCCAATCAAAATGTATTTAATTGTATATCTTACCTGTAAATAAAAGAGAAGATAAATTAGTAAATTTGATTACATTGAATGTTATTTATTTTCATAAATTTAATTCATTTAATTAATTATTTATGAATTTAAAACAATATATAAAATCTCTAAAAAATTGTTAGATTTTTAAGAAACTTTTAAGGCTAACAAATTTATATTAAAAAATTGTGTTAATATTTTTTAATGCCAATAAAAAAAAAAAACCTATATAATATAATTAAATACATTTGTTCAAACTTTCAGAATTTAATCATTTTTAAATTACTCATCTACTTAAAATCAAAAATCAAATAATTTCATTTTAAAAAGATAAAATCATAAATTTTGAAATTTTCCAGCCAAATAGAAAATAAAAACCAAGAAATAATTTGAAAAGTAGGAAAAGTTTATATTAACAGGGGAAACTTTTGTCAAATTTATATCTTTAATTAAGGTTATACAAAAAGTTTGCTATTGAAAAATAAGAGAAAGAAAATATATATTTTTTTCTATCAAATCGGACAACAATCTAAAAACTATATAGTATGTATGTATGTATGCTTAAGGTCATACAGTTAAGCTGTTAACTGACTAAATGAAATATGATTTTCAAATTATGTTTTTTTTTTTTTTTTTTTCTGTCTATGAGTCACAAACTGAACAAGACAAAGAGTCGGCAATTCGTTTTGGCCATTAGTCAATTGAAAAATACTTGTAATTTGGCAAAAATCAACAAATTGCAATGGGGCATATGATTATTAATTTTTTTGCATTTTGTTTTTGTTTGATTTCTTTTTTTTTTTAATTTTGTATTTTCTGTATGCGTGTGAAAGGCAAAAAATAATAACAACAACAATTCATACAATTTGATTTCAAACAATTTTTAAAAATAGATTTGTATTTAAGTGTTTTGTGTGTGTGTTTGAGTGTGCGTTAAATTTTTCAGGGTTAAGTTTATTTTGAGCTAATCGAGCGTGAATGAAATATGAATGAACAAAAAAAAACAAAAAAAAACGAGGAAAAAATGAAACAAAAAACTGAGAAAAATTATAGAAATAAATACAGAAATTATACAAAAAAACAAAAAAAACAAAAAAAAAAGAAACAAAAAATCAAAAGAATTTTTAAAGTAAATATTTAATAAATAAGTGAAAAACTTTTTTTGGCAATAAAATAATGATTTTGATTTTTTATAGATAATCTAAAAATATTTACAATATTATGCTGAAGTGATAGTAAAATTTTCCAATTCGAAAACAAATCCTCTACGAAGCCATTTGAAAAATTTAAAAGTGTTCATTATTCGAAAGACATCAAAAAAGGGATTAGAATGCGCAAAAAAGGCAAAAAAAAGAAAATTAAAACTCTTTTCGCTAGGCCGATTACAAATTCCGTCTACCTTCGTAACAAATTTTTCTCTCTGTATGTGTAAAAGATGCCAATTTCGAAGCTGAAATGCTCTTAACGGTTACCCATTAACTGGTTTCAAATACCAACTTTGATAATCTTTAACTGAAAAAATAACAAGAAAAAAGAAAAACTAGAAAGATGGACTAACTTCGGCCGCGCCGAAGTTCGTATACCCAGATTTTCTCTATATAATTCACCAGAAGCATTATTGTAAATTAAACATACCAAATTTACAAATTCAATATTTTGAGAGAAAAAAATTTTTCATACAAAATTTTTTTTACCGATTGTTCCTATAGCAGCTATATGATATAGCCAACCGATTCTGATCAGACTTGGTTGAAGTATCAAAAAGCATATTAAACTCATAAATATCAAATTTCGTGGCATTCGGTTGAAAAACAACAGAGTTATTGAGGATAAGCCTTATTCATGACCGATCGGTCCTATGGGAGCTATATGATATAGTCGTCCGATTCTGATCAGACTTGGTTGAAGTATCAAAAAGCATATTAAACTCATAAATATCAAATTTCGTGGCATTCGGTTGAAAAACAGCAGAGTTATTGAGGATAAGCCTTATTCATGACCGATCGTTCCTATGGGAGCAGACGGACAGACGGACAGACGGACAGACGGACATGGTCATATCGACTCGGCTATTCATGCTGATCAAGAATATATATACTTTATATAGTCGGAGATGCTTCCTTCTGTTCCAAAAAAATTAATATACCCCTCAAGGGTATAAAAAGTCAACTTGTCGCGTCATCCAATCAAATTGAAACGAAATGCGACACCTGATAGATACATAAATGTAGCTTAGGTGGAACAAAAAAAAACTACTACGCATCTAATGCCAATGAACCAACAAAACAGTTCTTTTTCTGGTCAAAAGGGTTTCAGTTACCAAAAAAAAAAAAAAAAAAAAAAAAATAGAAATAAAAAAGGGGGAAAAAAAAGCCACCAAAATGGCACGTGTGGAACGATAAGATAAGCTCGAGATACTAGATTATATACTAACTGGTTAGCGGACAGTCAGGCTAATCAATTAGAAAAATGCTTATGAGAGGCGTACGGTGAATGTCCTTTTGGCCATTTTCTGGTAGGTTCAGTGAACTTGCCTGCTTGCTGGTGGCCTAATCGTAAGTATGCGTATAAATAAATAGAGTGAAAAAGCGAGGAAGAAGAGAGAACTAACAAACATTCATACGTACAATTTAACTCTCTTTTTCTCATTCACTTTTGCTCTCTTGTTCCCCTCTTATTTTCGGCAATTACAGGCAAAAAAAACATAGAAATAATAAAAAACTGCCAACCGACAATAAATGTCCAAAACATGCTTTATTTTTTTTTTTTTTTTTTTTGTATTTTTATTTATTTAACTTTTTCTCGCTTGAGTTATAAAAATAGTTAAATTTATGAGCTGACGTCATTTTGATTTTTTTTTTTTTTTTTTTTGGTTATGGGCCTAGGAAATGAGAGCGAATACAGAACCTAACAGAGAGAATGAGATGGAGAGAGAGAGAGAGAGAGAGAGACAGAAAGGGAGAATGGGAAGAAGAAGAAGAAGCCTTTTGGACTTGGACTGGTTTAGTTCTCCAGCCTACACGTCAGTCAATAAGCTCAATGGACTCTTTTCCAATAATTCTCTGGGCACTAAGTCAGGCAGTTTCTTAGGTTCCTGTTCGATTGGTTTAATTATGGCTGCGTCATTTTCTTATTTCATTATTATTATCTTTATTATTATTATTATTATTATAATTCTAGTTGTCGATGAGTTAAGGCAATCAATACATATTGGGTAGAAATAGCTAATTTAATATTAGACCAGGTAGCGAAAGAAGTAGAGTGTAATAATATAAGGGCCAAGATGGTGTCCAGAGGATTGCGATCTAAACAGATTGACTATGCTATATATACACATACATAGATAATTACTATGCTATATAGATCACAAACATTGCAACATTTACTATAGCTTATTTGCTTGTTCAAAAACTTTTATACATATTTACTTTAAGATATGTATTTAACTATTTAAAGAGCATGTTACACTTCGACCATTTTCCAACACTGATTTTGAAAAAAATATCCAAAACTAATTTTAAATTAAAAAATAAGTGCAGTATTTATTTTAATTCTAGGTTTTTGTTTTTAATGTTAATTAAATTTCATTCTTTTAAAATTGTTTATATTTAATGCTACTTTAATTGTTATGCTTTTTAAGGCATTTTTTGTTAGTCATTTTAATAAGATATTTGTTTAAACCTTTGCTTATATTAAATATTTTTCATATACATTAAAAAAATATATTTGTATTTCAGAAACAGTTTATAGAATATTTGAATTTAAATCATGAAAAAAAAAAATTATTTAAAGTAATTAATTTTTTTTTTCAATTTATATAGTTAATTTTGAAATCATTTATAAATTTTATATTTGCCACGACTTCTTCTTCAAATTATGTTAAAGTAAATTTTGAATATTTAATTAATAATTAATTAATAAAGTTACAATTTGTTTATTTAATTCAAATATTTTATGAATACAACAAAAAAATACATTTGAATATTTTTAAAAGACGTTTTGAATATTCTTGAAGTATTCCACGCTGAAATTTTTATTGAAAACCATTTAAAAAAAAATTGCTGAATATTTGTGTTTAAATTTAAAAATAAAACTTAAAACCCGTTAACAGATGCAAAGCCTAAACGAAGGTAACAACTTAAACCTTTTTCCTTGACTAAGTTTTAAAAGAAGAGAATTTATTGATTGACATAATGTTGCCTAGTAGCGCTGCCAATTAGTCATTTTAGATTGGCATCTTCGGAAGGTCTTTCCTTTTGATGTAATCTTTTTCAATTACAATTAATTTGTTTGAGGATTTTCTTTGATTTCACCGGAAAGCGTTTAAGATTTAACATGTCAAGCTAATCGTTTGCCGCACTTGTCGACACGTGGCCAAAAAGAAAAAGGCTCCTGCTGTCGGGGCACGCGCAATCATAATTACACAATTTTTGGGGATAATTCACAGAATAACAGCAGCAAACAGACAAATGACAAGCGACACAAGTAAAGCAAACAAAATATCAAATTTAACACTAGAGACAAATATTTTATATATGTATATACAGACATACAAATAAAAAAATAAAATAAGAAATAAAGGAAAAGGGATATCTAGGACATTGGGGCTTGTGATGAAAAACGCCGCTCACATGTCACTGTGATAAATGAACAATTTATTAAATTACCTCGTAGCCAAATAGAAATCAAAGCAAATGGGGCCAACAAAGAATGAATGAATGAGATGGATGGATGAATGGATGGATGGATGGATGGATGGATGGTTGCTGGCGAAAAGGGACACAAAACTAGGAGGCATAGACGGTGAGAATAGAATGTTAACTGACAGACATGAGACGTGAGTGAGTTTCTGTGTGGACATTGAAGGCTTTGAAGGAAGTCTGTGTGCCTAGGCGTTGATTTATTGCCACAGGAAAGTGCTATAAAGCGTTGGCAAGTAGGCAAACTTGGAGAACTGTCATATGTATGTTTGAGAAATCCCATGTGTGTGAGTGTGAGTGTGTGTGTGTGTGTGGATTGTGAATTGTGGTCGGAAGGCTGCTTTTCATATGGGGTTTAGGGCTCAGAAGCCATGTAACCTGTCCAAAAACTGGCTTAATGTTTGTCAAAATATATGTAATCCATATTTTAATCGGACGTGATTTGCAAAAAAATTGTTTTTTCAATTTGGATTCGTTTATGTAGTTTTTATTTTCAATGGGTTTTCGAAACTTTATCAAAAAATAAATGATAAAGAAAGAAGTTTTCATAAATTGACTCCAAATTGAACTTAACTTTATTTTAACAATCTATTTAAATTAATTAGATGTAAACTTTAACTAAGTTAAATAGTAAGTATTCAGGTATATTTTACTAGCACTAATTGTAACTCCGAAAAATCCGCAAAGCTCTCTTATATTATTTAGAGTAAACTCAGTAAATACATATGTAGACATTTAAGAGACCCATAAAACCAAAAGCCAACGACGAACCCAACCACAAAAAAATGAGGCTCATTGCTCGTTGGCTTTATTTTTGTTAATTCTTGGCTAAAGTTTATTTGCCTGCTTTTAGGCGCTGCGGCTTGATGCCTTTTTTTTTAGTTTAGTGTGTGTGTGTGTGAGGATATGTGTGTGGCGGAGAGGGGGAAAAGAGATTCAACATAATTATATAGGAACAATAGAGAAATAACATTTTCTTTATCAATGACATTTAACTGGTTTTTGTATTTCTTGTATAAATTTGCATAATTCCGATTGGCAGTAACAACAAATATGAAGTATAATAACATACATACATACATATGTACATGCATACCTACATACATGCATACGTACATACATGCATACATACATGCATACATACATACATGCATACATACATACATTCATATTTTCTTTATGTATGATGATGAAAGCCGAAGGGCGTGTTACAGATAAAAATATCTGCCAAAATTGACCACTGCACTGATAGATACTTATAATGCGAGTATCGGTTGGGGGGGTAGGGGAATGGGTCAATAAACTCAATAGCTTAGTAGAACTCTTGTCCTTCGATATCTTCCTTTTTCGAGTGTGTTTGTTTATTGTATTCTTTCGTTGTATTAATATTAACCCACTTCAAAAGCGTTCGCATACGCATTTTATTTGCATACATTTGTGCCTCAAATGTTCTCATTCTCTCCCTCCCTCTTTGTGTCCACTCTCTCTCTTGCTCTCACTCTCTCGCATTCTCCTCTCTCCATCTCTCTGTCTCTCTCTCTCTCTCTCTGTTTCTCTCGCTGTTGTATGAAAGTGCGTTAAAAGCTTTTGCGGCAAACCGCGTATTGTTCACTTTTTTTCAGTCCGTTGTTTCTGCTGCTGTTGCTGTCGTTGTGCCATTTGTTCTTATTTATTTTGTTGTATTATTTTTTACGTCTTTTTTCTCCATCATTTTTTTTTCTGTTTCTCTGTTTCGGTTTCTGTTTCATGCTTTTGCGTCGTCTTACGTATGCAGGCGTCGCAGTCGACTTCAAGAGAGCGTCACCGTTAACGTTTTGTATCTTGATTTTGGTTTCAACGGTGAATGAACTCAGGACTTGAGGACGTTCAACTGCCAAGCTGCTGCTGTGTCCCAAAAGCGTATTCTCTCCCTTACTCTATCTCTCTATCTCACTCTCTCTCTCTCTGTCTCTCCCTCTCTTTTAGTCTTTGCCTTGTTGCTACTGTTGTTGCTGTTCTTCTTCTTTTTATTGCTGTTGTTTTTGTTAATGCTGCGTAACACAATTTTTGTATTTTCGCACTTCTTTTTCGTATGTATGTAGTTGTTGCTGATGTTTTTGTTGTTATTTGTTTAACTGTTCTTTGGGCAGAAAATTGCAAATTATGCGCGTTGGTGTTTTTCAGATTTTCCCCTACGTTTTTTTTTTTTTTTTTGAATTCTTTTTGTTGCGGCTTTTGTGGCCTGTCTAACAATATATTTGACATTTTTTATAATCTATATAGTTGTTTGTGTGTATGTGTGTGTTTGTGTGTGTCTTTGCATTTTAAATTAAAAATTGTGGTCGACAGTTGGGCGCTTTTTCCATTCATATCATGAAAAATGCATAAAAATGAAAGTAATTAAATTTAAATTGAACCAAACGAACTAAAAATTTACAATTTCATATAGCACCTAAAATTTCAACTTTAAAAGAAATTCATAAACTATTTTTTTAATCAATATTAGTTAATCAAACATCATTGTTATATGGTAACTCCAACTAGTGGAAAAAATTCGAAAGAAATAAAATGGAATCTAAAGATTGAGAAAATTTATCTCCATAATATCGTTAGAAATCGTTAAACAATTGCAATTACATGTAAGAGTTGGTTTTGTAATATTGTTTCTAATCTAATTTTTACAATGGTTTTATAATCTCAATTTTTAAAAGAAACTCGGACCAGTAAGGGTAAGGAATGATATGGTCTCGGAAAAAAGATTCCTTTGTGCCAAGTAGATTTTACTAAACTATGAGAAACTTGGAAAGTGACATTTGGAGTCCTGAGAAAGTATCAACGCTTTCAATTTATACATTTGATAGAGTAAATAGATTATAGACAAATATTTGCTATATAGATAATCTGATCAACCAAAACCCAATGGCTTTATATAAATACCATTGGAGCCTGCTTCATTTTAATGAACAACACTAAAACATACTGAATCTAAAATCGTATTCTCAACATCAGCTATAATTAATCAAAACTATATTATAATATTAAATTATGTAACAGAATCTTTATTCTTCTAATAAAAAGAAACAATGAAAATATATAAGTACTATTTCATTTTCCCCATAAGAACCAATTTTCTTTACCTCCGAACATAGTAAGAAATTAAAAGTGTATCAAAACTGAGGTTATAATAAGAAAATAGTTAATTGAGCCACAAAATAACATTAAAACGAAAGATTATTTGCTGCTAATAGATTTTTAATAGCACCCGGCACACTCACACACACACACACACACACATACTCACGCACACCCACAAATGACCACAAAGCCGACCAAATAGCCAATCTATAAACACAAAAACCTATATAGAAGGCAAAACAAATGTTCGAAGTAACCCTAAAAGGATCTTTTCTCAGCATTTAAAACCCTGTAAAAACTGAACAAAAAGAAAGAAAGAAAAAAAGGATTCAAAAGCAGCTGCTGCTACTACTATTCTCCAAAATACAAACAAAACCCCGCCTACAAAAATTTTCGAGGTTTGCAATACAGAAAAATGAAATGAGATGAAGAAAACTTCCAAGCAATAAAAATTCAAGTTCAACGAATTCTACGCTATGGGTAAATAACCTGGACTCGGGCCATGTCGTCGTCTTTGTCGTTGGCGTTGGTGTCGGTGGCTTCGTTGGCGTTGGCGCCAACACCCCAAAAAAAAAAAAAAAAAACCAAAATAAATGAAAAAAAAAAATAACAAAAAAACAACAAGTGCCACATGACATCCTCGAAAAATTCACGCCCCAAATGAGAGAGAAAACTAAGAAAAAGGCTGCAAGAGAGCAGCAGCCGCCTCAACAACCTTGAACTTGAGAATCCTGCACACACACACACACACATACACTTACATACACTAGAGAGCAAAAAGAAATAGGGAAAAAAGTGGGACGAGGATGGCAAGACGAAAGGTAACCCCCCCCCCCCCCTAACAAATAGAAGAAAATTTTCTACAAGGCTTGCACAGCAAAGTAATTTTCCTAGCCGACACCCAGAACCCTACAATTTTCCCCACATCAACAAAAACGATAGGGAAGGGGTGGAAGGGGGGTAAAAAAAAAAGAAAAGGGAAAACTTATGCAAATTTTTCGTTTTCGTTTTTTTTTTCTCAACATTTTTACGGGTTGACGGTTCATTTTAAAAGAATTACGCACGTACTTGAATCATTTAGTTTATTTGGTAATGGAATATTACAAAAGCAGCAGCTGGGCAGGGCTAGCAACAATTTAGTGTCCCAACATTGAGCACAACTGTACTTAAGTAAATTATTTTTGAACATGGCCATAAAATTCAAGTGATTTGGGGCATTCAAGTGAACTTTTACGTGATAGAACGTAATGAGGAATAGCTCATTTAAATGTTTAAAGTTTCTAAAGCCTAGCTATGGGGAGTTCTTTTGAATTTGATATATATGGCCAATAAAAAGGGCAACTTGAACTTTGACATGAAATAAAGATAGCAAGTTCTCACGGCCAACTTAATGAGTCCAGGGACTAGGCAAGTCTTTTATTTGATCTTAATACCGAGCCACTGTACGTAGGAGCAATTAAATAAAGTCAAATTACTCCAAGTAAATCAAATCCGTATAAAACCGATTGTAAAGATTAAAAAAAAAATAATTATGCTATTTAATTTTATGCAACAGTTTAAACAGTTTAAATTTGTTTAATTTTAAAATGAAGTATAAACTAAAAATTTGGGGTTTAATTTTACATTTTTGTCTTCATCTTCTTCTTCTTCATTGCAATTCCCGTAAGAGTTTACTCAAGACGGAATTATGGGGAACTTCATTTAAAGCAATGCAAACACCGCATTGTGGACACTGTGCCTGATTCTGTTTTAAGTTGGCTTCCTCTATAATAAGGTCCAAACATTGTCTGCATATAATATGATATTGGCCACATTGGCACATATCATCTGGATGAGGTACATTAAGGCATACACTGCATTGCATAACAACACGTAAACGTTGTCTCAACTCTTGACTCTGTTGCAACAAAATGTTGCATTCATATGTCGTTTTGTCTTGATTTTCAATCGACAAACGCAACCTTTTTTGGGACAATATGTCAGGTTCAGATGGGTCAACTTCCGACATTCTAAATGATGATTTTTTATACGATATATCAATTAGAAATACATATATAAATTACTTTACCTCAATTTGCTCTTTAAATATTTGGTCATTTTGGGAATAAAATATTTCACTTTTTAGTCAAATAATATCCGCCTTTATTTCTTAATAGTTTTCTAGTCCTTTTTTATTTATTGTCGTTATGGTCAAATGATATCTGTTTCTGATTTTGACAATGAAATCTTTCATTCCTAGTTTTCTTTATAACACAATTAGTCAAAATTTATGAACTGGCAAAACTATTTTTTATTTAAAAAACTTTGTTAATTTTTTAAATATTTTTTATGTAATTTCTTTTCTTAAATACTTGAAAATATTTTGGCTTATAAATAAAAGATTCTAAAAAAAAAAGGTTATACATATATATATATTATACATACGTGTATAATTTCTTAAATTTTGAATAATTTTTCTTTCCTGCTCTGAGCACTGTCTGCCAGAACCCATTATGCCTATATATATTAGTATGTTAAATAAGTATCTCTAAGAAATTGTAACGAATAAGAAATAAATCATAATATTTAATAGATATTTTTTGGACTTTCTATTAAGAAAATTTGGCGCGTTTCTATTTGTTCTTCTAGTCCAAAACACGAGGTATTTGGACAAAAACACAATTTCAAAAAAAATTCGCCGATAAATACGCTCAAAATCAAATCCAAAATAAAGTTCCATTATCCCACATTCTTGGGCATTCAATTTTAATTCTAAAAATTTCTTTCCATTCCACTGAGATATGACCAGTTTTGTGACTTAATTCAAACCTGATTGCCGTTTCTATTATTATTTGATTACTTCAGTAATGATTATATTTATATAGTTTTCGAGCCAAAATGGGCGTGACACTAACCGACTTTCGGAAGGAAAATAAAACTTTCGCCAAAAAAGTTGAATAAATCTGTAAACAAAATCAAATATTTTAAAATTCATCACTAATAATTTTTTGTAGTATTCTGAGAGTATTATCACACGTAAAAAAATATCGAGAGCCTACAGCGTTTTTAGTTTTTGAGATAAAAGTCAAAAAGAGCGGTCACTCACGCGACATAAAATCAGACATGGCTTTAGAGATCATTGCTAACAATGGGCAAACTCTTGCGAATTGTGTGAGGAAATTTTGAACTTTAAAAATTTTTTCCAAATCAATAGAGCATTGCCAGCTTAATTATTAGACTCTATGATCCTCCAAAATTTTTCCTAAACTGTTTCAAATTTATTTTTCTGGGTTAATTTACGCGACATCACTCACGCGACATTTTTCCACTGCAGTTTTCAGTGCAGTTACATATACAATTATATTCATTTTATTAGTATTTAGCTAAGAATGTAATTTAATTATGTGTTTTCAGTTATTAAGTAAAAATATTAGTAAATTTTCCTAGTCCATCTAAAATTGAATTGAGAAGCGCTAGCAAAGACTATGCAAAAAAAAATTTTTTTCTAAGAGATTGCTCTTACGGTCACTCACGCGACAAACTTTCGCAATGAATAAAAAAAAAAATATTTGGCGAAATCTTTATTTTGTTTTATTTTATTGATTGTTGGATCAATCTTACGTAAATTACGAATTTGCGTCCACTCTTATCAAGAAATGCAAAACTTGAGGCAACTTATGTTGTTTTTCGGTCACTCACGCGACAGAAGAAGATCGGATCAAAGATAATCAAAATTATGGTTAATTCGCGATCTTTTGGCTCCCTTTATATTTTTTACCTTAAGTTCACTTATCTAAGTACAATTTAAGAAAAAAAGGTCTTCGGTACAGGAACTCTTACTGTAGTAAATATTTTTCCGAAATAAGCTTATAAAGCATACCCAGGTCATAATACATACAAACCCAACTTTAATTGCAATTATTTTTTACATATAAAATTTTCTTCACTATTTTGACATTAAAATATAAAATTTGAACATTTCTTTTTTGAGTCTTGTGGTTGACCTTTTTGCGGAAATGCCCATATGTATGTATATATATGTACATATATACAGATACCTTGATTCTGCTTGATTATGATGAAGTTTTTACCTTTAATTTTAATAAATTTAAGTTTAACAAATTCAATATTAATAATTTAATAAAAGTACATTCATTCTCTTTACAACTACCATAAATTTAAAGTAGCATATTTCAGCCATAGATACATATGTACATGTATATGTACATACATACATACATACATGGTGTAATAATAATAATTATTTTTAAGCCTCATCACATCTCGCCTCTTCTCATCGTCATCATCATCATCATCATCATCACCATTATTATTATAAGCATCATCACACATCTAAGCTGCTTTAAAATTAATAACTTTAAAGGTGCCAAGAAAGCTCAATAAAAAGAGAAAGATAGATGGAGAGAAGAGAGAGAGAGAGAGAGACGGAGGGAGTTTGTTAGAGAAAGAAAGGTTGCTTTATCATAGGAAGGTAATAATATATTACTCCATGAACATGACACAGATTCTAACCAACTAACTAACTAACTTAACATTAATTAGTTTCATCTAATTACTGGCATAACAAGGAAAAGGAGGAGAATCCGGAGATGAAGCAATAGTGTTGTTGTGTTGGGTCACTGTATACCACATAATATATGTACATACAAGCACACACATATACTTATGTACATATGTACATACGTTTCCGTATGTGGCTGTTTTGCAGTTATGTTTTATGCTATTAATGCCACAAATTATATGTCGAAGCTAGATACTAATAATGTTGCGGCTCCGCTGTCGCTAGAGATTTGCGGTTAATTAAAGAGGAAAAAAATAAATTTAATACAAGAGAAATGATTGTGGCTTACTGTTAGCTAGATATAGACAACATTGATCCGAGATACTGAGCGAGTGAGAGAGATAGAGATAACAGTTACTGGTTTGCTAATGACATGTCAAACTGTATTTCTTCTTTTGTTTTCTTTAACTTTGCCAGTGTTGAATAGGAAACAAAAAGAAAAAAAAAAAACAAATATTTTTATATGCATAGAAATCGACACTTAACAAAATTCACACTCCCTACCAACAACAATTGCAACCAGTTTCTTAAACAAAAAGAAAAAAATTCCACAATAAAAATCCATTAAAGGCCACCTTAAACTTTTGGCTCACAAAACACGTAACATGTAACATGGCCGTGCAGCAGAAAGCTTTGAAGTTTAACTTTATCGACAGGAAACTTCATTATAAACGACATTGGCACACTCACGCACACTAGCTGGCTACTGTTGTTGTTGCTGTCGTCTAACGGCAATTTGCAGCTATTCTCCCCTCCTACCACATCACCACTCCACCACTTCACCACTTCACCACTCCACTACTCCACCACTTCACCACCCCAACAAACAACAGTGGGACAAACAACTTGAAATAGCAACTCTATACTGAAAGAGTGTGGTAATAGGCCGTCATCGGCATCGTCATCGTTGCTGTTGTTGTTGTTATTGTTATTGTTGCTGTTGTTGCTGCATTGTTTGTTACCAAGGGGTCCGTTCGCTGACTAGCCTCAAAGAAAAATAACTGTGTGAAACAAATTATGGTCTATGGGCGTGAAGTTGTTGTTTTTTTTTCTTCATTTCTTCCAATGTTGGCGTATGCATGTATGTAGTTGTTGTACTTGTTGTAGAGCTGGCAAGGTAAAAACGCAATGTAAAAAACAAAAAAAAAAACAAGAAATATATAAAGTCTAACATTGCAACGTGACCATCGTGCGGCGTTTTGCCTTTGCACTTGTAACGTGTTTTCATTGCTTTTTTTCGACTTCATTTTGTTGTTGTTGCTGCTGTAGCTGTAAACTTGTTCGAGTTGCATGGCCAAAGCTAACTACTACATACAAACATACATACATACACACATAAATACATTCCATCCCATCCATACATTGAGAGGCAAAGAAAAAAAGTTACACAAAAACTGGATTAGAGGCCTGTGCGCTTTGGCAAACACACACACACACACACACACGAAACAGCAACAAAAACAATAACTGTGCAACCGCCGCAGGGGAGCAGTGGGGCAAGTCGGTTGATAGTACCCAGCATACCCGACTACAGTGGACCCAAATATTGCCAAAACAGTATTAAAATGCAAAATGATAATTGGTTATTTTGTTCTTACAGTGTGAATTTACAAAAAATATCGAGAAATGTTCAATACATACATATATACATAGATTAAACTTTTAGATTCTTAAAATATACAGATCGTTGTTTGACAAAATGTTTCAATCAAAATAAGATCATTAATTTATCAATCCAAATTTAAATATGAATATAATTTAAATATGATCATAATAGGAATACTTAATTATATAGCTTACATCAATCACATACATATATACATAGTTACGTATTATAGTAACAGATCGCAGGAGCAATTTATGGAGAAATATGTATAGATATTATAAATATGTATATACATACATAAATATATCAAGTTTAGATATAATAGAACGACTTACTCACTAATTAGCGATATATCGAGAAAACGTTTGCCAAGAAATACATATGTTAAAACCTGTATATTGAACTAAAGTTACTTTTAATGGTTATTCGTTGTTTCAAAATCTTTAATATTTGCAGACAAAATGTTTGAGACTTTTATTTTTATTAAAATTCTTAGATTTTAGAATAATGGAATAACTTGAAAAAGGAGATCTGTTAAAGATTTTTAGAAATTATGATTTTAAAGAATCTTCACTAAATAAAAAACATTTTTCGAGGCCTCGAGGAGATAATATTGTACTCCACTTAATAAAGAACCATCTGATCTGAAAACATTCGTATTAAGAATTGAGAGAAGAAAGATTTTGACAAAAATTTAATAATCTTAAACAAAGTAATTGGTTTAGGAAGAATGAATCAAAATAATACAGATAATTTCATTAATGCATTTAATGGATACTTCTTTTAAACTTTTACTTGATTTTTTAAGTTGTTTTCTCAAAGAAGTTCTGGTGTTACTTTTAAAGATATATTCCCAATTTTGCATTACTTAATCAATTTTCAACCACTGTGCGCGCACGTCATCGAATATGCATTTCGTTGTATGGGGTGTTGCTGCATGTTTGGCATCGCATCCGTTGGATGCAACACGACGTCTCCATCACCACCAACTTCATCCAAAGTTGTTTTCCGTTTTGTTGTTATTGGCACGTTTTTGTTTTTGTGCTGTGGCAAAGTGGTAAAAAGAGAGGGTCAAAAGATACGGGGAATGGTAGAGGGTGGGGGGAGCTCTCTGTTGTAAAATAGGCAAAAGTAGTGAAAACTCGTTTTTGTTTTTCTTTCTTTCGTTTGTCGGCTTTTTGAAGTTTAACTACTTTTTGGAGGCAAAGTTGGATGGGTTGCTAAAGCCGCTGCTGTTGGCCATATCCTTTTTGCCCCACCTTGCTAGGGTTTCTATGGTAAAATGTATGTATATTTCTGTGTGTGTGTGTGTGTGTCTGGGACGACGATGCTTTGAAGTCAGTTGGGTAAAGTTGGCTCAGAGTAGGTCAGGAATGCAAAATGTTATCGTTGTTGTTGCTGTTGTTGTAACTGGTTGTTGAACAAGGCTAAAACCAACGAGTCGCGCCTACTCTGCGACTGCACTTTCTGCTACTGGCTTCATTGTATGATTGTAAATATGTATGTGTGTGTGTGTGTGTGTGTGTGGCTTTATGTACGGTATTTTCTCATATTTATATTTACCGTTAGAAGCCGCTAAAGTTTCTCATTTGACTTTGCAAGTTGGTAGCTTAACATGACTGGCTTTGGCTATGAGGCTTGGAGTTTATATGTACGTATGTATGTATGTATTTTCGTTAGTTGTTTTTCTCTTCCCCCCCTCCACCCTTTATGTTGTTAGGAGGACAGCCTATCGACCAGTTTTCGTTTTTCATGTTGTTGGTCTTGGGTTTTGTTATTGCTGTCATGTCATAAAATTAAATTAACACAACGTTTTGTTATTTTTAGACAGTCCTTCTGACACTCTTTTTTTTATTTTTATTTTTTTTTTTTGAGTTTGATGGCGTTGGCATTTTGACATTTTGGAACAATCAAAGAAATTACCTGGAAGTTAACGGCTAACCGTGTTATATAACTAATTTACTGCATTCTTTTTGATATTTTTAATAATTTCTAATTTTGTTTAAAATAAAATAAATATGAATATACAGTTTGTATTATGAAACTTAAGGTTAAATACACAACATCAAATAAACAAAACAATGTTTTTTCTAGTCTTTTACAAAAAAAAAAATTCTAAGTGATAACTCGTTCAAAAAATCTTAACAAAATTCTAGATTTTTAGCTTGCGTTGCGTTTGTTATGTATTATTAATTGAATAAATCATGGTCAAATTACTTTATATTGACAAAATCTACTTTTGTATTAAAAATAAATAAATAAAAAACCAAATATTTGAAAACGAAAACTGAATGGTTTTGAATCGGTTATCGGCCAATATATATTAATTGCTATACATTATGATTAATCAGATATAAGGTCGCTTCCGATTGAATGTACACAAAAGTACACATGTACACACATACATACATATGTATGAATACATATTCAATTTGATAGGAATGTATGTATGTACATATGTATGTATGTATGTATATGGCGCTGTTGTTTGATCATCTAATGGAAGCTAAGACGCCTAAAATGCCTAAATGCCTAAACGCCTCCTCCGAGATTTTATGACACTATGTACATACATACATACATACATACATACATATGTACATACATATGTATGTAAGAACAATCTTACATTTCAAATAACTTCGATCTTGTGACGTAATAGGGCAGCGACAATCAAAAACCGTTCGATTTGCAGCAGACAAACAAATTATTTTCCAATTGTAATCAGATCAATGAGAGCCGATACGCAAAGAAAGATGGGGGAAGAAAGAGAAAGAGAGTGGACGAGAGGGAGAGAGTGTAGTCAAGTTTGAGAATGACGAAAAATGGAAAGCCCCAATGCAACGCAAAAAAACTACACAAAAGAAAATAAAATGAGGCAAATGAATGCGGGGAACATGAAGCATAGCATAAAATCCTGACACATTACATTTACAGTTGTGTAAGGACCAAAAACAAATCCAAGGGAAGCATAAAAGAAAGCAAAGAAGAGTAACCCCCTCTATCCACACATTTCATTCCACATCTACTATGCAGTGCGACGCCAGTGTTCATGCCATTTGTATATATGTACATATATGTATGTATATGTGTTAGTATATCTACATGTGTTAGTATATTTTTCAGCTTGCCAACAAACTACGTCAACAATAAAACGAATTGGCATTGGAACAGCCGACGACCCATTGCCATTTTGTTTGTGTTTGTTTTGCTCCAATTAGCAAAAGCCCGCTCTTCCTAGGTCTCTCTCTCTTTCTCTCTCTCGCTCTCTCTCTCTCTTATCCCCACTCTCTTGATTCATCACTCTCTCTGCTTGCGCTCTCTCTAGTATTTTGTTTCTCTCTTGTGGTTTTGTAGCTTGCGTCATTTTTACTTTGCAAAGGAATTTTTGTCTTTTTCTTTTTGAATTTTTAGTTTTGCGGTGAAAGCTTTTCCTTTTGGGAACCCAAACAGCTGCTCGCTGAAAATATTTCATTTTCTTTTTTGATTTTTGTTTCTTTTCGTGTTCTGCATCTCTGTAGTACATGTTGTTTTGTAGCTTTGGCATGTGTTTGTTTCATTGTCATTCATGATGACGCCAAAATACAAAAAAGGAAAAAAAAAATGAAATGAAAAAGAAATGCCGGTTGGGATAGGGTCACTACGCAAAAGACTCCATGTGGAATGCGGTTTATTGTGGCAAGGGGAGACAATATATGGGAAATCTCTTCTCTTCCAGCCACCATCTGAGTTGTCTTATGTTCCATGTATAAGATTCGTTTCATTCTGAATTTGATTTCATTTTCCTCGTAAATCTCGGCGTATGCATACATACATACATACGTATGTATGTACATACATATGGATGTACATATGTACATACATACATATGTACATACATATGTACATATGTATGTAGTTAATTCCATTTTCTTCCCTTTCTTGCCTTTTCAGCTTTTTTTTCTTTCCATTTTTTTTTAACCTTATAAATATTATTAATGCATATGTATGTATGTACATATGTACATACATATGTACATATGTACAAACATATGTACATACATATGTACATATGTATGATGTATGATGAACGACCATTGAAATTTAAAGTTTCAAGGAAATGTCCTAGAAAATTTATTTGTAACACGAACAAAAAATTGTTGCGCAAATCATTTTGTCATTGAACGTGGAAAGTTTTCAAAAAACTTCGGTCAAATTAGTAGAAAAGAGAAGGAATAAAGGAAAAAGGAATCCAAAAGGATTTGACATTTAAATTTTTGGTTTACATACATACATACATTATGTACATTAATCTTCTTAATTCCCAAATTTTATTTCATTTTCTTGATTTTTTTGTGTTCTTAAACTTACATATGAATGTATGTATGTATGTATGTACATATGTATGTATGTATGTACATATGTATGTAACATACATACATAAATATAGAAAGATATACATACATACATATGTACATATTACATACACTTGCATATTTTATTTTTTCCTACATCATAAATTTTAAAAAATGGTTTCGAAACATTACCTCATTTAAAGAATGTTACTAAGTTAATTTGAGTGTTGATTTTTAGCTTTGGGTAAAATAATATTATTCTTGTTGTTTTGTGTGCTTTTTTGGTGCCTGAATTTTTGTGATGTATTTAATGAATCTAATCAATTGAAATTTATTTTTCATCAACAAAAACTACAACGTACGAAACACCGGCAAGTAGTTGCGGTGGTTCTGCGTCTGCCACCTTATCAGAAATTCAAAATTTAATCGACTTGTAGCATATGTATGTACATACATATGTATGTATGTACATATGTATATATGTACACATTCACACACATTCATAGATACATATGTATGTATATAGATATGTACATAGTATGTACGTATGTATGTATAATCAAGCATAACATTTCAAATCAGGTGGAAATTGTTTAGTTTTTTCTGCTATGCTAAGTCATTTGTATTAATTTAATGTTTTTTTTTACTGCACAATCAAAATGTAATTAAAATTTCTTGATGCGGGATATAGAATAGAAAATGACTTCCGAATACCATTCATAAATCCATCAATATGGCAATCAAATCAATTAAAAGACTTTTTAATCAAAATCTAAAGATTTATGTGTTACGTACAGGAAGATAAGCAGAAATTTTATGTATTTATGTACATATGTATGTATGTATGTATGTATGTATGTATGCGTGTATGTATGCGTGTACTTGGGGCACACTTTATAAAAACTTTCAACAAGTGCAAATTTGCCAATTGTGCTAGTTTTTTTTCCTACAATATATTGTTCACACCAATTCATTAAATTTGTTTATTTTGTTTATAATTGAAAAATTGAGAGGAGAAAAGAAAATTGGGCACATTGCCAATTAATAATGGGTCTGGAAGGTATTATAAAAATCATAAAGAAAAGTGAATCTCAAGAGGGAGGATATAACAACCAGCAACATCTGGAAATTGACCGTACATTCATACATACATACATATGTACATACATACATATGTACATATGAGGAGCCCAATAAGTCACCAAAAATCACGCACCTACTGCAAAAATCGTTAAAAATTTATTACCAAAAAAAAAAAAAAATAATTAAAAGCAAAAAATAAGAACAAGAACATTCTGTATAAAATTCTTAATACCAATGGCTTAGTGTCAACTGTTTCCATATACTCCATAAAGCTGTCAAGATTTCTCAGAGTGACAACATGGAAACCCGCGCATTATCACAACTTTAATGAGTTCTATGGGCAAAATAAAAAAAGAAAAGAAAAACTATGTGGTAAGACCCCAATGTTCTTCTCCCATTCGCTCTCTTTCGCTCACTATATCTATCTATCTCTGTCACTCTGGTTCTGAGCGTGAAACGAACGAAAAATGCTAACGAAACGAAAATGCAAAATGTCAATGTCCTCCACACACTGTACAATTGCGTCGCAGTTTTTTGTTCGCGGAACATTGTGGCAATTGGAACAGCCAGAACGCAGAGAAACGTAACGTAGAACAAGCAGCAGAGTATAGAGTACACCACATATACATACATATGTAATTGTGTATGTGTGTGGATTGGAGTATCTACATACATACATACATACACATACATACATATGTGTGAATGGATTCGGGGAAATGGGGAGGGACCGCCGGCAGCAGTGGAGGCACACACTGGCCAGCAGCATGTGTGCGTAGTTTAAAGTTTCTTTTCGAGTTGTGTTGAGTTGAGCGAGCGAGAGCGCGCGCCATAAATTCAAAGCAAATACAAATACAAATATCATTCGTTATTTTTCTTTTATTTCTTTCTCATTCTTGCATCATTTTATTTCTTTTTTCATATTGGTTGCAATTTGAAGTCCGAGAGCAAGTTTTTTTTTTTTAATAAGTCACAAAGAAAGAAAAGAGTGAGGGGGGGTTAGGAGAGGGGGGATAGAGTGTCAACTTGTTGTTGCCAATAATTTAATGAAAAACGGAAATGCCGTTTTAGATTTATAGTTTGATAAGAACAAACAAATAAGCAGCAATTGGTCATCAGTTGGCAAAAACTTGGCTCATTCTAGTTTGGTCAAAGTTTGGTTTTTGGGGCCTTAACGAGGGGAGGGACGAGAGGGTTGATGTATGTAGGTAACAGATGTCGTAGGAAGTTTCGCCTGTTTGCAAAGTTTTTGCGGACGTTTTTATTTGGGTTTCAATAAACCAAATAACAATTTTTTTCTATCATATGAAAGGAGGGTGAAGAAATGGGAATGGAAATAAAAACCCACAATTAAAATTTTTTTTATAACTAAAACGTGATAATTATATATTTGTTGGCAGGACGAAGTTTTTATATAGACATTTTTATAAATTTTTTCACAAATATTATCACATTGACTTAATGTAAATTTAATTTAATTAAATCAATTAAAGTACAAATGTATTTAACTTACGATTTATAGTTTCTAAAGTTATACAATTATTCCATCAGATATACAATGTACATACCTTTAAAAAGAAAGAGAAATAATATACAATTAGTTATGGTTCTTATTAAAAAGTTTCATTATTTATATATGTACATATGTATGTATGTATATGTGTATGTATGTATGTATATGTATGTATTTGGGATAAATGAAATGAAAACCTTTTTGCACAATTCTAAATGTAGACGAAAAGAAAAAGCGACAATAAGCCGTCAAATAGGTTGTTCGTCGACTGCTAAATGCTTTGTGATTTGTTATTTACACCTCTACACGTGTAATCAAATACAATAAGCCATAAAAAATTATTATAAAAAAGCGTATTGCGCTATATATGTATATGTATGTATGTATGTATAAAAAAATGTGTTGTTGTAAAAATAAAGTTGACAATGAGCCGCCTGCCTGTTGCCCAGCCGAGTGGGAGTAAATAAAAATAAGTATATAAAAAAAAGGTGAGCAAAAAATAGAAAAGAAAGATGAAAAAAAAATCCTTTGGCATACACAGACAGACAGGCAGACAGATAGACAGACAGACTGACTGACTGACAAGGACAAAACGCTGGACGACTGACTACAACGAAACTCTTGTCAATGGCATAAATTAAGGCTCTGGGCTCAACATGTTGTCGAACAACAACAACAACAACAACAACAGCAATCCACAAGTGTCGACAACAGATTCCCATGGACTGTGTCAATTTGATGATGTCCTTGTTTGGCGGCATCGATATAGCAAACGGCAACCCTGATATAACCCTCCACCCACATACATATGTATGTATATATATGTATGTATGTATGTATGTATGTATGTAGGTATCAGTAATATTCTCCCTTGGTTGCTTCATTCACTTCATCATCACATTGAGCTTTTGCTTCTTTTTTTCTTGTCCTGTTTTATGTGTATATACAAATATCCTTAAAACATTTTACAGTGCGTGCCATTTCCAGTGAAACATGATGTTTTGCTAATTCAAAAGATTTACACACACAACAACGCGCTTTCAATTTGATTTGCTGTTAGTTGTCATAAGAAAGAACAACAATGCCGCCATACAGAGGAGAAACAGGGTTAGACAAAAAGCTGTAGAAAATAGAATGAATGGCAAATACATATACATACATACATAGATATGTACATACATAGATACATACATACATACATACATATGTAGATAGATGTTGGCCATGTGGAAAATTTTCAAGCTACGTCTTGGTCTTAAGACACACCCAATCTCACATAGCATGTCTGCTTAGTTTTTTATGTTTTTTTTTTTTTTGTTTTGTTTTGTTTTTCCCGTTTTCTTTGCGGAAAAACTTCACCAGAAATCGTTAAACGTAATTAGTTAGAATGGTAAAAGGAGAAACAGAATATTTATATGTATGTATGTATGTATGTATTTATGTACATATGTATGTATATGAATGTAAAATTGTATATAATTTTGTGATTTAAGCAAAGGCTTGTCCTGTCCCTGACACAAACCAAGGGCAGAAATTAAAATGAAGAAATTCAAGTGAAAAACGGCAGGAAATTAAATATTAATAAAGACATTTCCTGTAAAGGAAAAAAAAATCAAAAACTGTATTTAATTAAAATTCTTTTAATTATTAAAATAACACGTGAAGCAATTAGTTATTGTTGTGATTATTCAAAGACTTACATACATATACTCAAATTAAGTAAATTTGGTTAACTAAAATATTTCAACTAATAAACGGAGGAGTAGCATTAACAAAAATAACTGATGAATAACCACAATCAATAATCTACATTTGTATGTATGTATGGATGTATGTATACATATGTATGTACATATGTATGTATGTTGCTAAGTAGTGGTACAATGTGGTATGTACAAATATACATATTTAACCTAAGCAAAGGTTAAAGTTTATCATCCAAGTTACATACATACATATATAAAAATTCGGAATTCTAATTTTCGCTTTCGAAAAAATTTCTCTGATTATAATTGCTTTGATTTAGGTATAGTCGTATGTTGTTAAATATATATATATAATATGAAAATGTATTATATATATGTACATTTATGCAAAAAACTGTTTTTTGTACTTTTAGCATACATATATTGTTATTTTAGAAATATACAAACATATTTGATTAGATTATCGCAGGGGCGGATTAAACGTTGCTGAACAATACATACTTGCATCAAGTTGGTTAATTAGACTTATTAATATTAATTAGTCATTTCAATAAGGCCTTAATCTTATCCACAAAATAGAAATATAATATTTTTATAACGAACTAAAAATAATATTTTTTAATGTGTATTTGATTTGGTCATTTGCCCCCCTTAGTATCTCAAATCCATCCCTGAGACTGTGGGCAACATTTATTATGTATATAATTGACTAAATAGGAAGATTTAATTTCATTCCGATTTAAACTGTTCAATAGTAAAGTCGAAAATGGGAAATCTGTTTAAATTATTCTTAATTCAAATTCTCCTTCAGGGGATAAGCGCAGAACTTATGAACATGGCACCAGAAAATTGGGTAAGTTCCAGCGATTTGAATTGAATAGATAAGGTGATAAATATATATATATATATGACTACAATCTCTTCCAGAATGATGTGATCTTTGACAGTCAGAATGGCGATGAATACTGTTTCTATATGGTAAGGCCCCTGATAAATCAGTTGAAACGAGTGAATAAACAAATTGATGCCAATGATGAAATGAAGGAGAAAATTGGAAAACTAGAAAATGAATTGGCTACTGTTAAAATGAAACTCAAGGAACAGGTGATCAAAACAAGATCCAAGGAAGACCTACTTAAGGCGAAAAATGAACAAATCAAGGACTTAAGGGATTTGATAATTTCTAAAAATGAACGAATCGAAGAACAGCTTAAGTCTCAAAGTGCTTTACTTGCTGAAAATAAAAATCAAATCAAGGATTTTAATAACTTAATAAATTCAAAGAATAAACAAATAGGGGATCAATTAAAGGCAACAAATGATTTACTGAAATCAAAAGATGAACAAATCCGAAAACAAATTGAAGCGCAAAATGTTTTACTTACTGAAAACAACAAACGAATCAAGGATTTAAGCGATTTCATTAATTCAAAGGATAAACCATTTGGGGATCAATTAATGTCGAATAATGATTTACTGAAATCAAAAGATGAACAAATGAATCAATTAAAGAATACAATAAACCATAAGAATAAACAAATTGGCGAGTTAAGGACCCAAATTAGTAAAGATGAGAAAATTTTAGAGGAGAAAAATCAACAGATAATGAAATATAATCAGCAGGAAGAGAATCTGCCGAACTCGGGACTCTACGCTGATAACGTTCACCGCATACAAATTGCAGGGCATCCGGCATTCGAAGTGTCTTATATATCGCCATTATCTGGATGGACTATAATTCAAAGGCGGATGGATGGAAGTGTGGATTTTAATAGAGATTGGGAGGATTATAAGAATGGATTTGGTGACATTCAAGGAGAGTTCTTCCTTGGCCTCGAAAAGATACACTTAATGACCCAATCTCGACCCCATGAGCTGTATATTCAAATGCGGGATGTAAATGGAACGACCAAATATGCCCGATATGATAATTTCAAAGTGGGCAATGAGCAGGATAACTATAAACTTATATCGACCGGTGAATACAATGGAACTGCTGAAGATTCATTTAGTGGTCATGTTGGCTATATGTTTACAACTCGAGATAGGGACAATGATATTTTTGATGGTTTTAACTGCGCTATTAGCCGTGGTGGATGGTGGTTCGACAAATGTGCATAGAGGTAAGACATTTGTTTTCGTTTGCATTTGTATAAAACTAATTTTCTTTTTTTAGTTATTTGAATGGAAAAAATAAAAAAAAAAAGGATCCCTCCGCAGGGTGGGGTGGAAGGGGGGGGTTGGAGAAAGGAATGGGACTATAAAATATCATTAACATTCACTCAAATGATGATACGACCAACTTTTTAATTAAATTGATTTGAGTCAATATCGAGATAATGACCATAAGATGCAATATAAAATATGAATAAACAGCTTGACAGATTTGTCAATTAGTAACCGCATTCGAAGCAAAACTTAATCCCTTTCCCCTTTTCAAAAATTGAGTCTCGAAGGATCAATAGAAGCTGCAAGTTTCATGAATTAGTAGGGAAATATATATTCTCTAGGATCGTATCAACCATATTTAAAGACTCACAGTTATTTCTTTCGAAATTTTAATATTCACAAGTCGAGAAAAAATTCTACCTTGATGAAGTCCGAATATCCTTGCAGATTGTCTCCTGCAAACAAAACTCACAAATATTAAATTTCGTGGCAAAAAACAAATTTATTGCAGTCAAACATTATTCACGACCGATCGTTCCTATTGTAGCTATGTATATGATATAGTTGTCCCATCGGAATAATTCCGAGGTATACAATGCCTCGGAGGAGAAGCTGTTGATACAGACAGATAGACTCGTCTATTCATGTCAGAATATATATAGTTTATATAGTCGGAGATGCTTTCCCCTGAGCCTTGCAAAGTTCTGACCAAAGTTAATATATCCTCGGCTGGTTATACTAACTAATTACTTAATGTAATTAATGCATATTCATTATATTTTATAAGGCAAGTCTTCAAAGTAAATAAAATATATATATGTTGTTGCATAAAATATCATAAAGTTTTTCCCTTTGTACCCAAATGATATGTGTAAAATTTAAGAAAAAATATTTTTAAGCGAAATAAAAATACTTACATACATACGTATGTATATATACATATGTATGTATATATATGTATATGTATAAGTTTTCCCATCTTATATTATTAACTATATATAAATGAAGTAAGCAAGTCGTCCCTGCCGACTTGGAGTATACCCTGTACCACTAAGAGATATTTTATAAACTCAGACTCCTTCGAAATCACCATTAATTCAATATATATTTTTTAGAAAATTCTCCTATCAAGCCGTAATAGCAAATGCATGCTTTCTCTCTCACTCCTATCAGGGAAAGAAACAAATGCATCATTCAGTACAAAGCAACGTGCGGATGCTATCTCGCTCACACATTTCAGCCGCTGCTGCCCATAGCATTTCAGTACAAAACATATATATCATATATATGTACATATATGTATATGGTATAAAAATCTGGATTACTTTCGATTGCGCGATAAGCCAAATGAATAAATTCTACTGATAACTGCCTCCATTTAAATTAATAATAACAACTTTTAAAATAATGTTTTAGGACAGATGAAATTTATTATAATATATGTACATATATATGTATGTATGTCAATATATGTTCGCCTCGTTCAGGGGCGGATTCAAAGCTGCAGGTGACACATATGGGATTATCTCACACTATTCACATTTACAATTTAAATTCATATTTTTCATCATTCAAGTTGATTAATTAGATTAACTAAAATCAATTAGGCGATAGTTTTATTTACAATATAAAAATACAATTTATTTAATCCAAATTTAGTAATTAATCCTATGTATTGATCAATATATTCGATTCTATCTTACAATTATATATACTTATATAATTGTTTGAGATTTTGTACCTTTAAATTCAATTTAATTTGATGATTGTTTTAGTTTATGGCACTTAACCGCATTATCTCGAATCCACCCCTGACCATTCGGGCAACATTACCTATGAGTAGTATAACTGACTGAATAGGAAGATTTAATTTCATTCCGATTCAAATTGTTCAAGAGTAAAGTCGAAAATGGGAAATCTGATTAAATTATTCATAATTCAAATTCTCCTTCAGGGGATAAGCGCAGAACTTATGAACATGGCACCAGAAAATTGGGTAAGTTCCAGCGATTTGAATTGAATAGATAAGGTGATAAATATATATATATATATGACTACAATCTCTTCCAGAATGATGTGATCTTTGACAGTCAGAATGGCGATGAATACTGTTTCTATATGGTAAGGCCCCTGATAAATCAGTTGAAACGAGTGAATAAACAAATTGACGCCAATGATGAAATGAAGGAGAAAATTGGAAAACTAGAAAATGAATTGGCTAGTGTTAAAATGAAACTCAAGGAACAGGTGATCAAAACAAAATCCAAGGAAGACCTGCTTAAGGCGAAAAATGAACAAATCAAGGACTTAAGGGATTTGATAATTTCTAAAAATGAACGAATCGAAGAACAGCTTAAGTCTCAAAGTGCTTTACTTGCTGAAAATAAAAATCAAATCAACGACTTAATAAATTCAAAGAATAAACAAATAGGGGATCAATTAAAGACAACAAATTTACTGAAATCAAAAGATGAACAAATCCGAGAACAACTTAAGGTTCAAAGTGCTGTACTTGTGGAAAAAAAAAAAAGAGGGAAGAAGTTAAATGATTTAATAAATTCAAAGAATAAACAAATAGGGGATCAATTAAAGGCGACAAATGATTTACTAAAATCAAAAGATGAACAGATCCGAGAACAATTTCAAGGCCAAAATGTTTTACTTACTGAAAACAACAAACGAATCAAGGATTTAAGCGATTTCATTAATTCAAAGGATAAACCATTTGGGGATCAATTAATGTCGAATAATGATTTACTGAAATCAAAAGATGAACAAATGAATCAATTAAAGAATACAATAATCCATAAGAATAAACAAATTGGCGAGTTAAGGATCCAAATTAGTAAAGATGAGAAAATTTTAGAGGAGAAAAATCAACAGATAATGAAATATAATCAGCAGGAAGAGAATCTGCCGAACTCGGGACTCTACGCTGATAACGTTCACCGCATACAAATTGCAGGGCATCCGGCATTCGAAGTGTCTTTTATATCTCCTTTATCTGGATGGACTGTAATTCAAAGGCGGATGGATGGAAGTGTGGATTTTGAAAGAGATTGGAAGGACTATAAGAATGGATTTGGTGACATTCGGGGAGAGTTTTTCCTTGGCCTCGAAAATATACACCTTATGACCCAATCTCGACCCCATGAGCTGTATATTCAAATGCGGGATGTAAATGGAACAAACAAATATGCCCGATATGATAATTTTAAAGTGGGCACTGAAGAGGATAATTATAAGCTTATATCGATGGGTAATTACAGTGGAACTGCTGGAGATTCATTTAGTCAACATGTTGGCTATATGTTTACTACTCGAGACCGGGACAATGATATGGCTTCTTTTAACTGCGCCTTTGGCCATGGTGGATGGTGTTTCCGCAATTGTGGATACAGGTAAGAAATTTGTTTTATTTTGTTTTGTATAAAACTAATTTTCTTTTTTTTAGTTATTTGAATGGAAAATATCATGAAAACGGAATTCCTTCGCAATTTGGTATTGCATGGGGCAGTTGGATAAAGAAATGGGACTATAAAATCTCATTAACATTCACTCAAATGATGATTCGACCAACTATTCAATTAAATTGATTTGAGTCAATATCGATATAATGACAAGATCCAATGTAAGATATGAATAAACAGCTTGACGATTTTGAACATTGCTGCAGACATTATTGATCGATATTTGTATGGATAAGAACCTAATTTTATGATATTTGTATTTATCAGAATCAGAATGTATTATACGAATCTTTAGGGGATAAGATGGTTGTACAATCATTGTTTCGCGAGGTGACAATAAAGATTAAATTGCGAAAGGATTATAATTTGTTTATTTATTGTTGATTAATATAGAGATGGAATTATGATACAAATTCTGAGATATAATTTCAAATTGCAAATGTCGTTTTCCTTCTGCTTATCAAAAAATCAGTCTGGTTATCTCTTTTTTTTGTTTGTCTCATTCTTCTTAAGGATATTTTTCTTGACCTTCAAATAGTTTATGTTCTGCTAATTCTGTTCTTAGATTCTAATTTTGATTATTCTGTAATATTTAAAAATTACAAATATAAACTATTTAGCTAATTAATTTCTTTACTTTATTTTATTCCATATTATCCGTTTTTTCACCCGATAGTGATTTTGCTCTTTGTAATAAATTATGTTTTAAATGTTGATAAATATTCTAAAATTCACAAAATTGGTTTATAGAATTGCAGACTTAGAAAAGTGAATGAAGGAATTTTACAAGAATCTAAAAAATTTGGAATCAAAGACACAAAATTAAAAGTTTTTTAGATTGTCTGGGATAATGTTTAATATTGTCTGATTTATTTTTTGTTAATATAAAAAAATGAGAATTTTTAGTAAAAACAAAAATATATACATATATACATACATATATATGTATATATACATAATATATATGCATATATATACATATATAATATATAATTACCCCAGTTGATTGATTCTATTTAAACTTAAGATAGAAATTCTAGCAAAAACATAAGAGAAATAAATGTGAATATGTAATTTGTTGTTAATTTTTCCAGAAGCTATTAAACAAAAATTATAATAGTTTGGTAAAAATCGGAAGATGATTATTACTATTATTATTATTATTATTATTAATATTATTATTACTATTATTATATTATTTAAATGACTAACCTAACCAGAAACGCATCAACCCCTGACGAAAAAGTTCATTGTCTTTATTTAACAGTTTATTGCACTTAATTAACAAAACTCCACGAAGGAGACATAGAGAGCGAGAGAGAGATAGAGAGAGAGAAACCAGTGAGAGAGAGAGTTAGCAAGAATGATAGACACAGTGAAGATTGTTCTCTTTTTTTTTTTTTTTTTTTTTTTCTGGCCTGGCAACACCTTTGAGATACACAGATAATGAATTATTTGTATCTGCCGGATATTAGCGACAACATGTGTCGCGGGTGTATCTTCTTGCCATTGCAATTCTCTGGAAATTGACGAGAGAGAGGGAGAGAGGGAGTGAAATGGCCGACAGTGACTGAATCACAGACTTCTTCATCATCTATATTAACTTCTTCATATGCTTCTTTTTCTGTCTTCTTCTTTAATGTTGCATGGCAAATTTAATTTCTAAATTGCAGCTGTCGTCGGCAGCAACAGCAACAGCAACAGCAAGAGCAGCAACAACATCATAAGAGAGTCACAAAAGTTGCTGTTGCAGCACATTTGTCTTGAGTGTCTGTCGTAATCTTTCCAATAGAATCATAAATCATATATACCAAAAAACGAAAAGGAAAAAGCAGAAGAAGAAAAAAAATTGAAATAGAAATGTGTATAACCATTTCATCAAAGGAAAATGCAGGAGTAAGAGATTGCGTATACGACGTGTGCGTTTTGCCTGTCACAACAAAATGAAGCATTGGCTGGCTAGGCAAAAGCTGTCAGTCATGTCTGGAGAATAACACAGACAAAATGCCAATGAAAAAAGTCCATTAAAATTAAATGAATTATTATTGCTCAATTTGTTCATTGAGGGAGGGGGAAAGAAAAAAAAGGAAGTAAACGGATCATAAAAAAAAAAAAAATTATTTAAAAAAAAAAGGTATTTAGTTATATGAAAACATTAATTTATATGGAGAAATTCTTATTCTTACAACTGATTATGTAGAGAAAATATAAGTGAGTTATAATAACATTCACTTTATATTTAGTTAAATATCTAATTAAATTACTTTTCGTACAAAAGTTTAATTAAATTAGTTTTACAAATTAACAGAACCTTATTTAGTTGTAATAATTAAAAGATTTTAGATAATTCTTCCAATACATGATATATGGCTCTCTTCTTTATATCTTGAATATACATATTTTTATATATTCAACTTTACAGATACATATGTAATTCAATCTTTGTAATACTTTAATGCGCTGAATGGGAGTTTCTACTTTTTGTCTGGTCATTTTAAGTTCAGAAAGCCAATTGGCAATAAGATGCTAAATGTAATTTCTCAATTGTCGAAATGGTTCTCTGGAACTTCTATGCAATGAGTCAATTGTCTTGCCTTAGCTTGTTTTTTCATCTTCTTTTTTGTAACTGACAAGAAGATATTCCTTTTTATTCAATAGTTTAAAAAAAAAAAAAAAAAAAAACAACCATCATGTTTTTCCATGTGTCTTGTGAACGTGAATCATTTTTAACGACCCTCTTCTTGAAATCGTTTTTACCATACAATTCTTTCAATAAATAATAAGTTTTAGTACTGGGTTTTATTTTTTAAATTTTTTTTGCTTTTTTTTTTTTGTTTTTGTTTCCTAAGAAGTTTCCCCAACGATTCCAAACTCTGCTGTTACACTTCAGTCAAAGAAAAAAGAAACCATAAAAAAAAAAGGGCACAGCAGCATTATCTTTCGAAATCTTTTAGTCTTTTCTTAAGTTATATGGATTATGTCAAATTCAAATTGAAATCTCTATTTAAGTCGATTTCAGTTTGCCGCAAAACATATCTCAAGGTCTTTTGGCAAAAACTCTTTTCATGTACTTTATTTGTGTTTCCTTCCATTGAATGCAACCTCAAAAAGCTTGCTTAATTACCCATCCGGACGAGCTCTCTAGATGGTGGCCAGACGTCAGTTTTACTTCACTTTATGTACCTATGTATCTACCAATGTACATACATACATACACACAAACAGACATACATACATACATATGTACATAAGTTTGTATCTACCTGCCTACCTCAATAACCAGACTTGAGAAGACTTCACCTTCAACGCAAATTTTTGCAAATCAAGTTTAAGCCCAAAAAATAAGAAAAGAAAAAAAACAACAACAACAACAACTAGCAACAACTACTAAAAATACTGAAAAATCTTTGCAATTTTTGTTGGTGTTTTTTTTTTGTATTTTTTTTTTTTTTTTTTTTTGGTTTTGTGGCTTTTGGTTTTAATTTTCGTTGTCGTTTCTTTACGCCGCATAGTTTTTGCTACGTTTGATGTCTATAAATGTTGGTTAAGGTTGGTTTAACTTTGAAATCAAGTTTAGATACACACAACAGCAGGGTTTTTTTTTTTTTTTTTTTTTTTTTTTGTTTTTTGTTGTTTAATCGTAGATTGTTTTCACTTAGGTGAGAGGGGTGGTTAACAAACATTAGCTACACTTCTGTGTGTATGTGTGTGTGTGTGTGTGTGGTAATTTAATGCTTTTGTCTTTATGCTCTTGTGTGCTTTATGGCCAAGTTTGTTTGACGCTACGCTGTAGGTTGGTTTTTGTTTTTTTGTTATGCTCGTTTTCAGTATCATTGCTGGGTATTAGATACGGTCTGATTATTTGATAAATTCATAGATATGGCATTAAAAAAAAATATATATATATATAATGGCAAATTATGTTTGAGCCACAAGACAATTGCAACTGCCTGCAGTTTTCAACAAAAACCAATTTTGTATGGTTTTTTTTTTTTTCATTCAACTAATGCACTGATGTCAATTGATAGATAAATTTGTCATATCAATGTCAAATTAACTGTAAAATATGTTCTATATAACTGTAATTTAGAATCTACATATAGTAAGTTCAATTAAGAGCGATTAACGTTCTCTTTTTTCTGTATAATAAATACATACTTAGATATTAGATATACATAGATATACTCAGTTTTTATCCAAGAACATAAATATATAATTTATATTTCTATTAAGCGGAATCATAAAACTTCATATAAAATTAGTTCTTATACATACTTAGTATATACAACTATCGTATATATACTACATATATATATATATATGGTAGTAATATATAGTCGAAAACTTTAATATTTCTTAGAATAATTAGTGTCTACAAATAAATGGTTAAAAAACGTTTATTCGAATTAGTTTATCAAAATATTTAAAAATATAAAAAATATATATATGCAATATAATTTCATATTCTCATTCAATTATCAATCATTTATATTGTACATATTATAAAATTTCTAATTTTGTATATATGTATTCTTTTGTATATTCATGATTTTTGTTTTCTATATCGGAAAGCCTTTATTGCTATATTTATTACTACAATTCATATTCAAATATATATTAATTGCTGGTTTATGTAGAATCATCTAAAATATTGTCTTATGATTATTTTCTCTTAGTGTAGACAGATTGACTAAGGCAAACTTATCCTTAAGATGGCTGAATTTTAAAACTTTTGGTGTGAATATTATATATGCTCAATGTGATAGATACATACAATACAGATGGAAAAAACACTCTATAGATATACGAGTATATGCCCATTTTCAATTAAAAAGTTCAATAAATAAAATATTTTCTTTTTATTATAAATATTACCATATTTTTTGTTTGCAATTATTTAATGAAATATTTTTAAATTGAATTTAAATTTACTTTTAGAAAATATGAATATATTTATGTATATAAACTTATATAAAATATATTTAATTTGTCATTATGTTTGGAATAAGTTTTTGAAATTTGATCGGTAAGTTGTGATATTGCAATTTAATGTTATAAATAGAGATATGAAAAATATTTTTAAATAGAAAAAATAATTTGAAAAATAAATACATATTAACAAAATTAAATTATGATATAATTTTTTATTAGTAATTCAAGCTAGTTCAGGAATTAAATGTAAAGATTTTATCATCTTAAATACCATGAAATTTTACATTTAATATATTATTTTACTTGAAAATAATAAAATTCTTAAGATAACATTTTAACATTGAAACCCTGTAATAATATTTTTATTTCAATATCTGTATATATGTACATATATGTATACATACATATGTATGTATATTGAGACACAACCAACCCACACAATCAACAGGCGCAGGGTGTACTGCAACGGGAAAAAAAGAAGGAATGGACTTACTTCAGTCATACCGAAGTTCGTATACCCTTGCTGATTGTCTGATTGTCTATGACTATATGCGAAAAACAAGTTTTCCATTTAAAAATATATTTTGATTCAATTAGTCCAATGACAGCTATAACATATAGTCGTGCGATTCTATTGGAGCTCAACGGAAATATTTCTGTAATTTCGTTCCACGAGTTTAAAAAAGAAACATAATATTAAAAAAAATTTTTTTTTTGGATCGATATTTATATAGCCAATCGATTCTTATAAAACTTGCTGCAAGTGAAACATAGTAATATTTAATATCTTGCCATTCGAATGAAAAACAAAAGATAATTTCTCTGGCAGTTATATGATATAGTCGTCCGATCGGGATAATTTTAAGATATACAATGCCGGCAGCAAAAAGAAATCTATATGAAGATCTGTATCTAAAAGGATCTCGGAGGAGTATCTAGTGACTTAGACAGAAGGACAGACCCTGATCGAATCTTCTATTGATGCTGTCCGAGAATATATATATTTAACATTCTCAGAGATGCTTCCATCTGTGCATTGCCATCTTCTGATTAAAATTAATATACCCTATGCAAGGGTATCCAACAAAAAAAAAAAGAAGACTTTGGCCCCGTATTACTCATTTATGACTCGCTGCAGTTTGAAACAATGTGAAACTGTTTTTGGAATATGGCATGCATATACGATTGTACATATGTATCATATACTATATACGAATATATATATATATATACGTATATATAATTTTACTGCTTCATTTTGGGTGTGTAATAAGACGAAAAGGCAAATATCTGAGGGCCATCCCCCCCAGCCACAAAGCACAAGCCAGAGAGCAATAATAATAATAATACAAAAAAAAAAAAAAAAGGAAAAGAAATAATAATAATAATAATTTTTGCCTTGGGGTAGGTCATGCCCGTCTCTCGTATGCTGCTTGCACATATTCTTATAAAGACCATTCACTCAGTGTGTGCTTTTGTCTGGTCTCCATCTACTATATATATATATATATATATATGATATATATACAGACAAATATTCGAATAGAGAGACAGACATTCTCCATGTGTAATAAAAGCCAAGGAATAGGGAGCTCTGAATGTATCTGTATCTTGTATCTTGTATTTGCTTGTCGCTCCATTTCATGTCTCCATGGAAATATATCTTTATCCATAGTCAATCATTTTTTTCTCTTTTCATTTTTTTTTTTTTTTTTATTATATACCCCATTTGACTTTCTCTACTAAATGCTTAATTCTAACTAACTATATTGAACAATTAGTAATTGTTTTGCCTTGTTTTGCTATAATTATTATTATTTTTTTTGCTTTTGTTGACCACTTTAATCTCTATTGAAAAGTTTGCTTTAATTATGCAAATGGTTTTATTTTTTTTTGCTTGACTTCAGCATAAAAAAAAACTGTCAATTATCGTAGGCCATCAATTAGATTAATAATAACTGCAACAATGAGTTTTTATTGCCGCATAAATTATTATTAAATAAATAAATTTCGAAATCGTAAAATATATATACATATGTATAAAAACATATAAACACAGTTTTTGCCATTTGTTCGGCTTCTTTCCATTTACTTTGTTGTACGTAGAGAATTTTAATGACTTGTTATAAAAACTGAATAAAATAAATGTAACAAAAAAATATTATAAAAATTGAATATGCTAATTGTTAAACATATATACATACATATAAAGGAAAGAAAAAACATTACAACCGAAATGAGAAATAAATGTGTAAATATGCAATATTTTAATTGATGGAACATTTAAAACTAAAAGTTTAAAGTATTAAATTACCTACATATTTAATTTAATTTCATGTAGCAAATGCGCATAAATATTTTAGATGAAATTTTGTTGATTTTTCACTAGAATTAAATTGTAGAAATAATTGAAGCCTTTTTGTTGTAGTTAAGATCGATTAAAATGATTTTTTGATTGATTTTCTTTTTTTTTCAATTTTTATATTTCAATATATATTAATAATATATATATATATATATTTATTGTTCTGGAGTTAGTGTAATTAATAGGTTGAATAATATTTTCTTATCAAATTGCTTATAATTTGTTTTTTTTTTATTTAAAGTTTCTATGCGGATCGACTAATTAAATCTAAAGCTATAAATATATATAAGAATATGTAAGTATTATTAATTAATTAATATTCTATCATTATAATAAAATATACCATTGATTATAATTGAAATCTACAATTGCAAAGTGTTTCATTTTTTGATTAAACTTTAAGATTTTTATTTATATTTTATTTTTTATTAAAAAATTTCTTTTTAAAAGATAAAAATGTTTTGGAAACACTTTGCTTAAAACAAAAAAACGATTACAAATGAAAAATTTGTAAAGCTATTTTTACATTCATTAAAAAAAAAAAAAAATAAGATAAAGATTTTGATCAAAAAAAAAAAATTTATATACACTATGCATGCTAAAGTCCATTGATGTTGAGCAAAATTGAAGCGTAGATTAAGTAAGTTAGGTTTAAGCTTCAGTTCTAAGGAAGTGATTCGATCGATCTATAGCACAAATATCAGGCAGAATAAATAAATATATGTTTATATAATTTCTATAGCAATTGCAAGACTAAAATCATAATTAATCCACCTTCAAACGATCCTTCAAATATATTGACTTTCCGATGGTCAAAAATAATTCCACCTATTTCTCATTTATTTATGATTAATTGTGTTTTATTTTCTGTATTGCAATAATTAAATATTGAGAAATTATACTAGAATGGCATAAATTATCTGGTTAAATAACCTCAATGATATAAAATTACAATTGCTAATTATGGGCATAATAATACGGCATATTTTCCATTTTGTTTTTGTTCTTTGTCTTTTGTTGTTAATTATATTTCAGTTTTTTTTGTAATTTTTTTCTTTTTTTTTGCAACATTTGTTTTAACATTTATGTTAATTACCGTTGATTTCCGTTTGCCAGAACTAGATAAAACTACTTTAAGTAATCATACTATATCCGTATTTTTTTTTTTAATTTACATACCCTGTATGTAGATAACTACCCATAGGAATTGATTGTTTATGTAACATGATTGAAGCCAATTATATATAAAAACATATATATATATATGAACTCTATACATATTTATTTTAATAGATCCAGAAATATAGTCATTAATTTTAAATGACTTATCACAAATCGATCAGGCAATTATTCTATATATCTACAACTACATAAATATGTACATACATAAATATATTCCCAAATTTATTTTTTTTAATTAAATCAAAGTTATTAAGAATTTGAATACTAATTGAAAGCGGATTTCTATAAACCTTTCAATTATCTAAACTTAAATAATCGAAAATTGATTATTAAAGGGTACCTCAAAGTTGACTCATAGAGTTACTTTTTAAATTTATCGTTTAATGTTTTAAAAGCCTTCCTCATTAAACTTGCATTAAAAGTTAACTTAAGTTATTTATGGGTCTTTAACATGTCACAATTGGTGGCTTATGGGGGAGGGGGGAGAGCTTAGCCTTCGGTTATAATTTCCAAAAACTGAAAACCAAAAAGGAGAGAGACAAAGAGACACAGAGAGAGAGAGAGAGAGAGAGAGAGAGAGAGAGAGAGAGAGAGGAAAAAAAAATTATAAACGGAAAATTCTGATTTTCTGATTAAACAGCAGGCGGTTCCCTCTTGGCTGTATTTCTCGGTTTGTTTGTTTCACATTTTCAATTTTCTTTTCTGTGCTGCATTTCATTTTGCACTTTATTTTGTATTTTTTTTTTTTTTTTTTGTTTTCCTTTCTTTTTGGTGTTTTCTTTATTTCGTTTTTAACATGTTTTTCCTGCATTTTGTGTTTGCAGCTGTTTTGTGTCTTTCAGCTGTGCGAAAATTTAATGAAAATGCTTCTGTTTCTGGGTATTTGAATGTGTATGTGTGAGCATGCGTGCGGGTGTGCGTGTGTTTATGTGTGTGGGTGTGTGGGTGGGTGGGCATTACAACTTTATTGCAATTAAACATGCAATTTGGGGCCAGGCCATAAAGCATACAAGGTGCAGCAGCAGCAATCTGCTTATGTGCCACAAAATATGTATATAATATATGTATATACATACATACATATATAAAAGGGAGATATATGTATGACTGAACTGAATGGGAGATATTTTTGTGGTTTGCTCATCCACAAAAATTTGTTGCACCCTTCTTTTTCTTTCTTTATTTCTTTCTTTATTTCTTTATTTCACTCATTTTGGTTTTTTGCTATGAGTCAGAGTTATTTCTCTTTTTCACTTTCAATGGAAAACTCTTTTGGAAAGTTTGTTACTAAGGGTAAGTCATTAAACATTCATTAAAATGTGTTAAAAAAAAAAAATAAAAATATTACATTTTAATTCAAATGTTTAACTAAAAAAAATAATAATCATTAAAATTATAGAAAGCTTACAAATAAAAAAAAAAAATGAAAATGATTATAAACTATTTATATAAATTTGTTGAAATTTTAATATGAATCTATTGTCAATGGAATCAAGAACAAAGTTAATAAGTTAATAAGGTAAAAAAGAAAAATATTAATAAAATAAAATATTTTTTGATTTAACAAAATTAATAAATTGAAATTAATTAAATAAGTTACTTTATATAAATATTGATTATAGTTAATTTTCAACTAAAAATTTGGATGTTTTCTTTATGGAAAGAAATTTTAATTCTATTTTGAGATATAGTTTTTAATATACATACTATAAACAAAGAAATTGTTTAGTTTTAACCATAAAAATTAAACTTGTCTATTTATTTATTTTATTTCTTTTCTTCTTTAGAGTTTGCAGAAATTTGTTTTTTTTTTTTTTTAAATATTAATATGGTTTTTTAGCAATTTAACTTCAAGTTAATTAACTAAATATTTTTTAATAGCTTTGTCCTGGTCAATGGCTCTATTAGTTTCTATTTACTCTAGTTGGTGTATCTTCTTTAAATATTTAATAAATTGAAGCAACCACACACACACACACACAGATACACACACAAAGAAAACAATTAATAATGCAAAATTTACCAAGACAAACTGTAAAATGGATGGCCCCAACCAGTTTTGAGGTTTCTGGTACAACAAATAGGGGCCAATTGGTAATAGTTGATGACTTAACTATACTGATGAATGAAATATTGATGGGCTCCACCCTTAGCTCCTCCTGTGTGTGAACTTTGGCCACATGTTGACTTTTCGTTTACATAAAAATCATTTAAGAGCGAGTGAGAGAGGAGAGTGCAGAGGAGACCAGAGGGGAGAAACAACCCAAGAAGACGAAGCAAACAAAATGAATGAGAGAAAGAAAGAAATATAATATTGCCAACTTTGCCTTGAGTAATTAGCCATTGACGAGAGCCATACTCTTCTGTTGCTACCTCATCATCATTATCATTATCATCATCATCATCATCATCATCACATCATCATTATCATTATCATTCTTCAAGCTCTTCTCTCTCTGGAACCTCTGGAAGTCATTTGGATCTTTGTCTGTTTTGGCCTAAAAGGACGAAGCTTTGAGGCAAGGTCTGGAAATGTGGGCGGCGTTTGAAATTTCTTTTCTTTGCGTTCACATTACAAATTTTGATGGTTGTCAGTAACAACAATTGGCCAAAAACTGTTTAGGTAAGCATCATGTAATTAATATGTTGACATATTCATTAGAAAAAAAAACTTTATGGAAAGGGACGGGATGGATGGTGGGAGAAAATGTAGACATTGAGCAGCCCTCGCTTGAATTTCAATTTTATGAATTTTCTCACAGTATACCTAATGATATATATACCTACATATATATATATATATATATATAATAAGTCTAATGACATAGACGGATTATATATCAAGTTTTGTTTGTGATAAACATCTTGAATAATTATCCCCAGAGGTACTTCAACTCGAGCTAAGTTTAGGCATTAAAAATTGCAACAAATATATTTAAGGTGAAATTAAATTATGAATCTAAATAAATATTAAAATTTGTTGTTCATTTCATTATTTTGGGGGAACTTTAAATATTTAAAATTTAAAACAAAAGTAAGTAAATTTAAAGAAATTGGTACAATAAAGGTTTGTTAAATCTCTAGTTTGTAGTCTAGTGTAACTTAGCTCAGACTCAATATATTTCCTAAGGTGGTTTCAAGTAAAGAAAGAAAAATTGACTTACTTTGCTTTTTGTGGCTAACCTAAACATATAAATTCAGAACTTAACAGATAAAAATTATATCTCCATATTTATATATCAACAGGAAATAAGTCTTTATTATACATTCCATATCAGATGTAGAATCGTTCGTCTAATATATACATATATACCTAAATATAGCTATTATCTTTAGTATTCTTTCTATCTACGACTAAGAATAATCCCAGTGTTAAATTTTATTTTATTTATATTTATTTTTGGGACATTTTTTTTTTAAAAAAAAAAAAGAAGGAGGATTAATTTTGGGAGTGCCGAAGTTCGTATACCGCAATTTTCTCTATATATTCCAAAGCATTATTGTAAATTAAACATACCAATTTACAAATTCAAAATTTTGAGCGAAAAAAAATTTTTTTTACAAAATAAAAAAATATGATATAGCCAACCGATTCTGAACAGACTTGTTGAAGTATCAAAAGCATATTAAACTCATAAATATCAAATTTCGTGGCATTCGGTTGAAAAACAACAGAGTTATTGAGGATAAGCCTTATTCATGACCGATCGTCCCATGGGACTATATAATAGTCGTCCGATTCAGATCAAACTTGGTTGAAGTATCAAGAAGCATATTAAACTCAAAATATCAAATTTCGTGGCATTCGGTTGAAAAACAGCAGAGTATTGAGGATACTTTCATGACCGATCGTTCCATTTTTAATATTATCTTTCAGGGAGATTAAGAATATACAATGCCTACTTAAAATAGTTAGCTTTTTTTTTTTTTACAATCATTACCCTGCAGAAATATAATGAAATTCTAAAAAGAAGTTGATAAAATATTAATTAAGATAAGAAAGCAAATTCTATTATTTGAAAAATAGTAGTTCAATTAAATTTAGAGTGTATTTAAGAATCGTTTCTCTAACTAACAATCGATTTAACGATATTTTAAAATTCAATTGAAATGCATTAAAATTATTGTACACATGTTTTTACTAAATTTGAAAAATATTCAAATATTGCAATATTTGAAACAAAATACCATGACATTTATTTATTGCAAAAGTTTTCCAGCAAAAAAAAAAAAAAAAAATAGAACCTCAGACAGTTTTTCATAAATTTTAGAACCATAAAAAAATTGAAAGCAATTTGCCATGCACAAGAAAAGAAAAGGATAGACAGAATGCAATGAAAAAGTGTGTAATAACAGAAGCGAAAATGATTTTCTCGAAAAAAGGAAAAAGAAAAGAAAACGCAAACTGCAATTGCGCGTTGTCTGCATATAAATCATGAGAAGCGGTCTGCGAGATGAACGAAAAGGGAATATATGACTGACTGAGAGGGGGAAAAACCATCTTAAAAGCAAGCGTCTGTGATAAGGATGAAAATAGAATGCAATAATTTTCTTTTTTCTTTCAGTTTTTTTTTTTTTTTTTTCTTTTTTTGGTGGACAACAACAGTCAGTCGACAGTCGTAAAAAAAAAAAAAAGTTTTCCTAAGGGCGTCAGCGAGACGAACTTTTCTATTTTCACCAACTCCTCGCTGCTTCGCATGAAAATCTGTTTACGAAAAATAAGTATCTACGAGTATGTAATTTGTTTGCCACGCCCACCCACCAAAGCCCTATTGCCAACACCTCCTCTTCTGTCGTCAGACCAATTAGAGAAGAAAAATCTTAAAAAAAAAAAAAAAAAAAGAAAACAAAATTTTTTTTTTACTGAAAATAAAAAACCAGAAGAAAAAAGAAGAAGAAGAAAAAAACAAATCGACAAGCTTGAAGACTCTCAGACTTAGACTTTCTTATGGTGAATGTTATGTAAGCGGCTTATAATTTCTTTTATTTTCCTCAAAGATATAGAAAACTGATTTCGTTTTGTTGTTGGGCGTTGCCAAGTGCCGATTGCTCTTTAATGTGTGTGTGTGTGTGTGTGTGTATTTGTGTGGGAGGTTATATCTGTTGCTGTTGTTGTTCTTGCAAATGGAAAATGTGTGTTTTTAGGCGCTTAAAAAACAAGTAAATTATTTTTTTTTTTTTTTTGGATTTTGCCCAATTGGGGTATATATTTACTTGTGGCCATTATGCCTATTAGTTGTAATAGAAAAAGTTTTTGAAAATTGTGGATAGGAGATGAGAAGTAGTTGGTTACATACAACAGCGAGAGAGAGGGAGAGACAGAGGGAAAGAGAGAGAGAGACAGATAACCACAAAAATTGTTCTGTAACATGATATTTTATCTCAACTAAGTCAAAAACTTGGCAATTGCATTAAAAAAATATATATAAATTTTTAGACTTTTAAAGGCTTTTGACTTTTTCGTGTTAAGTTGAATTACACCAAATTTTTTTTTGACTTTTTAGATGAAATGATGCAAATGATGTAGTTTAATTTTAAAAAGGTTTACTGATTTTTATTCTCTATACTAAACGCATATATCTGTATATCTGCATATATACTATATATATATTTGTATATCTGTATTTAATATATTGTATATAGCCTTAACCAAGTTTTTAGTACCAAGATATATATATATAATATTATGTTAATGTTAGTTATCCTTTATAAGCATAACTAATAATAGTAAATAAATAATTAAACCTGTATATAGGATATAGGATTATTTTTATTCCATTTATAATTAATAAACGATAATACATAGTAAAGTTCTTATGAATAATTATTCTGAATTTTCCATTTGTAACAATTAATAAAACTTTTCAAGAACTTTATTCCAACTTTAACCTTATAAATGACCCATTATCTAAAGTCATTTTCACTATCAAAACTGTTTCCCCAGTTAACCAAGTGAGGCGTATCTAATGAAGCATCAAAAACTACTTGTCTACATATTGTGAAAATAATTATAAACTTTGCTATTTAATTTAATGCAAAACAACCAAAAAGATAAATAAAGCACATAGACAGACGAACAGAAAGAGATAGACAGACAGACAGACAGAGAGCTTCAACTAAGAGTAATAACAATTAAAAGTACTTGTTTTTTTAAGCCTTCGGAATTATTGTTGTTGTTGCTTTTGTTTCCAATTAAAATGAGAAACTTGATTCGTTGAGATACAAACAAAATCACACATTCACACACACACACACACACACACTCGCATATATACTTCATTACACACCTCTCACACACTAATTGTCATTGAGAAAAGTGAAAGTGTATAAAAGAGAGGTACAAGCAATTTGTAGTCTAGTGTAAAAATGAAAAGACCCAATACAAAAACAGAAGGAGGTGAAAATTAATCAGTTTTTGCATAGAAGGGAGAGAGGAATAATCTTATATTAATAATATGTAGTTGCAAGAACTGGATGAGTAATTTACAAACATTTTTCATATCAAACTATTTTAGCTTTTTTTAGTATGTATAAATATACATATATATGTACATATATATTTTTTTTCAAATTTCATTTCTGTTGTCCGCTTTCGGGTTTTGGTTTGGGTTTTTCTTCTATTTTTTTTTTTTTTTTTTTTTTTTTCAGCGCATCAGCCATGAAATATGGAACAACTTTATTTCATTGTCAATGGAAAACCGGGTTGGGTTAAAAAACATTACGGGCTAGAAAATGAAAGTGAAAGTAGGCCAAACTCATCAGCGTGGCCGATTTCGACTTTGACTTCGAGTGTGGTTGTTGTGCGAGCGACTGACTAACTGTCTATCTATGTGTATGTCTGTTTGTGTGTGTGTGTCTGTGTGAGTGTTTGTGTGTGTTTATATGTATCTGTATTTTAGGCCTAAACTTGACTTGTATCTCTAACGGTGGGCTTTGTTTCATCGAAACGATTTAAAGACTTTGCTTCACTTTCGTTTTCATTTCATCGTCGCTTTGCATGAAGAGAAGTGAAAATAAAGCCAGTGAAAAGTGGGAAAGTGACTACTATAACATTTTGTTGTATGCCTGCATCTGTTCATGTTCATTATGAAATCCAACAAAAATAGAAAAGTTGAAATTTCATTTTGGAAAAAATTATGTAAGTATGTATAAGGTATGTAAATACAGGTGGAAAATCGGATTAGATTATTTTATTCTACATATTGTAGGTTTGAGAAATGAATATATGTATCATGATTTTTGTCAATATTTTGAGCTGTTTTAATAAGGCAATAAAGTAACATTTATGGATTAAATACCCGAAATAATGGTTTTCCTAATTAAATTTTAATATTTCAGGTTAGACAAGCACTAATCTATATAAAAAATAATTGAATTGTTCGTTATTCGTCATGTCATGAAGTGACAAAATCGATTTTATGTCAATATGATTGATTTACCTTTTATACAATGACATTACCTTTTATATAACTAACAAATGGAAAGTTTAGCACACTCTCAGACAAAAAGAGGATTTATTTAATTAATTTGCTATTGGTTCCAATTTGAATAAGCTTTCAATAAGTGGACATTACACCTTATTTGTCAAATTCTAAACATTAGTAAAGTTTTTTAATCAAATAAAAAAAAAAACAAAATTTAACCAAATAAGATTATGTAAAAATTATGTTCAAGATTATGTAAAAAGTTAATAACTCTTATTCGATTACCGAAAAAAAAAAAATAATAAAATTAGCCAACATATTGTAGAATCTGTTAAATAAATACCAATGTTCTCATGTGGCCAATATAAAAACGCCTACACCAATGGCCGAAAGCAATGACATAAAAAACCGCCTTTGGAGCGAAAATAAACACATAAAATGTTCCACACAATTTGCCCCTACCAAATATTTTGATCATTTTTGTTTTTTGGTTTTCTTTTTTCTTTTCTTCTTTTTTTTTTTTTTTTGGTTCCTGTCATTTGTTTTGCTCTTTTATTTTTCTTCCTTATTTTTTTTTTTGTATTTATTCTTTCTTTTGCTTTTCTGAACTAATATAAAAAGTAATAAAATCAATTTCAATCAAAATACCAACTTGAGAAATTATGAGCACAGGAATCAAAGAAAAAAAACCAAGAGAGAGAGAGAGAGAGAGAGAGAGAGAGGAGAGAGACAGAGAATACAAAACCAATGACAATGTTGTCGGCACGAAATAGAAGATATTTACCTTTTGCCGCAGCAACAGCAAATTGTTTGCCCATAAATCAAATGCCGAAATATGCGCAAAATGTGTGTAAGAGAATCAAATCAAAAATCAAACAGAAATCGAACAAAAAAAAAATATATATACATATACATATATATAAATTATGGTAGAAGGGGAAGCGGGCGGTGAATGGTAAGTGGTAGAACTCAAGTTAAAGCCCAATCACAAGGAGGTGTTGGTGTTGTTGTCGTCCAGTTTGCGTGACTTGTGAGGAAGACAAATATTATAAATAGTTTGGAGATACATAGTTACAGATACAGATACTCACACACACGCCCTAAGATACAAAAAGAAAAAAACAAACGAGGAATAGAGTGAGATATGCGTTTGTACGTATACATATATATACATATATATATATATATATATATATATCTGTGAGAAATACTGAAACGTGTGCAATTAATGGTTTGCTTAGACTGACCAAACAGGCGTGATGTCGCAATATTCAATGAGCTACTAATGACTAGCACATGAGCTTCATTTTTTTTTCTCGTTTTTGTACAGTTATACAGATATATATGTACATATACAATATATAATATATATACAAATCTGTCTAGGCACAAAGTGTGTGAATACGGCTTAAAGGGGTCGGGGGCCTAAAAGGGATGGCCATATGTGATTAATGGAATTTTTTTTTCCACTTTGCTCGAAAGTTTTTTTTTTGTTTTCCTTTTGTTAATTTTGCAGATGCCAAAAATTGCAGTAAAAAAAAAAGGTAAATGTTATTAGACAGAAGACTGGTGAAATTGTTATCACATATCAAATTGATTAAAATTGTTTTGTTATATCGTGTGAAATCGTGTTTTATAACCTTTTTAGACAAGATTTTCTTTCACTGTAATCAATTTGAGTTGACAAACAGTTGATTATTTGTTGTTTACTTCCTTGGAATATGCAGCCACACTATTTATTTATATTTTTATACAAATGCGGTAACTATCCTTTAAGTTCCTTCAAGAAGCTACTAATTATAGTCACACTTTGTGTATTTTGAATAACTTTACATTTAGTTGATGCTTATGCAGAATATTTTATGGACTTTTTTGTAAGTTTTGTACGAAGCATTTTGTCTTTGGAAATATGCAGCCACACTATTAAAATTATCTATGTATATACGTTTATTATCTTGCACAATATTGAAGCTATATATGTACGTTTATTGTCTTCTTTCTTTATGAGCCGTTTGCTCACCTCAGGATAACTTTTCGTATATGGGCATTTTATCATTATCGATATGCAGCCACACTTTTTTATAAAAAACTTAATTCTATGAATACATGTGTGTATGTAGCATTTTTTATTAACTTACCCTGCATTTTCGGCTGCAGCAATTGACATCTGTTGTTGGGGCTCATCTGTTAGCTGCAGCGTTAGATGTGCCCGTCGTTGTTGTTGTTGTTATTGTTGTTTCTTCTTATTCGTCTGCCTCTATTCGTTGATTTTGATGTCTAACTGTAGTTAACACATACACACAGACGCAAAACGAAACGCATACGAAACGCAAAAATAAAACACGAAACACTGCAAAGAAAGAAAAAGCAAGACAAAAAAGATTGTTAAAGAAAAAGAAATGGAAAATTTTATTAACATGTTTCTAGTATTATTTTTAACAAAACGCCAGGCTTGACTTAAGTTGCCAACACTCAAGAGAGAGAGAGAGAGAGAGTGAGAGAGGGATAGAGAATACAAGAGAAATATATTCATGGAGAATGAAGAGAAATAAAAGAAGAAGAAGAAGAAAAAACTGGCAAAAGTAAATGCCAGCTGGCCACTTGAAGACTCAAGTTACATGAAACACTTAGAGGAACGAGCCCCCTCTTTCTCATCATCATCATCATCATCATCATCATCATCATCATCGTCGTCAAAAAAAAGAAGAAAACCTTAGCTAACCTAAGGCAGACCAAGCGAAATGAGTAAAAGGCGCCAAGTGTGTGAAGAAAGGAAAGCGAGGGGGCAGCAGCAGTTGGAGGAGACGAGACGTGGGTTAGAACAACAAGAGGGCCCTTTTGTAGGGCCGAAGGCAAAGTGTAAGCACTTTTTCTTTTCTTTTTTTTTTTTGGCAAAGAAAGGGTTAAGGTTTAAGCTAAGAGAGAGAGAGAGAGAGGGAGATGCCGCCGCTTTGATATGAAAATTTTAAAGATTACTCAAAAGTTCTCCAACAAGTGATATCACCTCTCTACCTCCCACCTCTTTTGCCACTTCCAACATAAGTTGAAAGGTATCTTTTGCAAAAGAGTTTGGCCTCGAGCTGCAATGTCTTTAAGCCGCATTTTCTTTTAATCAATCACAAAAGGATGCAAAAAGGAAAATGTAGATAGAAATTTAATTTATACTCGGTATGTGTACATATACATACATATACATATATATGGAAAATGACTATGTATGTATCTTCCAGATACACAAAAATGTATCTTCTTGTAGCCAAAGTCTATACAACAAAAAGCAACAATTATAAACAATGACAAGAACAGCAACAACAACAACAACAACAACAACAACAACAATGAAATGCATTATTATTATCAGCAAAAATACATGACAAAAGAAATGGCAGTAGGAGCGACTGAGATAGAGATAAAATATAGAAGATAGAAAGAGGAAGAGAGAGAGTCGGCATAGAGAGGGGAATGGGGAGGGAGATTATTATGCTTCTGCTTTTGTGCCACGCTTACAGGAAATTATATAAAACAAGTTTCTAGGGAAAGAAGAGGGTTTTGGGAGTGTTCAGTAGGGAGAGAAACGGGAGGGGGGGCATAGGAGGAGAGGCGAGGAAATTCAAAAACAATGAGAAAAACGCAATGCAGTTGTTGTGTATGCAAGTGTGCGTACGTGTGTGTATATATGTGTGTGAATCTCGTATGGCAACAGAAAATGTTGTTGATGTTTAAAAAGCAAATACAATAAAGCATTCTCCTCATACACACAAATATCTTTATCTGTATGCGAATATATATATGTAAGTATATATATATATGTATGTATGTATAATGCAATATGCATCTCTTATACACATGCTCTATCTCTCTCTTTCTTAGGGTGTGTGTGATTGGGTGGTGGCTGAATGGAACCGCCCAGAGTTGAGTATCTCAACACATTGAAATAAAAGCCATAAAATCAACCTCAGAAAAAAAAAAAAACAAACAAACAAGCAGACGGCTAAAAGGATCAACCAGGACATGGAATATATGTACATACGTAAATCCTTCTAACAGAGAACCTGACAATTTTCAGATTTAAAACTCATTCTTCATGAAAAAAAAAAACTCTTCAAATAATTTCTTTGTCTATCTTGACATAGAAATTTGAAAAGAGAAAGAGAATTTTACTTATAGATAAGAAATTTGAAATAAATGAGATTTTAAAACTAATTTAATAAACAATTAAAGAGAATATTAAATAAGTTTTAAAATTACTAGTACATAATTAGAACTGACTGATAATATTTGATTATTGTATTTATTTATAAATATTTGATTACAATTTAAAAAAAAAAAAAAAACAAAATTAATAAAAAATCTACTCTGGAATTTCAATTTCACATTCAATTAAAAATAAATAAGTCGTTCTATATAATAGAAACCTATATATGTATGTATATGTACACATACATACATATATACGATCGCAAGCGACTCACATGGGATCAAATTTAATTAGATTATAGATGTCAAAATGTCTGATAAGAAGCTATATAGTATACTCATACGTATACATAAAGATATAGAATCTACAAAAATTTGCATTTGTTAATGATTGATCAAACACAATTGTATATATTATATAGACTCTATTACCGATTGTTTGCCAAACTAAAATATATATGTATGCATATATGTACATATATCTGTTTTACTTGATATTTGTATGTAAATGTACATAGAATTTAGTAAATAAAATTAATATGTTATAAATGTATATATATATTAATATATTGACAATAGATTATATACACATATGACATATAATTTTATTAATCCTAAAACTTATAACAAAGATATTTCCCAAAAATTTTCCTAATGCCTTAAATTGTTTTTTCTTGATTACTAGAAATTGAAATACTTTATGTCAACTTAAATTAATGAAATCAATCAATCAATCAGTTTTATAATCTTAAAAATATTTCTATCAAAAATTTTTCTTTTATAAATATTTTATTGTATCATTACTTTATAAATAATGAAAAATATAATGATGAAGAAAAATATATTTAATTAATTTAATGTTATAGCAATTGATTTAATTGATTTATATTTAGACTAAACATAAATCGATTTTGATTATAAAAATTGATATACTTTTCATAAAATTTTTTTAAAGTCGATCAATTATTCTTTGTATTTTTATATTTATGCAAATGAGAGATTACCATTATTTAAATTATTTAGCTAAAGTTTAAATTTCTCTTTTGCATAAATATAATCTAAATTAAAACAATTGTAATATAGAAATCTTATAATGATCTGTGATATCTACATATAATAAAAGTATTTTTTTTTTTTTACATCACGAACTACATATGTATATATATACATACATACATACATACATACATATATAGTATATACATACAGTTGACCTATAATGTCTTCACACATCTGTAAATTTTGACTTTATAGTTTGATACAACTTTATAAATTCTACGAATCTCATTAAATACAAAAAAAAAACTAACTTTATTAATTTAACTAAAATTTATTTCCTAAAAACAAAAAAATAATATAAAAATCACACCAATTACATACATATGTAGAATGTATATATATGTACACATATATAACTGTATTTTAACAATTTTGACAAAAATGATCTCGAAATGAATTCATTTGTATCAAATCATTTTTCAAAACATTTCGTGCTAAGACTCGTCACTTCATTAAACAAAAAAATAATTCACTCTATAAGATTTTTCACAAAAGCGTGTTAATTAAAAAGCGAGGAAAAGACACACACACACACACATAATACACACATATGTATAGAGATTTCCTCCTCTTCCTCTTTAGATGATTTGTATGTGTGTGTGTGTATCTTTTTAAGCGCTTGAAATAGTTTCAACAAGTCGCAGACGCGTCTCAAAAAAAAAAAAATACAATTTCAATTTTTGTTTATTTTATTGTCGCGTCGTCGTCATTTGCCACAGAAAATTGTTTGTATATGGGATTTTATTTTTATCAGTGAGCAAGAGGAGGAGGAGCAACGTAAACAAAATAAACCCGGGGGAAAAATAAATGGAATGCAAAGGGGTTAAGGGTGGGGGAGTAATAGTAGTATCTGAAGTCAGAGGAACAACTTTGATATACTCTTTTTATAAGCGGAATTACTATTAAGTTAAATACTATTTAATTATCAGTATCAAAAAGAAATATTTTTCTTTGAATACTTTCACCAATAACTTTGATGTTTTTTGAACGATTTTAATAAAAAAAATGTAGACAAGGAGTGATAAAAAAAATCGTTCATATATATAAGATGCTCATTTGTTTGATCTAACCAGGGTAAACATAAAAAAAATTTGTACATAATGTTTTAATGCAAGATATATATATATACTATATATATTATATATTCTCCGAATATGACTTTCTTTTTTCAAGTTTACAGGGTATGTAAAGAAAATGCATTTTCATATTGTTGTTGTTGTCATTTTCCTCTCAGACTTTTTGCCTTTTTTTCCTTTTTTATTTATTTATTGCGTGTAAATTTTGAAAGTAAACAAATAACCACAAAATGGTAGAGATACACATATATGTACATATATATATATATATATATCTATATTTGTAACTAAATCAGGCTTATTTATATTTTCATCAGTGGTAGGAATGTGTGAAAGAGTTTTTCATTGAATAAGTCGCTCTCTTTTTTCTGTTTTCCCGTGCTTGCATAACTAACAAATTAGTCGTCTTTGGTCTGGGTTACAAAACCAGCTTAGAACATGGCCAAGTCCAGCGACGACGACGACGACAGCCAAGCCAAGCCAAGAGCAATTCAATATGCGAGTTATGCAACATGCTCCCCCCTTCCCCTTCTCCTCGCAAGAATAAGAAAAAAAAAGCAAATGAAGAAGAACGATTGGAACAAAGCAAAGACCATAACAAAATGAGGACGACCGACGAACAACGTCTTTTTTTTTTTTTTTTTTTTTTTTTAAGTCAGACTTCTTCAACTTCAGTTTCTTGCCTCTCTGTCTCATTTTGAAGCCGGTTTTCAAGAAATTCATTTCGCTTTGGCCGAGACACAGAGAGGAGAGAGAGAGAGAAAGAGTGGGAGAGAAAAAGAGTTTCTGCACATTTTACCGTTAACATAATGGCTAAATCACCGTTTAGAAAAGAAACAAAACCGCCAAGACGACAACATCTTGGTTGGTTAGTTGGTTAGTTGGTTGGTTGGTTGGTTGGTTGGCTGGTAGATGGCAAACATTGAAGGAGTTTCCAAGATTTCAAAAGAATTCTTCTTCTGAGCTCTTTGCCAATTTCTGTTTCGTAATTGCAGTTTTTCGTTTTTTCTTCTTATTTTTTTGGAATAAAAATTTTTTTTTTTTTTTATTTTTTTTGCTAAAACGTGCTTAGAATTAAATTAAATTAAAAATTACAGTAAGTGGTGGTGGGTCAATTATTGTTGTTGGATGGAGGGAAAAGCATGTGAAACATGTAATTTATTTCAATTTGATAAGGGTTATTTATATATATATCTATAGATACATATATTCTAGTAAATATATAATCAAATTTCCACAACAAATTGATAAGTTACGAAAACGTTTTTCTAGCCATATTATGCGGAAAGCAATAAAATTAAAGTGATAAGACAAAATTGTTAGAGAAAAAAATGAGTCAAGCGTTTATGGAAAGATTAGCGAATGATAGCTTTAATTTAAGCCAAGTTTTTAGTTGAAGAAATTAATATAGTATTAATTTGTTACATTATTTATACATAGTTTTTTAGTTAACTTTATTTGTAATATTTGACTTAGTTTTAAAGCTAACTTAATGCTCATAATGATATGAGCTCAATAAAAATTTGATGTTGCATTTGGAGGCGGGCGGGTTCGAACAGCATTGGAGCGAATTCGACTCGTTTTGCCAACTTTGTTATATGGAATTAAAATGAAAATATAGTCGTATAGTACATAAACTTAAGACCGATCGCAAGCCACATTATTTTCGTTCGATATTTTTTCCCTATATTTCAGTAATAATATTTAATAATCATAAAAATTCTTGTGATTTTTCATCATGGAAATGGTATTTAAAATATTCTTGCTGCTTTTCATTTAGTATTTTTTTTTTTTTGGCCCAATTCGATAAGTTTTAAGCTGAATTTTTATCATTTTATTAAGTTTATAAAAAAATATATAATATTTATACATATATACATATATACATATATAATTAAATTGTTTGCCAACTTAATTTAACATTTAAGCATTTCATTTTTAGAACTTTGCTTTGCCTTCGCCTTCGCTTATCTCACCCTCTCATTTGAAATGTATTTCTTCAACCCAAAAAGATAGCAAAATGTTGCTCATTTTTGTTATTTTTGTACATATGTATATGTTTTTTTTTTTTGTTTTCCTGTATTTACTTAGCATTATTAACGTTTTGCTGTTGCTGTTGTTGTTGTTGCTTTTCTCGCATACTCCTTATTTGGGCCACACATTTTTGTACGTTTTCTTGCGTACGCGACAATAAAACAATTTTTTTTTTTTTTGTGTTAATTTTATTTTTTTTATTTTGTTCATTTTCGTTTTGCTGTTTTTTTTTTTTTTATTGTTTATGTGCTTAACCGAAAAAGAAAAAATGAGTTTATGTATTTTAAACTGACCTCATTATGAACAATTTAGCTTGTTGCCGGATTTTGCAAAGTGGCAACTTTTGACTTGAATCGTAGAATATATGTATAAAGTTCTAGTACGTTAAATTATCAGTTTTCTCTCTCTCTCTCTCTCTCTCTGTCTTTGCTCTGCTCTGGTTCCTTTACCATTCCCAAGGAGAACTGATAATGCCAAGAACCATATTTTGGCTTATCTTGGTACGATTTTAATCAGTTGTAAAATATTAAAAAACCAAGTACGAAAAGTACAACAAACCACCGTATGTCGAAAAACCTTCCATGGCAATTTGTTTGCCCATTCTCTAGAGTGCACTTAGCATTTGGTGGTATTTGTATCTTTTTTTTCGTTTTTTTCATTTTTTTTTTTTTTTGATGTTTTGTTACCTGTCTCGTAATTCAAACTAAAAGCCAATTAATCAAGTGTTTCAGTAATTTCAAATTTTGCTGAAAGATATGTTTATAATTTACGCATAATTTACGGTACAAGTCTTTTCCGTTGCTTCATAAACAAATTATTTATTTTTATTTTTTTTTTTTTTTTTTGGGTGTTGAAATTTTTGTGTTTTTGGAAATTATTGATAAAATTGTCACGTATACTTATGTGTATATATATATATGTTTATATACATAATATTTTGGGTGGAGTCCATTGTTCAAGTGTAGTAAGAATCATATATTAAACTAGAGGATAAATAAAACATTTTGATATCTTTATATACATTCAAGGCGATCTTATGACAGTTTAGGAATATCATTATAGAAGAATTATTGTTAGTAAACAAAAGTTCAGATTGCATAGAAAGTTAAGATATGATTGATACTATTGAAAACAAAGCCAAATCCTTTTATATATTATATTTTCTTAAAAGTTTTGCGTTTAAAAGTTTTTAAAATTGGTTAAAGGACATGAAAATATTTAAATCAGTCATTAAGATATCCAAAATAAAGTTATTTTTAAAAGGATTTAACTTTAATCTCGCTCAAATATAATAAGGAATAAATTTTGTAAAAAACTGTACAAAAAATTAATTAAATTAATTACCTCCGCATATGAGCAATTATGTGTTTTGCTTTATGTTATTTATTTATTTATGACGGTCTTACTTATAATATTAAAATTAGTCTTTCGACTTTTCACAATGCTCTCAATAAATATTTATTTATAAATAATTAATAAAAATTATTTATTTTTATTTAATTATTTTCAATTTTATTTAACTAAATCGTTGTAAGTATAAAATTAAAAGGATGGGCTAACAATTGCAGATTGTCTCTTTGACCAGATTTATTATAAAATATATATATAGACATCATGTCTATGGCTTAAAAAAAAAATTTTACAAACATACTAAAAAATGGTTTGGCCTTATTTTTCCAAAGGCAGCTATAGAATATTAATTCTATTTAACCTCAACAGATTTATTTCAACACATACCAAATTTCGTATCAAAATATTTTCAATACACAAAAATTTGTTGGTCTAATTGTTCCTATGGCAGCTATATGAAATAGTCAACCGATTCTGATATAACTTGGTGAAAGTTTTAAAAAAATATTAAATTTTTTTGGCATTTGATTGAAAAATTAACAGAGTTATTCAGGTTCAATGATATTTACTATGTTCCGATAGTTAATATGAGAGCCATGTGATATAGTCGTCCGATCGGACTTCAAAAAAGAATCCTATATTCAAAATTTCAGCTCTACAACAGCTGCACGATTCTCAAAGGTTTAAGATAGACTCCGCTATTGATGCTGATCAGGAATATACTTATATCTACTCCCTTCTATGCGTTGCAAACGCCTGACCAAAATTAATATACCCCATGCCAGGGTATAATTAATTTTATCACTTGATTAAGATAAAATAAAATGGTGGGAAAAAAGGATTTGAATCCTTTGAATTTCTTATTTTATAAAACAAAACTTATTTTTTTATCATGTTGGGTTTTTGGCCACAATGGTTTTAAAAAATATTCTTATACCTAATAATATTAAAATTAAATGTATTTCCGGGGTTTAAAAGAATTTTACTAAATACTTGATATTTCTTTTACTTGCAGATATCGAAAATAAGATTTTTAAAATGTGATAAAGAATTTAAAAATGATCACTTTAACAATTGTAAGTATAAAATAGGCTTATTCTGTGGATTTTATCATCTTAGTCTTTTTCAACTAATCCCATCAAAACAGGATATGACCACCAAAAACAACAACAACAACAACAACAACAACAACAACAACAACAACAACAACAACAACAACAACAACAATAGCAAGTTTAAAAAAAAAAGTCTTCTAAAAAGCCCATTAAAATTGCAAAAGACATTCTTCCACCATTGAAGAAGAACTGAGACTTAGTACTAACACTGAATGCATAACAATGGGCCATGGACTGTTAGTCCCTGGTTGAGCGGAGTGTGGAGAGGGAGAGTGGGGGAGAGATTCTTAAAAGAACTTCAAATGATTTGTCGTTGTTGTCGTGAACTTTATCAGCTGGCGGGCGGCTTCCGCATAGCCCACTGTAAAATGCTACGGGCCCAGGGGCAGGGGATACATAAAAAAAAAAAAGAATTGAAAAAGAGTCGGGCAAAAGGTCTTTTCATAGGGGCTTAAAGCCCAATGACAAGGCACATGTTTTGCATATCGGATAAATACTGTTAGCTCGTAACTCTTTCAATAGCTTCACGATAGCAGCAACAAGTAGGCAAACAAATTAAATGCATGGAATGGTATGTACATATATACACCCTCAGCCATCCATCCAGCTGGCTGGATGAGATGGCTAAATAACTATATACATGATATGCGTTCAGTTTTACGTGCTTGGAATTGCTCCTCAACATTTGAATTTTATGTATTGGATATATTGTCATTTTGTTTCTTTGCTTTTTAACTGTTTTTTCGTTTTTTTTTCTTCTATAGATACGTACATACATATATACATAGATATACATTAACCGCAGCTGTTTAAATTTAACTGATAAGCTCAAAAACCAAAAACCGTAAAAATGTAAAAAGAAAAAAAAATGTGTTTCGAAAAAAAAAACAACAAAATAAAGTGAGAAAAAAAAACGCATGGTACCATGGTAAGAAACCAACAACAAAAAACCTTTTGTACTTGCGCAAATGAATATTTGGCATTAAAAATGTGTTAAGTAAATACAAATGCTGGGCTTTACCCAAGGCAAAAAAAAAACAACCAACAACAACAACCAAAAACAACTTTTAAAATCCAAAAAAAAAAAAAAAAAATACACAAAAAACAAAAAAGATGGAAGAAGAGAAAAAAAGAGCATAAATCAATGTAATTTTAATTCTGACAAAAGTTCCCCCCAGCCTTAGTTCGTATATTTAGTAAAACGAGCAGCATTAATTTTCATAATATAGTAGAAGACCCCAAACTGTCGATTAGCATGCGAACCAGAGGAACCCAAAAAACAAACCAAAATCGAATCATTAACAACAACAATCCAGAGAAGGGAAAAAAAACCAAACAACCAAAAAAAAAAAAAAAAAAATGAGAGAAAAAAGAATTTTTTTGGTATCCTATAAAAGAGAGCCAAACTTGAGATACTCTGTATTAATTCTCTAAGAGTAAGATACATTTGGAAAATTATTTATTAGAAATTTATTTACTCTATCTAACTTCTATATAACTATATCATATCTATATCTTTTATATCAAATCCATTTCTTAATAAGTAAATTTTAAATAAAATATTCCCTGACATTATTAAATCTAGTTTATACACATTTCTATGCAGAATTATATCCCTCTTTATGCTAATATTAGATATTGTATATACTAATTACTAATTAATAATATATACTTGATATAAGCTAGAAAAAATAATTCTGCTGATAACTTATCATATCCTAAGGTACAAGGTATGAGAAGAAGAGCTAATATTCAGGTTATGGAAATACGGTTCTGTTTGGTTTTGTTTGCTGCTATTTGTCAAAATTTGTAATAAAAATAATACTATATAAAATTAATCGTATATTAATATATGTAAGTCATAATAATTAAGGTTATTTCAGCAAAAGTTCAAGAACTCTCGTAAAATTTCATATGGTAAGAGAATCTGTTGAAATAAAATAGGCGTAAACCTTATTTTAGTTTTACAATATTCGTTTAAAACACAAAGTAGAAAATTTTAGAAGCAAAAACTGCGCAGATAATTGCAAGAAATATATAGAAATTTAATCTGTTCACACTGAAGGAAAACAAATATCTGAAAAATTTGATTTTACTAAAATATAATTTAAATATTTTCAAGAAGATTCCTAAAAACTTTATTGCTTGGGTTTCAAGTTCTTATTAATTAAGCAATTTTTATTGCAATTATTTATTATTTATTTTATTGTTTTTTATTTGGTTAAAAAAATTTATAATTGTATTTTAATTTATTTTATTTGTTTTACTTAATTAAATTAAGCAATTTTTACTATTTATTTTAATTTATTTATTTGGTTAAAAAATTTTATAATTGTATTTTAGTTTATTTTTTTGGTTTTCTTTTTTTTTTTTGCATTTTCTCGAAAAAAATTCTTTTCTTTTATTCAATTTTTGGTCGATTTTCGAAAAATCTCGAACTCAATAAAACAGAAAAAAGTTTTCACTTTTCAAAACTGTTGCTTATAGCCTTGATCGAATCGTAAATACCTTTCAAAAATTAGGGTAACGCATTAAAAGTCATGCCCGGAAGCAGTTTTTTTTCTGGATTCCTATATATTCTGGACTTTTGTTTTTCCGAACGCAGTGGCAAGTGTTTTACTGATAAAACACAACAACAAAAAAAAACTTCCAAGATTGTTCTTTTGCTTTTTTCATGATTCGGTGGTTGTCAATCAATTCATTAATCACTCCAAAAGTTACGAATGAAGAATGAATGGTAGGGAATGAATCTGAATTTTGTTGGCCTCTCAGTCAGTTGTCCGTTTTTTTTTTATCTTCGCTTCTGGTTCATTTGTGCGAAAACGTGTTTATGTCAAATTTTTTTGGTAATTAATCAAATTGAAAAAGAGGCAAAACGATAAAGACAACAGCCGCCAAATGGATGAACATTTTGGTTAATATGCCTACACAACAGACTCTGCTAATTTTCCATTATTTTTCCTTTAGTCTGCCTGTCTGTCTGTCTCGATGTTTTTGGGACGCTTCCTGTTTCTGGCCAAGTTGGTGGCAATTGACTTGTTTTTTCCACTCCCCCACGCCTCATTCTTCATGCATATGGATCCGAGAGCTGTCAATGAGTGTGTTGACATTTTCGGTTAGTGTGAAAATGTAATTTCTTATTTCTTTTCGTTTCTTTCCTATTTTTTTTTTTTTTTTTTTGTGGACCATTAAAAAAAATAAAGCCCCCAAACATGAAAAACTCCAAGGAAAAATATCTTATTTAGTCCTCTTAGTTGGTTCTTGGTTTTCATTTTGAGTATGTATTTATCTCAGAGATCGCACGCATTTCATTTTTATGTCTTTTCAGTGTATGTTTTCTTTTTCAGGCCATTTTTATTTTCGTTGGCCATTAAATTATGAGTCAGTGAAGAAGAAGAAGAAGAAGAAGAAGAAGAAGAAAAAGAAGACGACTGACACTGTAATAGACTCTGGGCAGGATAAGCACCACACCAAGTTGTAAACATTCCAACGTACTTGAGAGTCATAAAACTTAATTAGTTTGACAAAACGCATTCGACATGGCAATGGAATGGAGTAAAATGTAGAAATGAAGGAAGGAAATAATTTCAACTTACATACACACGCACACACAATCAGATAATAGTTGATTTTTATGGCTAATACACACTGAAATTTTACAACAATTAAATGAAATTACACGAATAGGAGAATACATGTTTTCTTAACTTCTTTGTTTATCATACTAATTCAATTAGCCCTTGTACCTAAAACAAAATCTTTGATTAGATTTAACTGTCTGCGGTGACCCCGACGTGTGTGCATTTGGTTAAAGGGAACTAAAGATAAGTACAGTACAGTACACCTAATGAAATGGTGACCCCGACGTGTGTGCATTTGGTAAAAGGGAACTAAAGATTAGTACAGTACACCTAATGAAATGGTGACCCCGACGTGTGTACATTTGGTTAAAGGGAACTAAAGATAAGTACAGTACAGTTCACCTAATGAAATGGTGACCCCGACGTTTAATTGTTTCAATCAACAAAAATAAACTGTTGCAATTATAATTAAAAACAAAAACTTTTATTTAAAATGTTTGATAACTTTTGTCAGAGATCTTTTTAATTAGGAGAAACTTTAAAATATTAAATTAATATATTAAATTAGTGAATTTTTATTGAATCTTTGACTTTACATAATTCCTATTTAATAAAGAGCAATATTCATTATATTTGATCAATTTTCTCGAATATCATTTAATTTTCAACTTTCCATGACGACATCTCAATATTTACTTTAACATGAATCCTGCCAAAATATACTCTGACATCAGTTTTTTTTTTTTTTTTTTGTTCTTTTTACTTACATGCTCTAGAGCTGTCGACCCCGTCTACTTACATACAGTATTAAAAAGCCATTTGTTTTCTTTTTAACCAAGTCTGGACATGAACAACAACCATTTTTTTTTTTTTTTTTTTTACAGATCAAGCCCTCTATATAAAAGAAGGCACATTCAACTGCTAAATGTCAAATTTACGCACCATAATTTATGAAGGGAAGCCAAACAAGAGGAAATATCTAAGAAGCAATCGAAATGAATTTACATAAAAGCCAAATAAATAACAGACCTCAGATAAATACACATACATATACAAATATATATATATATATATATATACATATATAAGTAGACATTGGAAAAAGGCAGGAGAATAGAAAAAAAAATGGCATCTAAAGAACTCATTCTTTTGTGTAGATATATATACATAAATATAATAATAAGTAAGAATCTATTGTATAATCAAGTGGGTGAGTAATTATGATAGAAATAAACAAGTCTGACAGCAACCGCAATGACAAATAATGAATGAAAAACCGTTTTAAATATAATGATGAAGATATCTAAATAGTTGCAAGAGGGGTATAAAAAATAAATATTTCAATATTTCTCTTTACTTTGGTTTTTTTTTTTTTTTGGTTTGTTTCATGTTGTTTGTTGTTGTCGTTCTATTTGTTGCCTTGTTTGTTGTTTACACTTGGATGCAAATTAGTTTCTGTGCCTAGAAATGGCGCAGAAAAAATTCCATTCCATTTGAAATTTTCTGCATAATTTACTTATTCACAAAAATACATTCGAATAGAAGAGAAATAATATTGTTTAGATACTTGTACTCGTATTTGTACTTGCAATTCAAATGCAATTGCCATTCGAATGTGTGTGCCTGCCTAAGTGTGGAGGACTATTTGATTATGGTAAAAATGGAAATTAGATCTGCCAAAAATGGTCCAGCAATATTTTTATATGGGAGTATACCCTCACATAATATATATATATATGTATATATATCATCATCAATAAAAATAATTCTGTTGCTCTATTGTGTGCATACCCTGTATTTTAGAGCGGCTATGTTCGAATCCATCAGAATTAAATTAAAAAAAAAATGTTTTTATATGGCATTCAATTTGATAATTTTATGTGTCTAATATATATTTGGAATCAAAACCTAAAACAAATATTGATAAGAAATTATTTATCACTACAAAATTTTGCTTCAACTTTACAAGAATATTATATACTATCGAAGGAAAAGTTAATCAAAAAATAATTTATAATATTCAAATTTATAATTTATTTATCAACCAAACATTTAATTTATTTACTATTCAATTGGTAGTTAAAAATTCTAAATAACTTTCTATAACATTTTAGAAAATCTGAAAAATTTTGTAATTCAGTCATATATATATTTTTTTTTATTTACAACTTTAATTATTGGGAAAAGTATTTTAAGATTTGTCTTAAATAGATAGAGGAATAAAATTTAGTTTTCATAAAATAAATTTTGTTGTTTCTTTTTAAGTTTTTTAATGATTTTACATTAGTTGAAATTGTAAAGAGATTTTTATATATATATGCCCTATAAAATCATGGATATTATAGTATATATATGTCTATAAAAATATTCATGATTTTATAGGGCATAAAAATGTCGTACCAACTATTATTAGCTCTATCGTCTTGGTTCTTGTTTCAGTTCTTCTTCTTCTACATACATGGAATATGTAAATTTTTCTATATATATATATTATATATCTGCTTTGCTCAATTTGTATTTGGAGGTTTATAAATTTTAATTGACTTTCAATGTATATATATATATATACATTCGATATATGTATATGTATATATATTGTGTGATGGCATTCGAACCAATCAACTGAAATCTAAAGGTTATTATGAAAATTCAAACAGGTGTTGATATGAAATAACATTTTCAATTCATTTTCAAATTTAACTAAATTCAATTAAATGCCTGAAATAGATAAGTAATAGAAATCGCTTGCATACTTTTGGGGGTGGAGGGGAGTGCGCCATAACATCACGGATCAATAAGTTTCATACGATTTGGCTACCCAAATACCAATGAGAATAATTCATGCGTAAAACTGATTTGTCTGCAAAAATATTTACATTGAATTTGATGGTTTGACATCGATTCGATAATAAAGAGAAAATTCCCGTCTACTGTCTGTTCAATATAGTTCATAAATTTTCGATTTTCGAGCATATTCCAGAAACAAATATTACTTTAATGATAAATAGAATAATATAGTTTGACAATATAACGATTCTTAAAGAGATTATTAATTCAATCAAACCTCAACTCATTCTCATTGCGCTGCAATGGAAGTGCCTTTCACACAAATTTCAAACCGGCTCCCAACTTAAAACAGCTGCAAACGAAACAAATGCCAAAAAAAAAAAACCAAAAAAAAGAGAGACTTTTTATGCCAAAATAATATGAAAGAAGAAAAAAAAAGGCCACAACAAACTCGTCTGTCTAATATGTATATAATTTTCAATGACTGGAGAGAAGAGGAGGCCGGTTGGTCCTCTTCTCATTCATTGTCTTGAGATTTGAATACATAAATCTTGTTTTGATTTATTTATTTATTTGTCAGAGGAGACGACATAGTTTTCAATTAAATAAAAGCGAAGCTCTAATAATAATAAAAAAAAAATGCCAAGACAAAAAAAAAAGAAGAAAATAACTAGAAGGACGAGCTAACTTTGTCCGTGTCGAAGTTCGTATACCCTTACAGATTGTCTCTATATAATTTAGCAGATCTATTAAGGAATATGCGAGGGCTTCCATTTATGTTTAGGGAATAGTTTATAGGAACAAACTATAGCATATTGTTGTTACAACTCAACAGACATATTTCTATATATAACAAATTTCCTGCCACTAGTTTGAGAAAAAAAAAATTTTCCATTGAGAAAATTTTTTTGAACCAATTATTCATATGGGAGCTATAGGATATAGTTAACTGATTCTAATAAAACATGGTTGAAGTATTAATAAGTATATTAGACTCACAAATATTAAATTTCAAGCAAAGTTTTTAATCATTACCGATCGTTCCTTTGGAAGTTATACGATATAGTCGTCCGATCGACATGATTCCGAGATATGTATATATAAAGAAGCCTATGTCGAATATTATAGCTCTGTAGCTATAAGGGTTTCGGAGGAGCAGCTGTTGATCTTCGCTAGATAGACTCGTATATTTATGCTGATCAAGCATATATATGTACTTTATATAGTCGAAGATACTTTCCACTGTGCATTGCAAACTTTTGACTGAAATTAATATACCCCTTTTGCAAGGGTATACAAATACAGATTGCCGCTGGAACTTAGATCGTGATGCTGCTTTTTATACCCTTCAAAGTTTGAGTCAATTTATACATTTTTTTCTTCAATTTTATTTTATATATATAAAGAAATAATGTATATATGTATATATGTATTATGTATATATGAGAAAAAAATCACGATTTAAGCACATTTTTCCTATTAGAATCAAAAAATTATTGCTGATTTTTTCTTATTCGAAATTATTTGGACGATTTTGATTTTAAATTTTTCTAAATAATTGTACAAAATAAAGTAAAATACAGTAAATGGGTGGATAAGTCACATATAATATTATTAAATATTAATTAAAATAAGTTGCAAAATAAATGCAAAAGATTTTCTATTTATGTCAAACATTTTTTTGCAAAATGAAAATCGAAACAAAAATTGATTTTTCAACGTCTTTTTTAGTATCATATATTAGTTTTTTTAAGATTTTTTTTGCTTCATATTTATATTAATTAAAGTATTCTTAAGTTATTTATAACATGTTTAATGTAGAAAAAAAGCATAAGTAATTGTTTGCAAAATATATATACACCCATACATACATATGTACATGCATTATATTATTTGGATACGAAAGCGATATGTACATATGTATAATTAATATATATTTATATAACTCATATGTCTGATATATTTCACCGATTTTATTACAACATTTGCAAATACATCGAATTTTTAATCATACAATTTTTCAGATACAGCAAATTGATCTTCAGGAATAAACTTTATACTGAACTGATCGTTTTGTTTTTAGGCTTTAGAATTCTGGTGGATGATCCTACAAATTGTATACATACATATGTATGTAGATAGTATCTACAATAAATAAACTGAAATGTAACTATAAGATATAACCCTTTGATCCAACAGTATGAACATTTTTCATAATCGAAACGAATTTAGTTTTAATCTCAGATAATTAAATTATAATAAATTATTCAATTTGTTGCCTCTCCTATGGCTAATGATAGCTAATATACTCTGTTTTCTAGGGTAAGCGCGCATAGAGCTCAAATTTCGGCAAATGCAAAACAACAGCAGCAACAAAATAATAAAAAAAAGAACGCGCCCTATGGTCATGGTCCGGGTCGGTTTGGGGTTTGTTTCAGAGGTTTCTTCAGAGCACACACACACACAGGCACACACACATGATCATCATCATCTTTTTGGTCGCTCTCGCTTGGCTTTGGGAAGCTGTTAGAATCGGCGGCGAACCGCGCGCGTTTTCTGTTGCCTTCTTTTTTTTACTTCCACTGAGTATGTGTGTGTGTGTGTGTGTGTGTTTTTTTGGTATGTTTCGGTCGTTTTTTCGTTGATGACCTTGAAAAAGCTTTATCTAAAAATCGAGTGCAATCAACTTTATAAAACGCTCACACACACACACAAAATATTTCCCCTACATTTGAAAACACACACACACACACACCCTTACACACACATTTTGGAGAGCCACAGAACGTTAGGTAGTGTCTTGAAGCCCCCCCAAAAAAAAACACAAAATCTTGTTTCCTCTCTCTCGCTCGCTGTCTCTCTCTCTCTCGTTCTTTCTTATGTTTTTCGTAATTTTTTGATACTGGAAGTTGTATTGGTTAACCGCATATAATAATTATTCTAGATTCTCAAAATTATATAGTATGCGTGTATATACTATATATACATACATACATGCATAGGTATGTGTGTATGTATGTGTGTATGTATATTCTTGAAAGGTGGTCGCTCTGACGTTCGTTGGTCATTCGCCGCCGATCATTGTTGTTATTATTGTTGTTGTAGTTGGTGGTGTTGGTCTTTCGGTTTCAGTTTCATTGTATTTGTATATAGAAACGAGCGTTTAAATGGTGCTTAGTTTGTTTTTTCTTCTTCTCAAGACTGTGAAAACAGGTAGATAGATAATATACAATATACATGTATGTATGTATGTATGGATTAAGAATGGCCAGTCACAGACTTTTGATTGGCACTGTGGCAAAGTTTGTTTAGAATCTTGAAAGCTGACGACTGACATCGTCGTTCCGTTTCATTTTGGAACTTTGAAACGCACTGAGCGATGCTTTGACGACATTATAAGATGAATATATGTATGTATGTATATGTATTTATACTTATACATACATATACATATATGTACATACATATATTTCTAATCAGCAGCAATAGACATTTGACGATCTAGACAAATATATTTGTCTGTCGGTTTCTATTCAGCTTTTGTACGAATGACATTTGGTATTCAGTTTTGTTTTTTTTTTTTTTCATTTAATGCAGCTTGTATATGTATGTATTTGTTAAAATCAGATAATACGCTTTAAAGATGATCAATAAAAAGGAAAATTTTCATAATAAAAGTTTTAATTGATTTTAGAGATTATCTGTAAAAATTCAAAAGAGTTTTAATTGACTGAAATCTTTCCAATCTTTAATACAGACAAATACATACATACATACACACTTATGTATGTACATATGTATGTATATAATTATTCTATATTCTAGATTAAGCCAAAATAAAATTTGTAAATAAGTTGAGTCCGAACTTTAGTACAGGAAAATCTCAATTATGTACATATGTATTTACTTCCTCTCTAAGTGAATAGAAATTTTGGATTCAGATTAGTAATAGATTTTTTACTCCGAAAATTTCAACTTTGTCTTATTTTATATTTTTTTATATTAATAATTATAATTGAAATTATAAGTCTTACATTTTATAGTAAAATATATATTACATAAATACTTTTTATAAAGTGAAGTTGGTTACTCCGAAAAAACGCATCATAGTCATGAACTATGACTTGTTTTAAGTATATATGTATGTACTTTATTTTTAGTATATATTTTCTTTTAAGTAGACAAATGTTGATATGAACTAATTTTCCTCTCTTTGCGAATAGAGATTTCAGATTCAGATTTTACTCCGAAAAGTTCATATTTTTCTCAGACAATGTATGTACGTAATACGTATATTTATTAAATTAATAATTATAATAGAAATTACAAGTCTTACATTTGATGCTAAAAAGTAAATTTGCTTTTTATGAAGCGACTTATGCTACTCCGAAAAGCAAAAATCTATGATTTACTCCGAAAAACGAACTTTTGTTAATAATAAGGTTTATTAAGCACAATTCCAATTTTTTAGAATGCAAAAAATGCTTAAATCATAATTTAATAGCAATTAATAATCGAAAAAGAGACAAACCTTTATTTAGATTGATTTATGATTAGTAATAATAATTAAACAAAATTAAAAATGGTACTTTAAATAGATTATACATATGTATGTATGTATGTACATATGTTTGTATGTATGTATACGAAGAACTAACTTGGGGGTTTCTATTGAAAACCAGTTGGCACTCTTTTTTGCATTCCATTCAAATATCATATAATAGATTCAACTCTAAAATTAAATGATGCGGATGATGAAATTAAACGAGCATCTTTCTAAACATATGTATGTATGTATGTATGTACATATGTATGTACGTATGTATTAATATTTGTATTCTATCAAATCTAATCCAATAAACTTCAGATTGAAAGTGCATACAATATTTTGCATAGATGTGTGAATTGGATGAATGATTTTGCTATTATTATTATTATTACTGACACTCCCAAAACTATCTAAATATCTATAACTACTCTATATAGGTTTATATACTAATGTTTTCTCTATACCTTTAAACCATGATATTTTTATGTACATACATACATATGTATGTGGGTGTGGGTGTATATATGTACATATGTATGTACATATGTGTGTGTGTATACAAACCCACATATTTTGTATATTGTTTTGTTTGACGCCCCGCTCTTGGGTACCGCCAACCGGAGCATTTGAATTTCATTTTTAGATTTCAATTTATTTTCGGCGTAGTTTATGCCAATTTGGTTTCTTTTTTTTTTATTTATTTTTTTTTTTTTTTTGGGTGCGATTTCTTTTAATATTATGTATGCCATATATTGTTGTTGTCCGCATATATGTACGTATGTATGTATGTATATGATATATAAATCTAAGTCTGTCTGCCTGTGTTGTTGTGTGCTTCTTCAAATGAATTAATTTGATTTGATACTCATTTTTTTTTCTTCTCCGTTTTTTTTTTCTTGTTCTTTTCTGCAATGCTGTTGGTCCCGTGTTATTTGCTGCTGTTCTTGTTGTTGTTGTATAATAGCTACAAGAAAATATAAATACTGCAAGCGATTGCGAATTTTTGAGCCGTACTGTACATGTGATTATGAATTTCTCCCTTGCTCTGTCTAGCATTTACCGTACATACATACATACATACATCGTTACGTACATATATTGTTCACTCACTCGCTCGCTCACTCGCTCATGTCATGTGTCTTGTTATTTAGTCATTGTCAAAATACTATAGAGATTTCCTTCTCTTTCTCTCTGTGTGTGTGTGTGTGTGTGTGTGCCTTTAAAAGCATATTAACTAATTGACGTCTCTGTTTATCTATCCATCCCATACGCAAATCTGTTTCCCTTCTCTTTTCTGCTGTGTTGAGGGCGGCATGGCGGCCCTTGCGTTCGCCCACCACTGTCCCCCCCAACCCCCATTCTCCTCTTTTTGCCGTATTAATATACATAGGTTTTTTTTTTTTTTTTTTTTTGTCGGTGACCCACAAATGGTTTGATTGACATTTCGGACATGCTGAAAAGTTGCGGCTGCTTCGCGAAAAAATAAAAAGATGACTTAAAAAAAAAAAAAAAAAAGAAAATAAACGCAAATGTCTCAACTCATTCTAAAAAGGTTCATTCATTCATACAGCAATTACTTTTCCATTTAAGAGTTAGAGATGGACAAGTTTAACGATAGATATAGACGATTCAACAATGCCAAGAAAAAAAAAGAATCTTTTAACCCAAAAAAAAAAAAGGGGAAAATGAAAATGAAAAAGAATAATGTACAAGTGGTTCCCCATATATATACACAAACATACAGACATGCATACATACATACATATATATGTACATATGTATATATATCTCTGCGTAATAGTCACGTGAAGGAAAAATTTCTTTTAAAAGAAATGAAAATCAATATTATTATATTCAATAATTCATTTTACAAAATACATACATGGATTATCCCAAAAAGAATTCAATTTCTTCAATCCGATCAAAGATTCAAAAGTCTTACTTCAAAGACAGAAATATCTAAATATGTTTCTGTCTATATACCTATATATACATACATATGTATATTCAATATTATTATGTATGTATAATACTTTTCAATTTAAATTATTCAACTATGTATGTATGTATGTAATTGGTTAAGGTATTTAAGAATTCTTCTCAAAAGTTGATACCCCAAAATATGTAAGCAAAATTTACTCCTAAGCTTAGTCCGAAAATAATATAAAAATTGGCAATTTTCTATTATTAATTTATTAGTTTTTACGCCAAAAAGTATTTAGTTTCATTATGAAAATTATTCCAAAAATTATTCCGAATGATAAATATACTCCGAAAAAGTATTTCAATTTACTTGTCGAAGTATATATACCTTTGAAAATGGTTTCGGGAGTTAATTTTAAGTTTTTCTTGAATCAACATTTTAAAGTTGATTAATGAAAACTTTACGAAATATCTATAAATTCAATACAAAGAATGATTTTTATTGTTTTAACTTTGAAAAATGAAAAAGTGTATATATATATGTATGTACATATGTATGTCTATGCATATATATAGTCCAAATGGTCAATGGCCCGTACCAGACAAGTGAATAGCCGCCTACCTGGATATAAAAGTATCACAAAAATGTGATTCCAAAATCGCATCTCGTTCAGTTGACTACAATTGCCATTTTGTTTGTGCATTTGTTGTTCGTCTCTGGGTGTGTGTGTGTGTGTGTGTTTGCCCAAACTATAATTATCTTAATTAAAATCTAAAGTCAAAGTTTGACCAAGTCAAGTCAAGTTAAATCGCAGTCCAAGTCCAAGCATAACATAGCACATAATGTGATTAGCTCATCTGTTTTCTATGGAATTAAGTAATCAGCGTCGTCGTTTAAATGGCCACCAGGTTGGCCGATTGGCTGGTTTCTCTGGTTAGCCAGTTGGCCAGTTGGTTTGTTGGTCGGTTAGTTAGTTGGTTTATTTGTCCATTTGTTCTAAAAGGGAAAATTTTTAGAGAGGTAGGTAACGATAGATAGAGAGAGAGAGATAGACAGAAACAGAGACAGAGACAGACTTTAGACAATCTCAGTTCTTAGCTGCCCCTAACTCACCCCCCCCCTCTCCCCCTCTCAAGCACTATACCTTATGGCTTGCACATTGCTCTATAGAAATTTAAATACAAATACATATACATATATATATATATATATGTATAAACGTAGATACATATATGTATATGTATATATATTTTGGCTGAAATAATGTTGATGTCATAGGTTCGGTTAGCTGGGCGTAAAAAATGTTTATGGTAGGCATTCAGTTTGAAACTTTGTGTGTGAGCTAATGCAAGCATTCAAATACAAAAACCAAAAAACAAAAAAAAAACAAAAAAAAATAATAATAACCAACCATACAAAAAGCCACAGAGAGGAATGCGAATGCCCATTATAAATGCCAAATATTTGTTTTGTCAACGCAATTTTCAGTTATTAATTCATTTTTTTTTTTTTGTATTTTTTTTCGGAATACTTGAAGCAAGTAAAGGAAAAGTCAAGCTTGCCAATGATTCACATTTTCGGAGTCAACAATGACTAAGCTAAATTACTTTTTAATTAATTATCAAACAATGCTATATTTAACTAGTTTTGGAACCTGCTCAGAGCCAAAAAATTTACTTTAAGTTAGTTTCATCCAAACGAATAATTAAATGTTGAAAAACTTTAGTCATGCTTGGAATTGATTACAAAAACAATTTCAATTTTTGCAAAACATTTTATATGAGTATTTACTGAAAATAATTCACTAAATTTTTTTCCTTTCAATTTTTGCTATTTTTTTTATTTATTTTTATTTTTGTATTTTTTTTTTTATTTGTATTTTTTTTTTTTTTTATTTATTTTTATTGATTTATTTTTATTTTCGATTTTTTTTTTTTGATTTTTTTTTTTTTTTTGATTTTTGTTTTTTTTGTGATTTTTGTATTTTTTTTATTTTTATTTTTGTATTTTTTTTATTTATTTTTATTTTTGTATTTTTTTTTTCATTTATTTTTATTTTTGTATTTTTTAATGTTAAAATAAACTTTTGTTATAGTAAATTTTTATCATGATGTTAATATTTAAAGGTTGATTTATTTAATTGTTAAGTGATTTTTTGTTGTAGTAAATTTTTATCTACATATGTTAATATTTAAAGGTATTTAATTATTGCTTTTGCATTTGACAAATTTTTTAAAAAAAATAATTTTTCTATGGCACATAATACATATATATGTATATATGATTCATAATTTTTCAATCATTTTTCAGTATTTCAAACGAGATTCCCTTATTCATTTTAAAGTTTTTGTTATAATAATTTTTAATAAAATAAAAGTTTAGTTTATTTTTAATTTAATTTAAAATTAAAAAACACTTTAGGTTTTTTATTTAGCTTAGTTTAAGAATTTGAAATACTTGAAAAATGATTTAACCACTATTTAAATGCCAGTCCGAAAAAAAAACGCGCAGAACTTCAAAAAGAAATTAAAATTATAGCAAACAACAACAACAACAAGAACAAGAACAAGAACAAGAACAATAAGAACAGAGACCGCGATATGATGAAGAACAACAAAAATAAAAAAAATAAAGGGTTCATATTAAAGAACCAGTTTTGGTTACTGGGAAACAACGACAAAAAAAAAAAAGGTGAAAAGAAAAAAAAATTGGTATAAGATATTGGTACGTAAGCAGTAATTGAAGTTAACGTAATTATAAACGTACCAAAAGAACAACAAAAACAGCAACAACAAAATGCATACATACATACGTATGTACATACATATATACATACATATATACATAATAATACATAAACATACATATAAGTATGTATGTACATACTTATGTATGGCCCAGAAGGAAGAGCTAGCATTGAAGGGCAAGACAAGGATGGATCCTTCTCGCTCGCTTAATTTCCCAATTAACATGGGAAAACTTCAAAAGAAGTTTAAGAAAAATGAATGCAAAAAAAAAAAAAAATATATATATATATATATATGTATGGTATGTATGTATATAAGTAAAACAAAATTACAGAACAAACTCATTTACGCTTCACAGCAAATTCAGTTGAAAAACGTGCGGTTTTCTACTTACTTGTACTATTTAATTTTTTTTTTAAATAAAAGTGACTGATTGACTGACTGACTGACTGACCAACTAACTAATTAACTGACTGACTGACTAAATAAATAAACGTGTGACTGAGAGACAGAAAATATTATTATAAAGACAACATTCAAGGTTCTGAGGACATTGACAATACAAAGGTCATACACGATGGGGAAGAGAACAACAAGTTTTTTATGGCAATAATCGTCGTATCTGAATTTTATTTATATTTTATAGATATATTTATGTTAAAAACAGAACAGAACAGAACAGAACACAATAAAAAATGACTAACTAAGTGACCAGCAGACATTACAACAGAGCGAGCAGCAACCATCAAAAGTAAAAGTTGTAAAACTGAATATCAATTTTGCGACTATATCTATATCTACATATATATGTATATGCACATGTACATATATGCAAATTTATTTAATCTTTTTTTTTACAGGATTTATGTACATGATTTGTGTAAGGAGGAATTCTCTAGGTTAGCTTTTTCTTCGTTTTTGCATAATAAAAAAATAATTCCATTTCGACAAAATAATTGCAAGTAACAAAAGTTTTATTTACTAAAATTCAGGAAGAAAATAAAAACAAAAAAAAAACATTTTTTCCGATATTTATTTGTATTATTATTTTTTTTATTCGAAATTTAGATGATATTAATGCAATTTATTGATCTCAAATAAAAATTATGTATTAATTTAATAAATTTATTTAAAAAAAAAAAAAGGAAAAACATAAAAAAAAAATATTATATATAGAAATCGTTTGCTTAATATGATCTGATATTAGATGAGTATGAAATAAATTTCACAGTCATATTAATCAGTTGAGCTAATCAAAAAATAAAACTATAAAAAAGAAAAGTAAACTTAAATAAAGTCAATCAATACAAAAAGCTAAAAATAGTCTTAAAAAATTTAACAAATATATTTCAAAATAGTTTTTAGTAATCAAGTTCATATATCCGTATACATATTTAATCAATTCGGATTCACCTTTAACTAAATTTGAAATACCTCTAAGAGCCATGAAAACAAAACAAAAAAAAAAAAAAGTGAAATTTATTTTTATATATTCCGTGACGTGAATTTGGCAAAAACATTTCATTAACATCATCAGAAGCCAAAAAAAAAAAAAAAATACATAATAATAAAAATAAAAAACAAGCAAGCCAAGTTCTCTCTCTCTCTCTATCCCTCAAAAATTTCTCCAAGTCTCTTATGCTCTTTACTCACTCTCTCTAAATCTCACTATCTCATAAGCTTTCTAAGTGTGTGTGTGTGTGTGTGTGTGTGTTCTTCTCTCATTTACACTCAGTTTGCTGTTATCAGTATTTATTTTTTTTTTCTTTCTTCAAAACAAAGTCCATTTTTATTGTTGGTCATTTTTCATGTGAGAGTCTACTGTACAGTAGAGACATCATTTAAAATACTATTATCTAATCGTTGACTGGAGGAGGTCTTGCCTTACTCTCTCACTCTCACTCTCACTCTTGCTCTTGCTCTTGCTCTTGCTCTCTGTGTGTGTGTGTGCGGTAGACAGAAAATTGCGATAAGCCTAAGCTAAGAATATTTTTATTAAATTATGAGCAGGCCACCCAAATATACATACATATGTACATATATACATATATATGTACATATATATATATAGATACATAGATGTCTATTTGAATGAAAAAAAAAACTATAAAGTAATTTAATTTTTTAATTTTATATTTTTGTTTAGAATATAAGAAAGAAAGAAAAAATAAACTGGTTTAACCTGTCCACAAAAAGTCAAAAACAACAGCAACAAATAAACTAATTAAATCAAAATAAAAATAAGTCGCAAAAACAAAGCAAAAAAAAAAACACAAACACAAAATAATCGTCTCTTTTTGTGGTGTAATTTAAGAGAAAGAAAATCACTTGATATTTAAATCAATAGAATTCTATAGATCCAAATGAGAAATTCAAGAAAAATTCTAAAAATGTTTATACATACATACATACATACATCTTTCGTTCATCATTAACAGTGAATGCAAAAAAAAAAAAAAAAACACCCTAAAAATTTGTTGTATTTAGATATCAGCAAACAAACAAAAATAAAAGAAACGACAGACAGACAAAGAGGCAAACAAAATATCATGAGAGCGTTTGACGAAAGAGTTAGAACACATGCACATCTACTTATGCATGTCTATGTATGTATGCATGTATCTATGTGTGTGTCTCTGTCTCTGCATCTGTGTCTGTGTGTGAGGTTTGTTTAGGCATGTTTGCCTATGTATTAGCTAACTAACAACAACGAAGAAACAAACCAAACGAATTATAAAAAACTGAATTGAGCGACTCATGCTAGTTATGTAATCGACTTGGTGGCTAAACATACATACACACATACATATATACATACATACAGTGAATGTCACTGAAAATCGTACACCTAAATTTAGATTTACAATTTGCTTCATAATTTCTAAAGTAAACAACAATTTTTGTCCAAAAAATACATAGTTTAATGAAATGTTCATAAAAAAAAGAATTTGCTACGCTCAGTTTATATCAAAATTTAGCATAAATAAGCTGCAATTTAATTCGATTACATTTTGGGGGTATTCCTTGAGCGCATAGCTGAAATTCTAACTGGAGTTGTATATAAACATACATATGTATATATATCCATTTCCTGATATTTTTACATACATATGTAGAAAACTATAAAGCAAACATCTCTTAAGTAATGCGAGCTATGGATTTTCCATCATAATGATGGTAAAAGTTATGCTGAGTTACATATGTATGTATGTACATACATACCATAACCATGACATTCCCCGCTTATCACGGTTGACCATAAATGTTTCTTCTGCAGTTGTCCATTGGGTTTCAGCCAAACCATAGTCTTTTCAATGCATGGACCCCTTTATAACTATCCAAAACTGATGGTGTTCAATCTTCAGATATGAATCTGATTAAATATCTATTCCATATACTGGAACAAAATAATTCGGCATCAAAACATTTCGATCGACAAATACGATCTCCAGAAGGGACTTATTAAGGAGTCGAATTGGTGGACACAATGCCAAAAAGGATATAATATTTTTTTTTGCTTACTTTTTTTCTTCTTTATTTTTATTTTTATTTTATTTATATAAATCAACTTATGTATGTTAATTTTAAAAATATTTTTCTAAATTTTAGAATTATGTTGTTTTTTTTTCACTAGAGAATGAATGATATATGAGGATATATCGTAGGTTTAGGATTTTCAGTGACATTCACTATATATATAAATATATGTATATATACATACATATATATGTACTATGCATAATTGGATGGATATCTGTGTATGCATACATATATACTATACAAGGATATGTGGAAAGAGATTTCAAGAATAAAATTCTTAATTAGTTGCATTGATTGCATTCCTTATCAAAGTCTTGCAAAAACAAAACGAAAAACGTTTGATAATGATATGGGTATATACATACATATATACATATACATACATATATATATATATCTATATAGTAGACTGATTTATATATTTGTATGTGGCTGATCCAATTTGCAATTGGCTTATGAAATTGAACAACGTTGGATGACTCATGATATCAGAAAATACTTTCATAATACATATTAACAAATATTTTTGCAATATTATTGATATGTTAGATTAGAAGATTTCAGTTAGCTATAGTATAAAAAATATTATAATATCGTAATTGAACTCATTCACAAGTTTCTTCTGGACATAGCCCGAATCGAACTATTATTATATCAATTAAATGATAAATCAAAAGAAAACAAATACAAATTGACTGTGACTATCCTTAATTAAGGATATACTAGTTAGTACAAATTATCAAATACAAAAAAATTTATATATGAAAAATTCTGTAAATAAAATTTTATCCAAGAAACTCAAAATTCGTTTTTAAATGTAGATTTTAAATGAATATTTTAATTATTTTCTTTTATAAGTGCCTAAAGAAGGCAATTAAATTATTTATAACAATTGCTAAATCAAACGAAAAGGAAAAACTAAATCAACTTAATTTTGTATAGAAAATCCCATTTTTTAATTAAAGTCATGAAAATATAATGCAAAATGTAAAATGTTTAACAAAAAAGGAGAAAAAAAAATCAACAAATTATTACCAATAATATAAAACAGCTAATATTATATAATTAAAAATATAAATTTAATAAAATTAAATAACAAACAACAAATAACAATATATAATCCATAAAAAATCGAAAAATTCCAACAGAACAAATAGATTGGAGAAATCAATTTATAAAACAAATAAACAATTATTCTATTTATACGAAATTCAAAGACATGGCAAATATAAATAATAATACATATAATATATATATATATACGTATAATATATTTTATTCTTGTCTTTTTGTAAATAAAGAAAATTGAAATTTAAATTTTGTTTTATGATTTGATTTTTCATCGATGGATATTTACACAAAAAAAAACGAAAAAAAAGAAACCAATTTAAATCAAATAAAATATATTTTGTGGAAAAATAAAATATTTCATTTGGCATTTCATTGAATAAATTTTATGCAAATAATCAATCGATTTAAATATATAGAACTCTTATTCCAATTTCTATATGTTAACCGACTTTTACTTTATATTATATATAGTAAATGTATGTATGTATGTTTCATATATATTTTTCTTAGGTATGGTAAAAATCTATCAGATCAATCGATGATCACCACTTTTTGAATTCTATCAATTTTTATTGCAATTTTATTTTGCCATAAAAAGTGATATAATTTAAAAACGAGAAATCTATTATACACTAACTATAAATTCAAGAACTAATATAATCTTAATCAAATTAGATATTAAACTTTAATAGCATATGTATATTATATTATTTGATCTATTATAATAATAAAATAATATCAATTTCTAATCGAAACTTTATAATACGAATAAATTGTGAAAATTTTTTAATTTTTTTTACCATCTGTATGTAATTTATATCTTCGATATTGATAAATATTTAATGAGATAAAGAACAAACGCTATAATCGATCGGACGATCGGAAATTGATTTTACGAGGCTATAATGTTTATCTTATTTTTTTCTTTTTTTTTCTTTCTATTTTTGATTATGGTATACAAATTATTATTAAGTAAGTGACTAATTTATGTTTAGTACAGTTTCCATTTTAGTTTAGTATGTAGGTACTTATATATATAGTAATTCTTGGTTGTTGAGAGAGAATCTTTTGATTATTACCTTTCTATATCCGTTCAAGTGTCGTTGTCAAATATTTCCAAGTTATAATCCCAAGGGAGATGTGTTTGGTAAATGCTTTGTTAATCCAAGTTTAATTAGTTTAGTTAACTGCATATTTAATTATAATTATATATAAACATTACATATAATTTGCACATTCTTTTTAAATAATTGTATTTTTTTTTTTATGAACTTTTTAATTTATTTTTCTTTTAATTTTTTTTTTTTTTTTTTTTTTGTATACAACTTTGCAAAGTGAAACCGTTAAGGTGTGTATATAAATAATGTAGATATATTTATATTTATATATATATTTAATATTTTATGTATTTCAATGATTTTTGTCAGGGCTGGAAAAGCTTTTTTTGTTTATAATTATATTTAGTTTATTTCATATTTCTTTAAAGAAATTACATATGTATATAGTTGTTTTTTTTCTTGTCAATTAAGACGAAACTGCTTCGGTGTAATTGGAGAGACACAAAAAAATTTGTTAAGAGAAAAAATAAAAACTATTAATTTGAGAAAGAAATATTAATCGTATTAAATTTTAGGGTCGGGACGAAACGGAGGCGAAACAAAATATAAATAAAGATATGCGGAATGCGAAACAAGCGAATTGAAACACGAACACATGAGCCGACCGACAATTGGATTATGAAACGAATCAATGAGACGAGAGCGCCAAGAGAGCGGAAGAGTACGAGTGGCAGCACGAATGAGAGGAAGAGAAAGAGAGAGAGGGGGAGAGCGCGCCGCGTAGGAGTTCAACGAAGAGTGAAACAATGTGACAATTGAAACATCATTTACAAAAATTCCATAAACCAAGTAGAAAATTTCTTATCGCAAATGATTTTAAATGCCTTTCTTACGCTTCGATTAAGTTTTCAAAATATAAATTAAATTAAAATCTAGTTATTTGGAGCTTAGTTTTTAACACTTATTGCCACATTTGCGGAATTTGCGTTTCGGTATTTTTTAGTGGAACAACGAAACAAGAACCACTCACGCACACACATAGGCACAGGCGTAAAGAAACACAGAACACTCATACACAGACACACGCGCACTTTGCTTTGCTTTTTTTTTTATATATTTTTTATATTTTTATTCTTTTGGGCTGCGCCAACTTTATTCAACATTTTTTTGCGCACTTCGTAATATGCTTTGATAATATTTTTAAACACAAATTGTTGATTTAGTTATAAATTTGGCTTAGCCAAGAGCTGGGCAGAGTGGAACAGATAGTGGAGAGAAACAAAGAGAGTGTGAGAGAGAGAGACACGCACGCACGACACGTCGACAGAGTGGGGCGGCCAGCAAGAGACTTTTTTTTTTTTTTTTTTTGCTTCTATAAAACTTTTTTCCCTATCGAGCTCTTTGCGTACCCAAAAGGCAACCTCACCAAACGAAATACAAACTCGAACTGAAAGATACTTTGATAATATTATATACGCAAAGATACACCAGCTGTGTGAGATTTCTCTCTCTCTCTCTCTCTCCTATTTATTCATGCTCTCCTACGCTCTTTGGCTCTGGCTTAGTGTTCTCTTTTTGGGAGAGTGAGAGCACAAGTGATGAATTGTCGTGCTTGTATCTTTACTCTAGCATCTGTTGGTAGTCCAATTAGAGTGAGACAAATAGATATTTCCATTCCCCCCTCCACACATTAAGAGGGGGAGCCAATGTATGCGAAGTGAGTTACCTAAACTGCCGGCATTTTTGCGTGGCTCCACAATTAGCGTATCTCTCAGATACGCGCGGCGCTTAACGACAGCTAGCCAACAGCAGCACCAGCAGCAGCCAGCCAGCCAGCCAACACAGCGGACGACAAAATCAAAAGAAACGAATACGTCAAGAGAACGACGAACAAAACACAAAACAAAAAAAAAAGACAAAAAACAAAAATAAATAAATAAGCGTTTTGTTTTTGTGTTGTGCTTTTGCAGAAATTTAATGGCGGCACAGCAAAACAAAAACAACAACAATAACAACAACACATGGACAGAATTGAAATAAAATTAGAATGACGAAAATAATTTCTAATTAAAATTTTATAATTGCATTGCGGAAACGGTTTGACACGGAGTTCGGTACGATTTCAAAACTATTGAAGCAAAAAAAAAAAAAACAACAAAGGAAAATTATTTACAAGAACCTTTTATGAAGGTTCTATGTATATAAAATTGGAATACAATTCGATTTATATAGTGCTGAACTTTCCAATCAGAAATCTATGGATTGGGCTAACTTGAATGTGATTCGGATTATCTTAGCCTTTTGGCTAAAAATTATATTTATAAAGATAATGAAATCCATACAGGAATTTGAAAAATTTATTTGTATATAAATTATCCAAGTAACTAAAATATAAATGAAAAAAAAATTTTTTAATATATGTAACTAAAAATAATATACATATATGTATAATAAATATATAAGTCTAATACTTTATCCAATCAAAGTATTTTTACACCGATTCATTTTATTTCTTAGAGATTTCTTAAGTTTTTTCCTCTTTTATGGTAAATACTCGGCCAAAACCAATTTAAATAAATGCAACAATATTATTTAATTTTCTTCTTGTATAGTTTTAAACTATTTCTAATTGAGAAAAAAATGTGCAATTTATTTATATCTTTTTTTTTGGTTTTGTCTTTTTAGCTGGTGAAACCAATTAAAGATTTTAAATAACTTAAGAAAATTGGTTTCTAATTGCTAAACCAGTTTGTTTTGAATTAATTTTACATTTTTTACACCAAGTAAATTAATAATTGGCAGTTGAAGTTCTAACAAAACAAGAAAAAAAATTTTAAGTAATTACAATTACTTTGGTCTTTAGTTATATCCGTTATAGAATGGATTAAGTTTAGTTTTTTATATATATTATTGATTAAATTAAATTGACTTATGCAAGTACATTAAACTTTTTAGATTATGATTCTTAATGTTATTAGATGGTTTTGGAAAATTTAAAGAATCTATTGGTTTGCTTTGCACCTACAATGATAGAGTAAGTAAAGATTCTTCATAAACTTTAGGAATTCTATGATTTAGGTTTTCCGGATCCTTCTTTAAACGAAATTTCTTCCTTATCATAAAAATGTTTAATTCTTTTAATAGAATTAGCATAATAAATGAACGCATGCCGATTAAAATTCACATGTCGTAATATGTATGTATTTTAGGTGAATTTAATTTCATAAGTTTATTATAAGGCTCCTCCTTCAAATCTTTTACAAAGAATTAATTACAAGGATATATGTATGTTCGTATGTATTTATTAGAAATGCTCAAATTTTTAAATGTAGAAATGGGTAAAATATACATACATATGTACATATGTATATTAATTATCAATATTAAAGATATATTTTCCCATAGCAAAATAGTTTTTATATCTTCTTTAAGACATTTTCTAATGCTTTCTTAAATATTTTAATAAGACGCAATTCAAAATGTTTTAGTGCTTTAAAACAAAAAATTTTCACCGGTAAATTTTTAAAATTAAATTCATATTCTTATTTTAATGTAAAAATTTTTTACATTTTATCATCTTAATTATTTATAAACTAATGGGAAACCTTATGAATAGGTATCAAAATTCAAATGGTAAAAAAAACCTTGTTTTTGGTTTTTTTAAATTTCTCTCTTAAATCAAAACACAAGCGAAAATGCAACAAAAACAAATTTGATGACGAAACACATGTTATGTTTATAAAGAGAGTACAAAAGAGAGGCACAGTGTGTTTGTGTGTGTGAATGAGAGAGCGTAACTAAACATAGAGTAAGAGAGCAAAAACTTCCCACTCAATTGAAGCTTTGTAGCTGGGAAGGGAGGGCACTGTTAACACTCCTGCTCAACCAGCGGGCAATTCCAACAAAAAAAATTAAGCACAAAAATAAACAACAAAAAGAAAAAAAATATGGAAAAGCTCTTGGAACGGAACATTGTCGCCTTCAATTTCAATAACAGCCAGTTGCTAGAGCTGTTCCTATACCGATACATACATATGTATGTACATACATACATATGTACGTTTGTATGCACATATGTATGTATGTATGTATGTATGTACATATGTATGTTCATACTTCATTCTATATATGGATGTATGTACACATATGTACACACATATGTATGCATGTACATACATTCATACATACATACATTCATACGTATGTAACTATTTACTAGGAACATATGTACATATGTACACACATATGTATGTCCAACTAGAATTTAAATTACATAATTAGATTAATTTATACATATGTATTTCTGCCAATTTTTGTTTTTCATTAAATTAAAAAAAAAAGAAATACCGATTAAGAACTTACCAGTTAAAATTAGTTTTTTCTAGTTTAAATAAACCTGTAAAATAAAGAAAAATATTAAAAAAAATTATCCAATTATTGATTTTAGATATTTAAAAATAAAAGTGGCATAATTTATAAAAAAAAAACCCTTCATTAATTCATGTACAGAGACATTTCGATTCTTCTTAACAATCCATTTTTGGGTAATCGAAATTCAAATTGGTATTAATAATTTTGTATTGAGAATTTTTCTCCATTTTAGTTGTAATAATGAAGCAAGCAAGTCGTCCTTGTCGACTTAAAATATACCCTCTACCATGTAAAGATGCTTCATAAATTCAAGTTCCCTTAAAATTGCCATTAATTCAATAAAAAAATGTGAAAAAGAAATTGAAATGAAACTCTCTTGACTTGCCACGACAAAAAGCGCATGCTGTCTCGCTCACTCATAACAGCTGCTGCAGCCCATGCTTTATGTATATACATATGTACAGTGGCTTCATCGCATAATCGGACAAAAGATTACTCAGTTTTATTGTAAGATTTTTTAAAAAACTAAAGACGTACACATTTGAATTTTTGGTTTTATTTTGAGTTAAAGGTCTTATACATAATTCTAGTGAAACAAAAAAACAACAACATTTCATTCGGTAACTGTATTCAAAACGAAAAAAAACAAAAAAAAGTCGGATTCTAGCGCTCAACGCATAATCGGACACTGACAAATTTCTAAGGAAAATTCATTTTCTTCTTAAAAGTTTGATTGTGTTTTGCATTTGTTTGACTACAATTAGTCGACAATTAGATTTTGTATCCATGTACATACATATGTATGTATGTACATATGTATGTACATATGTATATGTATTTCAGTAATAGACGTAAATTCGTATGTATGTACATATATTTCTGAAGTTTATTGTCCGATTCGAAATTTGGTTAACTGGTACACATTGGGTATCTTATTGATTGTGCCAAATATGAATTCGATGTATTCGTTTTTGTTAAATTGCTCTTATAGTCTCGAAGATCTCGATGTTCATACAGACAGTCAGACGGACAGACAGACGGCCAAGTCTCAATCGACTTCGCTATTGATACTGATCAAGTACATACATACATACATACATATGTATGTATGTATATATTTTATGGGGCCGGAAAATTTTCCTTCTGCCAGTTACATACATTTTAGCGACTTTTAATATATCCTTGTACCCTATGGGTATAGGGTATACAAATCCGGTCTACTTTCGAATGCGCGATAAGCCAAATGAATAAATTCTACTGATAACTGCCTCCACTTAAATTAATAGTATAAACTTTTAAAATAATGCTTTTGGACAGATGAATTTTATTATACTATATGTATGTACATATACATATATGTTTGTATGTCAACATATGTTCGCCTCGTTCAGGGGCGGATTCAAAGCTGCAGGTGCCACATATGGGATTATCTCACACTCTTCATATTTAGAATTTAAATTCATATTTATCATCAATCAAGTTGATTAATTAGATTAACTAATATCAATTAGGCGATAGTTTTATTTACAATATAAAAATACAATTTATTTAATCCAAATTTAGTAATTAATCCTATGTATTGATCAATATATTCGATTCTATCTTACAATTATATATATGTACTTATATAATTGTTTGAAATTTTGTACCTTTAAATTCAATTTAATTTGATGATTGTTTTAGTTTATGGCACGTAACCGCATTATCTCAAATCCACCCCTGACCATTCGGGCAACATTACCTATGTGTATAGCTGACTGAATAGGAAGATTTAATTTCATTCCGATTCAAATTGTTCAAGAGTAAAGTCGAAAATGGGAAATCTGTTTAAATTATTCATAATTCAAATTCTCCTTCAGGGGATAAGCGCAGAACTTATGAACATGGCACCAGAAAATTGGGTAAGTGCCAGCGATTTGAATTGAATTGATGATAAGGTGATATATATACATATATGGTACGACTACAATCTCTTCCAGAATGATGTGATCTTTGACAGTCAGAATGGCGATGAATACTGTTTCTATATGGTAAGGCCCCTGATAAATCAGTTGAAACGAGTGAATAAACAAATTGACGCCAATGATGAAATGAAGGAGAAAATTGTCAAACTAGAAAATGAATTGGCTAGTGTTAAAATGAAACTCAAGGAACAGGTGATCAAAACAAAATCCAAGGAAGACCTGCTTAAGGCGAAAAATGAACAAATCAAGGACTTAAGGGATTTGATAATTTCTAAAAATGAACGAATCGAAGAACAGCTTAAGTCTCAAAGTGCTTTACTTGCTGAAAATAAAAATCAAATCAACGATTTGAATAAATTAATAAATTCAAAGAATAAACAAATAGGGGATCAATTAAAGGCAACAAATGATGTACTGAAATCAAAAGATGAACAAATCCGTAAACAAATTGAAGCGCAAAATGTTTTACTTACTGAAAACAACAAACGAATCAAGGATTTAAGCGATTTCATTAATTCAAAGGATAAACAATTTGGGGATCAATTAATGTCGAATAATGATTTACTGAAATCAAAAAAAGAACAAATCAAACAATTAATGAATTCAATAAACGATAGGATTAAACAAATTGGCGAGTTAAGGACCCAAATTAGTAAAGATTTAAAAAATTTAGATGAGAAAAATCAACAGATGATGAAATATAAACAGCAGGAAGAGAATCTGCCGAACTCGGGACTCTACGCTGATAACGTTCACCGCATACAAATTGCAGGTCATCCGGCATTCGAAGTGTCTTATATATCGCCATTATCTGGATGGACTATAATTCAAAGGCGGTTGGATGGCAGTGTGGATTTTGACAGAGATTGGGAGGATTATAAGAATGGATTTGGTGACATTCGAGGAGAGTTTTTCCTTGGCCTCGAAAAGATACACTTAATGACCCAATCTCAACCCCATGAACTGTATATTCAAATGCGAGATGTAAATGGAACAAACAAATATGCCCGATATGACAATTTCAAAGTGGGGAATGAAGAGGGTAATTACAAGCTTATATCGACCGGCGAATACAATGGAACTGCTGGAGATTCATTGAAAAGACATGTTGGTTATATGTTTACAACTCGAGATCGGGATAACGATATTCGTGATGGTAACTGCGCTATTATCAGTGGTGGATGGTGGTACTACAATTGTGCAGAGAGGTAAAAAGTTTGTTTTATTCTGTTTTGTATAAAACTAATTTTCTTTCTTTCCAGCCAGTTAAATGGTAAATTCAATGTAGACGGAACTGATGAGAGTAGGAATGGCATTGTATGGGGCAGTTGGAGGGATTGGGACAATGAAATATCATTAACATTCACTCAAATGATGATTCGACCAACTCTTCAATTAAATTGATTTGAGTCAATATCGAGATAATACCACGATGTAATATAAAATATGAATAAACAGATTTGTCAACTAGCAACCGCATTCAAAGCAAAACTTAATCCTTTTCTTTATCAAAAATTGTGTTTCCAAAGATCAATAGAAGCTGCAAGTTGCAAGAATTAGTAAGAAAATATATATTCTCTAGGATCGTATCAACCATATTTATAGACTCACAGTTATTTCTTTCGACATTTTAATTTTACAACTCGAGAAAAAATTAAAAGGATGTGCTAACTTTGAACATGTCGAAGTCCGAATACCCTTGCAGATTATCTATTTGACAACTATGTTAAATCTACCGGATTGTCCCTATGGCACTTATATAAAATAGTCAACCGATTCTGATGAAACTTGGTTAAGAAGTATATTAAACTCACAAATATTAAATTTCGTGGCAAAAAAACAGATTTATTGCAGTCAAACATTATTCACGACCGATCGTTCCCATTGTAGCTATGTATATGTCCCATCGGAATAATTCCGAGATATACAATGCCTCGGAGGAGAAGCTGTTGATAGATAGACTCGTCTATTCATGTCAGAATATATATACTTTATATAGTCGGAGATGCTTTCCCCTGAGCGATGCAAACTTCTGACCAAAATTAATATACTCTCGGATGGTTATACTAACTAATTACTTAATGTAATTAATGCATATTCATTGAATATTATAAGGCAAGTCTTCAAAGTAAATAAAATATATATATGTATGTATGTTGTTGCATAAAATATAGAGTTTTTCCCTTTGTACCCAAATGATGTGTAAAATTTAAGAAAAATTTTTTTTAACCGAAATAAAAATACTTACATACATACGTATGTATATATACATATGTATGTATATATATGTATATGTATAAGTTTTCCCATCTCCGTGGATTGCAATTTTTTAAATTTTATATTTTAAGAATTATATTATTAACTATATATAAATAGAAGTAAGCAAGTCGTCCCTGACGACTTGGAGTATACCCTGTACCACTAAGAGATATTTCATAAGCTCAGACTCCTTCGAAATCACCATTAATTCAATATATATTTTTTATAAAATTCTCCTATCAAGCCGAAATAGCAAATGCATGCTTTCTCTCTCACTCCTATCAGTGAGTGCGTCATTCTATTCAAAGCAATGTGCGCATGCTATCTCGCTCAGTACGAAACATATTTGTATACATATGTACATACATACATATGTACATATATGTATCTCCGATATTTATTGACCGATTTTAATGAAATTTGGTCAAATGATATATATTAGCCATAAAATTGGGCATACCAAAAAGTGTGTACCAAGAATATGATAATACAACTCTAGTTATAGTTTTTTCTAATGTGTGGGGGCGGAAGCAGGCGTGGCAAAAATTTAATCTGCGTAGACACTAGACGGATACTGACAACAGGTTTGGTTGCTCTTGCTCTTATAGTCTCTGAGATCTAGGATCTAAAACGGACGGACGGACGGACATGGCTATATCGACTCGGCTGTTGATGCGGATCAAGAATATACATACATATGTACATATACATATACATATGTACATACTTTAAGGGATCGGAAACGTTTTGCTTCTGCCTGTTACATATATGTATTTTGGCGATTTTAATATACTCTTTTACCCTATGGGTACAGGGTTTAAAAAATTCACATTTGTGTATATATTTGAGTCAACAAAAGTCTACGTACTTTGATTTTGATATTTTTAAAAATTTTACTGCAAGAAAATATACATACATACATACAAACATGTACGTATGTACATAATTTATATGGGAATCTACAAATTAGAATTAATGGAATTTCGTTAGTTTAGTAAATTATTCTAAATGATGTATGTATGTATGTACATCAGTGATGCCAATTTTTTTTTGAAAAAAAAGGCAAAAATGTCCGTAAAATATGGGAAAAAAGGCTGAAAATTAAAAAAAAAAAGGACAGAAAACAAGCCAACATTTTTTTTTCCTTAATTTGTATTTTATCTTCTTTATTCCAATAGTTTTAAGGTATTGTCAAGAAGTTGATCAGTGGCTTCTTCCCTGGCCTCGTATGTCGCCATTGATCCAATACGCGCCAAACATTCTTCTGGCAATTTATAGTTGTTACAACACAACTTGTGCCGACGCAATCCGAATCTAAACATTTTAAAATTCATGTATATAATTGCAAAAATGTATAAGGTATATATTTATTCACCTGACAGTCAAAATAGCATTTAACGTCTCTATATCAAGGCGGTTCCTCAATTTAGTTTAAACTAAATTTACTTGGCTAAACACCCTTTCGACCTTCGCGTTGGACCATGGCAACGAAAGCATTGTCAGCGCGAATTTTACCAGTTCCGAAATAATTTGCCGAGTCCCGATATAATTTGACTTCTGATCAAAATTTCGAGCTATTATCAACATTCTCCCATTTTACTAAGTGTATGTTGCCATACTGCGAAACTAAATTATGTTATATTCAGTTGATAACTGGTAAAACAACCAACCAACTGGGAAAATATGAACACGATTTGTATTCACAAAAAAAGGGCAGATTTCCGGATAGGGGATGTTTGATATTTTTTCCGGACAAAGCCCTTAAAAACAGGACAGATCTGTCCGGAAAAAGGACAAATTGGCATCACATACTATGTACATACATATGTATCTGCATTTTTAGTTTGGCATCTTAGATAATCATTTTGTATATATGTATATATGTACATATGTATCTAAGTATGTATGTATGTACGTACATATGTATGAATGTATGTACATACATATGTATTAATGAATTTTGTTTGTATGTTAGAGAGTACATATACATATCTTCATTTTTAAACATTGCCGTTAAAACTCTTTGTCAACACTTAAGATTTTTGTTTAGATTTTCCAAGCCGTAATTATGCATGACAATTTTATGTACATTTTGTTGTTGTTATTTCTGCTATTCGCAGTTCGTTGTTGGTTGATAATTTTATGCACATAATTGCCACCACACACAAAACAACAACAGCAACAATAATAGCAAAAAAAAAAAAAAATAAATAAAAAGAAGAAGAAGAAATAAAAACTGTTGCCAAACTACCCAATGTGCCACTTTAATTGCTGACAGTTTGAAAACTTTATTTCTGCCATTTTCTTTTCTCTCCTCTTCTATCTCTCTTTCCCTCTCGCTTCTCCTCCTCCTCTTTGTCTATCCATACATGTCTTCTTCATGTCTTTTTTTTCTTTCTTTTTTTTTATTTGTCTTTTTTCCCCTCTGTGGTTTTAATGTTACAAACAATTAGAAGCCAAATGACAGAAGAAGGAAGAAAAAAAATTTGCAGAAACAAACAAAATGCAAAAAAAAGAGAACTTTGATGACCAACCAGAAAAATGTTTGTCTCTGCAAAATTGTCAAATGTAAGCCAAGAATAATGAAAAACACAGATTTTCCACTTGGCCCTGAAATTTGCCAGCTTTTACCTGTAACGAAATAATAACAAAAAAAACAATTAAAAACTATTAATAGAAAATGAAGAAACAGAAATTTGGAAAAAAGATATACATACATATGTACATATGTATGTATGTATATATGCATGTACATAGATACATACATACATATGTATGTATGTATGTACATACATATGTATACCCAAAAGCCCATACCCAATAAAGTAAATGTTAAAATGAAGCATAAAAACGCAAAACTTTAAAAAACCAGTAGTTGACCACATGACGCCATAGATTTATGTGTGACTCCGTCACTCTAACCCCCCCTCCTTACCCCACACTCCACACTAAGCCCCCCCACCTTACATTCAATCATTGTGTGGAGTCACTCCAAAAACCGTCAAAATCAAAGTCGGGGACCCTAGACCACAGTCGAACAAAAGTTAAAGAGAAAATTATTGAATTTGTTTTTTATAAATATACCCTAGAGAAGAAGAATGAAAAGGTATGCCCAAACTCATGCTAGGTGCAAAATTAATTATTATTAATTATAATTTACACCCATTTGGGTAAATATCTTTAAAAATTTAACAACACTTTAAATATAATTTTGTTTCTTAATGGTTTAGATATACCAAAAAAATAAAAAAAAATTCTTTTTAAGAAATTGTTCCCTAGGTACCTCTGATCTTTCTATTTTTTCTATACCTTGTCCATTGTCCAATGCGATCAATTCTTAAAATTGATTAGTGTAATCGATCAAGAAATAGAAGCCTATAAGTTAAATTAAAGTCCTAAAACGAACGTAGAAACGAACAGACAAAGTATAATAGGTATATGTTAAACTATATCTTTTTTTTATGTTTTTAAGCAAATTTAAGTTTTATTTGGATTAATCACAATTAATTCATAAAAATCTAATTTCCTTGCGGAAAATATAATAAAATTGGTCAGATGCTTGCACAGTTTTTAGGTATATGTATATGTATTACAAAAATAGTATCTTAAGACTAAAAATACAATGAAAATATTTTAAATCAAACGTTTTCACATATACAAAAAAATATTGCTCAACAAATGCATGAAATAATATGTATAATTTATATGGGATTCCTTAAATCAATCGGGTAACTATATACATATAAATATGTATTTCTTTGGGTTTTTTTTTGTTATAGGGTATCATAAAGTCAGAGCCATTTTTTGACGCATACAACTTTTAACTTTGTTGCTAGGTTAGAGTTTTTTTGAGTTGAAGTTGTCTTAACGAAAAACAGTAGATCGACTATAAGAATATATACATACATATGTATGTATGTATGTACATATATCGTATCATTTAAAATTTTTTAAAAAAGATACATTTGTATGTATGTACAAGAAAGTGAAAAGCTTTTATTTCGTGGTATTTATCAAATATCAAGCGATATTGAGAAGTTCTTAAGGTGGCTTGTAGAATGCCAAAAAGAAATCTTTAATAGACATTTAGAATCAGAGGATTGTCTGTTTATTCAATATATTATTTACCGATCAATATTCGTTCAATCGTTGAATCTAATTTACGTATGTATATATGTACAGTGAGCCCAAAAATTATTGGCACACTTAGAATGTTGAACTTTCAGCCGATACAACTTTTGTTTTATTATTATAAAAAATGGAAGTGTGTAGAATAATAATAATAATAATAATAAACAAACAAGAAATTTAATTTCACATAGTTCTTCTCAGTTATTTCCAATTAACTAAAAAAAGGCACAAATTCACGCCAAAAAAATTTTGGCACAATTCTTTATAACTCGAAACCTTTTGCTGTTTTAACGGCTAAATACCGTTTAACGCCACTTTTCGTTTTCACTTCATACACAAATGATGAAAACGTGTGCCAATACTTTTTGGGCTCACTGTATATCAATATCTACGTGGTTCGACTCTTTTCGTTTAAAAGATATTATCTAGGTTATGCCCAAGATATCAATGAAATTTCTTATATTAATCATAAAGTAACAAGAGTTGCATTTTGAATAAAGAATTCCGGAATAAAAAGTATGGGGAATATAAAAGGATAGAAAAAAGAACATATGTATGTATGTATGTATGTATTTATATTTATGTATGATTTATGTATGTACATATGTATTTGAGGATCCTAAGAACCAATTTATGTATGTATATAAATCTTGAATAATCATTATAAATTAAACAAAAGTTTATCGTTTTAAAAGTTTTACTCATTTATAGATATAAATAGATATCTAATAAATTTATTATTTTATCCTTTTCTCTTAATAACTTGATTTACCAAATACCTTGACTATAGACAAGGTCTTTTTTCTGGCCCAAGAAAACCGACTTGGTTTTATTTTTTTTTGCAATCGGTCAAATGATTTCCGAATAAAGAAATAAATAAAGCTATATTCGATAGCTACATATATCCAATAAACATACATACATACAGACAGCACAACATTTATTCGTACAATCAACTTTATTTATTTCAAATGCTGTTTAAGGACAATATTATTAATATCCCATAGAGCATGTGTGGAATTTGCTGGAGAAAAGGATTCGCAAGCATGATATAACATCCGAGAATTCCTTAAAAACGACTTATAGCAATGAATGGGCTAAAATTAGTGCAAATGACACATGAAATTTGGTCAAAAGCATGCAACAACATTTGTGATGGATAATTTTCGTTATAAAAATATGTGTTTATGTGCACTAAACGAATAAATTGTTTGCGAAAAAAAGGTTATTATTTGATTAGTTTGTAAGATTTTTATGTTAATAACAGAATTTTTTTTTGTTTTTGTTTTTTGAATTAGTTAAGAAAATAATACTTAAATCATATTGCATTAAAAAAAAATTTTTTTATATCTACATAGTTTTATATCTACATAGTTTGATTTTCATTTATGAAGCAAAATACTTTGGAATTTCTAATGTACGAATAAATTTTGTGCTGACTGTATATAAGCCTATGTTCGTCTTAGAAGATATCCGTGCTATATTTACATACATATGTACATACTCTGTTTCTTTCTCTTTCTCTCCAAAACATTTACCAATATTTTATTTTTGTTTTTGTGTTAAAATGCATAAAACTTGCAAACGGGTAAAATTCGTACACATAACCAAAATAATGTGAATATAATAAATTATTCAAAATTTGCACTTTGTCTGCCAAAAAGAAGAAGAAAATAAAGTAAGAGTAGAAACAAATTGTGTTATGGCTATTTGTGCATTTACTGTTATTATGATTATTGTTATTGTTGTTGTTGTTGCTTTTGGTGTTAATTTTTGATTTTTTTTTTTTTTTTTTTTGTATTTTCTGCACAAGTGAGCAATTATTTGTGCAACATAATTAAAATTTTATTAATTCATAAACAAGCCAAGTGCAGCAGCAGCATCAGCTCAACTCGGGGCACTTCATCAACGCCAAAATGTGTTTGGTTGGCTGGTTGAGTTAACTCTGTCGCTGTCGGTAGTGCTGCTGCTGCTGCTGCTGCGCTGCCACCATCCGCTGCATCATTCATAAAAAATTCCATAAACGTGCAGACAGTGAGAAGACTTTTATCTCCCCTTTTCTCTCACTCTTGCTCTCTTTCTGTTACACACACTTACAGAGACCACCCCCCCCTCCCCCCTCACCGACCAACTTATGCGCTTGCTGTTGCTATTTCTTTTTGCATATTTTGCCTTGCATATTTATACTCCATTTTCACACTCACACACACGCACACACACCCGCCTCTATATCCATGTGTCTCTCAGTCGTTTTTTTGGAATTTACATCTGAAGGCACGTGTCGCAGCTCGTGTTGGTGATGGAAATTTCTTTCTTCCATCCACTTCGTACCACATACAGGGCTGGATTTGAAAAAAAAAACCGAATATTTTTTGGGGGCCATTAAGTTTAACGGAAATGAAACTTATGTATACTACATATGTACATACATACATATGTATATTGTTAGGACAGTTTAAAGAAAGTTTTATAATATTAAACATAAACCGAAATTTAATCTAAGATTAATTTAAGATTAAATATATCAAAATTAAATTTGAAAAAACCGACCTATGAAATCGCTTTGATTTATTTACATTCTATAATTTCCAATTAAGTGGAGTTAATTTCCTAACGTTTCGATTACCATTTACAACAATTAAACTGAACAAATATGTATATACATACATAAGTATATTTTTTTAATAATAGTTTTCTCGTATTTAATTTATTAATTTGAGTCTTTTCTATAGTTTGACTAATTTTCGTAAATAATTCTTTATGATTTTTTAATTAATTGAACTAAAATAATTTGACCAGAGTCATATTAATATACATATGTATTTGAATAATAAATAAAATAAATTAAAAGTAATATTATGTTATTACATTTGATATATAAAAATCTCAAAGATGCTAACTTTTTAAACTTAATTTAGATAAATGATCAATGAACAGAATAAACTTTTAATCACATAGCTCAAAATTTAGGTTCGAAAAGATTCGAAAAAAACAGACGGATAGACGGACAGGCGGACATGGTCATATCGAATCGACTAGGGTAAAAAAAGAATATTACATTTTTGGAAAATATTTGTCAAAAATACACAAGTACATACTAAAAAGTATTTTATTTTCGGAATTAGTGTATACATAAATGATTTTTCAAAAATTTTTTTTGAGCTTTTGTTAAAAATCTGAATAATTTAGCAGAATTATGTATTTGATTAATACCAAGGGATATATAGGGGCAACTACAATCCAAATTTATCCTGATTCCCATATGACAACATTTCTATAAGCAAGAATATATACATATACATACATACATATGTAAATGTGTATATAAAGGTACATATTTTATTTATTGCAATCTGGATGGATCGTTTTTAGTTTACTCTTGCAGTTAATCCGCACCTGAATGCACTAATTAAATAAAACTCTTTTTGGAATATGCAAAACTTCATCTTGTTTGCCATTAGAAGGAAGAAAACTTTACTCCAATTTTTTTTCATGGCTTTATCGTTTGCTTCTTTTTAATGCTTTCTTTTAACTCGCTTTTGGCTTTTTGATTGGGTTGAACACCTGTCGGTGGGTCAAATTGTGAATGTCAGCATAAAATAATCTAAAACAAATAATGCCATATACATAAATACATACATACATACATACATATGTACATATGTATGCACATTTCTTTTTCAAATCGCGCACCAAACAAACAATAAAAATATAAAAGAGCAGAAAAAAAAAAAATAAGCGCAAAAAACTAAATAGAATTGAAAAAAATTTTTTTAATACTTGTGGAAATATTTCCTAAAGCTGTAAAATAAAAAAAAAAAATGGTATAAAATATTAAATAATCATCATGTAAAAATCAATTTGGAAAATTATTTAATCGCCAACAAAAAAAAAAAAAAAGAAGAAAATAGCTTAAATGTTTATTACCATGAAAAAGGGGCAAAGAACAACGAAAACAAAAAAGCAAAACTTCAAAAGTTGAATAAAAAAATTATTTTCAAAACAAAAAATGAATTGCTAACAAAGCGTAGCAAAAATAAAAAAGAAGAAGGGGATGAGGAGGTGGAGGTGGAGGTGGAGGTGAAGACGAAAACAAAGAGCAACAACAAAACGGCAAAACTGTTGAACAAAATGCCCCAGTACAGTCACAAGAGCCGTCAAAGAAGCAAATAAATGTACATACAACAACAACAAAAACCGAAATTCAAACCAAAAAGCGGTACAGTGAACACACCAATTATGGAATTCAATAATAAAATTGTCGAAAGGTCTTTTTTTTATTTATGTGTGTATCTACAGTATGTCAAACAATTCCTTGCAATGCACTATGGGCGATTTTTCATAATGGGCGGCATAAAGTCATAAAATTTATGGTGAAATATTAAGAAAATGTTATTTTTTATTAATAGTAAACACTTCAGTTAGCTGAAAAACAATTTTTTTTTTTATCGGGTGGCAACTCTCTTTTTGTGGCAGCCCTTCAAACCTGCTGATCTGTTGAAGCTCGCAATTATATAAATTGGCGCGAAAAATTTCATGCTGTTGAAAGTGCTTAAATTATTATTGGTTTCGTTTAAATTAATAAGTGTAATATGGATAGCAAAGCTCAAGGTATTTAGAATCTTTTATTTACGCTAAATGTGTATAAATGTTCGTGGTGTTTTTAATGTCCAGTGTTATTGTTGATTGTATTTTTAGCAAAAATCTAACCATTTTATTTGTGTTCCGTGGAGTATTTCTTGAAAATTGCATATCAAAACATGCAACTAAAAATGGCAAGTTACTAACGGATGTGTCTAGTTTATTGTAGTAATCATTTTTTTTGCTCATTTTTGTTCCTTTTAAAAAAAATTGCACTTGAAGTTTCCTTACATACAATACAATTCATACAATTCATACAATTTTGGAAATGATGAAGACACCGAATCAGACAACGAAAGCGATGACAAACATGACAATTCTTTTGTTTTGGATGAAGAAGATTATTAACTTTTTGATTTTTTAAGTTTGGAATATTGTTAAAACATGGTAAAATATTATTTTTTCTATTTTTATGCTTTGCTTTAAAATAAAAATTGAAATTTTTGTACACGTGCCGGGGTTATAAAGGGGCGGAAAAATAAAGGCGTGGTCAAATTGACTAAAAAAATCCGATCCAAATCAAACTAAAATATTAGTAACACTTAAAAAAAAAAATTAAGCGCCTAGCTCTATGTGTGGACTTTATGCCGCCAAAATCAACTAATCGCCCATAGTGCAATGGCAAAATTTAAACGAAAATTCATTGAGATACATATATATTTTCAAAATTGAGTTTGGCATTATATTATAGACATAATTTTCGAAACAAATTATTAAACTAAAAATTAATCCTATGATTAGATAAAAATAAAACAAAAATTTAACGGACTAAAAATTTTAAGTGTCAATTAACTTTTTGCATTTTTCAAACTTCATTTTAAAACAAAGGCAAATCAGCATACAGAATGCTTAAACTTAAAGAAATCAACTTCATGGATTACAATATGTATATCTAAACTGTAAGATGTAGGTAACAAAAACTAAAAAAACTAAACAATTCGATGTCTGTACATACATACATATGTATGTACCCATCTCCTTGTCTATATAATTTGATATAATTTTGAATTGCTTTAACCCTGTGATATACACATACATATGTATGTACATATTTTAGTTTTGATATCAAAGAAATGCAAGAGATGCAAAATAATAAAAAACTAGAAAGATGGACTAACTTCGGCCAGGCCGAAGTTCGTATACCCTTGCAGATTTTCTCTATATATGTAATTCACCATTTATTGAAAATTATACATATCAAATTTACAAGTTCAAAATTTTGAGCTTGAGAAAAAAGTGTTTTCATACAACATTTTTTTGCATCGATTGTTCCTATAGTAGCTATATGATATAGTCAACCGATTCTGATCAAACTTGATTGAAGTATTAAGAAGTATATTAAACTCAAAAATATCAAATTTCGTGGCATTGGTTAAAAAACAAGAGAGTTATTGAGGATAAACCTTATTCATGACCGATCGTTCCCATGGGAGTTATATGATATAGTCGTCCCATCGGAATGATTCCGAGATATACATACAATGCCTGCAGCAAAAAGAAGCCTATGTTGAAAATTTTGAGTTCTGTAGCTATTATGGTCTCGGAGGAGAACCTGTTGATCCAGACAAACGGACAGAAGGACAGGGCTAGATCGATTCGTCTATTCATGCTGATCAAGAATATATATACTTTATATTGTCGGAGATGCTTCCTTTTGTGCGTTGCAAACTTCTGACCAAAATTAATATACCCTCTGCAAGGGTATAAAAATTAGAATCTCTTACTTCATACATACATTAAAGTAAATGGAAAATATTATGCTCAATTATTTTTTAATAACTTGGTGCAAAAGATAATTCCGCGTATTGAAGGCATCAGGTGACCGACTCAGTGACTGACTGACTGACTTTTTTTCTTTCATAGCCAAAATGTTCACATACAAAGTGACACACAAAAAAAAATTATGTACAATGTGTCTTCAAATTACATACATACATATATGTATATATATACATACATACATACATACATATACATACATAGTCTTATCATTTAATAAAAAAAATTCACAGAATTCATTAATAGAAAGAGATGAAACGAGAAACGATGGAACAAGAAACATGAAGACAAGAGAGAACCAACTATGTATGTATGTATGTATATATGTATGTATGTATGTGGGTATGTATGTACATATGTACATATTTAAATATATCGAATTTCCTTAAGCTCAAAAAGGCTCCAATAAACTAAGGCCAAGAGATCCCCCTGCAAAAGCAAATAAGCAAACTATTTTCTACCTAATGCTTGCAACATAAACACGAGAGTAACAACAACAAGCAGCAAAAAAAGCCAGTCCCAAAAAAAATATACATACAACATACACACATACACACATGTTCATATACATATGTATGTATGTATAAAAAAAATCCCGAAAATTCCTGGTAAAGCTCAAATCCTGTTTACTTCCTTTTGAGCTACCTAAGCAACCACTAAATCTTCTATAGGTAAGTTTTAGGCGATGCTTTCAACTGTGTGAGTGTGTGTTTGTATAGGTGGGTGTTTGAGTGTGTGTGCAGGTATCCTATAGTAGTACATACATACATACAACTTTTTCTTCCATATATCGTCTCGCCACTGATTTATTATTTACTTTATAAACTAAGCAAAGGAAAAAACTGCAGTTACCGACTTTCACATACCCTGTAAAAGCAGATTTATTTTTTAGCAGATGTGTAAATTGACTAAAAGTATAAAATATATATGTATTTATTGTATTTACAATTTTGTTAAATTATAATTTTTCTATTAAAAAAATAAATAAATAATTTATTGAAATTGTTTATTTATTTAAACAAATCAAAATTAAATTTAAAATAAAAAATCAGCAATTTAAAATTTTCCCTTATAAAAATTGGTATTTAATTTAGATTAGATATAAATACGAAAGATTTTTATTGTCATTTTAATGTGTTAAAAAACATATGTAGATATTAATACATATATCGGACAACTTAGATCATTTTTGAAGAATTTAATGAAAAGTTGTTAAAGACAAAAATATTTTTCCTTTAAAATTTAGATACAACGTTAAGGAGCTCTTATCAAAGAACTTAATTGTTGAACTATTCCTCTAGATTGAAAAACTATATACTACTTTGAAAAAGTTGATACATATTTAGAAAAAAAGGAAATTACGAAATGTGATTACAAGCAATTTTACATATAATAAAACATTAAATACTTTTGGAACCATTTAAATACACATATTAAAATTAAATAAAAATTTCGTAAAATTTTTAAAGAATCCCAAACTATAATTCTATAAACCATATTTTAGCCAGATGTAATGCAAAAGGTGAGCCGGATGAAAGCTGTCATAAAGTTGCTTATTTGCCTTTGAAAGAAAACAATATAGCCTTAGGATACTTATAGGCATACATAGGGTATCAAAATGTTCCTCTCGAACTTGAATTTTGCTTAATTTGTGTCTGGCAAGAGGCACACACTGAGAGATAGATTCTCTATCCATTAGAACAGTATACCAATATCATCTACCCCACTCACTCTAATTTTATTTCTGTTTTTTTTTTTTTTTTTTTTACTTTGATTTGATTTTTGGGGAGAGCTTCACGGAAATCTTGTTAAATTTCGCTTGATTGAATTTGCGTGCATTTCACAAGACGGCGAACAGTCAGCGGTTATTTTATTTTTTATACATATGTACATATGTATGTATATTTATATTTTTTTTATTTCGTATACATATCAATTTTGTCAAGCATCTCTCAAATGACCACACATATGTATGTATGTATGTATGTACGCACACACACAGAGGCACAGTGGCACCGATAACAACATTAGCCGCTCTCAGGGTGCCAGGAAAAAAGCTTCTCGTGTAACTCGTAAATTGTCAATACCAACGCATATATCAACATTATAAACACGCACACACACACACACACACACAACAAGAGTAAAAACAGCATAGTAATATGTACTACTAGTAGCTATTTTTCTTCTTCTTCTTCATCGTCTTCTAACCGCACAATTTATGGCAAGGAAATGAAACATAAACAAGCAACGTAAAGGGGAAGCGAATGGTAAAAAGAAAAATGCACAAAACGAATTCAAAATACCCTCAAAAAATATTGTCACCAAAAGCCCAAAATATAAGCACTTATTTATTAACCGCTTCAGCGATTTCAGCAGTTCTACAAATTTTTTTGCTTATAATTTTCTCTTTTACTATTTTCAGTGTTAGGACGAAAATAATTTTTTATGTTTTCAAACTTTGGTTAAAACAAAAAAGAATCTATTTGAAATATATAAATTTATTTATTTATAATACAGATAGACTTAATTAAAACTAAACCTAACCTATGATTAAAGCACTTTCTGCTAAGACCTTCGGCTGGTAATGTAGAAGATACATATATAGGATATATACATATATGTACACTTGCCAAAAAAATTATCCGTACACCATAAAAAAAGAATTGCATTTGACAGCGTGAAATTTGTCAGATTCTGGTTTTTATGTTTTTTTTCTACATTAATAATTGAAACATTATTTTTTTTTTGTTATAAATAAGTTAAGAATAATTTACTTAATATAAATATGAGAAAAAAATTTTGAAAAAACAAATATATGATACTAAAAAAGACGTTGAAAAATTAATTTTCGATTCGATTTTCATTTTGCAAAGAATTCTTTTACATACCGTAACAATTTGTTTAAAAAAAATTTGTGCTTTAATAAATCTAAAAGTATGAAATTGTTATCCAGATGTTTAAAACAGTAATTGTCCAATATTAATGTTTATTTTAAATTAAAGTTAACAAAACAAAAACAAAAAAAACTTAATCCGATGTAAATTTAAATTTTTTATATGATAGTTGCATGGACGGATAGTTTTTCTGGCAAGTGTATGTACATGCATACATATGTATATAATTCAATAGATTTTAAACAAAAATTAACAAACTATGAACAAATACATATATATAATATAGAAATATGCAAATATAATAATAATGAATAATTTATGAAGATATCCATATTTTTTTTAGATATAGATGAAGAATCGGTAGATAAAACTGTTTCGATATCCTTTAAAATAATTTTGGAATTTAGCTAAAATATTTAGATACTTTAAAAGTATTATTTTTAATATTAAATTTCCATATAAAATTGTTTTTTTTCTTAAACCTTAAATAAACAAAAAGGATTAACAACACTATTTCCCAGTCTGAGATTGTTAATATATATTATATTTATATTGGGGATCAATTAAACTAATTTTGATTTTCGTATTCAGTATATAATTTTTATTGGGATTATCTTTTCCATTTATCAATTACCATTTTAAGCATTTGTTTATTCATTTATATTCATATTTAATTATTTATTTCCATATTCTGTTTTTTTTTTTTTAATTTATGTACAGTCAGTCACAAAAGTATTCGTCTCTAAGGGTCCCCTATATTTATGCTCGTTTTTGCTGGATATTCAATAATAAAATCAATCATTTTTTCACAGGATGCGGAAATAAAATATTTATCTAACTCAATTTAACTTAATTTTATTTAAAAGTTTAAAACTTCAGAGTTCTACTTATGTTTTTTTTTATAAGCTTCCGATTTTTGTTCTTGTTCAATTATATAGAAATAAAAATATTTACTTTTCCTTGTTTTTTTTTATTTTTTTTTTTCAATCACTTTTACTAACTACTAATAAAAATATAACTACTAATAAATATGAATAAAAAACTTTTTTTCGTTTATTTTTTAGTTTTCATTTTCTAGTTTTCTTTAATAATTAAAACTTTTCTCTTATTTTTTATGAATTTTATCCTCGTTTAGTTTTCTTCTTTTTGTTTATTTATATTTCGTTTCCTTTGTTAGGATAATTTAAATCTTACATATTTTAAAGGTAATTTTTTTAATAATTTTTTTTCTTTCTATATGTTTTTTTTTTATTTATCACTGAAACGATAAAGAAACAGAGAAGTATGGTAGATCTTTTTCAAAATATGATTTAGTGAAATTTGTCGTTAAGATAAAACAGAGTTTATATAGTTAATAATATTCCCCGTTTCGATAGAGAGAAATTATGTAGCTGAGGCAAAACTAGAAGCAAAAGCGTGTTAGCAACTCTGAGGAAGTTTTTGCCAAGATTGCAATAAAGAAAAAGTTCACAGCATGCCACAGCATGGCTACCTGGGTGGAGTCGCCATGGGCAACTCTGCCATATGCCGTCTTCCCCACCCCCCTCCTTTCCGTTTTCTTACAAACAAAAACCGCAGAAATTGTTGTATGTACATCTCTAAGCTGAACTTAAGCTAGCCTGGCTGCACAATGAGATTTATTTATCGTGATTGTGTGAGCTTAATTGAAAATTGTTTGAGTGACTGAGTGAGTGGGTATTTGCCAATCCACCCGCCAGGAGCCGGTATAACCAATGCCCCATATATCACCATGACCCTATCTATGGCTTAACGGTATTTTTAAGCATACTGTTTACTTGTTACTCTCCATTGGCATAGATATGTATGTACGTATTCCATCTATAGACAATTTGTCAATTTGACATTGGACCGACGACTATAGAAGATGATATAAAAATTAAAATGTCAAGACATTGCCAACTCATGACCAAAAGCAAATCATCAGTAAGGATGAAAATGTTAGAAGGAGAAGGAGGAGAATGATTGGAGTACTGTGAATAGGAATCCATCAACCGCCCATGGTGCAAAAGACCTCCAACAGACTGAAGCGGGGGTGGAGGTGGAGTGGGGGTAATAAAAAGTATTTTCAATCAGATTTCAAATGCATCAGCGGGATAACTACGCTAAGTGCCTGTGGGGCAAAGAAAAATGAAGATGAATTTAGGTTTCTATATATCTAAAAAAGAATCCCATTGTAATTTTATGTTAATATGTAAAAAACTTAGGTAAAGTGAACCATCATTAAATGTATCATAAACTGAAGACCATGTTAAATATTTTAGGATCTTCCTACTGATGAAACATATGTACATATATGTATTAATATCTCAAATTTTTACGATTGCTACTTTCAATTGTTTTTTTTTTTTTTTATTATTAAATAAATTGTATTAAATGTAACCCGTTGTAGCATTTCATCAATTCAATCATTTTAAGATATATGTATGTATATATACACATATATGTATCCATGATGCAGAGTTAAGGACATTCTACTTGAAATATTCCTTGTGCTCGCCATGGGTGGTCTGAGGATAACAATTCCATTCCAGTAGCTACAATAATAATAATAGGAAAAATACTTTACAGTATATATATATATACATATATGTATGTATGTAAGTAGCGTTACCGTGGCAGGGGCCTCTTTCCCATGTTGTCGTTAGATGGATATTCTCCAATGTGCCTTCACAGTTGTTACCTCTCGCCCCGACCCATTCCGTCCCGTCGCGTCCCGTCCCTACTTGCAACTTTGATCAAATTGTTTTGCAGAGCTTCTGTTTTTGACTTGTTGCTTAGTGTTGTGTGCTGTTTTTTTTTTTTCATGGTTTCTTTTTCTCTTTTGAATCGAAAAATCAATTTTTCCTATTCAGCTATAACCCATAAATAAGTATGTAAGAGTACAATAATAGAAACCTCATAAAACATTAACAACCAATATTAAATAACATACAATTACATTCATGAAATCAAATTAGTGGAATAAAACTTAATCTGACAAAAATCAAGTAAAATCAAATGAAATGAAGCAAGCAAATCGCCCCGGCGGACTTGGAATATATCAATAAGAGATAATTCATAATATATGTATAAATATAAAATTCGTTATAAAATAAACAACAAATGTATGCTATCTCGCTCACTCATATCAGCCATTGCTGCACTTGGCATTTCAGTGCAAAATGTACATTCATATGTATCCGATATTTATTGTCCGATTTTAAAGAAAATCTGTCATCTAGTATATATTGAGTATATATTTGTCTGTGGCAAATAAGAATACGATACCTTTAACTTAACTCTAGTTATTCTTTTTTATTAGATTGCGTGGGCGAAAGTGGGCATGGCGAAAACATGAAACAAAATTGATCGGCGTAGACTCTACATGGTTGTTAATCCCAAATTTGGTTGCTTTAGCTCTTATAGTCTCCGAGATCTATGTAGGTGTTCATACAGACAGACATACGTACATGGCTATATCAATACGATCCAGATACATATATGTTCTTTATGGGGTCGTAAAAGTTTCCTTCTGTCTGTTACATACATTTTGGCGATTCGAATATACCCTTTTACCCTATGGGTATAGGGTATAAATATCATTGTGGAAAAGGGTTTACAAACAAGAAGACCAACTTGGAATGTGGCACAGTGGTTCCCAAAATTTTACAAAGGAAATAAAAGTTCTCAAAATTAACTTGGAATTTTAATATTATAATTTCCTTGCAGTATTTAAATGGCTTAACTCCAAGAAACCTAGACAATATTGTTCAATTGTCTCAAGACAATTCTAATATTAATATTTGAACATGAAAATCATGATATACATACATACATATGTATATATCCATCATATCAACTCCAGATATTTTACCTAAGAAATTTTACTTTTATTATTTAAGGGGTAAACCCGAGACCACACCTGAATTTTAAATAAATTGAAATATAATATTTTTACTTGATAATTTAAACAAGTTTTCCGGAAGTTCTTTCTGCAGTTTTTCCATTGCAATAAGAATAAAATTTTCAACCGCCAAAAATAATTAATATTGTTGGCAAAATTTAAACTATTTTTTAAACTTTTCTAATTTTTTGCAGTTTTTACATTTACATATTTAAATTTGAATCACAAACCACTGTAAAAAGGGATTTTGGAAAGAAAAAGAATGACGTTTTCTATGTGTGAATTTTATGAGCTTGCTAAAAAATTTTAAATGGGCCTTCAATTTAATGGCCAATACAATAAAGCAACAGAACAGGGAAGAAGAATACATTTTTTTTTTTTTTTGCAAAATGAAAGGAAAAAAGAAGGAAAACAAAACCAAAAGCAGCGGTAAAAATTTTTCCGGTTTTACCTTTGGCCCACCAGCTGGTCGTCCAAGTGTCGTCTGCTTGCGTCAATTACTTAATTTTAATGGCTTTTATTATGCACACACACACACACGCACTGTTAAATAAAGCTCTCCCTTACTCCCTTTGCTCAACTACTTGTCTCATTCTCTCACTCTCTTATCCACACGCAAATTGGAAAGTGTAAAACGCTCGAATTTACACACTCATAAACATTCCGAACGAGCTCACCTCACACAGAGTCATTAATACAGAGTAGAGTCAAATCAAGTTAAACCGTGGTTTTTTCGCATACCTTCGTATGCGTGGCACAATACTAGCTTTTTTTTCTTTTTGTTCTGCATACATACAGTGAGTCTAAAATCTATTGGCACATCACAATCACAAATTTGAGAACGAGATTGTCAATTTTAGAGTTTTGGACTTCAAATTGTTGAAGTTCTTTTTAAAAATATACTATGCATTCCAGTAAGTTATGCAACAACTTGAACGTGTATTTTCTTCGTCTAGGAGAATACTTGACAAAAGGAGGACGAGATTTTCAAGCGCAAATCTACTATTTTTAACAAGAATGTGTAATTTTATGTATAAAACTTTGCTCTTTTTTCCACATGAAAAAAAAAATTAATTTTATTCATTATGGCGGACGGGTTAGTTTCGGGTTTCAAAATTTATTTTGCCATCGGGTACGGGTAAAGTTTTTTGCTCTTCGGTCCATGGGCCGGGTCGTGCTGGGCACGAAAAATTCGGCCCGTGCCCACCTCTAGTTTGAAGATTGAAATTGATTTCAAATTAATTTTGTCCAAGCTAATTTCATAGCCGAAATTTTTGAATTCGTTCCGTTCCATTCGGTTCATTTTTTTTTGCAGCCAGATCTGCTTTCCGTACCTATATAATGGAAAACTATGTCTTTAACGCTGGATCATGATTTTTTGCCAATTTTGCGATAGGATTTTTGTTTGTTTTCTTAATACAGTTTTATAATTAATTTACGTAGATCTACGGAAATTTCACCATTTCGGCCCATTTTGGTCTATGTCCGCTAAAAACGCGATCAAGTGATTGCGATCGTACGCAAATTCAAACGGGAATTTACAGTTGTGGCATCAAAAGCTTAAGCCAGGTTAATCTTATGAATCTAAGTCGAAATGTATTTATTTTTTTGTTCAGATGCGTAATAAATAAATAGATTTAGGGAATACAGTTTTATATTTTTTTATATATTCATTAGAGTGTGGCCACACTTTTCTGATTCACTGTACATGCATAAAAGTTTATGTAAATATACGTATTTAAGAATAAAATAAAACTAAATAAAATTTGTTTTCATAATATTATTTAAGCAAAGGAAACAATTCCATTATTTTTAAGATTTCTACATTTTTGTAAATAAATATTAATTATTTTCAATGGAACTCGAAAGCATTAATCACATGTACATATACATATACAAAATTCTTATATAGTATAATTTTCACTTTATCATGAAGATCAAACAATAAACGAAAGGGCGGGTACAATTTCTACTATTATTTTTCTTCCTTACGATAATCTACTAAAAGACTATCAAAATGTTTAAAATATTATTCTAATAATTCTGATAGATTTCTGATTTATTTCTGATTATTAAAAGTAGAATGGAATAAAAAACTTCTTATACGAAATGATTACTGAGTGGTTAAAGTAAAGGATAGCTTCCAAGTTCTTAAAGATTTTTGGGTATAAAACTAAAAATTATGTTCACTTTGTTAAAAAAATGATTAACAAGTTTATTAATCTTAAGGATTTTCGGTTGTAGAACTATGTTTCCCATGTTGTTTCCTTTGTTGAACTAGTGTTATTTAAATATTAATAATATTATTGTCCTATCCAATTCAATTATAACATACATAATTGTAAACATTATGGAGTATGCGAAGGCTGCTATCTAAAATTGCAAATAGGAACAAGCTATAGCATATAGTCGACCAATTCTGTTACAACTCCACGGACATATTTACATATATACAGATCAAATACACAAATACCAAATTTCGTGTCCCAAGCTCGAGAAACAAAATATGTATGTATTTTCCATACATAAAAGTTTTTGGACTGATTGTTCGTATGGCAGCTATATGATATAGTCTACCGATTCTGATAAAATTAAGTTAATTAAGATTAAACTCGCAAATATTTAATTTCGTGACATTCGCTTAAAAATCAATAAAGTTATTAAGGTTAAACCTTATTCTCGAAATATCGTTCCTATGGGAGCTATATAATGGGGATAATTCCAATATATACAATACCTGCAGCAAAAAGAAGCCTATGTTGAAAAGTTTCATTAATTAATTTAAACTCTGTGGGGTTAATAATATAATTAAATTATCCGACTCTATGTCCCCTCTTTGCATACATACATACATAATTTCATTTTCAGTTTTGCGCCCTGGCGCCACCTACAGAAGAAAGTTTCATTAATATTTCATTCAGAGGACACTTAGACAAACTTAGGGATTATGCTGATCAGGAATATATATATAAAGATACAATATGCATACTAATGCCACACTTGATACCTTATTCTCTCAATCTTATGCTACATTTGTTAATTGTTACTAATTAGAATTGTTTGAATCTCACCTGGTATAACATACATACATACATATGTATCTACATATTATACTCTGATGAACATATTTATACTCATTTATGTATGTACATATGTCTGTATGTACATATACATATGTATCGATGTTCGTAAGTACGTATGCTTAGAGGTATGATGATTGTATGTGTGTATCTATTCCACTTGTTGCCAACTGCTGTTGTTGTTTTTGTAGCTAATATTGTTGTTGCTGGTTACTTCTTTTTCTGTTTTTGTTGTTGTTGTTGTTTGTTTATAATGCGTCTGCCGAGACGCCACAATGGCAACAACAAATAAACAAAAGACGAACGACGAGCAACGGTGACAGCGAAGTCGGGGGGGCGAGAGAGACGCAGGTGTCGAGACTTGCGACTGCAAAAATTATTACACGAAGACGAGAGCCAAATTCACATACAACAAATTTACATTGGCACACACACACACACACACAAACACTCGGAGAAACAATTAAACACAGAGATGCACATACATACGTACACATAAATATACACTCAGTGTAACAGTAACAATTGTATTAATTTCAATTTTGAAATATAAACTCAATTGTTTATAATAATAACAATGAAAACAACAATTGCTTTTGTTGTTTTTGTTTGTGTTTGAATTCTCTTCTTATCATTTGTAGCCACGCCCTTTGTTCCGTTGGGCAAAACATTAATTCAAATTACGCACAAAGTATTGGTCGAGATATCCTCATTGGTTTAATCGAACGAAAAATATTTAATTATTTAGTTGTTTCCACTTTTTTATACAATCAAGAGCAGCAGGTCGCGATTTAAGGTCGGCAAAAAAAAACTAAGTATGGAATTCGGCGCTTAGCAACACTGTATTTCTTTAAGTCGTACAACACTGATTATTCAATTGCAATGAACAGCTGTGAAGAAATAAGTAATGCTAAATTAGCCAAAATGTAGCTAAAATTCATAAACAGTATTCACTATAAAAAAAATTTGACTTACGCATATTATTGTTACTAAATTTAATCTTACACACTGTTAAACTTAACAATTTTAATAAGAAAGACACATATAAATAAAGATATGTAAAAAGATTAAATAAATAAAGTACTTTTTAATATATGTGTGCACATAAGCGTTATGTACATTTTCCTTGATATAATCATAAGCTTTATTAAAATTCAAACTAACATTTAATTTGTGATAGATAGCTTCGGCTTAAACGCCTAATTAATTAATTCTGCTAGCTAATGAAAATAATACATTATACATACATGTACAAATGCGCATCTGAAATACATATGTATACATGATTATCTATTAGGGGGTATTCAGTTATAACCATGGTATAACATGGTCATTGAGGAGGAATAAGCCAAAATGTCAGCACAATTTGATCAGCTGTTTGCCATTCACGTTAACCAACACTTTGACACACCAATTTGCTTGAAATTTTGTTACCATTTGCGGCTGATTTGTTGTGAATCAGTATTGGTATTAATTAAACTTAAAAATCAACGATTTACATATAATGGGTTCCGGCGTTGAGTTTCAAACATGGCTCAATGAGCAATTGCGACAACTCAACACAGATGAGAATGTATTCGGTTCGTACATTATAAGCATCCTGGAGGGAGAGGTGAGCCACGTCCAGATTTTTGATAAGAATCAAAAATAAATATGTATGTATTTAATTGCAATTACTATGTACAGGAGACACAAGAGGAGAAATTGGAGGCCCTTGAAGGTATTTTAAGTGAGACTGGTGTAAGTTGATGCAATTACCATATTACAAATTGATTGAAAATTTACAAACATTTTTTCTTTCATTTTTTTTTTGCTGAAGTCTTCCAACATTGATGAACTAGTTAAAACAATTCTGCAAAGGTGGCTACAAAGTCATCCATCGGCCGATGAACCGCCCAAAAAGGGCTTGGACATCGATGTGAATGCTCAGCTAGCTAAATTGTTGGAACAACAAAAAATCCAACCTACTGTGAAAGAACGTGAATACACTGCAGAAGAGCGTCGAATTAAGGAACAGATATTGGCACAATATTCACAGGTCTGACTTGATTATAAATTCTAAATTTCATAATTATATTATATGTACATTTACCATGTAATTCCATGCAACAGTTGGCCTGAATGTCAGTCAGGCCAATTTCAATTCCAATTCTGACCTGACAACTACCTAAAATCTGAAATAGTTCAAATTGGTTTTAACCATTAACAAAAATGATTGAATTCATTAGTTTTCTATTGTTATTCTATAGTGTTTATTAAAGCTAATGCTTTACATGATTTAATTGATCAATTTAATTTCATGCATTTTAACACAAAATGTAGATTTATATATGTATTTATATATATATCCATATTACTAGAAAATGTCGTCATATAGATCATTATTATAATTGTTATAAAAAAAAAATCGAACTTCATTCATCAGAGTGCATGGGCTATACCTACATATGTATGTATCCCTTATATTTCAATTCTAAAAATACATAGATATTTTCATTTGAAAATTGTTTAGGATAAATTAATAACAAATATTTATTAGATATCCTTTCAGGCACAATTTACTATGAAATGGGATTATTTGCCTTTTAACTTCCAAGACGGTTTACGACTTTCGCATTGTTTTGGATTTAAATATTAATACCAATTAATTTATTTCAATAATTGTCCGTGTCTTAATTTGAGTGGTTATAAATGATGTTTTATAGTCCTAATCCTTTCAAGTGCTCCATGCAATGTTAGTTCCACTCGGAAATCTTTCGTCTCCATCTTTAAAATTAGTTAAATGTTAAAAAGCAAAAAAAATGAAAATTTTTATCTGTATGCATCATCCATCAGCAGCTTATACCAGCTGCAATTATTTTCTGAATCAACATCGTTATGCCGATCTCTAGTTGTGAACATACAGCCCTAGCACGATAAAACTTTCTTTTATCGTTTTACCACCCACCACCACCCACCACCTAACCAGTTTCATATTATCATAGCAGTCATATTTAGTTATTAGTGTAGCTCATGAGGATTGCCTTATGTTACCAAATCCATTATTTGATATTGGTGAGACAAATTTATTAATGCAATAAGAATAGTTGTATTGCACATTAATGAAAATATTATATGTATATAATGGAGTTAGATCTTATTTAAAGAATATATGTAGAATTAAATATCCTCATTTTTATAATTTGTCTCTGTATTAAAAGTTGGGTGAAATATGATGGTATATATATGAAAAAAACATTCTAGGTATATATACATTGTTGTTGGTCACTAGCTACATAGAAGGATGTAGAACTCCTATAAAATATCTTTAATTAACGTTAGTAATCTTCTCAATTATAATTTGATAAGTTTGTTTCTGTTCTTTGTTTACATTTCCTTTTTTTTCTTTCTTTCGAAATTTTTGTTGTTAAATCAAAAATATATAAACCACGAAGAGATAACTTATTCATACCTAGTTATAGTTATGAAAAAAAACATAAAATAATGTTTTTCGCATGGGAAGCCGATTTAAGTTAAATTTAAGAATGAATCAAATAATATTAACATTTTACATTTTATAATTGTTTGCATTAAAATACATATTTTCCTTAGTTTCGGTTATATAGGAGTTTAAACAGTTCGACTTTCATCCTGTATCAAAATCAATCAATTATAGTGAATTTTCCATTTTTTTTTTAAATCTAGATTAGAGAAATGCTCATGTGTATGCATATATGTTATACATATATCATATTAGAATAAAAATTTCCTAATTGTTAAAATAAGTCATAAATTAGTAACATTAAATGTTTGCCTAATCTATTCTTATATTTAGTGAATTTTATGTATTATTTATATGTTAAATTTTCGATTTTTTAAGTTTTTGCATAATTAATAAGCATAAATATCTTCTTAATGGAGTTATTCTAACGTTTCAATCTTCCCTATTACTCCGACAAATTCGCTACAAATACTGGTTTATACCCCTAAATTGGATATATTTTAAATTTAAAACAGAAAATAACATTTTCGAGTCTAGTATATTAATTTGCAGTCTTTATTAAAAAACAAGCTTTTATTGGCTTTTTGTCAAGCAAACCATATAGATGAAATCCACGTTATACATATACATATATGTATACATATGTATAAACCTTTTATTCCTGTAGATTTCACATTTGTTTAAATGATTTTTAATGCCAATATTAGATAAATGCGAAATTAATATTAGATAAGTAGTACTGAGATATAGATTAACGTTTTTGTTTTTTTTTTTTGCAGACTTCTGTTGCAGAGGAGGACGATGATATATCGGATGAGGAAAGCCATGATGACAATGCCGGTGTTGGCGGCCTGGCGCCAAATACCAATAAATCCGATGTTCAGGCCTTGGCCAAGGAGAAACGTGAACAGGCCCGTCTCGATAGTGCAGCCAAAAAGCAAAAGGATAAAGACGATCGCGAAAAACAAAAGCAACTCAGAGAGGAAAAGAAGGAGAAGCGCAAAACTGTTAAGGGTGAACGTCGTCGGTAACCGATTTTCAGTCTATAATTCATTTATAACATCTTCAAGGAACGCTCAGTGTAAATTATTTAATGATTCTCGGAAAGAATCTAGCTTTATATTTGCTGCCCAATATCGACATATTTTTTTTTAAGGAAAATGTATTGCAATTTATATAATACTGGTAAACAAAGTTGTATGTTTTTTGTTTTTGATTTTCCTTGTTGTAAATTAGTTTACTAAATTAAATTTATATAGTGTTCTGTTTGTCACATTGCATCAGAGATATCAGAATTCGATTTTGTAAAACTAAAACTTTGTGAACTTAAATTTTGTTAAGTTTTTATTACAAATATTGATAGTTTATATTGGAAAAAATTTAGGCGTCATCATCAGTCGCCGATTCCTTTTCCAGATCATCATTATTTTCATCGTTAGTTTCATCGTTAATCTCATCCTTAGTCTCAACGTCCTTTTCATCATCATCATTCTCAATATTTTTCTCATCATTATTATCATCCTCGGCTGCTGACGATTTATCAGTCTCCTCCGCTTGCAATTCCAAAGAGATTAGCTTTAGTGCCTCCAAATCATCGAGTTTGAAGCGACGATTGTTTGGTTCCAAGCAATTGACTTTCACATCAATAAAATCACTCAGTTGTTGATCATCCCAACTGGAATACTGCGAAAAAAAAAAAAAATTAATTAAATATGGTTTCACTGTAAAATAACAAAAGTTAATGAAAATGCGAAAGGTATGCCGAATTCATTAAATTATATTTTTTTTCCAAGTCAAGTCTATTATACCCCGTTCGAAGGGTATTCTCTTCTAATAGAATTGACCGAATTCTTTATAGAAAATTGAATGATATGAATAGGGTTTATACAGTATTATTAAACATCGGATTTTGCATGCAAATGTCTAAAAGAGAAAGGACAAAATATGTAAAGAATGTGTACAATCAAAATAATAATTTATATTATTGGAATTTTAATTATTTTCTATATACTAAAATAAGTTAAAATTCTAGGTATAATATACTAAATACATATTAAAAAATTAATGCATATCCGATGTCTAATTTTATTGTTAATCGTATATAATTATATAATTTGTTATGAATTTAAAGAAAATAACTTGACAAAGTTTGTATAGGTCTAGGAAACAAAACTGAATCATTTCAATGTTCACTTTTAGTAAAGATAAAACCATTAGCTATATAACAACTGCTAAAAAAAGGAATGGAGGGTAAACCTTAGTTATATAACAACATGGTAAGAACATTTAAACAGTTCTCCCTTTGATCAAACTGGAAAAAAAAGAAGAAAATTATTGATAAGAATAATTAACTTACCACCGAACTGGATGTAAATATCAATTGTTCATCCTCTGGTTTACCAGCCTCTTGTGTGGTCTTTATTCTTAAGTATTTTTGTAAAAGATTTGTCTGTTCGTCCTTGCGCCATAGGCACAAACGTTGATTCTTTAGCCAATCCTTATCCATCAGGTCATTCTTTTTAATTAATAGATCCAATTGCTGGATTTTAACAAATTGTTTTTTAGGCGGCAAATTTTGTGGTCTCTTTGACGATGAAGATGACGAAGTGCTTGCTGCTGGATATTCAAAATCGTCATCGGTCAGTTCATCGCTTTCTGGGTCATCATCATTATCAGAATCGTCATTATCATCGCTAACTTTAGTTAGGCGACGTTTGGCCAATTTTGATGCTGTTGGCGCTCGACGTTTGCGGCCTCCACCCTCGCGTGATTGTTGCTTCGTTTGGGGACGTTGGCGCTTCTTGTTGGGTCGCCAATCCTCCTCAGAATCGGAGTCATCAAGTGGACTAAAGTCCTCCTCGTCGCTTTCCTCAAAGGTTGTAGTCACCAATTCGGTGCGACTTCGCATTATCCTTGGTACTATAAAATTTGCTTTGCTTTCTTTTTGTTTTAAAACAAAAAATTTAGGTCTTTCGGCTGCTGTGTCTCAAAGCTGACTGAAAATTTTTTGTATTGTTGTTTCCATAAAAAAGCCCTGGGTTTCGTTCCTTCACTTCCCCTATCCTCCCCTCAATTGAATAGCAAAAGACATCTCAGGATAGTATCCTTTCCGGGGTGAGTTTGTCTTTTTTTTTATGTTGTGGATTATGTGATTTGTTCTCTCAGCAACGCAGCCTGAAAGCTTTCACTTAGAAAAGCTCTCTTTTGGGACAACTTTTATGTAACTTTCAAATGAGTAAAATCAAATATGTTTAAGGACATGTGAACTCTAACAAACAGTCCTTTAAAAGTCAAACCCAAATGAAAAGTTTTTGAGGATTTTATTTTTTTTTTTAGGATTATATTTTATTTTATTTTTTTTATATGCTAATTTTATTTATAACATTTACCTTCATTTAACGCAATCTATATAGTTCATCGTTTTCAACAACTATCAAGAAGTTAATTATATAATTTCTGTACCGGTAACCATCGTAACGCCAAGAGTATCAATAAAAAAAACTGAACAATGCATTTATTCACTGTAAAGCTTTTAGATAAACTATATTTTTTTTTATACCCTAACAGAGAGTATAATAAAATTGATTACATATACATTGAATTAGAAATATATGTTTCCGATACCATTAAATATATATATTCTTAATCAACATCTAGCCATGTTCGTCCGTGTCTGTTTCTATGTATGCTTAAGATATTTATTTTTGAGCTTTGTGAAAGAAACTCAGTATATATATTCTTTGGTCGACTATGTGGGTGGGTTTAGTTCTTGAATTGGCCTGAAAGGATTACTATAACATAAGATATAGCTTTAAATGGAACGATTTCGAAAATTTAACAAAGTTTTTGTTCAAATAATACTTTTTTTCAAGCAGACAAAACCAAACTTGATGTCAATAAATTTTGTTAAAGTCTGTATTTCACTCAGATCGGGTTACTATGTCTATCATATAGCCCTTGCAAATAACTAAAACAAAGGGTTTTCGTGTTGACATGAAATTCTTTTAATATGTACTTATACTCAATACTATAAAATACAATCTTAAGTAATTAAGGAAAGTAATTGAATTGTCAGTAACTGCAAGGGTATACAAACTTCAGCATAGCGGAAGTTAGCTTTAATATTTTAGAAAACAGGAAAACTCCAAGTTTATTCCACAAACTTCCAACGTAATTGTAATTGATTCATTTATTGTCATCGCAAATTCCAGACACACGGAAAATTGTATTGTTGTGAAAACTAAACGGGAAATCAGTTGAGATCAAGACATCCTCTCCTTTGTATTTGCCCCGTTTATGATCTTTGAATCGATAAAGTTTATAACTCAACGAACGACGATTTAACCATTCCACCTTCTCAACATCCACCAGTTTGACCTGCAAAACAAAAGGAAAAAAAAAGAAGAAACAATGAAGTTATAAAGTTTAAAGGTTACTTTCCACACGGGGGGCTTCCATTTGAGTCAAGATTTTTGCGAAACAATTAAATCTCAGTTTTCCATAATAAATTGATAAATGTTATTAAAGTAAAAAAGAAATAAGCAATTTGATTAAGACTAATAAATTTAATTTCACATGAAACGAGATACAAATCACCAAATTTATAATTTGGCTATATGATAATATCAACCGATGTTAATTGTATTAAATATAACCCATTGATAATATCTAAAACCTTTTAATTCCATTTGCTTCTGAAACATGAAAAAAAAAATGTTTTCCAATAAACAATTTATTTAAGCCGATTCTGCCAAAGAATTAAATATACATATTTGATAGATTCGTTTAGGTTTATATTAAATATACATATGTAAATACATATATATGTACATACGTATTCATTGTTCATTTAATTTGTTTTAGTTGTTTTCTTTGGAAATAAATTGAACGAAGTAAATATTGCGATGGGTTCATAAAATATATTTTGAAAGAATTATGACGTCATAGATGACTCTTATCTCTACCGATTATTTCTATAAGAGCTTCATGTTATAGTAAACTGATCTTCATAAAATTTGACACGGCCATTGACAAATAGATTAAATTTTTAAATGTCAAATTAAAGGATAATCTCATATAGGACAAAGAATTTTTTTATAAATTATGGGAATTAAGTGATCATTTTATACTTTAGCCATATTCAATATACCCTCTTACTCTATGTGTACAGGGTATTATCAATTGGGAAGTTCCCATGCTCATAAATTGTACATATAGAAATTGATTCTTTTAAATTTACTGATTAAATAAATATTTAAATTTTTTCTTGGAATTTTTGACTATTTGTAGAATACGTTTTTAATTACATATATGATGAAAAATTGTTAAAATCAGAGTATTTATATTTAATACACTTAAGTTGTATAAAATTATCAATTAAATTGTTCTATCTTTATTTGCATAGATGTGAACAAATACTAAAAATATTGTTAAAGGCCAATTTAATATTGTTTTAATATAATGATAAGAAATACATAATCCATAATAGAGTATATACATAGTATGCTTGCTATAAAACCCAAAAGATCAGGAAAGGAAACTTTTTCTCAGCTTATCAGTTAATGTAGAATTTTTCAATGATTCCAGTGCGAAATTGTCTTCTGCATTGTTTTTGGTTTGGAATTGAATGAAAAAAATAAATCTCACTTTCCAAGAAATCTTGGTGCAAAATATAAAATAATATATTTGTTTTTATGTCGTATTATTCCATTTCAATGAATCAGTGAGACGGCTGCGAACTCATATTGATAGCATTATCTATATTGCTGTCTGAATAGG